>JAPFFF010000028.1:0-653988 GCA_039105265.1 Tritrichomonas musculus
ACTTTTATAAGATAATTGAAAACGATTTCGAAATTAATTAAAATCAATAAAAATTAAAGCTTAATCTCAGTTATTCTTATTCAAACGTTTCTCACAAATGAACAGAGTTAAATAAAACACAAATCTCAAACACTTTTGTAAGATAATTATAAACGATTTCGAAATTAAGTAAAATCAATAAAAATTAAAGCTTAATCTCAGTTATTCTTATTCAAACGTTTCTCACAAATGAACAGAGTTAAATAAAACACAAATCTCAAACACTTTTGTAAGATAATTGAAAACGATTTCGAAATTAATTAAAATCAATAAAAATTAAAGCTTAATCTCAGTTATTCTTATTCAAACGTTTCTCACAAATGAACAGAGTTAAATAAAACACAAATCTCAAACACTTTTGTAAGATAATTAAAAACGATTTCGAAATTAAGTAAAATCAGTAAAAATTAAAGCTTAATCTCAGTTATTCTTATTCAAACGTTTCTCACAAGTGAACAGAGTTAAATAAAACATAAATCTCAAACACTTTTGTAAGATAATTAAAAACGATTTCGAAATTAAGTAAAATCAATAAAGATTAAATCGCAATATCAATTATTCTTATTCAAACGTTTCTCACAAGTGAACAGAGTTAAATAAAACATAAATCTCAAACACTTTTGTAAGATAATTATAAACGATTTCGAAATTAAGTAAAATCAGTAAAAATTAAAGCTTAATCTCAGTTATTCTTATTCAAACGTTTCTCACAAATGAACAGAGTTAAATAAAACACAAATCTCAAACACTTTTGTAAGATAATTGAAAAAGATTTCGAAATTAATTAAAATCAGTAAAATTAAAGCTTAATCTCAGTTATTCTTATTCAAACGTTTCTCACAAATGAACAGAGTTAAATAAAACACAAATCTCAAACACTTTTGTAAGATAATTATAAACGATTTCGAAATTAATTAAAATCAGTAAAAATTAAAGCTTAATCTCAGTTATTCTTATTCAAACGTTTCTCACAAGTGAACAGAGTTAAATAAAACACAAATCTCAAACACTTTTGTAAGATAATTAAAAACTATTTCGAAATTAAGTAAAATCAATAAAGATTAAAGCTTAATCTCAATTATTCTTATTCAAACGTTTCTCACAAATGAACAGAGTTAAATAAAACACAAATCTCAAACACTTTTGTAAGATAATTGAAAAAGATTTCGAAATTAAGTAAAATCAGTAAAAATTAAAGCTTAATCTCAGTTATTCTTATTCAAACGTTTCTCACAAGTGAACAGAGTTAAATAAAACACAAATCTCAAACACTTTTGTAAGATAATTAAAAACTATTTCGAAATTAAGTAAAATCAATAAAGATTAAAGCTTAATCTCAATTATTCTTATTCAAACGTTTCTCACAAGTGAACAGAGTTAAATAAAACACAAATCTCAAACACTTTTGTAAGATAATTATAAACGATTTCGAAATTAAGTAAAATCAGTAAAAATTAAAGCTTAATCTCAGTTATTCTTAATCTAACATTTCTCACAAATGAACAGAGTTAAATAAAACACAAATCTCAAACACTTTTGTAAGATAATTGAAAACGATTTCGAAATTAAGTAAAATCAGTAAAGATTAAAGCTTAATCTCAGTTATTCTTAATCTAACATTTCTCACAAGTGAACAGAGTTAAATAAAACACAAATCTCAAACACTTTTGTAAGATAATTATAAACGATTTCGAAATTAAGTAAAATCAGTAAAAATTAAAGCTTAATCTCAATTATTCTTATTCAAACGTTTCTCACAAGTGAACAGAGTTAAATAAAACATGAATCTCAAACACTTTTGTAAGATAATTATAAACGATTTCGAAATTAAGTAAAATCAGTAAAAATTAAAGCTTAATCTCAGTTATTCTTAATCTAACATTTCTCACAAGTGAACAGAGTTAAATAAAACACAAATCTCAAACACTTTTGTAAGATAATTATAAACGATTTCGAAATTAAGTAAAATCAATAAAAATTAAAGCTTAATCTCAATTATTCTTATTCTAACATTTCTCACAAGTGAACAGAGTTAAATAAAACACAAATCTCAAACACTTTTGTAAGATAATTAAAAACGATTTCGAAATTAAGTAAAATCAATAAAGATTAAATCGCAATATCAATTATTCTTATTCAAACGTTTCTCACAAGTGAACAGAGTTAAATAAAACACAAATCTCAAACACTTTTGTAAGATAATTATAAACGATTTCGAAATTAAGTAAAATCAGTAAAAATTAAAGCTTAATCTCAGTTATTCTTAATCTAACATTTCTCACAAGTGAACAGAGTTAAATAAAACACAAATCTCAAACACTTTTGTAAGATAATTATAAACGATTTCGAAATTAAGTAAAATCAATAAAAATTAAAGCTTAATCTCAATTATTCTTATTCTAACATTTCTCACAAGTGAACAGAGTTAAATAAAACACAAATCTCAAACACTTTTGTAAGATAATTAAAAACGATTTCGAAATTAAGTAAAATCAGTAAAAATTAAAGCTTAATCTCAATTATTCTTATTCAAACGTTTCTCACAAGTGAACAGAGTTAAATAAAACACAAATCTCAAACACTTTTGTAAGATAATTAAAAACGATTTCGAAATTAAGTAAAATCAATAAAAATTAAAGCTTAATCTCAATTATTCTTATTCTAACATTTCTCACAAGTGAACAGAGTTAAATAAAACACAAATCTCAAACACTTTTGTAAGATAATTAAAAACGATTTCGAAATTAAGTAAAATCAATAAAAATTAAAGCTTAATCTCAGTTATTCTTATTCAAACGTTTCTCACAAGTGAACAGAGTTAAATAAAACACAAATCTCAAACACTTTTGTAAGATAATTATAAACGATTTCGAAATTAATTAAAATCAGTAAAAATTAAAGCTTAATCTCAATTATTCTTATTCAAACGTTTCTCACAAGTGAACAGAGTTAAATAAAACACAAATCTCAAACACTTTTGTAAGATAATTATAAACGATTTCGAAATTAAGTAAAATCAGTAAAAATTAAAGCTTAATCTCAGTTATTCTTATTCAAACGTTTCTCACAAATGAACAGAGTTAAATAAAACATAAATCTCAAACACTTTTGTAAGATAATTAAAAACGATTTCGAAATTAAGTAAAATCAATAAAGATTAAATCGCAATATCAATTATTCTTATTCAAACGTTTCTCACAAATGAACAGAGTTAAATAAAACACAAATCTCAAACACTTTTGTAAGATAATTGAAAACGATTTCGAAATTAAGTAAAATCAGTAAAAATTAAAGCTTAATCTCAGTTATTCTTATTCTAACATTTCTCACAAATGAACAGAGTTAAATAAAACATAAATCTCAAACACTTTTGTAAGATAATTATAAACGATTTCGAAATTAAGTAAAATCAGTAAAAATTAAAGCTTAATCTCAGTTATTCTTATTCAAACGTTTCTCACAAATGAACAGAGTTAAATAAAACACAAATCTCAAACACTTTTGTAAGATAATTGAAAAAGATTTCGAAATTAATTAAAATCAGTAAAATTAAAGCTTAATCTCAGTTATTCTTATTCAAGCGTTTCTCACAAATGAACAGAGTTAAATAAAACACAAATCTCAAACACTTTTGTAAGATAATTATAAACGATTTCGAAATTAATTAAAATCAGTAAAAATTAAAGCTTAATCTCAGTTATTCTTATTCAAACGTTTCTCACAAATGAACAGAGTTAAATAAAACACAAATCTCAAACACTTTTGTAAGATAATTGAAAACGATTTCGAAATTAAGTAAAATCAGTAAAAATTAAAGCTTAATCTCAGTTATTCTTATTCTAACATTTCTCACAAATGAACAGAGTTAAATAAAACACAAATCTCAAACACTTTTATAAGATAATTATAAACGATTTCGAAATTAAGTAAAATCAATAAAAATTAAAGCGCAATATCAATTATTCTTATTCAAACGTTTCTCACAAGTGAACAGAGTTAAATAAAACACAAATCTCAAACACTTTTGTAAGATAATTATAAACGATTTCGAAATTAAGTAAAATCAGTAAAAATTAAAGCTTAATCTCAGTTATTCTTATTCAAACGTTTCTCACAAATGAACAGAGTTAAATAAAACACAAATCTCAAACACTTTTGTAAGATAATTGAAAAAGATTTCGAAATTAATTAAAATCAGTAAAAATTAAAGCTTAATCTCAGTTATTCTTATTCAAACGTTTCTCACAAATGAACAGAGTTAAATAAAACACAAATCTCAAACACTTTTATAAGATAATTGAAAACGATTTCGAAATTAATTAAAATCAATAAAAATTAAAGCTTAATCTCAGTTATTCTTATTCAAACGTTTCTCACAAATGAACAGAGTTAAATAAAACACAAATCTCAAACACTTTTGTAAGATAATTATAAACGATTTCGAAATTAAGTAAAATCAATAAAAATTAAAGCTTAATCTCAGTTATTCTTATTCAAACGTTTCTCACAAATGAACAGAGTTAAATAAAACACAAATCTCAAACACTTTTGTAAGATAATTGAAAACGATTTCGAAATTAATTAAAATCAATAAAAATTAAAGCTTAATCTCAGTTATTCTTATTCAAACGTTTCTCACAAATGAACAGAGTTAAATAAAACACAAATCTCAAACACTTTTGTAAGATAATTAAAAACGATTTCGAAATTAAGTAAAATCAGTAAAAATTAAAGCTTAATCTCAGTTATTCTTATTCAAACGTTTCTCACAAGTGAACAGAGTTAAATAAAACATAAATCTCAAACACTTTTGTAAGATAATTAAAAACGATTTCGAAATTAAGTAAAATCAATAAAGATTAAATCGCAATATCAATTATTCTTATTCAAACGTTTCTCACAAGTGAACAGAGTTAAATAAAACATAAATCTCAAACACTTTTGTAAGATAATTATAAACGATTTCGAAATTAAGTAAAATCAGTAAAAATTAAAGCTTAATCTCAGTTATTCTTATTCAAACGTTTCTCACAAATGAACAGAGTTAAATAAAACACAAATCTCAAACACTTTTGTAAGATAATTGAAAAAGATTTCGAAATTAATTAAAATCAGTAAAATTAAAGCTTAATCTCAGTTATTCTTATTCAAACGTTTCTCACAAATGAACAGAGTTAAATAAAACACAAATCTCAAACACTTTTGTAAGATAATTATAAACGATTTCGAAATTAATTAAAATCAGTAAAAATTAAAGCTTAATCTCAGTTATTCTTATTCAAACGTTTCTCACAAGTGAACAGAGTTAAATAAAACACAAATCTCAAACACTTTTGTAAGATAATTAAAAACTATTTCGAAATTAAGTAAAATCAATAAAGATTAAAGCTTAATCTCAATTATTCTTATTCAAACGTTTCTCACAAATGAACAGAGTTAAATAAAACACAAATCTCAAACACTTTTGTAAGATAATTGAAAAAGATTTCGAAATTAAGTAAAATCAGTAAAAATTAAAGCTTAATCTCAGTTATTCTTATTCAAACGTTTCTCACAAGTGAACAGAGTTAAATAAAACACAAATCTCAAACACTTTTGTAAGATAATTAAAAACTATTTCGAAATTAAGTAAAATCAATAAAGATTAAAGCTTAATCTCAATTATTCTTATTCAAACGTTTCTCACAAGTGAACAGAGTTAAATAAAACACAAATCTCAAACACTTTTGTAAGATAATTATAAACGATTTCGAAATTAAGTAAAATCAGTAAAAATTAAAGCTTAATCTCAGTTATTCTTAATCTAACATTTCTCACAAATGAACAGAGTTAAATAAAACACAAATCTCAAACACTTTTGTAAGATAATTGAAAACGATTTCGAAATTAAGTAAAATCAGTAAAGATTAAAGCTTAATCTCAGTTATTCTTAATCTAACATTTCTCACAAGTGAACAGAGTTAAATAAAACACAAATCTCAAACACTTTTGTAAGATAATTATAAACGATTTCGAAATTAAGTAAAATCAGTAAAAATTAAAGCTTAATCTCAATTATTCTTATTCAAACGTTTCTCACAAGTGAACAGAGTTAAATAAAACATGAATCTCAAACACTTTTGTAAGATAATTATAAACGATTTCGAAATTAAGTAAAATCAGTAAAAATTAAAGCTTAATCTCAGTTATTCTTAATCTAACATTTCTCACAAGTGAACAGAGTTAAATAAAACACAAATCTCAAACACTTTTGTAAGATAATTATAAACGATTTCGAAATTAAGTAAAATCAATAAAAATTAAAGCTTAATCTCAATTATTCTTATTCTAACATTTCTCACAAGTGAACAGAGTTAAATAAAACACAAATCTCAAACACTTTTGTAAGATAATTAAAAACGATTTCGAAATTAAGTAAAATCAGTAAAAATTAAAGCTTAATCTCAATTATTCTTATTCAAACGTTTCTCACAAGTGAACAGAGTTAAATAAAACACAAATCTCAAACACTTTTGTAAGATAATTAAAAACGATTTCGAAATTAAGTAAAATCAATAAAAATTAAAGCTTAATCTCAATTATTCTTATTCTAACATTTCTCACAAGTGAACAGAGTTAAATAAAACACAAATCTCAAACACTTTTGTAAGATAATTAAAAACGATTTCGAAATTAATTAAAATCAATAAAAATTAAAGCTTAATCTCAGTTATTCTTATTCAAACGTTTCTCACAAGTGAACAGAGTTAAATAAAACACAAATCTCAAACACTTTTGTAAGATAATTATAAACGATTTCGAAATTAATTAAAATCAGTAAAAATTAAAGCTTAATCTCAATTATTCTTATTCAAACGTTTCTCACAAGTGAACAGAGTTAAATAAAACACAAATCTCAAACACTTTTGTAAGATAATTATAAACGATTTCGAAATTAAGTAAAATCAGTAAAAATTAAAGCTTAATCTCAGTTATTCTTAATCTAACATTTCTCACAAATGAACAGAGTTAAATAAAACATAAATCTCAAACACTTTTGTAAGATAATTAAAAACGATTTCGAAATTAAGTAAAATCAATAAAGATTAAATCGCAATATCAATTATTCTTATTCAAACGTTTCTCACAAGTGAACAGAGTTAAATAAAACATAAATCTCAAACACTTTTGTAAGATAATTATAAACGATTTCGAAATTAAGTAAAATAAGTAAAGATTAAGGCGCAATATCAATTATTCTTATTCAAATGTTTCATATAAATAAGAAATACAAAATTATCATTACTGTACTGAACAAATTTCAATTCAAAATTTAATAATTAACAAAACTTTTTACACTTTGAATTTGACCTAAATTTGACCATAATAAGCAATCAGTTTTCCTTTATATTTTTATAAAAATATGGATCAAACTAGCAAAACAAATCGATTTCATCGGCATGTTCATTATCCTCAGCGAATTGCTTTTGAAGACCACATTTACGTATTTGATTATTATCTAAAAAGCAGAAACCTTTATAAATATAAATGCCAATTTGGAATAAATAGGCATAAAAAAACAAGATGCAACGCATGCATTGGAATTCCTGCATCCCTCTCAGAAGAAGATCTAAATGAAATTCAAGTTACAATTTTGTGTTCAAATCATACATGTAATAATCAAATAAAAACAGTTTCAAAGATATATTCAGAAGCGCGAATAAAAGAAAAGGTTGAGAAACTGTTTTTATCAAAACCAAGACCTACAAGAATTCAATTAATCAACCAACTGTATGAAGAAATACGAGCTGAAACCCCAGAAGGAGCTGAAAAACAATGCTTCAGTGAGTATTTAGTTCAAAGTTATTACTCAGAACTTGCTAAAAAATACAAATTAGACGATGGATATAATAGTATACTTCAAACTACCAGAGGAACAAGTTTCGAATTATTCAAATTAAAAGTACCAGATACGCAAACCCCAGATAAAGCGTTACAAATCATTTGCTACTGTTCAGATTTTCAGCAAACACTGATCTCTTCTGTGACACATGTCTTTATAGATGGTACTTTTAATATAAGACCACCAGGATTTGAGCAAGTTCTTGTTATTATGGCAAGAGCTTTCCTTATGAATGTACCAATTGCGTATTTCTTGCTTCCGAGTAAAACACAAGAAATATATGAAACAGCGTTTAAAATGTTTAAGCTTACCACTAAAACCACCTTCAGAGGAAGCACGAGCTATATTACTGATTTTGAACTTGCCGAACTTAATGCCGTTAAAAAATGTTTCCTACAACATGGAGATACAATCCAATTGTGTTATTTCCATTTTTGTCAGGCAATGACTCGTCATTTTCAGAAATACAAGAAATCGCAAATTGTTATTGATCTCTTCAAAATTTCAAAAATGCTTCCATTCATATCTGAAACAAGATTGCATGACGCACTTAAAGAACTATCTAAATACGATGAATCAAAAGTGTTCGCCAGTTACTTTAGGAAAAATTATATAAAACGATATAAGTTCAAAGATTGGAATGTTTCGAAGAAATCGAATGAAATAATCACCAATAATGTTGTGGAGTCCCACAACAACATATTGAGGAAAGCAATAGGCGAACGACCAAGCTTAGAAGATTTTCAAACTAAATTGGCAGAACTAGAAAATCACTATTACGAAAGATACTGGATGCGAAAAAAAACGCAATTGGTAAACGAACGAATTAACGAAGATGATTTTAATAAAAACTTTGGAAAATTTATTGCTAAATTAAAAAAGTTGCATCCAGAAAAACAAAATAAGATAGTCTATGATTATTATTTCGAAGATAGTTCGGAAATTTCAGAAAATTCATTGGATTCAAGTAATTCCAAAGATGGTGATTCAGATGATTCAAACGATTTGTTAAATATTTCGGGAGAAACTTCAGACAATTCATTGGATATTTCAGAAGAAAGTTCCGATGATATATTGCTTTCCAATGAAAGTTCAAATGGAATTTCGGAAGTTATCAAAGAAGATCAAGAAGAGGAAGATTCTAATCCAAATGAAAACCATACTGATATTGTACATGATGATGATCTTGATGAGACAAAAAGATTTGAAACAAAATCTAAAGATGATGAAGAAGAAGATGATGATGAGCTGATTTCGATCAAAAAAGCAAAGTCAAGACAGAAAGCAAATATTAGGTCATTACCAGATAAAGCTCAGAGAATACTTGCTCAGAACACAGTCTCTTTCAACAAAGCAGTCCCAAGATCTCGAGAAAGGTCTGACATTTTGAGGACAACATATGATTTGATTAAAGAAATAGAACCTAATATTGAAATGATGCAAATTCGATCGTGGTTTAATAACAATAAAACCAAATATTCGTAAATCGCATAAAGAATATCATTTCGCGTTAATAACAATTAGAATATTCAATATTAAAGCGCAATATCAATTATACTTATTCTAACATTTCTCACAAATGAACAGAGTTAAATAAAACACAAATCTCAAACACTTTTGTAAGATAATTAAAAACGATTTCGAAATTAAGTAAAATCAGTAAAAATTAAAGCTTAATCTCAGTTATTCTTATTCAAACGTTTCTCACAAGTGAACAGAGTTAAATAAAACACAAATCTCAAACACTTTTGTAAGATAATTATAAACGATTTCGAAATTAATTAAAATCAGTAAAAATTAAAGCTTAATCTCAATTATTCTTATTCAAACGTTTCTCACAAGTGAACAGAGTTAAATAAAACACAAATCTCAAACACTTTTGTAAGATAATTATAAACGATTTCGAAATTAAGTAAAATCAGTAAAAATTAAAGCTTAATCTCAGTTATTCTTAATCTAACATTTCTCACAAATGAACAGAGTTAAATAAAACACAAATCTCAAACACTTTTGTAAGATAATTAAAAACGATTTCGAAATTAAGTAAAATCAGTAAAATTAAAGCTTAATCTCAGTTATTCTTATTCAAACGTTTCTCACAAATGAACAGAGTTAAATAAAACACAAATCTCAAACACTTTTGTAAGATAATTATAAACGATTTCGAAATTAAGTAAAATCAGTAAAAATTAAAGCTTAATCTCAGTTATTCTTATTCAAACGTTTCTCACAAGTGAACAGAGTTAAATAAAACACAAATCTCAAACACTTTTGTAAGATAATTAAAAACGATTTCGAAATTAAGTAAAATCAATAAAAATTAAAGCTTAATCTCAGTTATTCTTATTCAAACGTTTCTCACAAATGAACAGAGTTAAATAAAACACAAATCTCAAACACTTTTGTAAGATAATTATAAACGATTTCGAAATTAAGTAAAATCAGTAAAAATTAAAGCTTAATCTCAGTTATTCTTATTCAAACGTTTCTCACAAATGAACAGAGTTAAATAAAACACAAATCTCAAACACTTTTGTAAGATAATTAAAAACGATTTCGAAATTAAGTAAAATCAATAAAAATTAAAGCTTAATCTCAGTTATTCTTATTCAAACGTTTCTCACAAATGAACAGAGTTAAATAAAACACAAATCTCAAACACTTTTGTAAGATAATTATAAACGATTTCGAAATTAAGTAAAATCAGTAAAAATTAAAGCTTAATCTCAGTTATTCTTATTCAAACGTTTCTCACAAATGAACAGAGTTAAATAAAACACAAATCTCAAACACTTTTGTAAGATAATTAAAAACGATTTCGAAATTAAGTAAAATCAATAAAAATTAAAGCTTAATCTCAGTTATTCTTATTCAAACGTTTCTCACAAGTGAACAGAGTTAAATAAAACACAAATCTCAAACACTTTTGTAAGATAATTAAAAACGATTTCGAAATTAAGTAAAATCAGTAAAAATTAAAGCTTAATCTCAATTATTCTTATTCAAACGTTTCTCACAAGTGAACAGAGTTAAATAAAACACAAATCTCAAACACTTTTGTAAGATAATTATAAACGATTTCGAAATTAAGTAAAATCAGTAAAAATTAAAGCTTAATCTCAGTTATTCTTAATCTAACATTTCTCACAAATGAACAGAGTTAAATAAAACATAAATCTCAAACACTTTTGTAAGATAATTAAAAACGATTTCGAAATTAAGTAAAATCAATAAAGATTAAATCGCAATATCAATTATTCTTATTCAAACGTTTCTCACAAGTGAACAGAGTTAAATAAAACATAAATCTCAAACACTTTTGTAAGATAATTATAAACGATTTCGAAATTAAGTAAAATAAGTAAAGATTAAGGCGCAATATCAATTATTCTTATTCAAATGTTTCATATAAATAAGAAATACAAAATTATCATTACTGTACTGAACAAATTTCAATTCAAAATTTAATAATTAACAAAACTTTTTACACTTTGAATTTGACCTAAATTTGACCATAATAAGCAATCAGTTTTCCTTTATATTTTTATAAAAATATGGATCAAACTAGCAAAACAAATCGATTTCATCGGCATGTTCATTATCCTCAGCGAATTGCTTTTGAAGACCACATTTACGTATTTGATTATTATCTAAAAAGCAGAAACCTTTATAAATATAAATGCCAATTTGGAATAAATAGGCATAAAAAAACAAGATGCAACGCATGCATTGGAATTCCTGCATCCCTCTCAGAAGAAGATCTAAATGAAATTCAAGTTACAATTTTGTGTTCAAATCATACATGTAATAATCAAATAAAAACAGTTTCAAAGATATATTCAGAAGCGCGAATAAAAGAAAAGGTTGAGAAACTGTTTTTATCAAAACCAAGACCTACAAGAATTCAATTAATCAACCAACTGTATGAAGAAATACGAGCTGAAACCCCAGAAGGAGCTGAAAAACAATGCTTCAGTGAGTATTTAGTTCAAAGTTATTACTCAGAACTTGCTAAAAAATACAAATTAGACGATGGATATAATAGTATACTTCAAACTACCAGAGGAACAAGTTTCGAATTATTCAAATTAAAAGTACCAGATACGCAAACCCCAGATAAAGCGTTACAAATCATTTGCTACTGTTCAGATTTTCAGCAAACACTGATCTCTTCTGTGACACATGTCTTTATAGATGGTACTTTTAATATAAGACCACCAGGATTTGAGCAAGTTCTTGTTATTATGGCAAGAGCTTTCCTTATGAATGTACCAATTGCGTATTTCTTGCTTCCGAGTAAAACACAAGAAATATATGAAACAGCGTTTAAAATGTTTAAGCTTACCACTAAAACCACCTTCAGAGGAAGCACGAGCTATATTACTGATTTTGAACTTGCCGAACTTAATGCCGTTAAAAAATGTTTCCTACAACATGGAGATACAATCCAATTGTGTTATTTCCATTTTTGTCAGGCAATGACTCGTCATTTTCAGAAATACAAGAAATCGCAAATTGTTATTGATCTCTTCAAAATTTCAAAAATGCTTCCATTCATATCTGAAACAAGATTGCATGACGCACTTAAAGAACTATCTAAATACGATGAATCAAAAGTGTTCGCCAGTTACTTTAGGAAAAATTATATAAAACGATATAAGTTCAAAGATTGGAATGTTTCGAAGAAATCGAATGAAATAATCACCAATAATGTTGTGGAGTCCCACAACAACATATTGAGGAAAGCAATAGGCGAACGACCAAGCTTAGAAGATTTTCAAACTAAATTGGCAGAACTAGAAAATCACTATTACGAAAGATACTGGATGCGAAAAAAAACGCAATTGGTAAACGAACGAATTAACGAAGATGATTTTAATAAAAACTTTGGAAAATTTATTGCTAAATTAAAAAAGTTGCATCCAGAAAAACAAAATAAGATAGTCTATGATTATTATTTCGAAGATAGTTCGGAAATTTCAGAAAATTCATTGGATTCAAGTAATTCCAAAGATGGTGATTCAGATGATTCAAACGATTTGTTAAATATTTCGGGAGAAACTTCAGACAATTCATTGGATATTTCAGAAGAAAGTTCCGATGATATATTGCTTTCCAATGAAAGTTCAAATGGAATTTCGGAAGTTATCAAAGAAGATCAAGAAGAGGAAGATTCTAATCCAAATGAAAACCATACTGATATTGTACATGATGATGATCTTGATGAGACAAAAAGATTTGAAACAAAATCTAAAGATGATGAAGAAGAAGATGATGATGAGCTGATTTCGATCAAAAAAGCAAAGTCAAGACAGAAAGCAAATATTAGGTCATTACCAGATAAAGCTCAGAGAATACTTGCTCAGAACACAGTCTCTTTCAACAAAGCAGTCCCAAGATCTCGAGAAAGGTCTGACATTTTGAGGACAACATATGATTTGATTAAAGAAATAGAACCTAATATTGAAATGATGCAAATTCGATCGTGGTTTAATAACAATAAAACCAAATATTCGTAAATCGCATAAAGAATATCATTTCGCGTTAATAACAATTAGAATATTCAATATTAAAGCGCAATATCAATTATACTTATTCTAACATTTCTCACAAATGAACAGAGTTAAATAAAACACAAATCTCAAACACTTTTGTAAGATAATTAAAAACGATTTCGAAATTAAGTAAAATCAGTAAAAATTAAAGCTTAATCTCAGTTATTCTTATTCAAACGTTTCTCACAAGTGAACAGAGTTAAATAAAACACAAATCTCAAACACTTTTGTAAGATAATTATAAACGATTTCGAAATTAATTAAAATCAGTAAAAATTAAAGCTTAATCTCAATTATTCTTATTCAAACGTTTCTCACAAGTGAACAGAGTTAAATAAAACACAAATCTCAAACACTTTTGTAAGATAATTATAAACGATTTCGAAATTAAGTAAAATCAGTAAAAATTAAAGCTTAATCTCAGTTATTCTTAATCTAACATTTCTCACAAATGAACAGAGTTAAATAAAACACAAATCTCAAACACTTTTGTAAGATAATTAAAAACGATTTCGAAATTAAGTAAAATCAGTAAAATTAAAGCTTAATCTCAGTTATTCTTATTCAAACGTTTCTCACAAATGAACAGAGTTAAATAAAACACAAATCTCAAACACTTTTGTAAGATAATTATAAACGATTTCGAAATTAAGTAAAATCAGTAAAAATTAAAGCTTAATCTCAGTTATTCTTAATCTAACATTTCTCACAAATGAACAGAGTTAAATAAAACACAAATCTCAAACACTTTTGTAAGATAATTAAAAACGATTTCGAAATTAAGTAAAATCAATAAAAATTAAAGCTTAATCTCAGTTATTCTTATTCAAACGTTTCTCACAAATGAACAGAGTTAAATAAAACACAAATCTCAAACACTTTTGTAAGATAATTATAAACGATTTCGAAATTAAGTAAAATCAGTAAAAATTAAAGCTTAATCTCAGTTATTCTTAATCTAACATTTCTCACAAATGAACAGAGTTAAATAAAACACAAATCTCAAACACTTTTGTAAGATAATTAAAAACGATTTCGAAATTAAGTAAAATCAGTAAAAATTAAAGCTTAATCTCAGTTATTCTTATTCAAACGTTTCTCACAAATGAACAGAGTTAAATAAAACACAAATCTCAAACACTTTTGTAAGATAATTAAAAACGATTTCGAAATTAAGTAAAATCAGTAAAAATTAAAGCGCAATATCAATTATTCTTATTCAAACGTTTCTCACAAATGAACAGAGTTAAATAAAACACAAATCTCAAACACTTTTGTAAGATAATTAAAAACGATTTCGAAATTAAGTAAAATCAGTAAAAATTAAAGCTTAATCTCAGTTATTCTTAATCTAACATTTCTCACAAATGAACAGAGTTAAATAAAACACAAATCTCAAACACTTTTGTAAGATAATTAAAAACGATTTCGAAATTAAGTAAAATCAGTAAAAATTAAAGCTTAATCTCAGTTATTCTTATTCAAACGTTTCTCACAAATGAACAGAGTTAAATAAAACACAAATCTCAAACACTTTTGTAAGATAATTGAAAAAGATTTCGAAATTAAGTAAAATCAGTAAAAATTAAAGCTTAATCTCAGTTATTCTTATTCAAACGTTTCTCACAAATGAACAGAGTTAAATAAAACACAAATCTCAAACACTTTTGTAAGATAATTAAAAACGATTTCGAAATTAAGTAAAATCAATAAAGATTAAATCGCAATATCAATTATTCTTATTCAAACGTTTCTCACAAATGAACAGAGTTAAATAAAACACAAATCTCAAACACTTTTGTAAGATAATTAAAAACGATTTCGAAATTAAGTAAAATCAGTAAAAATTAAAGCTTAATCTCAGTTATTCTTAATCTAACATTTCTCACAAATGAACAGAGTTAAATAAAACACAAATCTCAAACACTTTTGTAAGATAATTATAAACGATTTCGAAATTAAGTAAAATCAGTAAAAATTAAAGCTTAATCTCAGTTATTCTTATTCAAACGTTTCTCACAAATGAACAGAGTTAAATAAAACACAAATCTCAAACACTTTTGTAAGATAATTGAAAACGATTTCGAAATTAAGTAAAATCAGTAAAAATTAAAGCTTAATCTCAGTTATTCTTAATCTAACATTTCACACAAGTGAACAGAGTTAAATAAAACACAAATCTCAAACACTTTTGTAAGATAATTATAAACGATTTCGAAATTAAGTAAAATCAGTAAAAATTAAAGCTTAATCTCAGTTATTCTTATTCAAACGTTTCTCACAAATGAACAGAGTTAAATAAAACACAAATCTCAAACACTTTTGTAAGATAATTAAAAACGATTTCGAAATTAAGTAAAATCAATAAAAATTAAAGCTTAATCTCAGTTATTCTTATTCAAACGTTTCTCATAAGTGAACAGAGTTAAATAAAACACAAATCTCAAACACTTTTGTAAGATAATTGAAAAAGATTTCGAAATTAAGTAAAATCAGTAAAATTAAAGCTTAATCTCAGTTATTCTTATTCAAACGTTTCTCACAAGTGAACAGAGTTAAATAAAACACAAATCTCAAACACTTTTGTAAGATAATTAAAAACTATTTCGAAATTAAGTAAAATCAATAAAGATTAAAGCTTAATCTCAATTATTCTTATTCAAACGTTTCTCACAAGTGAACAGAGTTAAATAAAACACAAATCTCAAACACTTTTGTAAGATAATTATAAACGATTTCGAAATTAAGTAAAATCAGTAAAAATTAAAGCTTAATCTCAGTTATTCTTAATCTAACATTTCTCACAAATGAACAGAGTTAAATAAAACACAAATCTCAAACACTTTTGTAAGATAATTGAAAACGATTTCGAAATTAAGTAAAATCAGTAAAGATTAAAGCTTAATCTCAGTTATTCTTAATCTAACATTTCTCACAAGTGAACAGAGTTAAATAAAACACAAATCTCAAACACTTTTGTAAGATAATTAAAAACGATTTCGAAATTAAGTAAAATCAGTAAAAATTAAAGCTTAATCTCAATTATTCTTATTCAAACGTTTCTCACAAGTGAACAGAGTTAAATAAAACACAAATCTCAAACACTTTTGTAAGATAATTATAAACGATTTCGAAATTAAGTAAAATCAGTAAAAATTAAAGCTTAATCTCAGTTATTCTTAATCTAACATTTCTCACAAGTGAACAGAGTTAAATAAAACACAAATCTCAAACACTTTTGTAAGATAATTATAAACGATTTCGAAATTAAGTAAAATCAATAAAAATTAAAGCTTAATCTCAATTATTCTTATTCTAACATTTCTCACAAGTGAACAGAGTTAAATAAAACACAAATCTCAAACACTTTTGTAAGATAATTAAAAACGATTTCGAAATTAAGTAAAATCAGTAAAAATTAAAGCTTAATCTCAATTATTCTTATTCAAACGTTTCTCACAAGTGAACAGAGTTAAATAAAACACAAATCTCAAACACTTTTGTAAGATAATTAAAAACGATTTCGAAATTAAGTAAAATCAATAAAAATTAAAGCTTAATCTCAATTATTCTTATTCTAACATTTCTCACAAGTGAACAGAGTTAAATAAAACACAAATCTCAAACACTTTTGTAAGATAATTAAAAACGATTTCGAAATTAAGTAAAATCAATAAAAATTAAAGCTTAATCTCAGTTATTCTTATTCAAACGTTTCTCACAAGTGAACAGAGTTAAATAAAACACAAATCTCAAACACTTTTGTAAGATAATTATAAACGATTTCGAAATTAATTAAAATCAGTAAAAATTAAAGCTTAATCTCAATTATTCTTATTCAAACGTTTCTCACAAGTGAACAGAGTTAAATAAAACACAAATCTCAAACACTTTTGTAAGATAATTATAAACGATTTCGAAATTAAGTAAAATCAGTAAAAATTAAAGCTTAATCTCAGTTATTCTTAATCTAACATTTCTCACAAATGAACAGAGTTAAATAAAACACAAATCTCAAACACTTTTGTAAGATAATTAAAAACGATTTCGAAATTAAGTAAAATCAATAAAGATTAAATCGCAATATCAATTATTCTTATTCAAACGTTTCTCACAAGTGAACAGAGTTAAATAAAACATAAATCTCAAACACTTTTGTAAGATAATTATAAACGATTTCGAAATTAAGTAAAATAAGTAAAGATTAAGGCGCAATATCAATTATTCTTATTCAAATGTTTCATATAAATAAGAAATACAAAATTATCATTACTGTACTGAACAAATTTCAATTCAAAATTTAATAATTAACAAAACTTTTTACACTTTGAATTTGACCTAAATTTGACCATAATAAGCAATCAGTTTTCCTTTATATTTTTATAAAAATATGGATCAAACTAGCAAAACAAATCGATTTCATCGGCATGTTCATTATCCTCAGCGAATTGCTTTTGAAGACCACATTTACGTATTTGATTATTATCTAAAAAGCAGAAACCTTTATAAATATAAATGCCAATTTGGAATAAATAGGCATAAAAAAACAAGATGCAACGCATGCATTGGAATTCCTGCATCCCTCTCAGAAGAAGATCTAAATGAAATTCAAGTTACAATTTTGTGTTCAAATCATACATGTAATAATCAAATAAAAACAGTTTCAAAGATATATTCAGAAGCGCGAATAAAAGAAAAGGTTGAGAAACTGTTTTTATCAAAACCAAGACCTACAAGAATTCAATTAATCAACCAACTGTATGAAGAAATACGAGCTGAAACCCCAGAAGGAGCTGAAAAACAATGCTTCAGTGAGTATTTAGTTCAAAGTTATTACTCAGAACTTGCTAAAAAATACAAATTAGACGATGGATATAATAGTATACTTCAAACTACCAGAGGAACAAGTTTCGAATTATTCAAATTAAAAGTACCAGATACGCAAACCCCAGATAAAGCGTTACAAATCATTTGCTACTGTTCAGATTTTCAGCAAACACTGATCTCTTCTGTGACACATGTCTTTATAGATGGTACTTTTAATATAAGACCACCAGGATTTGAGCAAGTTCTTGTTATTATGGCAAGAGCTTTCCTTATGAATGTACCAATTGCGTATTTCTTGCTTCCGAGTAAAACACAAGAAATATATGAAACAGCGTTTAAAATGTTTAAGCTTACCACTAAAACCACCTTCAGAGGAAGCACGAGCTATATTACTGATTTTGAACTTGCCGAACTTAATGCCGTTAAAAAATGTTTCCTACAACATGGAGATACAATCCAATTGTGTTATTTCCATTTTTGTCAGGCAATGACTCGTCATTTTCAGAAATACAAGAAATCGCAAATTGTTATTGATCTCTTCAAAATTTCAAAAATGCTTCCATTCATATCTGAAACAAGATTGCATGACGCACTTAAAGAACTATCTAAATACGATGAATCAAAAGTGTTCGCCAGTTACTTTAGGAAAAATTATATAAAACGATATAAGTTCAAAGATTGGAATGTTTCGAAGAAATCGAATGAAATAATCACCAATAATGTTGTGGAGTCCCACAACAACATATTGAGGAAAGCAATAGGCGAACGACCAAGCTTAGAAGATTTTCAAACTAAATTGGCAGAACTAGAAAATCACTATTACGAAAGATACTGGATGCGAAAAAAAACGCAATTGGTAAACGAACGAATTAACGAAGATGATTTTAATAAAAACTTTGGAAAATTTATTGCTAAATTAAAAAAGTTGCATCCAGAAAAACAAAATAAGATAGTCTATGATTATTATTTCGAAGATAGTTCGGAAATTTCAGAAAATTCATTGGATTCAAGTAATTCCAAAGATGGTGATTCAGATGATTCAAACGATTTGTTAAATATTTCGGGAGAAACTTCAGACAATTCATTGGATATTTCAGAAGAAAGTTCCGATGATATATTGCTTTCCAATGAAAGTTCAAATGGAATTTCGGAAGTTATCAAAGAAGATCAAGAAGAGGAAGATTCTAATCCAAATGAAAACCATACTGATATTGTACATGATGATGATCTTGATGAGACAAAAAGATTTGAAACAAAATCTAAAGATGATGAAGAAGAAGATGATGATGAGCTGATTTCGATCAAAAAAGCAAAGTCAAGACAGAAAGCAAATATTAGGTCATTACCAGATAAAGCTCAGAGAATACTTGCTCAGAACACAGTCTCTTTCAACAAAGCAGTCCCAAGATCTCGAGAAAGGTCTGACATTTTGAGGACAACATATGATTTGATTAAAGAAATAGAACCTAATATTGAAATGATGCAAATTCGATCGTGGTTTAATAACAATAAAACCAAATATTCGTAAATCGCATAAAGAATATCATTTCGCGTTAATAACAATTAGAATATTCAATATTAAAGCGCAATATCAATTATACTTATTCTAACATTTCTCACAAATGAACAGAGTTAAATAAAACACAAATCTCAAACACTTTTGTAAGATAATTAAAAACGATTTCGAAATTAAGTAAAATCAGTAAAAATTAAAGCTTAATCTCAGTTATTCTTATTCAAACGTTTCTCACAAGTGAACAGAGTTAAATAAAACACAAATCTCAAACACTTTTGTAAGATAATTATAAACGATTTCGAAATTAATTAAAATCAGTAAAAATTAAAGCTTAATCTCAATTATTCTTATTCAAACGTTTCTCACAAGTGAACAGAGTTAAATAAAACACAAATCTCAAACACTTTTGTAAGATAATTATAAACGATTTCGAAATTAAGTAAAATCAGTAAAAATTAAAGCTTAATCTCAGTTATTCTTAATCTAACATTTCACACAAATGAACAGAGTTAAATAAAACACAAATCTCAAACACTTTTGTAAGATAATTGAAAACGATTTCGAAATTAAGTAAAATCAGTAAAATTAAAGCTTAATCTCAGTTATTCTTATTCAAACGTTTCTCACAAATGAACAGAGTTAAATAAAACACAAATCTCAAACACTTTTGTAAGATAATTATAAACGATTTCGAAATTAAGTAAAATCAGTAAAAATTAAAGCTTAATCTCAGTTATTCTTAATCTAACATTTCTCACAAATGAACAGAGTTAAATAAAACACAAATCTCAAACACTTTTGTAAGATAATTAAAAACGATTTCGAAATTAAGTAAAATCAGTAAAAATTAAAGCTTAATCTCAGTTATTCTTAATCTAACATTTCTCACAAATGAACAGAGTTAAATAAAACACAAATCTCAAACACTTTTGTAAGATAATTAAAAACGATTTCGAAATTAAGTAAAATCAGTAAAAATTAAAGCTTAATCTCAGTTATTCTTAATCTAACATTTCTCACAAATGAACAGAGTTAAATAAAACACAAATCTCAAACACTTTTGTAAGATAATTATAAACGATTTCGAAATTAAGTAAAATCAGTAAAAATTAAAGCTTAATCTCAGTTATTCTTAATCTAACATTTCTCACAAATGAACAGAGTTAAATAAAACACAAATCTCAAACACTTTTGTAAGATAATTAAAAACGATTTCGAAATTAAGTAAAATCAGTAAAAATTAAAGCTTAATCTCAGTTATTCTTAATCTAACATTTCTCACAAATGAACAGAGTTAAATAAAACACAAATCTCAAACACTTTTGTAAGATAATTAAAAACGATTTCGAAATTAAGTAAAATCAGTAAAAATTAAAGCTTAATCTCAGTTATTCTTATTCAAACGTTTCTCACAAGTGAACAGAGTTAAATAAAACACAAATCTCAAACACTTTTGTAAGATAATTATAAACGATTTCGAAATTAATTAAAATCAGTAAAAATTAAAGCTTAATCTCAATTATTCTTATTCAAACGTTTCTCACAAGTGAACAGAGTTAAATAAAACACAAATCTCAAACACTTTTGTAAGATAATTAAAAACGATTTCGAAATTAAGTAAAATCAGTAAAAATTAAAGCTTAATCTCAGTTATTCTTAATCTAACATTTCTCACAAATGAACAGAGTTAAATAAAACACAAATCTCAAACACTTTTGTAAGATAATTAAAAACGATTTCGAAATTAAGTAAAATCAGTAAAAATTAAAGCGCAATATCAATTATTCTTATTCAAACGTTTCTCACAAATGAACAGAGTTAAATAAAACACAAATCTCAAACACTTTTGTAAGATAATTATAAACGATTTCGAAATTAATTAAAATCAGTAAAAATTAAAGCTTAATCTCAGTTATTCTTAATCTAACATTTCTCACAAATGAACAGAGTTAAATAAAACACAAATCTCAAACACTTTTGTAAGATAATTAAAAACGATTTCGAAATTAAGTAAAATCAGTAAAAATTAAAGCTTAATCTCAGTTATTCTTATTCAAACGTTTCTCACAAATGAACAGAGTTAAATAAAACACAAATCTCAAACACTTTTGTAAGATAATTAAAAACGATTTCGAAATTAAGTAAAATCAGTAAAAATTAAAGCGCAATATCAATTATTCTTATTCAAACGTTTCTCACAAATGAACAGAGTTAAATAAAACACAAATCTCAAACACTTTTGTAAGATAATTAAAAACGATTTCGAAATTAAGTAAAATCAGTAAAAATTAAAGCTTAATCTCAGTTATTCTTAATCTAACATTTCTCACAAATGAACAGAGTTAAATAAAACACAAATCTCAAACACTTTTGTAAGATAATTATAAACGATTTCGAAATTAAGTAAAATCAGTAAAAATTAAAGCTTAATCTCAGTTATTCTTATTCAAACGTTTCTCACAAATGAACAGAGTTAAATAAAACACAAATCTCAAACACTTTTGTAAGATAATTGAAAAAGATTTCGAAATTAAGTAAAATCAGTAAAAATTAAAGCTTAATCTCAGTTATTCTTATTCAAACGTTTCTCACAAATGAACAGAGTTAAATAAAACATAAATCTCAAACACTTTTGTAAGATAACTAAAAACGATTTCGAAATTAAGTAAAATCAATAAAGATTAAATCGCAATATCAATTATTCTTATTCAAACGTTTCTCACAAATGAACAGAGTTAAATAAAACACAAATCTCAAACACTTTTGTAAGATAATTAAAAACGATTTCGAAATTAAGTAAAATCAGTAAAAATTAAAGCTTAATCTCAGTTATTCTTAATCTAACATTTCTCACAAATGAACAGAGTTAAATAAAACACAAATCTCAAACACTTTTGTAAGATAATTAAAAACGATTTCGAAATTAAGTAAAATCAGTAAAAATTAAAGCTTAATCTCAGTTATTCTTATTCAAACGTTTCTCACAAATGAACAGAGTTAAATAAAACACAAATCTCAAACACTTTTGTAAGATAATTGAAAACGATTTCGAAATTAAGTAAAATCAGTAAAAATTAAAGCTTAATCTCAGTTATTCTTAATCTAACATTTCACACAAGTGAACAGAGTTAAATAAAACACAAATCTCAAACACTTTTGTAAGATAATTATAAACGATTTCGAAATTAAGTAAAATCAGTAAAAATTAAAGCTTAATCTCAGTTATTCTTATTCAAACGTTTCTCACAAATGAACAGAGTTAAATAAAACACAAATCTCAAACACTTTTGTAAGATAATTATAAACGATTTCGAAATTAAGTAAAATCAGTAAAAATTAAAGCTTAATCTCAGTTATTCTTATTCAAACGTTTCTCACAAGTGAACAGAGTTAAATAAAACACAAATCTCAAACACTTTTGTAAGATAATTATAAACGATTTCGAAATTAAGTAAAATCAGTAAAAATTAAAGCGCAATATCAATTATTCTTATTCAAACGTTTCTCACAAATGAACAGAGTTAAATAAAACACAAATCTCAAACACTTTTGTAAGATAATTATAAACGATTTCGAAATTAAGTAAAATCAATAAAAATTAAAGCTTAATCTCAATTATTCTTATTCAAACGTTTCTCACAAGTGAACAGAGTTAAATAAAACACAAATCTCAAACACTTTTGTAAGATAATTGAAAACGATTTCGAAATTAAGTAAAATCAATAAAAATTAAAGCTTAATCTCAGTTATTCTTATTCAAACGTTTCTCACAAATGAACAGAGTTAAATAAAACACAAATCTCAAACACTTTTGTAAGATAATTATAAACGATTTCGAAATTAATTAAAATCAGTAAAAATTAAAGCTTAATCTCAATTATTCTTATTCAAACGTTTCTCACAAGTGAACAGAGTTAAATAAAACACAAATCTCAAACACTTTTGTAAGATAATTAAAAACGATTTCGAAATTAAGTAAAATCAGTAAAAATTAAAGCTTAATCTCAGTTATTCTTATTCTAACATTTTTCACAAATGAACAGAGTTAAATAAAATACTCATCTCATACACTTTTATACGTTTATAATATTGATTCTTCACAATTTTTTAATTTTGTGAAGATATTCAAATAAATTTATTCAATTATGTTTATTCTCTCAAAAAATTCTGAACTATTTATATCATGATTTAAAACAGAAATATCCGGTTTTTATTTTATGAATATTCAAAGATATAGATGTATATCATTTTAAAATAAAATGAATAGCTTATTTTAATCTACAAATATCTTTTCTGCAAAATTAATCATTATTCAGAAATACTTAAAATTGACATTAAATATATGATAAAATATAATTGGTTTTCCTCATATATCATGAATACAGAGTCATAATTATTTTTTTATAAGTTTTTTGCCATTAAAAAAGTAATTTTAAATACGAAGCTAGGAGCATAACTTTTTAATAGGTTTATTTTCATCGAAAACTTTTTAAATAGTTTATGTTGTGGGTAAAATGTGGTGAATAAATTTTTTGGTGTGTATCTAACGAGTTTGTGGGTAGTTTTTGAGAACATATTTGGTCCGTGGGTAAAAAGTGGGTAAAAACAACGCACCCATTTATTTATTTATTTATTTATTTATTTATTTATTTATTTATTTATTTATTTATTTATATATATATATATGATGTTTTTAAACCTATATGGCACATCAAAACCGTTATTCACAGAAAAAGTGCACCTAAAATCTGTTTTATGTATCCAAAAATATTTTTGCACATATTTAAACATACTGTGGCCGTCTTCAAAAAATAGAAGACTATTTCAAAAAGTTGCATATGATTTTCTTTTGCTTCCTCTTTCTTTTTCCAAATTATAATTAGAAAAGCATCATTTGTATAATAAAATCCAATCCTTGTCTTATATAGATTATAAATTTTTTTTATCTAAAACAAAGAATTTAGAATATTACAATATTTCTCTCGAAACAGCTTTTTTCATAATATAAAATTAAATTTTGGTGTATTTAATTGAGTATTAATGATGCCATATGATAAACATTCATCAAATATAAGATATTAGTATTTAAAAAACTAATTTATATTTGAATACTTTAATAAAAGTTGAATAGAATCGAATAAAATTTTAATATAAACTTGTATATTATAAAAAGAAATTAAACAATTATCTAAAGAAATTTATTTTAAAATTGGAAAAAATGTAAAATATGTAACTAAAGATTATTTTTCTTTTCAATTAAATTAGTTTAAGGGACCACTATCATGTTTTTTTGTAAACATTTCAATATTGAAAAAACTCATAGAAAATAAAATTCAATGGTTATTATTTCAGAAAAAGTTTAAAACTTTAAAATTTCACCATTCCGATCATTTTTTTAAAATTTTTACATCCTCTCAACTTTTTATTTTTTATTGAAAAAAGGGAATAGGCTTAAAATAAGAATAGAAATAAATGATATATAATTTTAGGGTAACCCAACGGGTATAAGCAAATTATTTGTTGAATATTTTAGTAGTATACGTTAGGCTGTGCGCCCTTAACGGTCGCCCAGACCTAACTGCGTCGATGATTTCACCAAGGCCATTTATAAATTTTTTTTCTCTATTTTTATTTTTATTTTTATATTTTTTTCTTTATATCAAAAAAACAAATGTGGGGAAAAAGAAGGAACTATATGATCACATTCTGGACACATGAATACCCTAAAGAACTGCCAGATAACTCCACTTATCTATGTACATGTGAGGATACTTGTGAGAATGGCAGATATCATGGTCATGCATTCATTTATTTCAAAAATCCAGAAGATATGAAGTGTGTTAAGAGCTTATTTGGTCATAATGCTCATTTAGAAGTGCCTCGTAGAAACAGCTGGTGTATTCGATATATACTGAATAACAATACGAGAAAACATGACTTCCAAGAATTTGGTGAACGGCCATTAGATTAATTTTTTGTATTTGAAAAATGAGCTTTGTTCCATTAAAAGGCTTTATAAATGACTATGAGATTTTAAATAAATACCCTTTCACAATAAGAAATAAGAAGACACGTAAACCATTGAAAGATTCAAAACATAATGAAGGTTATTTGACGGTTAATTTGAATGGTGTAAACTATTTAAAACACGTTATTATTGCCAAACAATTTTTGCCTAACGATGATCCTGCTCACAAAAAAGAAGTCGATCATAAAAACCGCAATCGTAAAGATAACCGTCTATGTAATTTACGATGGGTAACACATTCTGAAAACAATTATAATCGTAAAATGCCGTAATTTATTTTTATTCAAAATGTCAGATATAATAATTATTCAAGGTCAAATTCGTTTTAATCCACCTATAACAAATCAAAAAGTTGCAGATTTGAAAAGAGAACACAATTTTAAATATATAGATATCACAAATAATTATGTGACATGTTTAGTGCCCTATAATTGGATACCAGCAAAGGGGTTTAGGGATGAATTAGAAATATTTGCGAATAATATGAAGGGCAAATTATTTAGAGAACGTTTTAGTGGTGAAATTTTGGCCTATAAAGGATCGCCTAATGCTAAATCTGCTTGGCGTTATTTCATTAAATATGGGAAGGTGCAAAGTGACAATAATGCTGCCTTTAAGTTCATAAAATATTATAAGCCCAAACCAAAAAGACATGCAAAATGGGTGAAGCCAGAGCATGATGATGCATTACCGCCACCTCAAGAAGAGCCATCACAAAACAAAACAATCTTTCAGAAAAAGTCATCGTCTTCGGCCAAACCTATACTTAAAAAGTTGGCATCTTCATCGTCTTCTTCTCAAACATCTACATTATCATCAAGCGGTACATCAAGAGCGCCATCTCCTCCCCCACCCCCACAAACATCCCCTCAATCATCAAAACAAACATCAAGGCACACATCAAGACCACCAACACCTCCAATGGATCTAGACCAATTTATTGATTATAATGCAATCACTGATAATAATTCGCAATTAGAATCAAAAGAAGTATATCCATATCTAAAACTATTAGTAGAAAAAGGAAAAAAGGTGAAAAGAATAGGACATGTAGCCTTATTGCCTCCTGATTGGTTTTATTATCTATATGAGAATCCGAAACAAGAAGCAGTGGACTCTCTCTTTGAGTATCTTAGTAAAGCTCCACAGTTTAATAAGAAACCAATTGATTATTATGATTGCATTGTAATTCCTGCTGAACTAGAGGAACATTGGATATTAATAGTAATCGATAATGGCAATAAAGATATCGGTGTATATGATTCAAACATGAAAGCATACCCAGATATCGGTAAAATAATAAATAAATTCTTGAAATCACAAGGCATTAATCATAAATATCCAATGAGATATAATCGTGTTCCTAAACAAAATAATGATATTGATTGTGCTATATTAATGATGCAAAATGCAAGGATATTATTGCATGATGGTAAATGGCCTTATCCAATAGATGACGTACCTAATATTAGACAAAGAATTGCACGTGAATTAAAGAGCAAATCATTAGAAACAGCTGCCCTCCCACCTACACCACCAAGTTTTCAAAAACATTCTAACAACACAGAAAAACCGACTCTTCCCAAAAAAAAAATGAGTCAAGCTGAGAAGGAAAGAATCGAACAAGAGACTTATAATTATTTTATTAAAAAAGGTGCATATCATTTAGCTAAATCATATAAATACCCTTATTGGAATGTTCATGAAGATGTAGAATCTGGTGTACCAAAAGATAAATCAAAAAGAATGTAAATTAAAAATTTTTCAATAAATAAAAATGCCAGAATTAATTTTGCCAATTGAATGTTCACTTTATTTTAATAAAACATTGAAAAAGACAGAAATATCTGAATTATCAGAAATTTGTAAATCAAAGTTTAAATTATCAAACAAAAAAATAATCTTTACTGATTGGGCAAAGAAATTTGATTGGGATGATTATGAGGACGTTAAAGAAATATTGAATTTAGTGGCCAAATATTGTTCAGTACATAAAATCACACTTTTTGGATCGATAATTGGTTATATAGGTGAAAGGAATGAAAATATGGTCAAATCAAAAGCCTATCAGATTCAATTGAAAAAGGGAGATATAATTCCAAAGGAAATAATCCTTCATGCTAGTAAACCAAGAAAGAATAAGTAAGATATTTATTTTTAGTCAAAATGGAGTTACCGCCAAGAGTTAAAACACAACACCCTAATCGTGAAAATATTGTACATGATGCTAACGTTCCTGTCCCAATTGAGACTGCTTTTTTCTTAGAGGACTCACAAAGAGATCCAAGCAAATTTAACCGTTTTTATTTCAATTTTCCTGGTGATTGGTCAACGTCAAACAAAGGCGAAACAATTGTGGGTGTAAGGTCAATGTGGCTCGTTTCAAAAAGACGAAAACTTGAATTCACAATTAGAATTGCTAAATATGTAAAAAAGATGTTTCAATCTATTGTGGGGAATACGACAAATGAAAAAATAACCAATATGCAAACATCAGATGGTTATAAAAATAGTATTAAAATCAAAGAAATAAAAGTAATTGACTGGCTCTCAACAGAAAGAGATTTCAGAGGATTTTTTGAAGCAGTCCACAATTCATTGAAAAATTATATCTCATCTTTATGGAAGGATCCTTATGAAATATTTGAACAATCTGATCTTGATGTTTTGAATAGAGATATACAAACTGACGGTTATTATGACGATAGAGGGTTTCATGAAAAAATATATTCTGAACGAAACAATAATTCTTTAGATCCATACGGTTGTGCTTTCAAATTGAAAGAAATAAACAAAGATTTTGAAGAAGTATTCAATATTGGTGACGAACCTACTCAAAATAAAAAGAATGTATATTTTGATTTCTGGGATGACGTTCTAACTTTTGATAATATTTGGGATCGTCATTCATGTAAAGTTTATTCTTCACTTGGCGAACAATCATTACATAATTATATCGGTAATTCACAAATTTATTATAATCCTATCAAATATTTTAAATTGAATTCCTCTGATCAACGGTTTTGGATTGAATTATATTCTGCCAGACAATACAATGCCCCCGTTAAATTACCCAATGGAGAAACTTTTGTCATGGAAATGCAGTTCTTGCCTTATAATAAGATGTTATACGTTTAATTTATAAAAAAATGACATCACTTGCAGAATTATACAAGGAATATCCATACCGTGGTCCAGCTTTTGAAAAACATGCACTTGAAAAAGGTTATTCGAAAAAAGAGATAAGGAAATTTCAATCAGAATCCGTTGTTCATGATCAAAAAGTGCCAACTCCTAAATATATACCTATCGTATCGTCTCATTCTGGAGGTTTTCAGATGGATACGTTTATAAACGATAAAGGAGCTAACGGTTTGAATTATTTGATGCTTATCAATATAAATACCCGTAAAGCTTATGCATATCCGATGAGAGGGAAAGGGGCGTTACAGGTCAAATCAGCATTGAATAAATTCATCAAGGAAGAACCAAATTGCAGTAGTTAAGTATAGGCTGGGATTCATACTTCACCCCAGCCTACACTGCTCGCCACCAAGCTCAGGTACACCTTCGCTTGGGCCTCGCTACCCGGCCAAATACCTACTGAAAAACCTATCGTAAGTACACACTCTCTACTTTCACTATTCCACCAATGTCATTTCCAAGGTATGGAGTAGTTTTTGAGCTTTCTAATGGTGTTTTTTGAATTCTACACCCGAAAATACGGTATTTCTTGTATAGGCACGACCCCGAAATATTGAGTTTTGATCGAGTTAATATTTTCTCTCAAATATTTTTATGCCAGAAGTATATTTTTTCTCTCAAATATTTTGAAAAGATTTTATAAAAATATTCTTAAAAAGTTAACTAGACACCAAGAAATTTTAATATTATTTTTCACTTTTTGAATTTAAATTTTTATTATTTTGTTATGGATTTTTATTAATTTTTCAAAATTTTTGTTCCACTTTTTGAATTTAAATTTTAGTATTGCGCAATATTGCACTACATTGCACTACATTGCGCATTAATGCTCAGTAATGCGCATTACTGAATTACCAAAATTTTCATCCAAATTTGATAAATAAAATTTTTTCCTTTAAAATTATAAAATTTGTGAAAGAAAATTTTATTAATAAATTGATAGATAAAATTTTTTATTATTTTTACAAGTTTATGGTTATAATTTATTAAAATTAATTTTTATAAAAAATGTCGGACTTTCTATTTTTCGAACCATGTAACTTTCCACCAAATATTACCATTGAGCTATGACCCCATACAAGAATATTTTTGGATGGTTTATTTTTAAAACTAAATTCTGAATATATTATTTGAGTTATTACAATATATTTCAATATTTATTTGGTTTTATATTTATTCAAAATCGAGTTTCCATCTTTGTCTATGCGTGTGTCGTAATGGTTAAACTCCCTACCTAACATCCTAGGTTCGACATATATCCGGAACGCATTTTTTCTGAGTTATGAGAAAGAGTGGACTTTGAGTGAAATCTGTGAAAACTTGGATTTGTGGCCAAGTTGTGAGTTGTTCGTTAACAATTATTCCGCAAACAAAAAACTTATTGAGTTAAGTTTCCATCTTCCTGATCGAGGCCATTAACTTCCCCTAGTTAACGGACGGCTCCTTTCAATAAGGATTTCATTTGGAGTAGATCTCTTTTATAAGTAATTCAGAAAAAGGCCTCTCAGGGTTGGTTTTTGCACTTTTGTTTTTATATTTTAATATTTTTATAAAAATGTATCCAACACTTAATCCCGCAGAAGAAACAACACCTATACCAATTGAATATGCTTACTTTTTAGAAGATGGAGAACAAGACCCAAGCAAACCTAATCGATATTACTTTAATTTTCCTCAAGAATGGTGTACTTCGAATAGAGGGGAATCAATTGTAGGCGTAAGAAGTATTTATTTAATGGCTCGAAGAAGAAAATTAGAATTTGATTTTAGCATTCGAAAATATTTGAGGAAGGAATTTGATGAAAAGGTAAAGGAAGAAAAGGCAAAGGATAAAAATAAAAAAATAAATAATGACGAAATATATGACAAATTACCAAAAAAATCAAAAATAGAATTAACAATCCATGTTATATCTTGGTTATCGACTGATAATGATATGAGAAAAATATTTGATGATATAAATGACCAATTAGATAAAGTATTTAATACATATAATGAAGCATTCTTAAAAGATTGTAAAGTAACAGCTGATTCTTGGAATAAAATATTGGAACAATATAAATCTATCACCAAAGAATATATTAATCCATTATTTGGACGTTTCTATTTTGTGAAAGATGTGTTAACATTTCTATTTAATGCCCGAGAAAAGTATCAAGAATATAAAAGAAAAATCGATAATTGGTTTAAAGAGCATGAAGAAAATATTATTCCGCTCTTTCGCCAAGATAAGATTGATAGAAGCCGAAACGATTTTCAAATGGATGGATATTATGATTATGATAAGAAAGCATTTATTGAAACCATTTTTTCACCACAGAACTTAGAAAAGAATACAATTTCCAAACCATCATTTATATATATGGCACCAGAGATAACCGATTATGAACCTACACCTACACCAACACCTACACCAAAACCAATACCAGGGGAAAATGATTTTGTCGAATTAGGTCTATACTATGTTGATTTCAAGATTAATTTTATAGAAAGTAATAGAACAGATTCTAACTATAAGAATACTGATTTTGCTGATTTATTTAATATAGGAGATAAACCATACCAAAATAATCCTGATGATTTTAATGATAAATGGTGCAGAAGATTAGATTTTAAAAATATTTGGGATAGACATTCGTGTAAAGTATATTCATCAATAGCTGAGCAATCAAATAAATATTATTTAGGTAATAGTCAAATATACTTCAGTCCTATCAAGTACTTCAAACTGAACTCAACTGATCAACGATTTTGGATAGAATTATATTCAGGGCGTCATAATAATATTCCTGTTCTGGTACCAAACAATGAATCATTTGTCATTGAAATGCAATTATTACCATTTAAGAAGATGCTTTACATTTAAGACTAATTTAAATGAACAAAAAGCATTTTAAGACAATTAATGAGCTTCATTCTTTTTTTCCTTGGAGATCTGCCTCTAAATTTGTTCCACTCGCAAAACGATATGGATTCACAGAAGAAGCCGCATTAGATTATTTAAGGAAGATAGTACATGATGTTAAGGTACCTAAAGCTAAGTTTATGAATATCTATTCTAAACACTCTGGGGGATATCAAATGGACACATTCATCAATGATAAGACAAAGGATGGTCTCAACTATTTGATGCTAATTAATATTAACACAAGAAAAGCATACAGTTATCCAATGAAGGGGAAAGGTGCTAAAGAGGTAACCCAGGCATTAAATAAATTTTTTGAGGACGAACCAGATGTCTATTCGATAACATCAGACCAGGATGCTGCTTACTTGTCCAATGATGTATTACAGTTGATGAAGACCAAAAATATTGTTTACACTACTACCGAGGATAATAATCATAATGTACTAGGTATCATAAATAGGTTCATGAGAACGATTAGAGACATGGTAGGCGAGAACAGGTTCATCAATGAGAAAGAAATGGATAGTTTAATAGATTCATACAACAATTCTCCCCACAGATCATTGGACTATAAGATACCAAACGAGATGACAGAGAAAGATGAAAAAGAATATGTAAAAACCAAGTCGCAAAACAATCCATATGACTTTAAACCAAATGATAGAGTTAGAATTATTCAGGCCAAGGAGCCATTTTCGAAGCGCAGGAACAAGGTAAGCAAGGAAGCATATATAGTTGATTCAAAGGCTGGGAACCAATTTATAATTAAGTCCAAAGATGAGTCAATAGACAAACTCCCTGGTTATAGGTTAATCAAGACACAAAACAAAAATATTGCACAAACACTTAAGGGAGGCAAGAGAGGTATTGTGGAGAAGATTATTTCTTATGATACAACAAAGAACAAATATAAAATTAAATACAGCGAAGGTACAGAAGACATCATACCGGCTAAAAATTTACGAGAAGGTGCTCCAACAAAGCTATCTAATCTTGAAGTGGATTACTGGTCAAAGAAGAAAAATATACCCAATAGAATAAAAAAGTGGATTTAACGAATATTAAATGTCTAAACAAATAATGAAAGAAGTAGAGTCCTTAATCCAAAAGACAATGAAGAAGAACCAGAAAGAGATAGAGGCAGCATTGATGAAGCCATTACATCCTTCCTATCCTTTTAGTACGAATGGAATTTATTTTCTTATTGGTAAACCAGGTGCAGGTAAGAGTTATTGGTTGTGGAAACACATACTAATTACTGAACGTCTATTTAAGCATCCGTACTATCAAAAAATAATATTTTGCTCAAGTTCTGGAAAAGCAGACAAAACGGCTGAGGCAATGAGTAAAGAGATAAAGACACCAATAGTATATCTTAATGAATCCCAATTGATGGATTACCTAAAGAAACACCTCAAAAGAAAAATAAAATATTATGCAATGGTTAAACATGTATTATCAAAAATGAAGGAAACAAATGAAGAAATGCAGAGACTTATAAACAAGCACTCCCTCCAAGAAATAGATGATAGAATAGTATATATAGCCAATAAGTTAGTAAAATACCAAACCTCTTCTTACCCATATAACACACTAATAATATTGGATGACTGTGCAGGAAGCGATTTGTTAACACATAATAATACTGAATTCCTTAGACTATTAACCAAGACAAGACATTATAATATTACCTGCATCATGGCTATTCAGACAATCAGATTCGTACACATAAATGCAAAAAGATTGGCCACGGATATCATATGCTATAGTGGATACTCAGAAGAAGATTTTACTTCCTTGCTTCAACAAACAAATAACAACCTTAATATCAAGAAGACGGTAAAAGAATATTTACAGCATAGAGATCTTCATTCAAAATTTATTATGAACATAACCGCCAATAAATATTACTTTGACTGATATTAAAAGACAATGGAAGCAGTTTCTGATACTGGAAGGATTGAACAACCAACACCTGAGCCAACACCGAAATCTGAAGGAATATCTGGACAAACCGGTCCAATGCCTCTCCAAAAATCTGAAGGAATATCTGGGAAAGTTGCACCAAATACCACCAATTCACAAGGATTAATTGGTAAATTTAGAAATTGGTATACAAATAGAAAAACACAAATTATAAACAAAGCAAATGATATAATAGATAAAGGCATTAATACAGTAAAAGAGGGATATAAGAAAGGGACAGAGAAAGTAAATCAGGCTATAGAATGGGTTGATAAAAATAAGGAAGGATTAGCAAAAACGGCAGGATATGGATTTAAAGTAATTGGGCAAATGACAGGAGTTGATAATTTTAAAAATGCAGGGGATACATTAATTGAAGCTGGAAATGATATATCAAATAAAAGTGATAAAGATAAGTACTTTAAATATTTATTGGAAAAACAGGCCCAATTTTTTGGAAACAAATACATTACTCAATCAAATTTCCCTCGTATTTATTATGGAAGGAAACCATCTGGGTATAAAATATATCAAAAAAGAAATAAATATATAGATGAAGAGGAAGCAAAAATAGCAAGATTGAAAAAGCAAATACAATACAATCAGAATAAAACCACTAAAAGTTCAAAGAAATCGAGAAAAACAAAGAAATGAAAACTCGTGCAAATATTAACATTTTTTATCAATTTAAATGAGCAAAAGAGTACCACAAAGTAAAAGATTGCAGGTAATACAAAAGTGGCTGAATGGACGAGAGGATCCAGAATATGAAGTATTTCCTACAAAAAAAGAGGGTAAGTATATTGTTCGCCCACGTAAAGAACCTTTAACTAAAACAGAAACGATTGAAGAAAAAGCTGTTGGTCAGAATTCCGACACACCAGAAGAACCAGCAGAAGAAAAGCCCATACCCAAAAAACCAATAATTGAAGAACAACCAAAAATATATAAACCAAAACAAGTATATGATCCAACAATAAATATAGAAATACTAAACCAATTAAAGCTATTAGGCGAAGAGTTTAAAAACGAAAAGGCAAAGAAAGAACAGAAGAAAATGATAAAAGATGTAATACAAAAACAAATGAGAAAACCATATTATCCACAATACATAAACGCCTTGAGTCAAGAGCCCAACAATTTTGAAGACGAATCAGAAGAGGAACCAATACCAGTAATCCCACCTCAACCTATTCGTAGAAGACGAAATAATATTTTCTCTGATATGATTTAATTTGCTTTTGTTATTTTTCTCAAAAAGAAAATATGTTAAATCCAGAAATTGAACTAAGGACGTCAGCTGAAACATGTACCCAAATTGCTAGCTATTTTGATATTGTTGATAATTGTATAGCCTTATCAGATACCAACAAGCAATACACAATTAGTCCACAAACATCATATTCTCCTTCACCTACAATTCATAAAGGTTCATATACAAGTGTAATTATATCACCTAACACCAATAATACCGCTGACATATATAATGGATTTATTAGAGCTGATATGGAGGTAAAGATTAAAGAAGCTGCTGGCAGTAAGATAACTGCAGCAGAAGGCGATGGATATCATTTTAATAAAGTATGGTTTGGTTTCAAGGATGCTAGAGATGCTGTTGAGAAATATGAAATAGTAGCTAATGGTATCACTATCTATACCCAGAACTTTGGTTGTGAAGAATCGTTCTTAACTGCATGTTGTGCGAATGAAACAACAAAGAGAGCAGATGTATATTCAAAGGCTAGACATAAAGATATATGGAATGGTAAATCAGGCAGCAGAACAGGATTTATTGTTGATTTTGCACCAGGATGGGAAGACAAAAAATATAAAATTCACTTGAAGATTGATTTAAGAAGGTTCTTACCATTATCAAATATTAAATACCTTCCAGCATTCGCAGGCAAAATTGAACTCCGATTATTCTTTTCATGTGCTGGTATGGTATGTTGTCCTATGGGTCCAGGAAAAGCGTTTGAATATGATCATATCGTCAATTCAAAATATAAATTAAATGAAATTACTAATGAATTTATCCCAATTGGTGAACCAATAACAATGTATACTGATAAACCAACTGCTAAAGATGGAGTAACAGAACTTACAGTAGAAGATAAAACATTTCAGGAAGTTGATTACTCCGTTACTGAGTGTTCATCTATTATCCCTTGCTTTGGTATAGAGGATAATATTTACTCTAGTCTAGTACAACGATATGCAGACCCAACTCATCCACTAACATTTCCAACCCAAACGATATCTATTTACACTACTACTACTCCATTAAATAATCCGAATGACAAGACTACTTGCACAATTACTCCTCGCTTTGTTGACTCAATTTACTTATTATTTCCTGTGAAGCATACTCATCATACATACTTTAAGAATCCTAACTTTAAGTCCTTCCAATTAAACTGTGGAGGTTACGGTAACATTCCTGCAAAGCCATTTGGCACTACAGATGAATACCCAGAGTTCTTAGAATATTGTCAGAACGCAATGAACGTGAATGGAGGACAAAGTGGTTTTAATAAGGAAGTGGTAAACAGTTTAACTCATTGTGATAGAGATAAGACTACTAATAAACCTAAATTTGGTTATTCGAAGGGAATTTATTCAAATGACAAGAGTAGTTTCTTTATCGGATTACCTACAGAAACTGATAATACATATCAACAAGGATTAACCTCTTTGTCACCTATTAATTTTGAAATAAATGTAACACAAGAAACTGGTGACAATACATATGCAAAAGCTACTCAAACCCCACCTTTAATTTGTCTCTTGTTTGATTCATCTATATCTATCTTAGTTCAACCAAATGGTATGCCACCTTTAGTTCGCTTGGGCAATTATGATCTGACCTCAAGGGATTAAGTAACAAAAATAATTGCGTCTTTCTATTTTAATTATATTTTTTTTATTATCACTATACATAAATACAAAATGACAGAACAACAAGCAATCGAATTTGTTACACTGAACGAATATCCGGACTATGAAATACTGAATGATTTTCCTTACACTATTAGAAGAAAAGATAATAAATATGTTGTAAAAGAGACAATTAATAAAAGTAATGGTTACCCAAGTGTAAATCTTAATGGAAACAAAATAGATAAGCATAGGATTATAGCCAAACAGTTCATATCAAATGACGACCCAGAACATAAAACACAAGTGGATCATATATCAAAAGACAGAACGGATTATCATTTATCGAATCTTCGTTGGGTTTCAGCAAGTGAAAATAACAGAAATGCTTCATCAAGAAATGGTGTTAAATACGAGTTTGTTGACGATATACCAGATGATGCTATAGTTATCACGCATTATGACATGAAAAAGGAAAGAAGAGTATTTGCTGAAAAAGAATATTATTACTATTATAATGAAGAAACTGAAGAAGATATCTTCTACCAAAGGATAACTGATGATGTTTATAGAGTTATGCATATTAATACAGCTAAAGGAGGACGTAAATTCATTGTGACAAGAGACATAAATAATAAAAAGACTACTTTTTATATACATATTTTCAAACAACAATACGGATTAGACTAAAAAAATTTTATTTATATTTTTTTATTTCCATACAAAATGGAGCAACAATTCAAGGTATATGATTACATCAATAATGTTATTTCCCTCGCTGATAACCCAGAAGATTTTAAGGAAAGTAATTTCGCTATCCTTTGTGATCGATATCCAATTCAACTTTCAAAAAATAAATATTTAGCAAAAGTCATCTACATATCAATTAAGGCGGACAAGAACGTATGGAGGATATATCCGGACAAGATTAAAGAATATGATATAGAACACATAGTATTAAATACTAACTCAAGAAGGAAAATTAATTATAAAATGAATGAGTTTTTTGTTAATGGTTCAAATAAGGAACAAAATTATGGGGAATACAGTTATTACAATTATTCGATAGAATTAGCATCCAAAAAGACTAAAACAATGATAGAGGAATTACGTAAGAAATATGAATTAAATACACCTGAACTATTTATCGGTCTCCATCAAGAGCTAGTTCTGTAAGTCATTGGTCGGAATCTCGACTGACCAATTTTTTTTGAAAAAGAAATGAATAAGTACAGAAATCCAAATTCTACTACAGTTGGAGCAGAGGGGACAATGTTTAATGAAGGAACTAAGACTGAGAAGACAATAGAGTTTAATCACTTTGGCATATTTTCTAATGACAATACTTACGCAGTTACGTTTAACCCAAGAATTAATAGACCACCAACAAAGTATATGGAAAACAAACCAGTCAAACCACCAAAGAGTAATCAACATAAAACAAGACCATTACACGAACCACCTGTTAGCATTACAGATGGAGGGTATTATTTAAAGAAAGATAAAGCACCCAAAGCTCCTATTCTTCCTCCATACTTAAAGAAACCAGAGAAATTAGGAGAAATACAAGGTAGAGCGGATGAAAGAAATAAAGGAAGGATTGGATACTTTAAACCAATTAATGTTAAGCAAGCTAATATTCATTACTGATTGATTATCAACTTTTTTTCGAAAGGAAATGATAAAGAAGAGAACTCAAGCAATGGTGTGCAGGCGAACGTTTCATTAGAACCTCAAGCAGCAGCACAGTCAACAAGCAATATAAATAATAATATTATTATAAACAAAAGGGATGATGGAAAAGAAGAAATTGTTATCACTCGTAATGTTGAATTAGAAGAGAATCAAGAAGAAGAAGCAAAGGATGTTAAGTACGTGATACTTGAAACGTATGCAAAAATATTGTTAGACCAGGACAAAGCATTATTATCCAACTTAATATCAAAGAATTGTATAATTGTCCCTGTTACTGCCTTATCTAATATAATTAAAACAATTATTAAGGCGGAGGTGGTAGAAATAAGTCTTGATGAGGATGTAGGCTGTTGTGCAGGGAAAGCTAATCCAATACGTAAGATAGATTCCATTAAGATAGTAAATGATAATGGAGAAGTATGTACTGATTTCAAACAAGTATATAACAAAGAATATAATGAACTAGTTAACAAATATCATCTGTGTCTTAAGTATGCAGTTAATATGTAATTATTATTTGTTTTTTTATTTTTATCAAAATGACGAGTAAAATAGATCTAAACCAATTCAAGAAAACAGAAGTAATAAAGAAATTGTCCAAATCGAAGTCAAGTGAGAATCTGACGTCAATGGATACCCCGAAAAGAGGTAGGAAGAGTAAATATAATACCCCTGAAGAAAGACTTGAAGCCAGACGACAACAACAAAAAGAATATAGACAAAGAAAGAAGCAAGAGTTAGAGGAATTGAAGAAAATTGCTCAATTCGCTGCGAGCACTCGCGAAGCTCAAATGGTTACTGCTGAGAAGAAAGAAGCATGAAAACAAAAAATCTTCATCTTATTTTTGGTTTGGGTGAACAGGTGAACTGTCACCACATTTTTGTCACCTTCAGAGTCATCTGATAAACAAAAATATAAGATGATTTTTTAGTATTTTTGATCATTAGGTGAAGAGGTGAATTGTCACCACATTTTTGTCACCTTCACACTCTATTCACATATTGTGTCCTATGAACGTTTGTTATCTTCCATTTGCCTGTCTGTTCGAGTCTATCTGTTAATTCAGCAAAGGTTAATTTTTGTCCAAACTCTTTGGCATATCTCTGCTGAACATCCTTTAACAATAATCTATCAATGCTTGGATAATTGTTCTGCATAAACTTGGCTAAATCGTAATCAGACTCATCAAACTGCCTATCGATTTCTTCCTGTTCAGCTCTCATACGTTGAACTTCACGCAAAGTATATTCATATAATCTCTGTTTGGCCTCACACTTGCTGCAACGTTTATTGGAACTTGAATTGATATTAAATATTTTAGTATTAATCCTCGTAATACAGCATCTAAGCTTCAATAAGGTATTGTAATCAATATGAAATTCATTAACCTTACTTCTTAAGCTCTCATGATTATTATTGTTTTCCATATCATACCAGTAATAACAGAATACATCATATATACAGTTAGCGTATCTTTCAATAAACTCTTTATATTTCTCAAAGTCTTCACTCTCCAAAAGTTCACTTGTACTCATCACTACTTTATCGCACTTCTCATTCATAGCATTGTGGTCACAATAATAACCAACAAACTGTACATTCATTTTACGTAGAAACTTCTTAAGTTCTGCACTATCTGTCTTTAATACTTCTATTTCATTAAATATTGGTTCAAATGGTTTTGTCTGTGATATTGGCATTATCTTTGGAAGACTTGAAATCATAGTGAAAACGTCTTTGATATATTTATTGTTGTGCTCAAACTTAACATCATAAGCATCAGGATTATAGTTATTGGTTAGCAAATCCCTCATAATCATTCTCTTTGTGTTTAATTCCTTCTCACAACTAACTTCCACAAGAGGCTTAATAGGGTTTCCATGAATATCATAATACTTATCAACTTTCCCATTTACATCAGATATTGGTTTAGGTATTAGGTCAACAAGATATTCATTAACATTGAAGTCTCTCGCGTTCTCCGAGTGTCGAACGAGGCAGGAGGGTTCAGCTTGTGTATTTGTTTGCGCTATCATTAGGTTTATGTAAATGGAAGATAAAAATTAACTAAAAAAATAAAGGTGACAAAAAATAGGTGACAATTCACCTCTTCACCTTTTGATCATGAAAACCAAAAATAAGATGAAGATTTTTAGAATTTGATTCTTCGTTCAAACACAGGAAGATTTACTTGTTGATAAGAGGAAGATTTTCTAAAACAGTTAGCACCATCAAGGAGGTTAAATGTAATTTCCTCTCCATCATAAAGTTTCTCATATAGTTGCTCAATTGTTATACCCATTCTTTTTGCTTTGTTCAGGATAACTTGTTTTGGTATTCCTTTTAATCTAATGTGATAGCCTTCATTACCTTTTTCATCAACTAGGATATCTAAGTAACTTTTCTTTCCTAATGCTATTAATTTCCTTGAATGAACACTACCGACAGCACCATTAAACGAATCAAAGTCACAATGAAACTGTGTCATCTTCTTACCAATCAACTCCTTCCCATATTTTTTCTTGAACACCTCAGCTATCCTTGGTACATCTATTTCTCTAACGTGTACGCTATCTGTATCTGTATAGTAGATGTCTATTCCATTTTGCTCAGCTGTACTCATTACCCTATTCATTAAATGTTTGCTCCATGACAAGACACTAGCACCAAAATGAGGTAAATTAAAATGACTGTTTATTGGTTTAACCTTCTTAACATATACATTATCAATTGACTTGTTCTCTATCACCTCTGTTATGTAATTATAGTTCTTCCATATATATTTAATGGCTTTATCTTTTGGTATGCATTTAGTTTCAGTTGTTGTTGCCTTTAGGATAGATTTTCCGTAAATAGAATTAAGAAGTAGTTTAATGGTTTGTTGCAATGGATTGTTAGCATCTTGGTATCTCCTTCTTAGATTGAACAATTTCTCTATAAATACATTAATCTTGTTGTTGAATCCTTTGTCAAAGTAATATCCTCTAATAAACTCATAATCGAAATCATAAAACTCCATCAAGTCCATAAAAGCTCTCTTGTCTATGTAATAATTGTTGATGGGGTTGTTGTTAAATATTTTTGACCCTTGATCGTTCCTACTAAATATTTGACCAAATTTATATGGTTTGTCAGCCTTGCACTTGATCTTCTTGATATTGATTTCAATGAAGAACTGATCAAAATCTAATAATTCTTTCGTAAACATATCCGATGGGCCCGCACGATTAGTACCTGAGGCCTCCAGGCGAATTACTTCTGGCACTCCTTTAGGTACACCAGACATAATACTCATTGCACTAGGATATAAACTGACTGCATCAAAATCTTGTATCCTTTCCTCTATATATTGCTTTTCATTATTAGCTGTCATTGTTCTACCTCCACTAACGCATCTCTGAATGAAGTTTTGTGGTTTACCACTAAGTTGATAACACCCATCAAAGCAACCAAATTTATATGCATAATAGTAGCCAATAGAGCTAATGGATATAAAGTTATGGACATCAAGCATCTTTGTCTTCGTCTGCTTAAATACTTCTACCAGATCTCTATTAAATTTCTCTACTCCCTTCATCAATACTATGCAATCCAGTTTGCAATAATAGATAGCATACTTCATAATATCAATAGCTCCTCCAACATATGCACCACAAGCTTTTGCATTATCTATTAATTGCTTCCAGTCTTGTTTTATCTGTGTCAATGGTTTCTTGTCTTGGTTCTCTAAGTAATACTGTAGTTGAAATTCAAGCGCAGAGACAGTTTTCCTATTTATGTTCCTTTCAGTATATATTTTATATGCCATTACCTCTTTATGAACTGGTAACTGAAACATCTTACCAAATGAAGCTAATGCAGCAGGGATGATAGAGTAGCTATTGCGGAAAGTTAATCTCTTGTTAGGTTTATACTTTGTCATGACTATTTGCAGAATCGTTCCACTTCTCTCTGTTATTTGTACATCCCATCCAGGAGTATTTATAAAGAAACAAGCATCATATTTAAGGTTATGGAAGTAAATGAGAGAATTGTTCTCCAATGACTTTAGTAATCTGTCAGCAATATTCTCCCCATCAAATATCATTTTATGAATTAACTCTTTGGTCCTGTACACAGTAATATTTAGATAAGGCATATGGGGTGATACAGTGGTATTAGTTTCAAAATCAGAATAATAAATCCTACTCCACTCTCTCTCCTTTTTCGTCTCTGATGAATCTATTAGTTTACAGCACAATTCAGGATCATATTCAAGGTCCGTATAATCCGCTAAGTGAGAGTTGTATTCATTCGTTGCTAAGATATTCATTTCACAGTTCTTTATCTCCCTGAACTTTCCTTCTTTAAATAGCTTGCGAAATATTGCCATAGGTTTAACACCATTTAGGGGTTTATATATCATGTAATGGTTCTTGTACAGTAATAAGTCAACAATTCGGTCAAACTCTTTGGCCCATGGTCTCTTTCTTGTATCTATTTTTATTTGTAGTTGGCTTCTTTCATCATATTTCTCATCAATCCTTCTTACAACAAAATGGCATTTAAACTGCTTGGCTATATCGTATATCAAGTTATTGGGGATTAACCTAGTCTTGACCATAAAGCGTAAATAATTAATTTCCTCATCAGTGAATACTCCAGACTGAATGCAAGCATATACCAAACAATTGTCTTTATAGTTCTTCTTATCAACTGTCTTGAATATTTGGTACTGTGATAAGTCTAAATCAGAAAGATTAATATAAGGGAAGAATCCACCTTCTGGATTATCGCGATAATCTTCGTCGACTTCAACTTCTTCTTCATACAACTTACCTTTATTATCTTCTTTATTAATAGTGAATGATGTTTGCTTGCCTCTCTTTCTATTTTTAATGAAGAGCAACTGGTATTTTGCAGGGATGAATACATTGCCAACCCAAGGATTATTGTCTGAACAGTCATCATTCAAGTCTATTGTCCCTGATATATGTCCTATTGTTGAATCTAATCTTCGTGCCTTGGAAAGTGTAAACCATTTGTATTCCTCACCACCTAATGATTCGCTTTTTACTACTATATTCTTCTTATTCTCTTTGTGTAATTGTCTTAATGTTTCAGTGAAAGCAAGTCTCTTATCTTCATCATCACCTATATCTATGTCAAATGATATTTCTTTCTTAGCCTTGGTCATGAATTCTTTCAAATATTTCTTGAACTTTCGTTTGTCTCTTACGTCTTTCACCCTTTGCTTATACTCTTTTCTTGCTTCCGTTCTTGCAGTCGAATAGAGGTCAACTGATATATCAAAGAGGTATGTCATTTAAGTGTAAATAAGAAATAAAAAAATATCACGCTAAATATTTATTAACCCTAAAATGGTAGAATACATATATTTGATTCGTGAAAGGGAATTTTCTTATTCTAATCAACCTGTATACAAAATTGGTAGAACAAATAAGATTGCAACAAGAATGGGACAATATCCAAAAGACAGCGAAGTATATATAATTGAAGCAGTAAGTGATTCAGTAAAAGTGGAAAAAGAATTAATAACAATATTTGAAGAAAATTATAAGAGAGCAACAACAAGAGATGGAACCGCATTTATAGGTAATGAGTACTTTGTTGGGAATGTGAATGAAATGATATATATTATTAGGACTTATATCCAATATCATTGTCCCAGAGCTATCATTTAGTAAGGATGTCATATATATCAGCCTCTTGGCTTGGTTTTATTTTTAAGGTAATGAAGAGAGGAGATTTTAATATTACTGGTTGAAACATGAAATCAACTAATCTCATTTCCAAATATTTTAATGAATCCGTATTAACTTTTATTTTTATTGGCTTAGTCATGTCATAGTTAACTATCATTGCCTCTTGATCCATTATCATTGTGTCAATGTTTGCAAGGATGCTTGGGGTATATTCTTGGTCTCCAATTGATGAATGAGTTGCTACCCCCTGTAATGAAACTAAATACAACTTATTGGCAAAATCAAGTATAGGTAGATCAGGTACATTTTTTTCTTCATTAGCTTTTACATCAAATTCCTTGCAGTTGAACAAACCAGTAATCAATTTTGCTCTATGACTTCCTTCCTTGAATGTAATATTTTCAGTAGGTGTTAATGATATGGTTCTGTTATTGATATTCTTGAAGGTGATAGTAGTCTGACGAGAATTTAGAAATTTGACTAGATATCCAAATGAATAGGTATACATCTCCTCGAAATCAATTCGTACCTCACTCTTTGATGTAGTAAATATTAAATAATCTTCCGCAGTTGTCATTAATATGTTGGCTTTGGTATTAATAGATGAAACATAGTACTTCACGTATGGACATTTCCATGGGATATCAATATTAAGTCTTACCGTATTATAATTACCTGGTTGACTCTGAACACTATACAACATAATTTAATTTCTGATAAAATGTCTTTGGCACTGTATTCTGCAAAGAGCAAGGAAGCATATAAACTCAAATCAAATGATATAGAAATCACTATTGATGAAGAAGATGGTAAACGACTAAACATTGAAAACACTATTGAACCTGGCGAAATGGTGCAATTTAATTGTATCTACAACAAAGCTGAAATAGATGAAAAAATAGTTGGTGATTATTTCGAAAAAAATGGATTCGAAAACTTTGGTGCGCTTAATCTTATGGCAGGGAAAGGTATTTATACATGGAATACTGACGGTACACTGACACCAAAAATACAATATTGTGCAAGCTTCAATAAGCTCTATGAAAGACTACGAGATAGTGCTACTAATTTACATACCTTTCTAGCTAAAATGAAGGATGACGTAGATTCTGGTATTGCACCTGGTGCTACATTAAACTATTTTACAGGTGAGGTAAATGATAAAGAAATAATAACAGAATCATATGATGTTAGTACACACAAGAAACTAATAGAAGCACTTACACAGAATCATCAAGGTATGCTAAATGTAATGAACTTAATGATTAAAAATATAGATGATGTAAATAATGCAATTGCACCTAGTATCGATTGGTCTAAACTATCTGATTTAAAAATAATTGTTGAACATGTAGATAAAACTACTCAAGCCTTAACTTATGAAACGGAGGACAAGAAACCAGAAAGTATGGACGCTATAATACAAGATATAAGTACAAGTAATGAAAATATATCTAAATGGATAGCAAATAATACTGTTAATTTTACTGAGGTAGAACCTGTTAAATATGTTGATGAAAAGGTTAATGAAACTACTAATGAAACTACCTATGATGTCAATGAGACTAACATAACTAACATGAAAGACTTTGTTAATAAAACAAATACAACAGCTGCTAATATTACTAAATGGATAGATGCGTTAAATGATCAAACTATATCTTATGAGACCCTCTTGAACTTAACAGGTGGAAATACTTCTATGTGCTTAATTAATAAAACAACTGGTGAACCTGAAATACATGAGGTTAAAATAGAAATTGATGAAACAACACCTAACCTACACCTGAACCTACTCCTACACCTGAACCTACGCCTACACCTACGCCTACGCCTACACCTACTCCAACTGAGCCACCAAATGAGTTAGTTAACCAAGATGATATGGTTTATGAAATTCCCACTACTGATGAATTAAAGAATTTGATAACAAATAAGATTCCAGTTAATAATGCCCCTGAAGAACTCACAATCAATGTATCTAAGTATTGGTTATATAGTAAAAAGACAATTGGATGGATAAAAGGCTTATTGTATAATATAATTTCGACTACTCTATATCTTGCTAAGATGTCTTTTAAATTAACCTATAAAACAATCGATTACGCCTTTATTCAAACCCTGAAAACATTATATAATATATATTATTTTCTCTGGTCTCATTTTAAATGTATTGTGTTTGAAGGGTATCGAAACGTAAAAGACGCACTTACAGGGGAGATAAAAGAAGAAAATATAGTATTTAAAGTAACTAACTATGATAGTGAAATAGAAAATTTTGTTGGTGAAATAGACCCTGACTTTGAAGAAATGCTAGAGGGTTTTAAGGAAATCACACCAACTACTAAAACAGTTGATGAGTTGAAGAAGAAAGGATATAAAGAAGTTAATGTAGCATGTACATCATGGGAAGTATTCTGGGGAAACGCTTGGAAGTTAATTAAAAGACCATTTATAGCTTTATGGAATGGAGTTAAGAAGTTTGGTAATGATACATATTTATTCTTTACAGGTGAAGATAATGATGGTAGAGGAACATATTGGGAAAATTGTCCACATATGTTGAGGATTACAATAATAGCTTTCGTCTTGGGTGGTGCAGCAGTTTCTATCGGAGCTCTTGCAGTTTTGTATGTAATATGTCCAATCGCTGAAAAACTCTTTAATGGATTTGAATATATTATGATCAAATTATCGGGTAATGACCCAGTTCCTATTGCTTATGCTCGTACATTAGCAGAAGATGCCATAGTAGACCCTGATGGAAATAAGATAGATATTGATATTGATTATGAACTATTAGAAATATTTAGACAAGAATATAATGCAAAAGTAGTAGACTACAAGGTTATGAATAATGAGATATCAACTCCTTCTACTGACTCTAAATATTTTACATTAAAAGAATCAGATCAATTATATTTATATAGACCATCAAAAGTATATGAAGAATCTAATTATTATTGTATGAGATGGGATATAGATAAAGATTATGATTTATCATTGAATATGGTATTTAGGTTCAAGGACTATTTATTTAGGCACACTTGGGAATTAATATGGGATGGAAAAAATTGGACAGGAAATAACTGTCAAAATGTGTTTACAGCAAAAATATCATACATGAATAATAATAGCGGAGCTCCAGCAATAATAATTAAAAAGAACGAACTAATTGGGAAATGGATAAAAGGAACAATAAAAGAAGATTTAACAGATGATGATAATTATGCTCACATACTAAAAGACTATCTTACAAATTGGAGAGTTGTTAAGAAAGATGGAACCATATTAAACGTAGGAACAACTGCAGTTTTTGATCCTAGCAGTTCAGGTACATTCACACAAGATGGAAATAAATATGAACAAGCTAGAATGTATGTTGATGCACCAAGCGGATTAAAAGAAGAAGACGGATTATATGTTTATGCAGATTTAAATATTAATGGAAACATAACAGAATTAAAATGGGATTGTCATCCTGAACACTGTATTAATTCTGGAGTCATGCACACTTATGGATCAAATCCTTGTCTAGAATCATTTAATTATCAGCGAGAAAAAAGACATTCCATAAAAATCATTGAAGGATTTAACCATAAGAGCATTCGAATATACATGGAAAAAGAATTATTTGAATTTGATGTAAAAGTTAATCCATTTAACATAATCTTACAAGAACAATTTTATGAAGTAGAGCCAGATCCAAGAAACTGTTCAACTATATCAACAGATTTAAATATTTATTCATCAAAGATTATATGGGCTGATAATATCATGACGATGAGAAGAGACTTAAATGTTGTTGGTGGAATTACTGACATATTGCAATATGATTATGCTTTATTGAAACAGACAGTTGATAATCTAGCTGAGCAAATGAGAATTCAAGCCATGTATAATGAATATACTGATAGTATTAAACAAGGTATATCAGTTGCAAATACGATTTTAAATATTCTAGCTTCAGTAGTATCGATTGCAGGGGTACTCTCAACATTAAATATGTCCAATAACTCAGTAAATATTAATACATATCAAACAACACCTTTCCCTGGGCCAGGAGGAAATGGTGGAGGAGGTGGAGGTGGAGGTGGTGGTTATCCAGGTGATGGAGGTAGTGGCTTTCAAGGTAAGTTTTTGGTGAATGTTGATTTGAAGGCTGATAAGATGACTATGGAAAGATTTTTGCCAACTACAACAACTGTTCAAATACCCGTGGCTGGAGCTATTTCAACATTTTCAGCAACACAGGTTGTTCTATCTACAACACATGCATTAACTCAGTTAGGAAATGCTATTGCTACACTTGGTTCGAATGTATTAAATTTCTTTAGGAATAGACCAGATACGAATGGAACTGAAACATTAAATATTAATTCATCCTCGATTACAATAACTGATAATGATACTGATAATGCAACTAATACTATCACAACCACTGAACAATCATTAGTGAGAACTCATAGAGAAGTTCAGCCACAAGTTGTTACAGATGAAACAGATGAGATTCGAACAGATATAACTGTACCACAGACTACAATGACAAATACAGCTTCAACTACGATTGCACTTAGGAATCAAGTTCCTGTTATTGATATTGCTGGAACTCAGTATACCTTAGAAGACATAGCTGATTTGACAAGAGAAGAACGAAATGCATTAGTTGCTAATCATCCTGATATCTTACGTATCCAATATCATGGAAGAGAGTGGTTTAATGTGTATGATTTGTTTTATAATGACCAACTCATTATCCATAATAATGTATTTCAACGAAGGACTCTAATAAGACCAGCTGATATTGAGATGACAGATAGAATACATAGAGCTACTGATAATAATTGGTCAATAGAATGGGAAGGAACAACATACACAGCGAGAGATATTGAACAATTATCTATGCAAGATAGACTAAATTTACCATTTGTTCAAAATGGAGATATTGGTTTAGAACCTTACTTGAATGACCAAACAATGGAGGCATGGATAAATATTATTGACCATAGAGGAGAGACTATTGACCCAATTGTTGCTACTATTGATTATTCTGCTCCAACAACAGCAAATATTAGTGGAGGTCAAGTACGATTTGTTGGAATAAATTCACAAATAGAAGTCAATGCAAATGGAGTTAGATATCAGCATTATGACCTTGTTGCCACAACAGATACTTGGACAGTACCAGGAACAACACCAGCAATAACAGCAAGAATGATAGAACAAATGAGTGATGAACAAAGAGGAGAACTAATGGATAATATTTATTCTCATGGTAATCTTTTAGCTTTTAATGACACATTAGATGAAACAACTGGTGAAGAAATAACACAAGTACTATATAATGGAAATGTAGTTGCTACAATAGATAGAAGAAGACTACATGTAATTAATATTGTGAATGGAGTGATAGAAATGTACCAACAAGATGGTGTTATAAGTGCAACTACCCAGGTTATTATGGGAGCAGTAGGTTATGTTGCTAGAAGGTTCTTACATGGTCAATGGCAGTTTGTTAGACATCATCCTGGTGATGCAGCAGCAATAGCAGGAGTAGCAGCAGAAGCATATGTAGCAAATAGAATAGGATTATTTAATATTCCAAGTTGGTTCCGTCGTAATGATAACCCAGAAACATTAGCAGAGGAAGATGTATTAGAAAAGATTCTTGCATGGGCATATCATGAAGAAACAGATGATGAACCTGAACTTGAAATAACAATGAAGGATGCTGACAAGATGATGGTTTCATTTGATACATGTATTAATATTGCAAAGACATATCGCGATACTTTAAAGGGTACAATAGCATTCATGTGCGAGAAAATAAAAGAACTAGAAAGCAAGTCAAGTACTAAGCATCCACTGGAGGATATAGATATGACTGCTTATATTACTAAAGCAGAAGTGAAGGAAATGATAGACCAGAAGGATGCATATATTGATACTCTTGAGACAAGACTTGCTACATTAGAGAAGAAGTGCGCAAATATAGAGTAGAATAGAGAATTATTTTTTTGGACTTAAATGGACGAGACGACAACAAAATTCATTGGAGACATACAATTTAAGGTAGGAGATGCTACTAGGAAAGCAAGTGAATTATTAACGCTGAGTGATTTGGATGGATATGTACAGACAGGGCATTTATTTAATGAAGTAGAGGGTATACCAGAATTTAATATCAAAAATAATAATATACAATACGAGTCATTTGAGTCATCAACAACAACCTACCATATCCTAAAGATTGTTAACATACCAGAGGATTTCATGAATAAAGTGAAAGAAATAACAGTCCAAACTAATATCTTTAAAGTGGTTTTGAGAAAGAATATCATATATGACACAAATGGAAATTTAGTTAAGGAATTCTTTATTTATGCCAAAGATGGACAAGTATACTCTCCTATGATAACAAAGAGTGCAAATGGATGTTCTATAAATAATAGCACAAATATGGGATACATCAATATAGCCTTTGATAGTGGTCTTGATTTTAATCCATATACTCTATGGATGAATGGTGAGCTGAGTATCATGAATGAGTACATAACTGATTCACTGCAAACACTGAAGACAGTCAAGTGTTCCATCATCAAAGCTGATAATGCATTGAAACTACATAAGAGTGATGTATTGTATCTTTACAAACCAACTCTAACTAGCGAAGTCCAAATGGATGATAAAAAGTATTGGCTACTACAATGGAACATAGATGATAATTATAATATACCTACAGGCTTGGAGTTTAAATTTAATGAATACTGTTTTGGTAATAAATGGTTCTTAACATGGAATGGAACAAAATGGGTAGGAGATAATATTCAAGGAAACATTAATGGAAAAATGAAAAATGCTTTGAATAAGGAGAATGAATATGGAGAAGATGGAACATATATTAGAATCAAGAGAAGTGAAAGAAATATTATGTTAATTAAAAAACCAGATGACTATTCTATAGATAACCTCTTACATTATATGATACATGGTGGAAAGTGTAAAGTAGAGAACAAACTAAAACTAAAGACGGGTGAGATAGAAGACTTTTCCAAATATGGATTAGGCTATCAAACCAGTAATGGGGGAATAAATATTTATGGATATGATATTGAAGCCATAAGATGCTATAAGACAAATGGTACAGGAAGTGATTTAGATATTAATCTTGTAGAAGAATTCTATCTTGATATAACTTTAGATGGAGAAATAAAGGCAAACAGATTCTCAATGAGACCAACTGGAAAAATATTTGACCCCAAGAGTGATAAGAAATGGTATTTTATTCATGGCCTATTAGATTCATGTGAACAGGTAGAATATTGTTATGTTTCATCAACCCCTAATGACTCACGAAATATTAAAATCTATTTGTTTGATGAATATGTTGACCCGATAGATGAAGTTAATTGGGACCCTACTACTAACCCCTTCGAATATATTATTAGACAACAATTTTATGAAGTGTATCCCAATCCTAATGCAGCAACTACCTTGTATACAGATTACAACATTACTAGTTCCAAAATCATTACTGCTGATAATATTACAACCATGAGAAGTGATTTAAATATGGTAACTAACAATGTAGATGTGATTAGCTATGATGTCCAAGAAATGAACACAACAATAGAAAGCCTAAAAGGAAGAGTATCAAGAACAGAAACAGTAACTCAGCATCTAGAAGAAGATGTTGATAATTTAAGAATTGTTTCATGGACTGCTTTAGCATTTGGTGTCGCAGGTACAGTCGGTTCAATAGGTTCTATAGGTATGCAATTAGCTCCAGAAGGTATTAGTTTTGCAACTGGGAATGGGGGAGGATTCCTTAAAAGATTGTTCTCACGTAAATCAACAAAAGGATTGAGCGATATAGTTAGAAATGCTATTAATTTCATGTCTGGGACCGTCGCTAGGTCTATCACAAAAGATATTACTCCAATAATAACCTGGTGTGAGGAAGAATATAAACAACTAGATGAATTACCTTATACAGATGAGAATGATAACCCAGATACAGGAACCTTAACATTAAGTGGTGCCATGGATATTAGCAATATGTTCAGGGAATCCCTCAAGCCTGCATTTAAATTACTCGCCGAGAAGGTTAATGAGCTAGAGGCGGAGTTTGGTTATTACCCTACATTGGATGAAGTAGTTCAAAAGACAGATTTGGTTAGAGATGACATAATAGATGTTGTTGGTAAATTTGTTAATGGAGAGGTCCATTTGGAAGCAGAAGATGTTATCACAGATGGAACAATCAAAGCACGATTTTTGGTGCAAAAAGTTAGTGAATACAATGATGTTGATTATGAAGAGAATATAGTTACTATTAATATTACTGATGGAACAATTAATTATCAAGGAACAACTGATTTTCCTAGCTGCACTATGAATGACAAAACATTTGTTATATCAAACCCAAATAAACTGAGGGTTGGTGGAATACAGATAAAAGAAAATACAGCAAAAAGAAGAATGGAATTTACCCCAAATGATTTAGCCTATACTTGTGATATAGATGCTTTACATAAGAAGATAGATACATTACATGAGCAGATAGAAAAGAATGATACAGCTCTAGCTACTACATTAAATGAATTCCCAACTGTTGATGAAGTAAATGAAGCATTAGATGAATTAAAAAATAATATGGTTAATATGGATAACCTGTATACAAAAGAGGAAGCGGATGCAAAATATCGAAGCAAAAATGATTTGATATACAAAGAATCTATTGAAGTGCCATTTGAAAATGTACAAGATAATTCAGGATCGTGGGAAGTCAAAATAACATTGACTAATGGAACTCGTCTTGTTGGAACAATATCAAATAACGATGGCTTTGTAAAAGAGTTTGATTATTTGTTTGACTATGATGGTGTTATCACTGAAGATGGAGTTAATGTCGATGTTGAAATTGATGGAACAACCTATAACTTGACCTATTATAAAAGCGATAGATTTGGTCAATGCTTTTACATCGATAATGGGGAAGACTCTTTTGATACCAAATTAATATTAGCGGAAAAAATATTGAAGCAAGATAAAATAGCATTGAAAAGTGAAATTCCTGAACCGGTTGATTTGACCAATTATGCTACTATAGATGATCTCGATGGATATGCGTTGAAGAGCGAGTTGAATAAATATGCTAAATCTCATCAAGATCTAGCCAAGTTAGTAGGTGATAATGTTACTAAAATCGTAACAATGAACAGTCAGATATCAAATCTACAACAAGAGAATGCAGCATTAAAGACCGCTATAGCGAATTGTAAGATAGTGACTGAACATCGATTAATAACTGATAATGATTACACTCAAGAAGAATTTGATACATATACTTTCATTCATTTTCAAAAAGAAATTGCAAATAGTGGATTTTTGAACCTTGCTGTTTATTTCGAGGATCTGCCTGACGGACGAATTGGATTACGAAATGAGAATGGAACTTGGACCGTTGTTACTTATGATAGTTCAAGTCATTATACGATAGAAGTCATTTATTATACTGATAATTTGAATCATCCATTTCCTTATTATTTGAAGTTGAATCACGTAAAAGGAATCAATTGTGTTGTTGAAGATACAACATTACAAGTCATCGAAAATAAAATTGAATTTCCAGATTTGTAAAAATATTATCTATTTTTGGGTCGTGCCAATACAAGAAATAACGTATTTTCGGGTGTAGAATTCAAAAACTACTCCATACCTTGGAAATGACATTGGTGGAATAGTGAAAGTAGAGAGTGTGTACTTACGATAGGTTTTCAGAGGGTATTTGGCCGGGTAGCGAGGCCCAAGCGAAGGTGTACCTGAGCTTGGTGGCGAGCAGTGTAGGCTGGGGTGAAGTATGAATCCCAGCCTATACTTAACTACTATTGCCATTCAATCGCTTCAGATCAAGATGCTGCTTATTTATCAGACGAAGTGACATCTTGGATGAAAAGTCATAAAATTATATATACGACTACAACGGATGATAATCACAATAATTTAGGAATAATAAACCGTTTTATGAGAACGATAAGAGATTTAGCGGTTAACAAAAATTTGTTAGATGCGGATATATGGAAAGATATATCAAAAGAAGGTGATTTAACACACAAGCCTACAAGAAATATTTCACCAAAAGAAATGCAGTCATTAATGTCAGCATATAATGAATCGTATCATACTAAAATAAAAACAGCCCCCAATAAAATGACAGCCAAAGACGAACAGAAATATATTTTGAAAAATAAAACGCAAACAAACCCTTATGATTTCAAAGAAGGTGATAAAGTACGTATCGTAGAAGAAAAAACGATTAAAAATAAAAAACGAAGAATGGTTAGCAATCAAGCATATACAGTTGATTCAAAATCTGGTAATTTATTCAAAATTGCCGCTAACGATAGATCTGTGAACGATTATCCTGGATACAAAATAGTCAAGGCGAAAGGATTTGTTCCTATGGCCAAAACATTGAAAAACGGCAAAAGAGGGAACATAGAGGAGATTTTAGGGTATAATAATGCAAATGACCAATACAAGGTCAAATGGGATGATGGAAGTCAAGGGTATACATATGCCAAAAGTATGAGAGAAGGAAATCCAACAATATTATCACGGTTAGAACGAATGTATTGGGTGAAAACAGGTGAAAACATACCAGTTAAAATCAGAAAATACATTTAATTATTCTTAATCAAATGAAAGGAAATATTATTCAAAAAGTTGAAGAATTAATCAATGAGACACTCAGAAAAAGTATGAGAGAAATTGAGGGCGCTTTGATCAAACCATTATCAGAAAATTATCCGTTTTCATCAAATGGGATATACTTTTTGATTGGACGTCCTGGTGCTGGCAAAAGTTATTGGATTTGGCGCCATATTATGATTACTGAAAGATTATTTAAACATCCATATTATCATAAAATTTATTTCTGCTCAACGTCTGGTAAAATGGATAAAACCGCCGAAGTTTTGAATAAAAAGATTCTAACAACAAAAATAATTTATGTCTCAGAAAAACAATTAATGAGCGTTCTTCAGAAACATTTGAAAAGGAAAATAAAATATTATGCACTTGTCAAACATATCCTCTCAAAAATGAAAGAAACGTCTGATGAGATGAGGCGTTTAATTGAAAAGCATCATTTAACTGACCTTCAAGATAAAATCATTTATATTGCCAGTAAGCTTTGTAAATATGGAACCGCCTCTTATCCATTCAATACTCTGATTATTCTTGATGATTGTGCTGGTTCAGATTTATTGAAAAACGGTAATTCAGAATTTATTAAATTATTGACAAAGACAAGACATTATAACATAACGTGCATAATGGCATTTCAAACGATAAGATTTGTGCACATAAATGCTAAACGTATGGCAACCGATATTATCTGTTATAGCGGTTATTCAGAAGAAGATTTCACCTCTTTATTGCAGCAAACAAATAACAACTTAAATACAAAGGCAACTGTGCAAGAATACTTGCAACATAGAGAACCGCATGACAAATTTATCATGAACATAACTGCAAACAAATACTATTTTGAATCTTAAACGTTTTATTGAATTTTAAATGGGATTATTTAGAAAATGGGCGAGAAGAAGTATTGGCCTTGGAAGTCAATTATTAATGGGAGCAGCAAATTCAGCAACAGGAGGATTAGCAGGTAAATTAGCGGATAATGCAACAGGAATAATGAAAAATCAATCAGGATTAATAGGCAAAACAATGGGTAGTTTAGGCAAAGCATTTTTAAGCGATAATATGAGAAACAAAATCTCAAATGTAGCGGATGCAGCAATAAAATACATTCCAAAAGGCAATGTAAGAGAAGCATTAACAAAAATCAATAATCATGCACAAGGAAGAGATGAAAACTATAAAATGCCAAAACCCGCTAAAACAGAATCGAGTAGTTCAAATAATTCACCAGCACCTATAAATCATGTACATTCATCAAATTATGAATAATAAGAAAAGTCAATTTTATTGAGTTTTAAATGTCAAAACACTTAACAGGCTCAAAACGTTTAGCGGTTATTCAAAGGTGGATAAATGGCCATGACGATCCAGATTGGGAGGTTTTGCCAACTCGAAAGCAAGGAAAGTATATTGTTAAAAAGCGAGAAACACCAATAGAAGAAGAAAAAGAAGAGAAAACTCCAGAAAATGAAGAGAACGAAGTTTTTGAAGAGGAAGAAGAAAAACCCAAAATGCAAAAACAAAAGTCGAAAAAACTCACAAAAAGTCAAGAAATCGATCCAACGATAAACCTTGAAATCTTAAATCAACTCAAATTGCTGGGTGATGAAATCAAACGCAAAAGAGAAAAGAAAGAACAAAAACGATTAATTGAAGAAGTAATCTCAAAGAAAACTCCAGCACCAAAACAAGCACCTCCTCCTCCTCCAATACAAGAAGAAGAATATTATGAACCGCCAATTCCAAGACAAAGACGAAACAGAATCTTTGATGATATATATTAACTTTTTTTATTCAAGAAATGATTAATCATGAGGTTTATATGAAAACATCAGCTGAAGTTTGTTCGCAAATTGCGTCATATTTCGATGTTGTAGATAGCTGTATTGCCACTTCTGATACAAACAAACAGTATTCAATTAATCCACAAACATCTTATTCGCCTTCACCTCCAATAAAACAAGGGTCATATACAAGTGTTATTATTTCTCCAAATACACACAATACAGCTGACATCTATAATGGTTTTATTCGTGCAGATCTAAAAGTGACAATGAATATAAATGAAAAGATACCAGATTTGAGTGATATTGGCGGTTATCCATTCAATAAAATCTGGTTTGGATTCAAAGATGCAAGAGATGCTATTGAAAAATATGAAATAGTAGCTAACGGAATAACAATATATACACAAAACTTTGGTTGCGAAGAATCGTTCTTAACTGCATGTTGTGCGAATGAAACAACGAAGAGAGCAGATGTATACTCAAAGGCAAGACATAAAGATATATGGAATAATAATTTTGCCACTCGTTGCGGAATAGTAATTAATTGGCCAAAAGATGATTTAACAGCAACATTTACGATTCATTTAAAAATTGATTTGCGTAGATTCTTGCCATTATCAAATATAAAATATTTACCAGCTTTTGCAGGAAAACTCGAATTAAGATTATATTTCTCATGTGCTGGTATGCTTTGTTGTCCATGTGGACCATCAAGATCTTTACTTGCTCAACCATCTCTTGCAAGTAAATATACTTTTTCTACGATCACTAATGAATTCACACCTGTTGGTGATGATGTTAAAATATGGATTTCAAGTACATCAGCTAATTCATCAGGCCAAGCATCAGAAAAGACAGATGGAGCTGAAATATTAGCATCAGAAACACCATATACTCTTTATTCTGATTTACGAAAATTCCAAGTCTATGAGTATGAAATCACTGAATGCTCATCAATTATTCCATGTTTTGGTATAAACAATGAAATTTATCAACAATTGGTTCAGCGTTATTCAAATCCACAACATCCACTCACATTTCCAACTCAAACATTGTCATTTTACACCTGCACTCAAGCATTAAAACAAATCCAAGACAAAACAACAGTCACTGTCACTCCAAGATTTGTTGATTCTATCTTTTGTTTATTCCCTCTTCATCAACGTCATCATACATATTTCAAAAATCCACTTTTTAAACATTTCCAATTGAATTGTGGCGGTTATGGCAATATTCCAGCCAAATCTTTCGGAACAGATGGTGAATATCCAGAATTCATTGAATATAGTCAAAATGCAATGAATATGAATGGTGAACAAACCGGTTTCAATAAAGAGGTTATCGCTTCATTATGTAATGTAAGTAAACCTTTAGCCAATATCACAGGTTTATATCCAAACGATAGGACTTCATTCTTTATCGGTTTTGCGACAGAAACAGATGGGACATATCAACAGGGCCTTACAAGTTTATCACCAATTAACTTCGAAATAATCGTCACACAGGAACATGCACAAATAAAAGATCCAAATGATAAATCAGAGAATTATAAAAAGCATTTTTCTCAAATAGTCGATACGCCACCAATATTAGGTTTATTAGTTGATGCTTCTATTTCGATTTTAGTGCAGCCCAATGGCATGCCCCCACTGGTTCGAATTGGGAATTATGACATTACAACTCCTGAATAAAATAGAATTTTTCTTTACTTAAATGGCTAATGATTATAAATCCCCAAATGCAGAGATTGTAGGAAGAGAAGGAGTAATGTATAATGAAAATACAGAAAAAGTGCGATTTATCAAAGGCAAACATTATGGTATCTTTTCGAACGATAACACTTATGCTGTCACTTTTAATCCCAAGGTCAATTTGCCACCAACGATAGTTCGAGAAAATAAACCTGTACGTCCTCCACCAACTAATCAGCACACAACAAAAGGACTTCATGAACCACCAGTAAGCTTAACTGACGGAAAACATTATATTCACCATGGATATGTGAAAAAACCGCCACTTTTGCCTCCTTACCTGAAAAAGCCAGAAGATTTAGCTCGAATACAAGGATTAGCAGATGAAAATAATAAAGGATCAATAATATATGGACCTAAACACTCAGTTATAATTAAAAATAATATCTATTAAATTAAATTAATTTTTATTAATTAAATTATTTTTCTTCTTCTTTTTCTTTTTCTTCTTTCTTTTCTTCATCCTCTTCTTTTTCATCATCAGAAGGAAAATTAAAAGGACTATCGTCAGAATCAGTACTGATCATTTTAATATATTTTTCTTCTTTCTTCTTCTTCTTTTCTTTCTTTTCTTTCCTCTTCTTTTTCTTCCTCCTCTTCTTCTTCTTTCTTTTCTTTATATCTTTTTTCTGCTTCATTCATTTGAATCCATACATTTATTAGTCTTTTTGTAGCTATTTCTTGGTTTCTCAGTTTGCAGTATCGAACCATCATGAGTGGAATTATCTGTTCTATTTTATAAATCGGGATCTCTTCTGTTTCTTGTTCTAATAAAGCCCGGATGTCTTTTATGAGGGGCATGAGCTCTTTTTGGATCTGAGTTAATTCATGAGCAAGTTTTTGGATGGACATTATATAAGTGTGATTTGATTATTCTTTCTAAAGTTTTCTTCTTAAATAAATGGCCGGCTACTTATGATAATTCAGAAGTTAATTGGTCCCTTAAAATTTTCAGGTTTATCTCCAAGGCAAATGATCAAGAAGAGAACAAACGCAACTGGTGTTAACGCAAATATAGCATTGGAGCCAACAGCAGCATCGTCATCGACTTCAAATATAAATAATAATATTATTATAAATAAACGAGAAGATGGGAAGGAGGAGATAGTGATAACAAGAGACGTGAATGCTCAAATAGAACCGGAAATCAATGAAACAGACGCAAAAAGTGTGATTTTAGAAACATATGCTCAAATACTTTTAAATCAGGATAAAGCGCTTTTAAGCAATTTAATCTTTAAGCATTCTATTATTGTCCCTAAAGAGTGCTTAGAAGAAATCATAAAAGCAATTCTCAAAGTCACAGAAGTCGAAGTACATCTTGATGAAGATATTGGTTGTTGTGCCGGAAAAGCAAACCCAATTCGAAGAATAGAAGCCATTAAAATACTCAAAGAGAACGGCGAAATCGTCACTGATTTCAAACAAGTTTATAATAAAGAATATAATGAATTATTAAATAACTATCATTTATGTTTAAAGTTTTGCGTTTAGTTAGTTAAAAACCCAGTAAATAGCTCCTCCACCAGTTATATTAAATATTTGGCAATTGCTAACTAGAAGAATACAATTCTGAGAAAAAATAATTCCTCCAGGTTCGTAAGATTTAATATTCGAGAATTTGCAATGTTTCAATATAATGGCTTCAGATTGATTTTTTTTTACAATTCTTGGGACAGGGCAAAAAGGGTCAGGTGATATGGTTGGAGTTAATGAGGGAGTTTGTTTTGGAGGATCATACAGATAAAAAAGTCCATGAAGAGCAGAAGCACTTCTGCTTTGGATCATGAGAGTATCAGTAGTGATCGGCATTGATTGTGAATCAAAGAAAACTTGCCATTTCTGACGAACATCTGATTTACAATTAATGTTTAATTGACTTAATTGTCCAAAATAAATGTCAATTGTATCAAAATTAGAGTCTTTCATTCCAATTATCCAAAATCGAGAACATGTAATTTGTTGTTCAAGAATTCCTCCTTGATAAAGAACGAAGAGATGATCCTTCAAGTCAGAAGTATCCATCGCCCAGTCTCCATAAACTTGAGTAAAATTCCAAGCAGGTATCCAATTAGCCTCTTCCGGGATTCCATCAGGTCTTTCAAATGATTCAATGAGTATCAATAAGATAGCGAACATTGAAAAAAATGAAAACGGTTATGTCAGATCACATAACATTCTCAAAAAAAAAGATTAATTTAATAAAAGTTTTATTTATTTATTTGAAAGAACTGATATGCGTCTTCACGCAATTGATAAATTGCTGCCTTTGAGCCATCTTTGGTTTCACGGCAGTATTTGAGAACGCTGTTTCGAAAGGCTTGCATTGTTCCCACAGCATATCCATTTTCGGTGCACCAAGCTTTAAAGGATTCAAAGGCCTGCTTCTTTTGTATTCCATGGATAAATTGTGAAACATTCAGCTGAATGAATGCTGAGTATGGATTCTTCGAAAAGTTAATAATGTCTGTTTTCTCTCTTGTCAAAGGAATGATTGTCGGATCCCATTGGGAAAGATCAATTCTTCTGAACCAAGATAACAGGATCGAAAAAAAATCAGGAGTGAAGGACCCATAAAGATTATTAAAATAGTCTTTATCTCCTCGTTTTTCTGCTGAAACTTCCATAACTATGTATCGTCTATCATCTTCTGCTATTTTGATTGGTGCAAAATTGTTCGAAAGGAAGATAAAGTTGGCAACATTTTGCTGAGTAAAGACGTCCTGATACTTCTTGTGAATGTCAATTGACTCTTCTGTGATCAATGTCTTTAAGGTGTCGTCATCATATTTCTTGTTGCCGATAAAACTCTTTACTTCATTACACACAAGCAACATTTTATACATCAAACTTCCATTAAATTTGCCTGTGAGATAATCAAGTTTGGCATCAGGATTGGCATAACCACCAAAAAGTTTACAAATAGTGTCAGTAAACGTGTTTTTCCCAGTACCCTGCATACCTGTTATGACGAGTGCTGTTTTGGTCTTTTTTCCAATATTTTGGATAATATACGATATCCAGGATATGACATAATTGAAAACATCTTTTCTTTTTTTGCATATGATGGCAAAAATATGAGAAAGGAATGGCTGAATAACTTCTTGTCTTATATTTTGTCCAAAGCATAAAGGATAATCAAATCCCTGGAAGAATTGAAACACATCCAATCGTCCGGTGTAGAATGCCATCTGCTCTATTGTCAAAAAGTTTGTATTTGTTCCTTCCTGCAAAACTTTATATGCTGTAATTGCTTTTGTCGTTTTGCCCAAAGTTATTGACTTTAGTTTTTGATTGAACTGTGCCATAGTAGTGAATGTCAGTTGTGCGTGATTGTACTTTGGGTCTCTCACTTTGAGGAGAAAAATTGATGGCACAACATCAATATGTTTAGCAACTCTGACAAGATCAGTCATGAATTCCCCGACTCTGATGCCAAACCCTGTGCTTTTCCTATAGTCTTTGTGTCTGATGCTAGTTAATGAAAAATGGGTATATGTTTCAATTTGAGCTGAGTCATTAATGGTGTTATTAAAGTACGTCTCAAGCATGTAATTCCTCTGTCTTTGAGGTAAACAGTTTAAGAAATCGAATAACCATCTGTTCCCTTTGAGAGTTTGATTATTTAGCCAATTTTCTTCGACAAATTCTTCACTATTTCCCTCTTTGAGACACCACCATCTTTTCATGATTTGCTTTTTGAAATCGGTCTTATATGGTGCAATAGATATTGAATTGAATACCTGACCAAAATTCTCTTCGTTTGGTTCCAACAATGAATAAAGGGCCAATAAATCATCACCGTCAAGTTTAATTGGGTTATTGTTGACACAAAGATCATTATCATTAAAATCTGGGTGGTAATGTGGCAGGACATTTTGAATTATTATTTGGTCTTCATCGTTACTATCATCCAAATAAGGATCTTCTTCAGTCATTTGTTCTTCTTCAGTCATTTGTTCTTCTTCAGTCATTTCAGAAATGTGAAGAGCTTTTTTGTTTTTTATTTTTTCTCAAAAATAAATGTCCGGACGATTAGATCTTTCAGAATTTAATGAAACAAATGTTATCAAAAAGCTCACCAAATCAGAAAGTATACAAAATTTGAAAAGAGGACGAAAACTAAAATACGCTACTGAAGAAGAAAGACATGAAGCTAGAAAACAACAACAAAAAGCATATAGAGAAAGGAAAAAAAGAGAATTAGAAGAATTAAGAGAAAAAGTAAATATGATAACGAATCAGCCCAATTGAATACCTAATTGGCTTGTATTTTATTTTTGTTTTTCAATAATTATTCAATGATTCATGCGTCCAATAAAATTCAATGATTCATGCGTCCAATAAAATTCAATGATTCATGCGGATTCATGCAAAAAAAAAACATTCAATAATTCATGCGGCCATGACCTCATGAAGTATTCAATTTTCTTGCGGACAAAAAAAATTCAATGATTCATGCGGACAAAAAAAATTCAATGATTCAAAAATTCAATGATTCATGCGTCCAAAAAAATTCAATGATTCATGCGGACAAAAAAAATTCAATGATTCATGCGTCCAATAAAATTCAATGATTCATGCGTCCAATAAAATTCAATGATTCATGCGGACAAAAAAATTCAATGATTCATGCGGACAAAAAAAAATTCAATGATTCATGCAGTAATGTTTAGTAAAAAATTTTTGTGTATATTGTTAATCTTTTATTTTTTATTCTAATACGCTTATTAGAAAACATTGTTCTTATTTCAAGTATATGTGCAAGTCCTTTTTTGGTATAATTTGTGCCAAAATAACTATTATATAAATCTCTGAGTTCATTTGCATAATAATTATCTTTTCTGAGAGATTTATAAAATGTCAAGAATTTGGGATTTATATGGAGGCTATCTGATATTTTGGCTTTTGGACTTAATTCGAAACTAGGAATTTTATCTTCTTGAGAAGATATATGTAATGACCGTGAGATATCTTTCCCCAATTTTTCTATTTGATTATCAGGATGCCAGAGCTCTTTGTCTTCTTCTGTTAACTCATAATGAACTAAAGAATCAAGAAAATCAGTTTCGTCTTCAAAGTATTCAGACATAAAAAGTGTGAACTTTTTCAAAAGAATTTTCAAAATCTATAGGAAAAACATTTTTTAGAATAAAAATAACTATTTTATAAATATGTATATTTAATGTAGATATTAAATAATAGTTTAGATTTAAAAAATAAAATACTTTGGAATAAAATTTACATTCTCTCAATTTATTGAAATATTTTTAATAATTTGTTTTTTAATAATAATCATAAAAATAATATATATACTTAATATAGATAATTAATAATTAATCGTTAGATTAAAATAAAATGTTTAAAAATCGCAAAAATAAAAATGATCGGACATTCAATTTTGTGAGAAACGATAATTGAGAGAATAAATTATTCTTAAAAACCGCCATTGCTGACCATTTTTTTTAATGTTCTTCAACAACAACAACAACAACAATCTAAACTCAAAACAAAGACGAATCATCAAACGTCAAATCCAAAGAATGCCAATGCTTAATGACATGCAAATGACAAATCAGAATCAATTACTGCAACTCTTGCTGAACAAGCAAGACTCGAATCAATTACTGCAACTCTTGCTGAACAAGCAAGACTCGAATCAATTACTGCAACTCTTGCTGAACAAGCAAGACTCGAATCAGCAGCCAGACGCAAATCAATTACTGCAACTCTTGCTGAACAAGCAAGACTCGAATCAGCAGCCAGACGCAAATCAATTGTTGCAACTCTTGCTGAACAAGCAAGACTCGAATCAATTACTGCAACTCTTGCTGAACAAGCAAGACTCGAATCAATTGTTGCAACTCTTGCTGAACAAGCAAGACCAGAATCTGTCGCAAAACTTGCTGAATAAGCAAGACCAGAATCTGTCGCAAAACTTGCTGAACAAGCAAGACTCGAATCAATTACTGCAAAACTTGCTGAACAAGCAACAAGAGGAGGAAGAAGAACCTCATTTGCAAATAGAACCTGGCCATGTCATAAATTTTTTGCCAGCTGAACCAGAGGAAGAGACAAAAAGCTGGGAAAGATTAATGGACATAATTCTCCAATCCGATCAGCAGCCAAATCCACTCACAAAGTTGGATTGGAGAATTCGTCAAATAATGACCAAATATGTGGACAAAAAGCTGGAAAAGCAAAAAGCAGATTATGAGACCAAGATCAAGAACCTAGAGGAACAAATTACAAAACTAAAGATACCACCACCACCTCCACCTCCACCAGCACCAGCACCAGCACCGGAAATAGATTATGCATCTGTTTCAAAAAGAGTATGCAAAGAACCAGCTTTCTTAGATGAATTGGTGAGAGTGGTAAACAATGCCTGGGATAAGAGAGAAAAGGTTGATCCAACTGGAATTGCTAAAACTCTAGAAAAAAAGATCAGTAGATCAGAAGAAGCAAGACGTTTAATATTCGTCCATGAAGAATTCAAAAATAAATACAGCAAAGATTATAATAGTTCCAAGCTCCAACAAGATCTTTATAATGACTTTACTTCCTCAATAAAAAAGCTCGTTAATGATCCTCGAGAATACCAATATTTACTATCACTTCAGGATAATGCTCCAGATGTGAATCTTAAAAACTTACCCACAATTACAGCATGGTGGGTTGAACATTATTTAAAGACACTTTTAATTGCATAAGGTCATTAATAAACAATTCTTCTCTTATTTTTCTTTTATTTTTTCTTTTTATATTTCTACGGTTTTTAGGTTAATAAAGGTCAATTTAATCACACTTAAAATGGACTTCAACAAACTTTCAAGAGAAGAATTGATAAAACTTGTTCAAACACAGCAAAATCAAATACAGAGATTACAGAGAAGTGGCTTGTCGGGGAAAAAGATGAAAACCAAAATATCAAAGGCAAATGTAGATAATGACATAATGAACTTGTCTATAGACTTTTATGAAGACTCAAAGACACAAGCAAGACAAGCATACGAAAAAAGAGTACAAGAAGTGGATGATCAAGAGTTATTTCAAAGAGAACTCAAAAGACTCATGTTTATGGCTGCAAAAGAGTTCTCCTTTGACGTCGATATTGGAGACAGTGAGTGCAAGAGACTCGCATTTACAGAGATGCTTCGACACTGCTATAAGATTCGAAATAAATCAAAAGTTGTCGTCAAAGCATACACACTTGATGGACACGCAAAATGGTTCACTCTCAGCGACAAACATGACATAGAGAGCACAATAGGTCACATATCAGGCGAATTAGACTTGTCAGAAGAGAAATCAGATACAAACCCAACAGTAAACTTTGAATTCATTCCAGTGAAATATGATGTACTTTTTCTGAGAAAACAACTAGACGATAAAGGAATTAAGTTCGATGTTATTAAAGAAGATGAAGATGACCATGCTTTATATCATGAAGAAGTCGAAATCGATCCAGATTATAGATCAACACCAGAAGGCTCATTCTTTCCTTTTATTAATTTATCTAATTTAGATCTCAGTGAATTCCAAATATTCTCAAAGATAGATAAGAAAAATTATAAAGACAATTGTTTTGTCTATGCCTTGATTCAGTCAGGAGTGTTCAATGATGAAGAAATAAATCACTTGCGATATTATGTTCAAACAAAATCGATACCAAATAACAAAATCAAAGAGATATCAGAAAAATTCAAATGCAGTTTTGTCGTGAAAAGAATCGACGAAAGGTTTGATATTAAACATCAAATGCAGATTAAAATAGACACAAGAAAGAAAGGTTATGATCGAACAGTAGAGTTGCTTCTTTATAAAGATCACTACATGATATATAGGCCAATCAAATGCACCATCTATTATCTTGAACACGCAAAAGAAATAGACGAAAAGTTCAAAGATGATAAAAACCGCTTCATGATCAAAGGCATCAAAGGCGAAAAGATTTTTTATTCAGAAAATGGCACTCTTCCAATGATGATATTCAGAAAAATGTTTGAGCTCAATATGTTCAGAGAGATAAGAAGCTGCGAATTATCCATATTGAATACAACCGAATATGATGGATTGAATGATTACATTGATCTTGATTATAATGAAGAATTATGCACAAAAATAATAGACTCGAATAAAGATAAGAAGAAAGAGAAAGATTGGTCTAGAGTATATTATTCAGATTTTGAAACAGACACTACTGTATCTCCTCATCGTCCTTATTTGAATTGCACAGTGTATCGTGAAGGCCAAAATATTCACAAAATAAGTTTTGAAGGTGAAAACATTGATCGTCAGCTTCTCAATTATCTATACAATAATTCACTAACTTATTTTCATAATTTAAAGTACGATGGTTGCTTTTTCATCAATACTCCTGGATGGAAAACACAAATAACTGAAAGAACAGGCACAGTTTTGCAAGTCATTATGCTCAAGTATGCTTCAAATGGTAAATTAGTGAAAAAGCTTACGTTTCGCAATTCCTATTCAATTATTCCATCGGCTCTCAGGAATTTTGCATCTATGTTTAATTTAGATGTGCATAAAGAGGTTATGGCATACAAAATATACACTGAAGAAAACATTCAAAAAGCTGTTCTGCCAATCAATGAATTCTATGAGCAGTATAGAAAAGAGAACGATGGCAAAGATGAAAGCAAACAAATCCTAGAAAATGCCAAAATAAGTGAAGCATACAATGAAAAAAATGATTCAATTAATATTATGAAATATGCCAAGTTCTATTGTTTTAAGGATTGTATCGTTCTTATGAAAGGGCTTGAAAAATTTGATAAAGATTTGAAAGAAGTATTCAAACAAACAGGTACAGAAATGTTAGGCGTTAATAACTTTATTTCAATCTCATCTATCGGTTATCATTTCGCCAATAAATATGGATGTTTTGACGGTTGTTATCAATTAAGTGGCAAACCGCAAAACTTTATTCAAAGATGTGTAAGCGGAGGAAGAACAATGACAGCATCAAATCAAAAGCAATATATAGAAGGAAGAATACAAGATTTTGATGCAGTTAGCCTTTATCCTTCAGCTATGTATGTAATGGATGGTGTTGCTAAAGGAAAACCGAAAATTTTGCCTCAAAATATAGACCATGATCAATTGATGAAATTTGACACTTTTTTTATTGAAATCAATATTAATGAAATCAAGTGCAAATCCGATAAGCCATATAAATTCGGGCAAGTCTTTAGACGAAATGATAAGGGCTCAAAAATATTTGACAATAACCCTGTTAACAATTTTTATATTGACAAGATTGCACTAATGGATTTAATAGAGTTCTATGATATCAAATACGAAATCATTCGTGGTTACTATTTTGATGAAGGATTTAATAAGAAGATAAATGAGTTCATTCTTGGATTATTTAATTTAAGACTCAAATATAAGAAAGAGAAGAATCCACTGCAGTCAACGATCAAATTGCTATTGAATTCAATCTATGGCAAATCAATATTGAAAGCGATGAAAACCGAAACAAAAAGTGTACCCAGAGATGAGCTAATGAAATACATTTGGCGCAATTATAACTTTATCACAGAAATCTATGATGAACCGACAATTGATAGATGCTATGTGAAAAAGTTGAAGCCGATCAATGATCATTTCAATCTCCCACAATTTGGTGCTAGCGTTCTTTCATGGTCAAAACATTTGATGAATCGTGTTATGGCTAGTGCAGAACAAAAAGGGATTGAAATATTCTATCAAGATACCGATAGCATGCACCTAAATGAAGATGATGTGAAAAAAGTGGCAGAGATCTTTAAGGAGAAATATAATGCTGAATTAATAGGTGAAAACATGTGTCAATTTCATAATGATTTTGACGGTTTTGAGGGTGCAGTAGGCCAAATACATTCACGAAAACTGATCGCATTAGGCAAGAAAAGTTATTTAGATATCTTAGTCGATGAAGAAGGAAAAGAAGGATATCATATAAGACTCAAGGGCATTCCTCATCAAGTGATCATTAATAAATGTAAACGAATGGGCATCACAATTGAAGAACTCTATGAAAAATTGTATGCTGGGGCCAAAATGGAGTTCAATTTATTAGATGGCACAAATGCATTCAGAAAAACTCAAACTTTTCAGCAGACTAATATCAAAAAGTTTAGCAGGACCCTTAAATTCATTTAGTTAACACATCCTTAACGTCTGCATCTTTAGCTGGCTTTACTTTAATTGAAACAAACAAAGGACTTTTTAAAGCGATAGGCTGAAATTGGAAATCGACTAAACTTAATTCTAAATATTTTAAACTATCTGTGTTTGTTTTTATTTTTATTGGTTTTCCTTCTTTCTCAAAGTCATAAATCAGTGGCTTGCCGTCTATAGCCATTGTGTTTATATTTCCTATAACTGAAGGAGTATACTCTTGATCTCCAATAGCTGAATACATCGGATTACCTTGTAAAGAGACCAAATAAAGTTTTGTATGAGTTATGATCGGCAAATCTGGCACAATAAAGGGTTCTTTAGGATCAATTGTCAAAGGCAACGGAGTGTTATATAATCCAGTCAATAATGCTGCTCTGTGAGATATTGATGTAATTGTTGTTTTCAAACTTGCTGTTATCTTAAATGTGCGTTTATTTTTATCATATTCCCATGCCAATTCACTTTTCTGACTAAAAATTTGTTCAAGTTGTTTGATAGAATAATGATAGGACTCAGAAAATTCAATAGTATGAACGGTTTTGCCAACTTGATATTTCATATAATCATCTTTTGTGCTTAATAATATGTTTGAATTAGTGTTTATAGAAGACACATAATATTTTACATAGCTGCATTTCCAAGGTATATTCATCGTCAAAGACACAGTATGATATTTTTGTGAATCACGGCTTTGCATAGAAATTAACATTTATTTATTATTAAATATGTCGATTGGTTTATACTCAATTCAATCAAGTGAGGCTGAGACATTAAAATCAAATGGAATAGAAATCAAAGTCGGAGAAGATGAGAATGGAAATAAAATTGTTCAAATAGAAGATGAAGATGGTTCTTCAGTTTTCTTCAATAACATTTATAATAAAACAGAGATAGATGCTTATATAACTGCAGGTGCAGGTATAAAACCAGGAGATATAAAAAACTTATATAAGGTCAATATTTATCCAACAGGACAAATCAAGGTGAATGGCAAATTGACCAATGCTTTCACCTTAGAACAGCTTTATAAATGTTTGAATGATAATTCAGATGCTATTCAAAACTCTCTAAATCAATTGAAAATAGACGCAACTTTTGATGTAAACCGTGAAATTTCAGACTTAACATTGAAAGGATTAGATTTTGATCTAAAGAATAAACATTATATCTCAACAGAAAACAATTCAATAAAGACATATAATCAATTAATAAGAGTACTCAATCAGTTTATTAAACATTCAAGGGCTATGACGGTTATCAGCCCAGATAATAAACTATTGAAAATGCTCCCCCTTAAAAAAGAGGATGGTGCTCAACTTTTGGATTATTGGGAGGATAAACGATGCTATTATGAAAAAGAAAAAGTAACCACAATTAATGAGATTATTGAATCATTGAATATCACTCTTGAAAATTTATATAATTGGATGAAAACATTCAATAATTTGAAAGATTTCGGTTTTGACAGTTCATCAAATATTAAACCAGATGGAAAAGCAAAAGTGATAACGTATGAAGAAACCGAAAAAGAATCAGAACCATGGTATGGATCATTTTTGACCAAAAATAGAATGAAAACTAAAGAAGAACCTATCACAAATTTTGACCAAATGGTCAATGCAATCAATACAAACACAGAAACAATATCTCAAATGCATGAAGATATTATGGAAGGCTTAAATAATCAAGAAGTGACAGTATATAATGAAGCTAATGATGAAATAGAGACAAAAACTTTAAAAACAAAAACAGTGAACGATAAAGGTGAAATCGAATATGATAATATAGCCAATGTTTTTGAAAAATTGAAGAAGGCCGATAAACAGAATCAGAATTTTTTCCGTCATATCATGGAGAATTTTAATAAAACTGCTTTGAAAAATATATATAATAATTTTAAACAGACTGTGTTTGGTAAAGATGGAGAAACATATCAGAAGACATATATAGCACATTTTGATGATGATGTTGCTGGTGATAAGCATATTTTTTGTCGAAAATTTTGTCGACTTTTTGAATCAATACTTTTCAAATACAAGCAGTTTTGAAGACTGGAAAGAATGGATAGGCAAAAATATAAATAAACAGAAAATGATGGAGGTTCTTGATAAAATTCAGATACCATTTCATAAATTAGATGGAGAAATAGAAAATAGAGAATATCGTTTTATGTTTGATGGAGAGGATATCGTTGATATTGAAAATCCAGTTGATATAGGCAAGTTCATGGATTGGCTCAAAGAGATAATTCAAAATAGTAAATATACAGCTCCAATACAAACATTTTTATATAACAACTTTTCCAAAGAAAAATTTATTGAAATATTTAACGGTACAGTTCAATTAATATGGGATAAATCCACAAAAAAAATTATTCATGCAGTTTATCAATTTGTCAATCATCCAATAGAAACGACGGGTGATATCGTTATTGAAGTGAATAGTGCTTATGAATTTTTGAAAAAATATTATGAAAACCAAACAGAGCTTATGAAAAGTATCCTTACTGTTATTTTGGTTCTTCTTGGTTCAGGAATTACGGGAATGGTAATCACAAGTGCATTCAAAAAGATTCGTGCCAAAAAAATTGAAAATGGACGTTTAGCATTAAGCACGAGCAATTTTGAAGGTGGTCAATTGTTGGATATTAATGATGGTATTATCATTGATGGAAATGGAAATGGAAATGATAATAATGATGATGATAATAATGATGACGATATGAGAGACCCTAGTTTTCAGGGATGGATCGATACAACAAATAGAAATATTCGAAATATTATTCAGCAACATAATGTTTTAGAAGAAAGAGTCTCAAATATAAGAGAATGCAATTGTAATGATAATAATAATAATAATAATAATCAAAGATTTTTTGGCCAAATTTCTCAACAACAACATCTTGACATTCAACAATTAATTCAAAAGCAAAATCATTTAATAATTGATAATAGTGTCGGCTCTTTTGTTGATGCGATGTTTCAACCAGAAATATATCAAGAAGCAGCAACTCAAGTGAACACAACGATAAAAAGACGACGAAAAAAGAAAGAAAAAGTGAATGTAATTGACACATCACATGATCGTTCTTTTCGAAGAGATGAAAATTATGTTTTTGACATATTAACTGATCATTGGGTTCTTCATAATAATTCTAATTTTCAATCTGGTTGGCGAACAAATCTTAATGCACAAAATATGCCACGCAATTTTATCATTGACACTTTTCATGGTGAATGGGTTGCTGTCGGTGCAGAAAATGGTATTCAAGAATCAAATACAGACTGGAGAACGAATCCTAGTTCAGCATTAGCAACCTTTCTGTTGCCATCTCAAATAAATGGTGGTGTTTTTCGTTGGAGTGATAGATATGATCAATGGACATTTCATGCAAATTATAACTCATATACAAATCAAGATCAAAGTGAAAGATTAGAATGGCAAAGAGATCAAAGACAACATTTTGGTGATAATTATGTTTGGAATGTTTTTGATCAAGAATGGCAAGAACATGGACAGAATTTTGAAGCTGGATGGAGAACCAATCATGAATTTGTTCCTCCTGATAACTATGTATGGGATGATTATTTAGAAGAGTGGGTGATGTTATCATATAGAAATAGAGGTTTTGACAGAAATTGGAGAAATAGCTATTCAGAGAGTGTTTCAGTTATGGTTGAATTATTGAATTCAGGCCGATTTTTAGGAAAAGGCCAAATTGTTCAATATGGAGGTGAATGGGTTTGGCGCCATCATGTAGACCCCGTTGATGATATTAAATTATTATCAGATGAAATAGCAGATATTAATATTAATAATAATTTGCCAGCAAATATTTCAGGAGTGAATTCAGTAAATGAATTATTAGAAAGCTATGATATCAATATTTTGAAAGAAGATGGCCGAACAATTGATGAGAAAAAACCGGTTTTAGGCAATTTCAATATATTAGCAAATTTGAATGTAAATGGATTAATAAACGGTGTTGATATTGAAAAATTAGCTACGTCATCAGATAAGACAGATTCACTTTTTAATATAAAATTTGGAGTTCCAGAATTCAATGTGAAAAATGAAAACGTTGAAGGGGATACAAAAACAATCAATAATGTAAATTATAATATATTGAAAATTAAAATAAACGATGATGATATTGAACAAAAATTGAAAGCTTTCAATGGGAATATATTCAAAATAATTCTCAGAAAAGATGTTGTTTATGACACAGAAGGACGATATATCAAAGAATTTTTCATAAGCGTTCATGATAATCATATTCAATGTCCGATAATAGCTTATGATGAAGAATCGAAAGGATATACAAATAAATGTTCTGAAGATAGCTCTCAATTTTTCATAGCTTTTGATGAGCGTCTCAATATTGTGCCATATACGTTATGGATGAACGGTGATTTGAGTATAATGAATCAAACAAGTCAGGATTTAATTGAATCGAATAAACCAGTTTTTAAGTGCAAAATAATTGAAGCAGATAATGCTCTCAAATTACACAAAAGTGACGTTCATTATTTCTATAAGCCTTCAATTATTTCAGAAGATAACGATAATTATAAAATGATTTTTGAAGTACCCTCAGATTATACAATACCACCGCATTTACAATTTAAATTCTCAGAATATTGTTTTGGCAATAAATGGGACTTAATATGGGATGGAACAAAATGGGATGGCAAAAATATCCAAGGCAAATCAAATGGAAAAATAATAAATAAATGCAATACAAGAGCCAAAAAAGATGCTTATGATGCTATTGGTGCATGTGTTATGATGAAGAATGATGACTGGAATAAACAATTCTTTACTGATAATATATGGTATACAAATGTTAATGAAAAGAATTTAATGCAAGCATTTATCAGAAGACCTGTTAGAGGAGAAGGATGGGAAAAAGATGGCAAAATTGAATTGAAAGTGAAATTTAATGATGGTACTTTGAAAGATGGAAATGAAATAGGTGTTGATTGGGGAAACACAAATTTCAGTCATTCGGTTGAAGGCTATGATCTTTATGCAATTGAAATATTAATATATAATTATTCGAAACGAACTTTTGAGGTGAAAAACATTGAGGAAATTTTCTTGGATATCTATTCACCAAATTCAGATATAGCAAATCGAATGTCATTTCGCCTTGAGGGAGTTCACCATGTTGAAAGGAACGATACAGCTTATTGCGATACTATCGGTGTTCTCGATACAATTGAAAAAATCTCTTATCGTTATGAAGATTCAAAAATTGATGCAAGTCATAGAAATATTGAATTATATCTGAAAAAGGATTTGGTGGATCCAGTAGATGAGGTCAATTGGGATGGAATTATGAATCCTTTCAAATATATTATTCAGCAACAATTTTATGAAATAACACCAAATCCAAATGCAGCAACCACACTTTATACAGATTATAATATCACAAGTTCTAAAATCATAACCGCCGATAACATCACGACGATGAGAAGTGATTTAAATTTAGTGACAAATAATTTGGATGTCGTATCGTACGATTTGAATGAAATGAATCATAGAGTTAACGTACTTGATTCAGAAATGGTTCAAGTCAAAGACATAACTCAACATTTAGAACATGACGTTAAGAATTTAAGAATTGTTTCATATACAGCCCTAGCTTTTGGTATTGCAGGTACAGTGGGGAGTGCAGCATCTATCGGCATGCAACTTTTTCCACATGGTATCAGAATTTTAAAAGCAGCTTTTTCTAGCTTTTTCAGAGGTATGTTTAGTAGGTCCAGAGTTTTGGGTGCTCCTGATTGGACCAGATTACGAATTATGTTCGGAAATATTGCTGTTAGAAGCATAACCACCGATATTTCACCTGTTATTAATTGGTGTAATTCAGAATATAAACAATTAGACGATATAACTTTTGATAACGAAGATGAAAATCCAGAAGAATATTCGTTATCAGTTGAAGCCGCTTATGAATTATGTAATCAATTCAGAGAAACATTGAAACCTATTTTAAAATTATTGGCCTTAAAGATCGATGAAATAGCCAATGAATTTGAAAATAATGATTTTATTTCAAAAAGTGATTTGAAAAGAGACGATACAATTGACATTAATGGCAAATTAATTGATGGCAAAATACATTTAGAAGCTGAGGATACAATAAGTGAAGGAATTATCAAAGTCAGGATTATGATCATGAAAGTAAGCGAATATAATGATATAGACTATGAAGAGAATTATCCAATAATTCATATATCAAATGGAGAGATATCGAACTATGAGGGCACAGAGAACTTTCCAACTGCATCTCTCCAAGACAAAACTATAATTATTGATAACCCAAAGAGACATAGAATTAGTGCAATCAGCATCAAAGAGAACACAGCGATAAGAAGTATGAAATATTCTGTAAATGATATAGCATATATGAGTGACATTGATGCGCTTAATAAAAAGATTGATCAAATAGAAGAAAACTCACATACAAACGATGAAAACATAGCAAAAATAATGAATACTTATCCTACTGTTGATGAAACAAATGAGGCTTTAGATGTGCTCAAAGGCAGAATTGAGACATTAGAGGCTGAAAATACCACATTAAAGGCTACGATAGCCGCTTTTGAAGCCAGATTTGCTGCTCTCGAAGGCAAATCAGATCCAGATTTATCCATATATGCATTAAAAGATGACATACCAGATATGAATAATTTGATAAAACTGGCAAAAGTTAATTATACCTTTGATAACAAATCTGAAGGAATAATTCGATATAATTTAGAAAAAGCACTTGACAATTATGAAGCAACAATGTATCTTTCTTATCCTGAAACTAAAAATAATATTGTGACTCAGAAAGAAATCAAGGTCAATGTTTCATTTAATTCTGCAAATTCGCCTTCATCGGAATATCAATGTGAACCAACAGAAATTTATTTGAATAATATACGTTTTCCGTTAGACAAAACAACTTTCAATGTTATTTCTATTGCTCAATCAATAGTTTTCAACAGTTCATTTTTCAAAAATGGAATATCAAATTCTGAAAATCCAAAATGTGAAATATTTACAAGAACACCATATGCTACCCTATTGGATATAGCATAAACTTTAAAATGGTTATGTTTTTTTTTGTTCAAAGTTCCCTAGTGATATCGGTCGGCGCAGTTAGGTCTGGGCGACCGTTAAGGGCGCACAGCCTAACGTATACTACTATTTTAAATATGTTGTTTTGCAACCCTATTAATTATATTTAACTTTTCTTAAAAATATGTATATTTTAAATATGTTGTTTTGCATAAAAATAATAAAATATAATTAAAATTAAAATAGATATTTTGGAGTTTTTATTTATTTATTTATTTGTTTATATATTCAATTTTTTCAAAGATAAATTCTGTTGTTATTTATAAATTCTATTGGGCTGGATACTTTTCTATGTTTTCATTCAATTTTTCAGTTAAAAAATAAAAATTTGCCCTGGGCAAAGTGGCTGGGCAGCGACGATAGCCCATTTTTTCAATCCTTTTTAATCGGGGCTGGGCTAGCCCAAGGGAAGTTATATGATAAATTCAAAAGCTATTTTTAATATTTTTCTTTTTAAATCATTATCTTTTCTTTAATATATGATATTAATTGATTATTGTGTTTGATAAAATAAAAAAATTCAAACATATTTTTGTATATAAATAAAATAAAGTTTGGAATGGATTTTTGGCAAGATATTTCATTAAAATAATCATAAAATTAGGATAATAAAGTGAAATAAATATCAATATATTTAATAATCATATAAAATGTAAATAAAATATTAAATAAATTAAAATAATTTTATTTTTATTATTGAATAATTTAATAAATTAAAAAAAATAAATATTTATGAATATCCTCGTTTAAAGTATATTTAATCATTATATTATTACATATTAAAAATAGATTCTCATTATAAAATATAATATATAAATATATTGTTTAAAATAATTAAGAAAAGATATAATATTTAAAAAAGACATTTTAATTAACAGAATTCACAAAATAAATAAAAAGAATTCCATGAACAAAGGGCACATTACCGATTTTTTTTAGTTCAAATAATAATAAAAATGATGAATTAATAGATTCAAATGCAACTACATTCCACAACTAGCAATCAAATTCAGAACAAATATCATCATTTTCATAATTTGGAAGTATTGATATATATTTTATGCTTTTATTCAATACCGAAAAGTTCACACTTTAATGATGTCCTTAAAAAGTGGCCTTTACATTGTACAATTGATCACATCACATCATCATAATTTTTGAGGCTCAATTGCCCAGTGGGTTGCCCACTTCTTCAATTTTTTGACCCTATGCAACCCTATATAATTTATATATACCAAAATATAGCATAAATACTAAAGAAATAAATTTTTTTAAGACAATTAATTTTGTGATAACTCATAGAATTTTTTAAACACAATTTGATAGTGGTCCCTTAATGTGTGACGGTTATTATAATAGCAATATGACAGTTTTCATTAGCAATGATTGACACTTTTCATCAGCAATGATTGGCAATTTTGATTCAATATATAGAATAATATGAATGAATGGACCTTTTATTAATATACATAATTATTAAAACAAACAGTAAAACACTATAATATTAATTTTAAAGATGTTTTTCCTCTTTCTTTTAATTTGTGAATTTGTTCATTTATCTCTTCAAGTGATGCTTTTTTCAAATTATCGTTATACCATTTTTTAACATCATCAAAGCTAACACCTGCAATTTTGCAAACTTCAAGAAGATCATTAAGTTCTTCAATTGCGTTTATTCTATCAGACCTTTCTCCTTTGTCATCATTACTTTCATTAATTTTCAATACGAACTTAACAAGTGCTTTGAAGTCATAAAGAATTGAATTTATCTTTTCATCTGAGCATTCAATCTTGTTTTGCTCCAAACAAGATTTGCAACGAGCATCAATGTAAGAACAAATCCCAGAAAAAGCGAAATTTCTCCAATTCAAGAATCCATAACTCTTCAATTTTCTTTGAACATAAATTTTATAAGCGTCAATTGAATTCAAATGCTTTTCAACAATCAATCTTTTCTGGACCGCTTTCATCATTGAATTTATCACATTTTTTGATTTTGCCAATTCATCTGAAGAGACTTCCCAACCGACATTATCATAGCTGATTGAAAGAGGAACTTGTCTTCTATTCTGTTGAATTAGCAAAGGTTTGTTTGGGACCGGAATCAAGAAATTATTCAATGAAAAGTCAAGATTTATGGTGCTGTAATAGTAAGCGTTGAAATAATTGAATCTTGGAGTATTGATTGAAAATCTCATGAATTCACGATTTTCATCATTTTTATCAATAAGAGTGACATATTGCTGTTGTTCATAGTTATTCAAACGAACAACAGGATTAAAACTTTCTGCCTTTTCACTTGAGAAGATTCTGTAAGCATTTTCGTATGTTTCCATGATGATTTCAGATGTGAATAATGATTCATGAACTTGTATTTTCGTTGGTATTTCATCATTAATACGATAACACGCTCCCATGCAAACAGCCGATGCAACATCAATCGTTTTCAACAATCTGAAATTTGGAAGAAGTTTTTTAATGTGTTCTTGTAAACATGGAATTCGTGAACAACCGCCAAGTAATTGAATGCAGCCCGACATTAAAAGATTTGGATTGTTTTGTTTTAATGATTCTATCATCTGATTAAGTGCTTGTTTTATTTCATAGCTGCAATCATCAATGTCTTTTCGTGTGATTGTGATTGTCTTTGATTTGAATTCAAATGAAATTCCGGTTGGATTGACTGTCAATTTTTCTCGTGCTTTCCTGATATCTGCAAGTAATGCTAGACGGTTCTTAGAGTATTCAATGTTATCTGTAGGCATCTTTATCTTATATTTGTTGATGACCAAATTCAGAAGATTTTCATCAATTGTTTTTCCTCCAATTTTGTCATCATATAAACCGAATTTTTGAACAATTTTTGTTTGATCAAATTCAAAGCCAGATACTCTGACTCCTCCATGACCAATATCGATGAAAACCGCTGAGTTGTCTGTCCTTGATCCGTATTTCTTTTCATTAACATATAGCTCAATTGGAGCGAAAGTTGAAGTAACAAATTGAATGCAATTTATTCCGGCTACGGTTAACGCATTCTGTAAATAACTTTTTTCTCGAATTGTCATTGAAGGTGGGATTGCAATGACAACTTTCATGTCGTCTTCTATAGCTTCCGATTCTTTGACATTCTTTAATATCTGTTTGAGAAAAAGAGCTACGATTTCGTAACCTTTTAATGGATTTGTTTCAAAATATTCGTTTGAATTTAATGGTAAGTTTTGGTTTTGGATACATTTTTCTGGATGAAGAAGACATTGATCAATCGCATCTTCACCGAATGACCAATGTGCTTTATCTTTGTAGGCGAAAATATTCGGAGTCGCTTCATGTGAATGTATGTTTTTAACTAGATGAACTGGCTTGTATCTTGAACCTACTGCCACTTTGATTGAATCGCTGCCTAAATCGATGCCAACAATTGTACAATAAGCTATATTTATGAGTAAACTGAGTAATAACATTTACTTGATGTTTCTTTTTGTTGTAAAAATAAAATCTGATTCGTTTTTTCCATTAAATTTTAAATTTTGAAATTTGAGAGTATTCGACCATTTGATCATTTCATTTTTGGAAAGTATTTCAAATTTTGAATAAAAAAAATAAAATTTTGAAAATTGTGTTTATCGTAAGAAAATAATTGGCCTGATATTTAAAACTCAATACAAAAATTTTAAAATAAAAATATACAATATTGTTTTAATTCTTTTATCAAAACATAATTTTTATAGCTTTTTAAATAAATAATTAACTATATTATATCAATAAATGTTTTATTTTTTTTTTAAATATATAAGCTATATTAATTTCTTACAAAGTAGACATTTTTAAGTAGTTTTTTTTTTTTTCAAAAAAATAAAGACTACTTTGTTTTTAATGTGTTTTATTTATTAATTTCATATTTTTTATCTCGCCTATAAAATTGCAATTGCCAATCTGAAACTTAAATAGTGAAATTTCTAAAAAAGAACTCACATTTTAAGTTCCATAAGTTAAAAATATGAGCTTCTTCTCAGAAAATATTTTCTAAAAATCCAAAATTTTGTTAGTAAATCAACCTGCAATAGGAACTTTACTGTAGAAGAAGTTCAAAATCTAAGTCCTTGAGTTCGTAAATGAAAAGGCGCAATATTAATAAAATATAATGCTTTTAGTTTTTTCTTTATAATCACTTCGGTTGAATTTACTAAAGGGCAAATAAGATCTCAAAAAGTTATATCATTTTCAATATTCTCTCAAAAAATAATAATGAATTTTTCAGAAGAGCAAACTTTTTGAGACTGTGATATATAAACTCAATTCGGAAATTTTCGCATCCGATCGAATTATTTTTATATAAACTGGTTTAGATAAATCGGAACCATTCAATTTTTCAGTAAAAATTTAAAATTAAAAAGAGCATTGATGCAAAATAAAAAGAGCGACCAAAGATCTTTTCCTGCCTAAAAAAAAAGAAATAAAGTTCATAATGCATCTTGCCCATGTGAAGTAATGTAGGTATATTGAAAATTAATTTTGTAATAATCTGTTTAAAAATGCGAAAGAAGAAAATATCAATAAATTCGTGGTTTATGGAAAGTCTTTTACTTTTTAATACTTTGTTATAAAGTTTTAATGAAAAAATTGATTTAGTTAAATTCGAACAAAATGTGAAATCACTTTGAATAGTTTATAAATTATAAGGATCTGAAAAAGTTCATTTTAATTGAAAACTTGTTCAAATTTATCTAATCCAATTTATATCCCAATAAATAAGTAATGAAGAATTAATTATATTATCAAATATCTTGAAAATCAAAATAAATATATTTAAATTTTTATTTAATACGATATTATAATTGTGAATTGAATGAAAAGCCAAAACTAGCAAACTAAGTTTACGAGAATAAATAATATAAATAAAAAGCAAGCACCAGTCAAAATTGATTTCAAAGAAATATGAAATTCTCTTTGTTTCAAATAAGTTTCATTATTTAATTTAACTCGTAAATAGTGTTCTTTTTTATTCTTGCCAAATAAAATTCGAGCAAAATGCCAATTTATTAAAATATTAGTGTCATTCAATGATTTGCATCCTTGAAAAATTGATTCACCAACCTCAGATACGCCTGACATATCGATTTTAGTAAGTGATGAACAATTTTTAAAAGCATGATGTCCAATTGTTTTCACTGATTTTGATAAATCCACAAAGGTCAATGATTCACAATTTAAAAATGTGCATGGTTCAATGAATTCTATATTTTCAGGAATCTTTATTGTTATCAATGATGAACAGTTATGAAAAGCATACTCCTCAATTAGTTTTACCGATGAAGGAATCGTAATTGATGAAAAAGATGAGCATCCAGCAAACGAATAATATCCAATTTTTCTTAACATTGATGGCAATGAAACTGTGTTAAGTGATGAGCAGCCTTGAAAAGTTTGATTATTGATTTCTGTGATTTGTGGAGGAATAGTGATATTTATCAGAGAAGAACATTCCATAAAGGCTCCAACTCCTATTTTTTTTACTGAATCAGGTATTTCAATTTTTTCTAGTGATTTACAACCTGCAAAAGCGATACCATAAATTGCTTGTAATGAAGAAGGAAGATTAATGTTTTTCAATGATGTGCATTCGCAAAAAGTGCCACATTGGATTGATGTCAGTTCAGAATGGATTACTACTTTTTCAAGTGATTCACAATTGAAAAAAGCTTGGTCTGCAATATATTTTACTGACGATGGTATCACAATTTCTTTTAGCGAAGAGCATGATTTAAATGAATAGGCTCCAATTGTTTCTACACTTGAAGGAATTATTACATCTGATAGAGAAATGCAATGTTCAAATGAACTTTCTCCAATTTCTTTTATTGATTCTGGAATGACTATTTTTGTCAGAGAATTGCATCCACAAAATGTCTTTTCATCAATATATGATACAGATGAAGGAATAGTTATTTCTTTAAGAGAAATGCACCCACAAAATGCATAATCTGCGATAATGGATACTGAAGTTGGAATGATTATATTTGTCAATGAATCGCATCCACAAAATGTTCCCGTTTCAATTATTTTAATTTGAGGAGGAAGAGATATATTTGTAATCGATTGGCATCCAAAAAATGCCCCTTGTTCGATGTTATTGACATTTTGAGGGATTGTTATTTTTTTCAGAGAGGAGCAACCGATAAAAGCAAAACATTGAATTGTTGTCACCAATGGAGGGATATTTATTTCTATTAAAGCGGAACAATCTTCGAATGTATACATTTCTATATTTTCTACAGAAAAAGGAATGACAACTTTAATTAATGAAGAGCATTGGCTGAAAGCATTCATGCCAATTCTAGTTACTGAGTCAGGAATGAATATTTCTTCTAATTGATTAAAATTAGAAAAAGAATAATCATTGATTGCAACAACAGAAGATGGAATGATTATTTTTTTAACTGATTGACAATAGCATAAAGTATTCTTATCTATTTCAATCAAAGAAGAATGGAGTTTAATTTCACTCAATAAGCAGCCATCAAATATTCCAGTTCCATATCTTTCTAATATGGGAACTTCAGCATAAATCAAAGAAGAACAGTCCTTGAATGCATAGTGGCCAATTACTTTAACTGATGATGAAATAAAAAGTCTTTTTAAAGATGAGCATCCGTTAAAAGCAAAGTCTCCAATTGACAAAACAGAAGAAGGAATTATCATTTGAGTCAAAGACTTACAATCATTGAATGCATAATCTTCGATTGAAATGACAGATGATGGAATTGAAATATGTTTTAATGATTGACATCCATCAAAAAGATGTGATTTAATTGTCGTAATACTTGAAGGAATTGTTATTTGTTCTAGATTTTGGCAGTCTTTGAATGTATTACAACCAATCTCAGCAACAGATGAAGGAATGACTATTTCTTTTAATGAGAAGCATCCTAAAAATGCATTCATTCCTATTTTCTTAACTGATGAAGGAATGGTCACTGATTTTAAAGAGTAGTATTCAAAAAATGAATTATCTTTAATTGTTGAAACATGAGAATCAAATCTAATTGAATTAATCATTGAATTTTTGATTAGCTTATCATCTGTTTCTTCAACTTTGGTAATAAAAACAGAAATATTAAAGTTGCATCTTTTTCTACATTTTTTCAAGAGTTCAAATGCTTTATCGAATGAATTAGTAGGGTAACTGATCTCTATTGAAATATTTTTAATTTTTTTCAACAGATCAATAAAAGTATTTAAATTGAATGATTTATTAGAAACTAATGTTTCTACAAAATTTGAAAGAATATTAAATCTGAGATACTTTTCTTGTGTATTCATTAAAATATCATCAGGTTTGATTGAAGACATTTCAAAGCAATTCTTCTTTCTTGAAGATTTAATGAATGTAAGGAAATAAATCAATAAATTATTGACATTTTTAAAGCAATTGTGTAATTCTTCATTTTTTATTTGTTTAATGATTGTTTCTATAAATTTTTGTTGTATCTTCACAGGAAGCATGTTAAATTTACTAAAAAGAATTTTTTTATTTTGAATATCAACTGATTGTTTGTTCATTAAATTATAAATATTGTTATATATATTTACGTCATTTACATAATTGTCATCTGTAATATCTTCCACATACATGATAAATTCATCGATATCAACATCATCTAGTAAATATTGATCATCATTTTTGTTGTATTTAAGTTTATTGAAAATTTCTTCAAAAGTCGGTCTTTCATTTGGATCTTTTGACCAACATTTTTCAATCAATTCTTTAAAAGATTTTTTAATAGGAACAGTAAATTGTGGTCGATAATTATCAATTACTTTTTGATAGAATTGAAATAATGTAATTTTCTTGTTTTCAAGTTCTGGATATGGCACAGTTTCTGTCAGAATTTCAAACATCAAAATTCCAAATGAATAAACGTCTGATTTCCCGTCAAAAAAATTGTCAGAAATAACTTCAGGTGCCATGTAAATTGGAGTTCCGCAATTTTCAGTAATGGAGGTTTTTAAACTGTCACTTTTGTCTTTTTTCTCATAAAAAGTGGATAAACCGAAGTCTGAAATTAAAGGATGAAGATAATCATCGAGTAAAATGTTGCCTGGCTTTAAATCCCTGTGGAGAATATTATGCTGGTGAAGAATCATCATTCCTCGTGTTATTCCAACTAGAATAATTTGTCTTGCTGTATTATTATAATCTAAATATGCTAAAGATTTTTCGGAATTTTGAAGTAATTGATCAAGGGATCCTTTGTTAGCTAAATCCATGATGATTGTAACCGCAAATTTCCCTTCAAAATCCATTAATGAATATCCAATGAAATTGATAATCGTCGGATGCTGTAAATTCATCATTATTTCTATTTCTCGATCGGTCATATTTTGTTTCTCATTGTTAACATAAGTAATGATTTTTGCTGCATAATATTCATTATTATTGGGACAAAAAACTTTAAAAACCATTCCGAATCCCCCACTTTTAATTTTCTCCTTTTTTTCAAAAGTGTTAATGTCGATTTTAAATTTACTTTTAAGATCAGATTTTCCTTTATTTCCATTCATATTAAGGGCGGCGTTTAGCCTCTCAAAAAGTGGAGATTTGGAACATCCATAATTTCCATAATAATGAATTTTTAATTTATTTTATAGTTTATATAAAATGTATAAGTATATAATTTATTATTTATATGGTTATAAGAGCAGAATTACAAAAAAATAAAAATCAAAAAAATATGATTTTTTTCATGTTTGAGATATCCTTGCTCCGACGACGTAGTTTGATTTTTATTTATTTTTTAAAAAAATTTTACTAGGCAACCATCCCATTTCCAATGATCCTCAAATAGTTATTATGATTTTAATTTTTCTCCTCTCAAAATTCAATAGGAAAAATAATCAAAATAATCAATAGAATTCCATTGAAATTTTTTTTCTGAGTTTATTCTCAATCATTTTTATTCAACAATTTACAAATATAGCGAAATATTTTATGATAATTAATATATATTTGTTTATTAATAAACATTAAATATTAAATTGAGAATAAAAGAATTGTTTTAAAATGATATTACTTAAACATTTTCTTGAATTCAACAATTTGCCAAAAATCATTATTTAGAATATAATGAACGTAACAAATCCTAATAAAAATGGAATAGAATGGAGTTTTTTAAGTATTAGTACAATTCACACTATCAATACAAATCCAAAAAAACGATTAATATTATTGATGAAATTTCCAAGAAATATTTAAAAAGCACATTCAGTCATATGATTATATAAGAAATTTAAATATTAATTGCAATTTCTCTTTTTATTTATTGATTCAATCAATTAATAATCTAATTGAAGCACTTATTGATCAAAAACCATATATTATTTTTATTTTTGCAGTGTTTTTTAAAATTAAAAAATTCTTTACGCATGTATTTGATGCGCGATTTGCAAAAATAAAATTCAAGGATTTGATGTAAATTTTGAAGAACATGAAGGATAAATTTTTTTTATATAAAGTTAAATAAATATTAAATATATATATGCTAATAAATAAGCTATTTATTCCATATATTCCAATTTAATACAATTTATTTTTATTAGAAATTATCATTCAAAATAAATATTTTTGAATACTAAATGATTAAATTTAAAATATATATATTTTAATATAGATTAATTATTATTCTTTTTAAATTTTTTATTAAACTATAAAATATATAAAAATAATTAAAATACATATAAATCAAACTATATAATATAAATATCAAAGAAAAGCAATTTAGAAAAATTTTATTTTTTCTGTAAATTCAATTTATTAATTTCATATATTATCTTAAATAATTTATTAATCCAATTTTATATTATTTATTAAATATATAAACATTTATATATAAATAAATATATTGATAAATACTGAATTATTCTAAATATTATAATGTATTTTATTATTATTTTCTGTTTTAGAAATTTGAATTAATTATTTAGTTTTGTGAGAATAAAATTATTTTTCAGAACATTTAACTTTTTCTGAAATAATTTTCAAAACGCCGCCCTTAAAGATATTTGTTGAAAACCAAAATTGAGAGAAAAAAATTTATTGACAGAAAAATCAATAAACATATAGTATTGTAATTTTAGGAGAAAATGTTATTTTAGAAGGAAAAAAGTTGTTATAACAATAATTGCATTATTGTGTTATATATTATTATAAAATTAAAGGATTGTATGTTTATTACATATAGAGAAATGACCAAAAACTTCAATCCATGAAGAATGAGATATAAATTGAAAGAAAAACTATAATAAAATTTTCACCTCTCAATTTTATTTTTTGTTTAATTTCCCATACAGTTATTAATTTAAAGTGGTAACGTTATTTTTCAGAAAAAAAAAATAATTAGATAATTTTGATTGTGATTTCAATGCATTCAAAATTGAATTCTCTCAGATTGACGACTTCACCTTGTTTCAAAAAATTGAAGAAAAAAGAAAAATCCGAGACATTGAGTTACACATTTGTTAATAATTTCGAAATGATTCAATTGAATTTATCGTTTTTGCTAATAAAATAAATACATTACTTTCAATGAAAAATCCTTCATCAATTTTTGAAAATATAAAATGAAAAAAGAAGAAGAAAACTTGAATATTATTCATTTTATTTAATGACTGCATTTTTATTCATGCTTTTGGGGGCAATTTTTCAATAATGGCATCAGTTACTAGAGAGCAATCACAATCATTTAAAATTACCGAAAAGCACAGCAATAATTTTCTAGGTAAAAATGAAGAAAGTTGATTAAATAACGAAATCATCATCTTTTTTGATATATTATTTTTTAATTCTGAAACAAAATCAAAAATATTTTCAGTAACTTTAAATGGTTCATACAATTTGATCATTTTAACAACAATATTTTCATTGTAATATTTGATTGCTAATTTGAAAACTTTAAAATTTATTTTATCTTTCAATCTAAGAAAGATCAATGCATTGTAAGAATCTTTTTCTTCAAATTGACAATCAAGTATATAATTAGCAAAATCATGATTTGCCATAATCGCATATATAAGATAAGTAATAAAATCTATGCTTTCCATCAAATATTCAAATAAATATTTAGATATGTCATTTAAATAATCTATTAATGATCTTGTTAAACATTTGAAAAAGCAACCGCAAGATAATTTATTTATATTTTCATCTTTTTGAGACAAAATAAATTTGAATAAATTAAAATCTCTGATAGAATAAATTAAAATGCTGTCATCTAATTGATCGTTTGTTTGCTCTTCTTTTTTTGCAATTGATAAAATTTTTAAAAGATTTGGTTTAATAATTGGATAATATGAACAATATATTGCAGTTTTTAAGCTAGAACAATTCAAATTATAAAAATAACCATCGTCATTAATTTCATCATAAGCATAATTTTCATTATCTTCATCAATTAATTCATTTTTATATTTTTCAAAAGAATATTCAATTAATTCATGAGAACTTAAATAAATTGATTCAGAAAAAACTTCATCATGTGAACAAGTTTCTTCGCATGTATGTATAATATCATAGTTTTTGCCAAAATAAGCATATCTTAATAAATCAGGTTCTATTTCATCTAAATTCATCCATAAAAATTTAAATATTTTGAGAGATCCATAAATGGCTGCTGCTTTAATTAAAGACAAGTCTCTGTCAGCTGTCATTGCTCTTTCATAATAAGAAAAGGGGATTTTATAATTAAATTCAATATTTTCATGAGAAAGATAATATTGAAATTCATCAATTTCATCATTTCTAATAAGTTTATGAATATAGGAAGGATTATAATTTAAATTACGATTTATAATGTGTTCTTCAGGATTGTTCATCACAAATTGTAAAAATGAAATATCATTTTTAATATCAGTATTATTTTGATCTGCTAAAATATTTTTAGTTCTTAAATCAGCATATTCTTGATCATATTTTCTTATTTCAGGTAAAAAATTGATGAAAATGAAATTATCTATGAATGAATTTTCTACAATTGATTGGATCGAAAAAAAATTTTTGGTAAAAAAATAAAAAATAGAAATTTTAAATTCAGAGCAGTTATTAATTAATTCATTTTCAGTGAGATTTAATCGTTTAAATTCTGTTACAAAATCAATACAAATATCTAAAAAAATTTCAAAATTCCTAAAATTATTAGAAGCTTCCCATATTATTTTCTGAAAAAAGAAAATTCCACTTGCATGATCTTTGAAAAATATATTTTTGTAATTTAATAAAAAATTAACTGTATCCTGATAAGTGTCATATGACAGGATTTCAAGATGATTAAAAAGAAGCATTGTAGCATCATGATATTCTTTGTTTTGAGATAAATAATTATTGATTTTTTCTGCCTTGGTATTCATTTATAAAAATGTCTTTTTAACATTTTAAAAATTTCCAACAATTTGAATGGCCAATTTTTAAAAATTTTAAAATTTTCCAACTAATTGAATGGAACAAATGAAACACAAAAACAAGTTTGAATAAACAAATGAAACACAAAAACAAGTTTGAATAAACAAGTAAAATATGTATATAAATAAATAAATAAAACGCATATGCAAGTTTATATAAACAAAAATAAAAACACAATGCAAGCACATATTTAAAAATTTTCAAGGATTTAAGTTGAATGGGTCGTAGTCAGAGCTGACTTCGCTCATGTAATTTTGCAGCTGCGGCAGCATCTGGAAGAGGGCTCTGTTCTCCACAATTGTCGAAAGCGACGAAGCTTCCTGCTTAATGAATTCAATTTTGTCCTTCAGCGCGTCGGTTTTGACAGCGCTTCGAAGTAGCCGCGCAGCTTCCCCTGGCTGGATGGCAATCTCGCTAGCTGAGCCTTTGTTGTACTTTTTATACAATTTTTCAAAAGCTGATAAATTTATATTTGATTGAATTTTTTGAGAAGGTTCGTTTGATTCTGTGTTAACTTTTTTTTTGAGATCAAATGCTTGCTGAACAATTTCGGTTGGCGTGTATTGTTTATAGATTGGATTTCTGTTGAGATGCTCATTTATGATTGGCTTGATTTGATTAAAGTGGCCTTTGTGAATATAGTTAAAACGATTTCTGAGAGCATATTCTGTTCGGCCGGGAAAATAAGGTTTGATTTTCTTCCATTTCTGTAGATTCATAACAACCTGTAATTCAAGAAGATGATCTTCTTCTGGTGTCCATTGCGCATTAATAATATCTGGACTAAGGTAATTTAAATAACGATCTTTGCATTGTCTTGGTGTCCTTATTATTATTTCATTATTACGATCTTTTCGTGGACAAGTTTTTGCCAATTCTTGTGATATTGTTATCCAATTTTGACCAAATATTGAAACTAAATTCGAAAGTTCTTCATCTTCTTCGGGTAAAAATTTATATCGACTAATCTTCTTTTTATTTTCCCCAGTTGATGTATTAGTAATCATTTCTTAATAATATAATAATTAAAATATTAAAATAGTTATTTTAAGGGGAAATATTGAATAGTTTTTTTATTGAAATTCTAGAAATATATTTTTTATAATACCGAAAAAATTGATTAAAAACAAGGGCAATTAGTCTAGTGGTATGATTCGCGCTTAGGGTGCGCGAGGTCCCGGGTTCAATTCCCGGATTGCCCCGAATTTTTTTGTAAACAAAAAAAAATTATATTAACGGTTAGTAAAGAAAAAGTTATTTTTTTACAAATTACTTGAATCGATAAGAGAAGCATGAATTGTTCTATTTCTGTCTTCTTCTTCTAGTTGAGGATTTTTGAGTCTCTTTTCTCTTATGAAAATCGCGCCGAAAAGAGAGCATCCCAAGTTAATTCCGCTAAAAACGAGCATGAGGCCGAATTGGCCCAGCCAAATCTGTAGATAAGGCAGCGAGAACATCACGATTGTTGCGCTTACCCAATTGAGAGAAATTCCTATTGTCATTGCAACCGTTTTCACGTCAGGAGGGAAGAACATCGTGATTATGTAAAAGGGCACATTTGAGAGGCCAAGACCGTACGATAGCTGGTAACCGAAAAGTGCAAACATAGGAACCCACTTTGACCAATTAAAGCCAGCATTCAGAGCATAAATTAAAAGCATGAATGAAGTTCCCGACGATGAAACTATCCACAAAAGTTTACCGCCAAATCTATCAATCAAAAGTGAGCTTATAAAGCACGTAAAAAGTTGCGCTGAAACCGCCATGGCGGCTTGATAACCGCTATCTATCGTCAAACCAACTTCACTAAGTAACGGCGAACAGTTTTGCATAATGGCGCCAATGCCCGAAAATTGTACTGAAAACATAAGGACCATTGAAACTATGAAATTTCGACGATAACGAATACTTAAAATTGATTCCCTAGCTCTTCTCTTCTTGTCTTCGGCGGCTTCGTCAGTTCGTTTGGGATCTGATGGTGAATCTGGAATGAACCAAACGCATGTACCTAATATTAGTAAAAATCCGGATGATACAAATATTGGATATCTCCAACTATGAAGAACACCAATAAGATTGAACATAACATGGGCTAATGCAATTGAAACTGGATGAAGAGAACTGAAAAATCCTTTTTGATCATCAGGAGCAATTTCTGCGATATATAACGGAATTGTTAATGAGACACCTGAGAGTATAAAACCATGAAATCCTCGAATAATAATTGCAACCCAAAAATATTTTTTGTTCATTACTAAAAGAAGGAGCCATAAACCAGATCCAACACAACCAATTATTGAAACAACAACTTTACGTCTTAAATGAGCGAGTAAAAAATTGAATAAGTAAGGCCCAAATATGGAAATCATTGCTGGAATTGATTGAAATGATGCGTACTCAAATGTTGATATTTGAAACTCTGCATTAATAACTTTAAGAGTTGCTGAACCATATGCAATGATAGCGCCAAAATTTATTGATCCGCACATTAAAACTAGACCATAGAGAAGGTTAATCGTGCAAAATTTCATCAATGTAAATTAATAAAGCACAATAAGAAATTTTGAATAAATCTTCACAATTTTAATCCAAAAAATTGAATATTTAGTATAAAAAATTATTAAATTTATTATATATTATTATAATTGTTTGACCATTAACAACAAAAAAATATCATCGATAGAAAAAATCAAATTAAAATCAATAGATACATTGATGTAATTTTATTTTGCAAATGTATTGGGTTAAAATGAATATATAATATTATTTACTCTTTTTTTATTATTAATAATAATTTTAACAAATATTTAATTATTTTTTGTTTGAATAATTATGTGAATTAATTAGATATTGATATAAATTATTTATATTGATTTCAATGGAAAATGAATTATAAATTCAAATTATTTGGAATATTAAATAGGATTTTCTTAGTAAATATATAGAATATGAATTTGTTTATATACAATAATTATATTATATATCATTTGTTAAAAATGAAATTAACTATAATAGGACTAATATTTCTAAAATGGAAAAAATATTGCTTAATTTGATTTTTATCAGGATTCACTTTTTCTGAAATTTATTTTTATATTTTGTGAAATTTTTTGATCGTTTTTTCTTTAATTTTTTATCATTCTTCTTCAAAATTTGAAGATTCTATTTGATTTTTCATGAAATTAATTAATGAACAGTCTTATAAATTTCATTGTAAGTGAAATGTTTTTCAAAAAAATCCTTTCTTATTTAATAAAAAAAAAAAATATTTTTTATGGTTAAAAAAAAATCATATTTTTTTATTATATTTGAATTTGTCATAGTTTTTAATCTATTACTCAATCTAAAGAACTACAAAAATGGAAATAAGAATTAGCATTTTTATATCTAGAAATTTTAACACAAATTTGGAAAAGAAAAAGTTTTAATGGAAGAAATTTTAGATAAAGTTAAACAAGATTCTTGTTACAAGAATTCTAAAAATATAAAAATAATAATAAAAATAGCATGGGATATGGATTTTATATTTTTGATTCAAATGGAAAGTAAAAAGCTATGAATATATAACTAATTGGACATAATTTGTTTATTTAACATATAAAGAGAAAAAAAAAAAAATAATATAATTTTTTTTCAATCATGGCAAAATTAATCGTCAATATGCAATCATTTTAAATGAACAATTGTTATTACATAATATATTAGGGAAAATACCTTCTCTTAATATGTAATATTAAAATAATGATATATTAGTTATTAGTTTGGTTTGCTCAAAAGATAGTGACTTTTCATTTTTTGAATATGTGGGTAAATAAGGATGCTTTTAACACAATGAGAATCTATTAATGCAATAGGGGTTTTTTCTTCTTCATTATTATTATTATTATCATTATTATTATTGTGATCTTTAAGCTGACTTTGTTCAAAGAAGCTAGAATTATTAGTGAACAAGCCTGACATGTTATTGAATTTCAGCGAATAAGTATTTCTTCTTGAACATCCAGATAATAATAACGTTTTCTTTGAAAGTTCAGGAGAAAAAATTGGAAGTCTCAATAATTCCTCTGCTGTTGATCGATTTTTTGGATCTTTAATTGTCATTTTATTAATGAGGAAACGAACTCTTTGATCAACTTGGTATTTATTTAAATTAACATCTCCATTGATAATTAATTTTTGTAAGTCTTCTCGACATGAGCTTTTGAAAGGATAATCTCCTGTAGCCATGAAAAAGAATGTGATACCAAGAGCCCAGATATCGGCTTTAAAAGGGCAAACTCCTTGAAAAGTTAACATTTCAGGAGCTAGGAAAGTAATAGAACCTAATTTTTCTTTTGATTTTTCATTATTATCAAATTGTTTTGCAAATCCAAAATCACCTATTTTGACATGATCGTATTGGTCGAGAAATATATTTTCAGGTTTAATATCTCTGTGGGCTATGTTATGAGAATGGCAATAAGATAGGCCTTCTAATATTTGTTTGGCATATACAATAAATTTATTATAAGGAAGCCTCTTTTTCTCGTGGAGTGTTCCATTTGGGCAGTAATCCATTACGAGATACTTATAGAAATCATCTTCAAAGGAATCGTATAAGCTTATGATGTTTGGATGATTAAGAGAAATTAAAGTACTGTATTCTTGTAATAATATTTGCCTTTTGATAGCTCTTTTCATTGCAAATTGTTTGTTATATTTTCGGCTTTGGCATAAAATAACGCTTGAATAAGATCCTTTACCAAGGAAGCTTTGGTATTCATAACCATGTTGAGATATAAAATCTTTTATTTGATCAACTTCAACATCATTCATTGAAAAAAAATAAAAAAAAACGAAAACTTTTGCTCACAAAAATATTTATTTAAAAAAAAAAAAAAAAATCAAACGAAATATCTCTTTCATTGATTAGAAACAATATTTTTTTGGATTGGGACGCTGTTTATCAAGAGTCAAAACAATAGTTGTTTATTTTTTTCAATACTATTTGAATTGGGGTTATTTTATAAATTTGTATTGTTATTTAAATTTATCAATTTTGATTTATTTATATTCAGAAAATTGAATTTTATATTTAAAAAAAAAAATAATGTTCACAAATCCATTCAATATTTTGTTTTTATAAAAAGCTGATAATAACTTTTGTGAAATGGTGTTTATTTGTATAAAAACCTTGAATGCTTACTTCTTAAATTGTAAAATTTTGAAGATATTATGACAAATAAACATTCAAAAAAATTGAGAGCCAAAAATCCAAAAAGTTCAAAAATAAAGATTTACCAAATCCAGACTTTAAAAAACTTTAAACTAAAATAATGATAAATCAGGCATGTCTAAGTATTTATTACTAAAAAAGAATTATTTCAAAATATAATTTATTGTTATAATAGTATGAAACTTCTTTGAATTCATCATTAGCATATTATAATTGTTTTTTTTTTTTTTTCGGTTGTGCATGAATGATAATTGGTTACGATGCATAATTGAACTGAAAATTTGCGGTTGAATGTCTTAATGATTGATGATGCTCAATTTATTGTGTTTAATGCATCTGACGCAAATAAGGTTATGGTAGATTCTTTTTTCTTGTAATTACAAGAAATGGAAAATGAATTTTTTGGATGTTGAACAAAATCTTGATTACGAAATGATTAAATATTGTTGCTTAGATCTAAAAACAAAATTAAGCGCAAAATGATTAATATTTTTGAAAAATCTTGAATACAAATTATGTGTTATTCGTATTAGTCACAATGATTCGCATTGATATGGTACAATATCTCCTATTTTGATATTTCCTGTAATGATGAGTATTCGAATGGAAATATGTTTTGAATTTCAGTAATCGAAGAAGGTTCATCAAAATAATAATCCTTCAATGATAAGCATTGGCTGAAAACATTTTAATGAAAAAAAATACAGACGAAGGAGCTGAAATTTCAATCTATTAAAAGAAACAAGAGAAAACATATCCATCAATTGTAACAAAAGATCTTTTAATTGAAGATGAAATATATCTTTTGTTGTTTTGAAAAGGTATTTTTTTATTTAATTAGATATGAATGTTTTTGCTGGAAAAAAATTATTTTACAATCAAAAAAATTGAATCGTTTGAGTGGTTCTGAAGCCATTGGAAAAAGTGTCACTCATTTGTCAGCACCGCTTCAAGTTCAGGGTAAAGCTGAATTTACTGATGATATTCCACTTGATCTACAAGCAAAGCATGCAGCTTTTGTCACATCAACAATTGCTCTTTGGTACATCAAACGAATAAATTATAAAACAGAAGAGCTAAAAAAGAAAGATTTCATAATCATAACTGCAGATGATTTGATAAAAGAAGCAAATCATGTTGGACCAAATAAAAATAGACTTCTTTATAGATTCTCGTTTTTCATATGAAAACATATCTGAAATTGAAATGATGATTTTGCTTCATTCTGATTCTGTCTATATTTTCAAAAATATTCAATTCAACAGTTATCTTTGCCAAACAAATAAAATTTCAAATGCCCATTTTAGAGGTTCTGGATCACAAAATGCAGGCATCATTTCTGAATCAATCTTTGAACGAATTTCGCATTGATGTCAAGAGTTCAAATTTCTATAAATTAAATGATAAAACTCTATGGTGTCACTTTATATGACATCAATATAAACTACCTTCCAAAAACTAGACCTCACAATTTAATTGAGGAGAATTCAATATATTATTTTTAAAATTGATAAGTTTATTTTATTTTTCTCAGGTCTAGTTTTTGGACAATTGAAAATTAAATAGTAAATAGAAAATAATTGAATAATCTTTATTAGAAAAATTCAAATGCATTGAAAATTGAATTAATTTAAAATAAAATAATGTATCATCAATATATAACTATAACCATTGTATATTTTTCTTTCTTCTTCCTAATCTTTTCTTCTTTAAATTCTATATTCTGTAATTTATTAATAAACTACGAATCATAAGAGTGAAATTAAAACTGCGAAATATATTCGATATATAAGAGGAAAATTTATCGGAAACCTGGAAATTGTTTTAAATTTGCTGATTTATTTGGTTTAAGTTATTATTGATGCCAAAGCTTGACTTTTAGAGGTTATATAATATTAAAAGTCTTGGCGTGAGTGAAAAAGTTTCGGAATAAGGAAAACAATTAAAATATACTGCTGTGTTTGTTTCATTCTGTTGCTGAGGTCAAATTTGTACTTGATATTGTGAAAAAATAAAGCTTGTGCCAATATGAGAAAAATTTTAACGAAATCCAGAAAAATAGTCAGAACTAGAGGTAACATTTAGATGGATTGATCATAAAATTAAATAAATCTTTGTTTATAATATATGGCAGCAAACAAAATATGGCTCTGAAAATAATTCAATGCAATTCAATTTTGAGAAATAGAATAAAAAAAAAATTCAATTATTTATCAAAATTGAGAGGTCTAGTTTTTGGAAGGTAGTTTAGATCAATGTTGGTCTTTAATTAAAGAAAAATCACGTTTTAGTGAGTTAAAACGTTGTGTTCGTTCTTTTAATATCATTTCAAAAAAAAAAAAGAGGGCACGCAATAACGCCGGTTAAATTTGGTGTTGGTAACTCTTTTGCACCAAGTCGAAGAGCTACAAGCATTGTTCATCTCCTCATTAAAAAAAGAAAAAGAACTTTTTGTGAATGCACGGTTTATTTGAAAAAAAATTAATAATACAGTTGCTAATTATTTTCAAAGATATTTTCATTTTTATATTTAATTTTGTCAAATAAATTCTACATATGCAACTTCTAACTATATTGCTGGACTCCTTTTACGTTGAGGTCTGCAGAAAGGTTGGATTTCAACGGGTCTTCCATTTATTGATGCATCTTTGAGATCAATCAAGGCTTGTTTAGCATCTTCTGGATTTTGAAAATGAATATAACCATATCCTCGTGAAACGTATCTCTTTTCTTTTGTATTAGGATCACCAAATTTGTGGATGTAGCAATGATCTCCATAAATTTTGCAAGAAATTATTTCTCCAAAGTTTGCAAAGGCATCATGGAGCTGTGAAACTTCAATGTCTGGATCAAGGTTCTTAATAAAAAGTTTTCCATTAATATCTTTTATTTTTTCAAATGTTTCTCTATCATTTTTCAGTAAACGAATAGGAACTCCATCAATTTTGGTGTAGTTTAATTCTTCAATGGCTCTTTCTAATTCATCATGATCTTTTAAGATAACATATGCATATGCATATGCATATGGCTGGTTATTTTTTCCGGTCTTTACATTAATTGTTGCTGAACCATAGAATTGAACATTGTTGTAAGCATTAAAAAGATCTTTGAGGAAATTTTCGTCAATTGCAGGTGCACACATGCCATATTGATCTGTTTTCATTGGAATATCTGCAACATAAATTGTATGATCATTTGCAAAATCATTATTTTCCAATTCATCAAATCGATTGCTCATTCTGTTTAAATGATTTTAGATGATGTCATAATGTTTTTTTTCTCTGAAAAATTTTGACATAAATTATAATCAAACATTTTTTTTTAGCTGTTAATTCCAAGATTTTAAGATGAATTTAAAAGTTTAATGTGCAAAATAATGGGCCATTTTAGACCACTAAGTATAGAAAAAGAATCTTGAATTATTATACTCACATTCTAATATAAATTTCGTATTTGTTTCATATTAATAAAATTAATTGAGAAATAATTTGATTTTATTATATTTTTATTATATTTTAATTTATTTTTTTGAGTTTTTAATGAGATATTATAAATAGAAAAATGATAAATATTTAATTGAAATTTTCAATGATATGGTTAAATTTTGAAAACTTTTTCTAAAAATATGAATTTGCCATATTTTTTGATTATAATTTATATAATGAGCACTAACCCAGAAAGTTATAATAATGTGCAACCTAATAATTCTTCTGATAATGATTATGATGATGAAGATGATTTTGTTACATTTCAATATGAATCTAAGGAAATTGGATTATATTATACGCATTTATCCAAGTATTCCAGGTTAATTCGTAAAGAATATCTTTATTCAGATATAAAAACTCGTCTTCCGCAAGAACTTCATTATTTACAAGAACAATTTCACATTGATACTGCAAATATTTTTTACTTTTTTAAACTTCTTCAACAAAATTATGTCATTGGTGAAAAGCTTTCTTTTAAACAATACACGGATCTTTTTAAGATCTCAGAATTTCTACAAGCCAAGAAAATAATAAAAAAGCTTACCGACTATTTTGACATTCAAAAAGTGGATATTGATTTTTTGATTCAAATAATTTTAAATGAAATTGAAAATTCAAAAGACAAAGAAAATTACCAATTTCAAATAAGCAAACAAATGGAGGAAGTCCTCTCAGAAAAAGTTAACGAATGTCTTCAAAATAGCCAATTCTCACAACTTCCACTTCACTGCCTACACAGAATAGTTAGGGAATGTGATATGAAAAAATTATCGATGGATTTACTCTACGACTTCATTAAGGCAGATATGAGCAAATTCAACATTCTGTTTTCGTTCATGGACCTCAAAAAACTGTCGGACGATAGAATCGGTGATTTGTATGAGTGCTTCTCAAATAATTCAAATAAACCGTTTTTTTCTTATTTGAAATGCAACCTGGACTACATAATGGAACTGAGAGAAAGCAACAGAAGCATTCAGAGCAAGCTATCTCAAAGCAAAGATTCGTTGCAAAATGAAATAAGTGAACTGAATGGCAAAATCAGCAGTTTGGAGTCCGAGAAAAGTCTGGTGATGAAGAAGCTCGATAAATCAGAAAAGGAGAAAAGATTGATTGAGTGTGAAAATGAACAGTTGAAGATAAAGATGAATAAATTGGAGATAGAAAAAAATCAGCTGGCTGAAGAAAAAAGCCAAATGAAAGCAAGACTTGATGAAGTTGAAAAGGAAAACAAAGAAATGAAGGAAGAAATTGAAAGAGAAATGTGTCAGATAACTGGAGTAATTGAAGCTAAAGTTAAAGATGGACTTCTATTTAATGCTGAAATAAAATTGAAGTCAAAAGGAGCTGAACTAAACAAAGCAAGAAGCAAGTACATAGTGAGCACGAGCAATTCGCCATATCTGGGCGAGAGTGAGTATGAAAAAGGCGAGCAAATCACCTCACTCAATCAAATCACTACTCTGGACTTCGCAGGAAAGCCAGGCACATATTACGTGAGAGCTTTTGTCGTAGACAGCAATGGAAAGTTTGCTGAGTTGATCAGCAACCCTGTGACAACAAGCGGCGCAAATTTGCCTTTCAATTTTGAGGGAAAGGCAAGGCAGATTGTGCTTGCAAAAGGCAAATACAAGCTAGAAGTTTGGGGCGGTGAAGGTGGAAGTTCAGTTGGATCTAGAGAGCTTTATTCTCCAGGACAGGGAGGGAAAGGCGGTTATTCGTGTGGATCTGTCACATTATCTAAATGGACAAAAATTTTCATCGTTGTTGGAGGGCAGGGCAGGAGTGCAAATTCAGAAGAAGGATCGCACACAGATGGAGCTTTTCCTGATGGAGGTGGAGCAAGCACCGGACATTGTGATAGTAAATTTTCATCAGTTCCGGGTACAGGCGGTGGTTCCACATCTATACGAATTGCCACTAATTCAATCTATTCTAGAGTGATTGTCGCTGGCGGTGGCGGAGGCGCTGACAGTGATTATCGAAATACAAACAACGGTGGTTTTGGCGGTGGAATGACAGGTGGCAATGGATGGTATAAAGGCTCAGTGCAGAGTCAGGGAGCAGGCACTCAAACAGGAAGTTCCCCTGGTCCAAAGGGAAGTGGCTCTGCAGGAGTTGCCGGCACTTTTGGCAAAGGCGCTGACAACAAATATGTGGCACGCCATAATACAGGAGGAGGCGGAGGTGGTGGTTGGTATGGAGGTGGCAGTGGTGGAGATGGGTGTGGGACTTATTCCACCAGTGGTGGCGGAGGTTCAGGCTGGATTTTCACTGAGTCGAGCTACAATTCGTGGAAGTCACGTGACTCAGCAAATTCCAGGCAGTTTCAACTCGACAGCTCATTATATTTGGCCAACGCAACCACCGTGGCTGGAAATACATCATTTCCAAGTCCCAGCGGAAGTGGAAGTGAAGCAAGCCACAGTGGAAACGGTTGTGCAAAAATAACGCCAGAATAGGAAATTCAAGTGATTCATATAAAATGCTATTGAATATATAATTAACAATAAATTATAAATTCTATTTATTATGAAGATATCTTTAATGTTTTTATATTTTCTTGTGATTTATGAGTAGATGCATATCATCAATTTCATTAAAAAGGAGCAGCCATTTTTTCTGTGCTTGAAAATGATATTAATATTACTGATATAACGATAGATATCGCCAAAGAAGGTTTATCTGCAATTCTTGTTTCTGGTGGTGACAACTCTAACAGGCTTACATTCTCTGGATCAGGATGCCTCATTTCTTCTGGTGATAATTCAGCAGGAACATCATCTGCAAGTATAATTGATTTTGAATCACACATTATTGGTGGTGATATGAGATTCTCCGTATCGCAAGATGAGTCAATTAAACTTAATTCTGGAGCATCAGGTAATCAAGATTAGTTCAACAGCAATAAATGTCATGCACACGCCTCATTCTCAATCACTGATGCCTGCTGTTCGTCCACGGCCTGCAGGTGGCCCATCAAAACCAGAACCAACGGCCAAATATTTAATTCACAGAAGAAGTACATGAAGAAGGTTCAACAGCATCTAGATCAATTCCAAAGTTCTGCATTGTTGCGATCTCTACAATTGTCATTTGTTGTGTTGCTTTCGTTTCAATTGTTGTAGACTGTTGTTTCTTTTCTTATTGCGTAAGAGTACAGAAAGCAGAGCCATGGATGCCATTGATACTAACAATTCACACATCAGCGTTGGTCCATTTAAAAAAACTGAAGAAAATGAAGCCTAAAAAATTGGAGGAATATCATTAAATTTTAAGCAATTATAATTGGAAACTTCAATTAAATAAATTTATTGATATTGTTTTGACATACAAAATAAAATGATATTAATTGGAAGTTTTCCTTATAAATTAATTTATATTATGAGATAATATATAGAATAGTTATATTTGTGAAATTTGAAAGAAAAGTAGGTCAGTAATTGTGCTTAATACTTGTAAAAATAGTAACTTTTTAATTTTGTACTTATATTAGTCTATTTTAAGTTTTTGATATAAAAAAATTTCGGTGTTTGTTGGCTTTTCTAATAATCTCAAACACCTGTGCTTTGAAATGATATTATTTTTTATATTTCCATTCATTCTCATTATCAAAAAAAAGAATTAGGTTATTTCAATGAATTTTTTCAAATTATAAAGAATGTGTAAATCTTGTTATATAAATAAAAAATGGGATATAAGAACTATCTTGTTAGAATAATATGTTCTTGATATCTAGAAATGCATGGAATTATTACTTGTTTAATTTTTTACAAAAATTCAAAAAATGGTCCCACAGGGACTCGAACCCTAGACCTTTGCGTTATCAGCACAACGCTCTACCGACTGAGCTATGAGACCTTTCTGATGAATTGTTTTCTGACTGTTTAACTTTTTGTATTTTGATTAAAATCACTTTTATTTATTATTTATTTAGGTGAATATTCTCATCAATTCAAATGTATTAATAGATATATCAGACTTTTTGATAAAAATTTAAATAAGGTGTTTACTGTATTAATTACGGCTAAATTAAGATTAAAGTTTATATTTAATTAAAGTTAAAAATAAAAACTAAAAAAAAAAAAATGCTTCTGGCGCGGATCGAACGCGCGACCTTCCGCTTACTAGGCGAACGCTATAGCCACTAAGCTACAGAAGCTTGTTTAATTAAGAATAAATGTTTAAGCCTATTAATGATGAAGTTTAATTAAAAATAAATTTAAACATTCTGTGCAAAATTTGATGCATCTTTTACCATTATGAATAACCATTCGTCAATAGCTTGAATGAGGTTTTATACATATTACAATGTTGTTGGTTATTATTTTATCTTCAGCAGCCGAAATTGACACAGTTTTAAAATATTCAAATTCTTTGGTTTTATCGATTCATTCATTTTATCTTTGACTTCATCATTAATAGGCAACTATTGCTAGTATTTGTCCAATATTTGTTCAATAAGATCCGATAAATCTCTTTCAAAGGATTCTTGATTATCATAATCTAGTTTTAAAACATGATTATCGTTATTTGTTAATGGAGCACCGTCTTTTTTTAATGACTTAATGAATTTGGTTGCAGGTTCTTCAATTCCTGTTTTAACTAGGCTGCCACTAAAAAAGGTATTTAATTAAAGTGCTTTTTCCTAAACCAGTTTTTCCAATTTCTATGACTGCGATTATTTTAAAACCATCGTAAATTTTGCAAAAACTTTTTGTAATTTTATCAATAAAATTGAAAAATGATTTTTCATTGCCTTTTGTTTTTGGGATTTGATGTGGAATGCATGTAGATCCATCTCGATCACAATTGTTAGCTGATATTTCAATTGTAGTAGAATTCATTAATCCAATGAATAATAAAATGATATGAAAGTTCATCAAACAAAATTGAGAAAGATTTGAGACAATAAAAATCCATATTTGATTTCTAGGTGGCATATTTTTGACTTAAAAAAAAATTATTTGAGAATGTTACATTTTCTTAAGTCCAAATGTCTTTTTTATTGACCGAATAACGTAACATTTTTGGTAAAAAAAAAAAAAAACGTGATATTTTGTTGAGAGAGAATATGCCTTTCAATTTTTTACTTTCATTAGAGGTCGTTCAACTTATATAAAAAGTAATTCAAAAACAGATTATTTTTTAGTATGTTATTATATGATATATAAATATAAAGAGAGAATAATATTTTTAAAAAATTTCCGACTGATCTTTAGATATTTTAATTTTTAATAATTCAATGAAAAGCAATAATAATCTTGACCATATTTTTGACCTAGAAGATAAAAATTAATTTTATTACACTTTTTCTCATTTTTCATAATTCATTATTATATTTATTTTATAATTTTTTTAAGAATTCCATACTTTTACTAGTTTATTTCATAAAAAAATAAATTTGAGTAGCATTTAAACTCTGTTTTTTAATCTTCACACCCTCTCAATTTTATCTATTAATATCTTTAAGTATGACAATTATAGTTTTAATATTCTGATAAATATATACTAATATAATTACAAAATATAATATTTTTAATATAATATTTTATAAAAATTATTTTTTAATATAGAAATTTGATGGTTTTGTTTTTTTACGTGTGAACATTAATATCGGCTACGGGCATCATTCAATTTTTCTATTATTACGTTTTTTTTAATTCAAAATTTTCACTTTTTCTATATTTTATTTTTCCTTTCAAAACTCTATTAAGATTTTTGGTTATTAAAACTCATCAATGAGCATCATTACGCATTGATCAAAGCATTTTTTAACCTCATATGGCATATGGGAAAAGATTGCTTTATGATTTTAGATTTTTAGAATAGAGTACAGAGAAAGGAGAAAACATACAAAAAAATAAATTTTTCTTTCTAAAAAAGTTGATAAAATAAAATTTTTATTCAATTTAATCAATTTTTGAATATTCGTAGAAAATTGAAGGGAGTGAAGATTAAAAAACTGAGTTTATTTTTCTCTCAATTTTTTAAAAATAATTTATTCTATAATAAAAGTGTATTAAAATTATATAATTTATTTATATCTTTAACTAAATATAAATATTAGTTAATTAATTGAATATTTATATAATATTAATAATGTTTATTATTAATTACAATCATTTTAAGAGTATTATTGGAATTTTATATATATATATTTATAAGATTGAATAATAAATATAATTGTTATTCAATTTTTTCATTTAAATAAATAAAAATATTGAATAAATTATTTTAACAGAAAAATACTCTCAAATTATAAAAATTGATCTATATCTATAAATATCTAATATTTTGATAAATTAATTGAATAATCAAATTAATAATATATATATAAATATATTAAAATATATTAAAATCTTTAATTTGGAGATGATTGTATAGGAATTTATAATGCAATTTTATAATGCAAAATTGACTGGAAGAAATTTCCTAAAAAGTTGAAGATAAAATCATATTACAATAATTAACCAAAAGAATAAATACCAAAAACTGGTGAATAATGTTTGATGTCAAAAAACTGAAATTATCAAATAATTCAATTCAGAGACCAATAATCATTTAAATAGAATGATTCAAGGTATTTATAACGAGTATATGAATAATAATATAATTTATCGTATTAAATCTTACAAATCTTAAAAATTCAAAGATAAAATCAGTAATGATTAATATTATTTCAAACATTAAAAAAATCATATTTGACTACAATTTTACATTTAACAAAACAGAATAATCCTATAAATTATGATTATATAATTTTTTGGAAATTTTGTTAAATATTTTTTGGTAAAAAGGTGATTGCAAGTAAAAAGTTACGTTAAAATCACTTCACTGAACGACCTCTCAGTATTTTTGTAGCACTAAAGGTATGGAAACTTCTATCCACTCGACAGATCATTTTTCTTTCAAAATATAATTTTTTAATGATAGTATTAATGATAAATATAATATAAAAAAGACATATTTTTCGAGAGGAATTTAAGATAAAAATAAATTATTTTTTTGAAAAAAATTGAATCCTAATCTGGTTATCTTAATTCAAAAAACAATTTTTTTTTATTTTTTAATTATATTATTTTTAAATATAATTATATATGCAATTTATATTTCATGAGGAAGAACTCGAAATTTTTCATTTTTTATATTCATATCACAAGTGATATAAATTATTTTAACCTAAAAGGCGAATTTTTTTTACCTAAAAGGCGAATTTCAAAATTTTGAAAATTATGAGTTTATGCAGGAAATTGTTTTCTAATTTTCTTCATATTGATATTAAAAATTCTATTCCCAATTCGTTCAAATCACTTTTTCCGTTTTTATTGTTGATTATAAAGCATCATGGATAAGCAAACCAAGCAAAGATTATTCATTTTTAATATTTTTCCCCAAAACTCAAGCAAATTCGCCAAATTTACTAAATAAAAGCGATTTACAAAATAATTATCGTACAAATTCCAGCACATAGTTGGAAGATTAAAAAACCATCGATAATTCATTTGTTTATAAGAAAAATAAAACGTACTGGAATTAATAAAAGAATTATTTTGTAAAACAATCTTATTTAGTGAGTTTTTTGAATTTGTTTGAGCTTTTGGAAAAGACATTCTAAAATAATTATCTTTGCATGTTTTGCTTTTCCACGTTGCGCTGGGATATACCTAAAAATTGTTTTGTAAACTACTCTTATTTAGTTATTTTGTTGAGTTTATTTGTGTCTTTGGAAGAATTACTTTAAAAAAATAAATTAACCTTTTTGGTCAAAAAATTTTCATCTGTATTGGTCAATTATAATTTTCATATCATCAATGATATGAACTATACAAAAATTGATAACATCATATAAGATCTCCAAATCCACTCGAAAAACATGGCCTTTTTTTTATTTTATTTTCTAATAAATAAAAAAATGAAGAACATTTAAAAAAACTAAAAACTTTTGTCGACTCATTAATCTTTAAATTGATTTTTTCTTAAAAAAACATTTTTTTCTCATTATGCATTTTATGAGATTTGAATTAAGCACTTTCATGCTATTTTTAAATATGTTAGTAATATGATAATACAATATTAGATATGTATTAAACTTTGATGAGGTTTTTTCTCTTGATCAAAAATTTCAAATTTTTGGATTTCATTTTTTTCTTGTTTTTCAGTAATAAAATTAAAATTATATTTTTTTGATTTAATATTTATGCTACAAATATTATATACATGACGATGGATTTATTTTTAATAAAAAATGATCAATATTCAAGCTTTTTTGCCTAAAATAAAAATTGAATTGAAAAAGAGTTTCCATACCTTTGTAGCACTACAAAACTATTCAAATTTAGTAGTGCTACAACTATTACTACAAAAAAATTTTTTTATTCTTTTTTTATATTTTTTATTTTTAATAAGTATTTTTCTTTTGTAAGAATAAACTGATAAAAAAAAAACTCATTACAGTCAAATAAGTTATCAAAGACAACTTTTTCAATGAATAAGTGAAAAATTAATTTTTATTTATTATTTTGATTTTTTACTAACGGATCATCAACAAATATACAATTCAGGGCTCACATACAATAAACAAATCGCAAAACTCCTTAAAGGTGGTCATCATAGAGATAAAATTATGAAAATGATGAAATGCATACTAACATTATTATATCAGTAAAAGCTTCATTAGATACAACTGGTTCAGCTCTCTAACAAGCAAAATTGGGATGTCTATCACAAAAAAACTCCTAAAGTATTATCTTTTTGTTTCAAATTTTAAAACAATTTCATATAATAAATTCAATTGAAATGCAACGTTTTATTCAGAAAATCACTTAACTTTTTCGATCAAAAAGATGAAAAGAAAAGATGCTATTGAACTCTCCTGTTCTCCATGGGAAGTTCCGAAGGCCCCTCCTCCAACAAACCCAGTGGTTGTCAACATATCTGTGGTTCGTTGTCGTGCCGTTTTAAAGAACAAAGCTATTGTTCGAATCAAGAGTATCCTGCCAAAACCAGAATCAATCGTCATCCAGCCTGAAGCTTTAGTTGATTATCATACCTTTTCAGTTAACGTTAAGAGTATTACTAAATCATTAGATGTTGACCAAAATGTACTCTACTTCTCTGATTTATTTGATGAACACAGGTTCTTATTTGATATTCAATGCGTGTGGGCAGCAATGTTTCAAAAAAACGAGATTTCAATGGTTGCAGTAACTTTGCATGCTGATCTTGTAGAAAGGTCAATCTCCTGGAAAAAACTAAGTCCTGCAGTAATAGGTGATCTTGCCCCTTTACCCGAAGAGCCTAATAAACAATCAATTGCATCAATGCAAGCAGTAAGTTCGGTTGAGAGGAGGCATCATGCAATTGATTTAATCAATGAAGAAGAAGGAATGGACTTCGCTGGTCCAATATACCGAAGAAATCAAAATGAAACAGTTTGTACACTGACTGTGTGGAAAAGATATGCTCCTCTTCTACTTTCGCTCAATAGTCTTTTATTTACAATTGATAATCAGTTTAGGCAGATAGGCAGAACCACTCCAGTTGATGAAAAGGTAGTCACCGAGATATGCTCAAAAATATTAGAAGTTCATTCTAATCAAAATAATCCTTAAATAAAGTAAAAAATTTAGTTTTTTTCTTTATAATTTTTTTTACTCAAATATTGAATGAACTAATAGAATTTACTGAAAAAAATTCTGAGAATTCATTGAATTAATGGTAAAATTGAAAGAGTTCATCCATTTATACTCATTAATTTATTTTAAAAATATTTATAAAGATAATATATAAATAATCATAATAATCTAAATATATGCAAAAAAAATGATTTATTCTTCCAAAATACCTGCCCTGCGAAATATTTGCTGCATATCCATATTAGTTGTTTCTGAAATTGAAATGTGAATCAACTTCAGAAATTCATTTTGATTTAATTGACCATTTTGTTGTATATAAAGTTTTATGTTTTTCTTTAGTATATCATCGAAGCAAGCAAAAAATTCCTCTATTGGGTTAAATAAACAACCAAGTGGAGGGGTTCGAGTAATTGCCAGCTTGTTTTTTTCCATTTCATCAATGACAATGCCATCAAGCCCATGAAATGAGGCGTTATCAAGCAAAATAAATCGTCCATATTCTGAAGGTTTTATATTTTAGCATAATTGATGCATGAATGCATTGAATATTAATGTGTTAATTGGACATTCAGATAAATGATATTGAACTACGCTATTGCATGAAATGCAACAAATTAAATAAATATTTTTCAAGTGGTCTAACATTTTATATGTACTTATTAGATTTGCTGGCACTTTTCCCTTATAATTTTTTGAAATTCGAACTTTTTTGGATTTATAATTCTCAATTATGATCGGTTTTTCGTCAATGGCATATGTATTGTTCATTGTAACCCCAAAAAAACTTCTCTGTACAATAGTCTCAATAATATCACTCGATCTTGTAAATATACCCCCGGTTTTAATAACTTGTGCCTTTGTATATTCCGAAAAAATTTGAAAAAAGTAAGATCTTGAAACGTCTATTTTGGTTTCTTTTAAAAATAAGGAAAAAGCATCTGAGATTTCAACTGGAAAAAATTTTTTACTTTCGATCCAATTCGCAATTGTTGTTTTTAACATTTTATTTCTCTCATTTGAAAAAGTTTCATTTCTTTTTTAAAATTCAAAAAGTTAATCGATTTATTTCAATTTTAAGTGGCATCTTTCATATTTTATTTGAAAAATTCAAAAAATTGAAAATAAAACGATTACATTTTTGATTACAATTTCTATATAATTTCTTTATAATTTCTTAATCGTTTTTTAAAGAATTTTCATTATCCTAAAATCAATTATTTATCATCATTCTGTTGAGTAACTGTTTTAAAATATAAAAAAATAAAACCCATATTGACAATTATAAATGCTTTTTTTATTAAATACTTTTTAACAATTCTTTTTTTGATTATAATTTTTATAACAAATCTTTTTTTTTTTTTTTTTTTTTTTTTTTGAAATATATCTCAATTCGTTTCAATATCATAAATTTAAAAATAAACAACGTAAACATCATTTGAACATATCTAAACAATTTTTTTATTTTTTAGTTCGTACGTTAATTTCAAAAATGAAGTTTATCATACGGTTTTTTTATTTACATTTTAGGTTTTATCAAAAAATAGTATTCATAACATAAATTACAAAAGATTAACTGATGATAAACAGATTTGAACAAATTAAACAAAAATATAACAAAATATATTTAGATATTATGATGAGTAGACTGACCTATTTAAAATCTCAAAGACTAGGCTTGTTTATATGGTTAACATTTGGATTAACACAGAATGGCATGCAAATCCACTTGTGAACATCCAAATTGAGCGTTTGTGGTTTTTAGCAAAAGTGGATTGAGTGAGTCTTAAATTTCTTTTTCTATCAACTTTTTCAATAAGTCAAATCAAAAAAATTCTATGGATTTGGATACTAAAATTTTGTTTTTATTTTTTATTATTATTATATATTTAAATAGAAGATATATCATATATAATTATAATAATGATTTATTCTGAGAAATTCTTTTCAATATCAATATATTAGATCTTTTTGAGTAAGATTTTATACATTAATTTGAAATGAAAATGCACTAATTTCAATTGCAATTCAAATATTTTCAAAGCTTGTGAATTAATTTGAGAGAAATATGCAGTAAAGAAATAAAAACAATTTTATTAAGGATTTTTTTTTTTGATATGGTTTATTACTTTCAAAATAAACAATGAACTGATTATTACTAAAAGATTACCTAATGATTAGTTATCATTACTCTAGAGAATAAAGACTATTCATTAATTAATCATTATTTTTTTTTCAGCATTTCTACTTTGGGTATTTTTCATTCTTGAATTTTAATTTAAAGCCAACTACGTTGTATTTCATGATAGCCATTCCAATTGGATTTTAGTAGATGTCTAAATTTTAACAATAAGGTAAAATTTGACCTTATTATGATCTGGGGAAAAAAATCAACTTTTTGAATATTCTTCCTTACTGCATGCTTTTTTACCTTAATGCACTAATCTCGAACCATAATTGAATAAATAAAAAGGTTATATATGTTTGCTTTATCAAAAAATATTTTGACATAATCTTGTATCAAGAATAATACTCAATGTAATCGAATATAAACAATATTAATATTAATATTTATATTACAAAGCATTATTAATAATTATATTATTATTATCATAATTGAATGAATTTACAAAAAGATATAATTATATTTTTGATAATTTTTTTAATTTTTTGTGATTAAAATTTTGGTTGATAGGCCTCTATTAATTAAAGTTTTTGATAAATATTTAATCGTAATTTCGTTTAAAAATATCATAAAAAGAATGTATTTTTCGATTCTAATCTTAAAATAAACATCAATACATTATATTATTTATTTTTAAATCTTTTAAAATCATAAATACCAATTATAAAAAGTATCCCAAGAGATTATTGAAAAGAAAGGGAAAAATGCAAATAGAATTTGCGATATTAGCTTCAGGACTAGGCTATAATGATGTAGCAGATTTTTGTGAGTATAATGATTTCCCTATCATGGACGAATTGCCATTTTATAGCTGCCTTCACTTTTTTGATCAATAATTAGGTAACTAAGTAGGAAAAATATGCTCTGAAAAACGGGGAGCTGCTTGACAAAAAGAAAAATTCATAGTCGTTTTTAATGCGGGTTGAGCACATCAAATGCTTGTGAATCTTTTAATCATGCACGAGCAATGATTACAAATAAAGATGTTGCATAGAGATTGTCATGGAGAATAAGAGCCTTTATTTCAATAATTAGGTCGAATGAAGACGATTGGGTCAAGACAATTTTTAACGAATATCAAATCCATGAAATAAACGATTCAATAGCCAAAAAGAAAAAAAAATGAAGAATTATTGAAATATATATATAAAAATATGTTTTAAAGAAAAAGGATCCAAATTCACACAAATATTGTAATGAAAAAAGAAAACAAAGGATCATAAAAAAAAGCAAAATGCCAAAAGTTCCAAAACTTTCACCTACTTAAAGAATAATTGCAGAAGTTCTAAAAGGGTTAACAAAAGAAGATAAACCATTCATTTCGGAAAATACTAATAAGAAATGCATCAACACTTATTTTGAAAATTCAAAATTTGTAATAAGAATCATGAAATCTCAACTCACGAGAATGATCAATGATGACATAATTATCAAAAAAGGAAAACGATATGCATTCTTGATTGAAGTAGAAAAAATTGACCAATTATTAAAAAATTCTATAACATAAAATCTACTGAAAAATGAAATTTTGAACTAAAAAAAAATGTTAAAAAAACCATATGTAATTATTTCAATACATTACTTCTTTCAAAAATAAACAAAGCTTTTTTTCATTTAAGAAAAGATTATTTGAAAATTCATAAAAGGTTATAATAATGCTTTTAATATTATTACACTGAATTAGAATGGTTAAAACTTAATATTCATTTCCTATTATATCAAAATTAATAATTTCTGATATAATGACAAAGCTAATGCTAAACAGTTTACAATTAATCTTTTCATTTTTATACTATTAAGTTTAATTGAGTAAAACAAGTAAATTTTTTTGTATATTTTCATTGATTATATTAAGTTTATCTTGTTCACTTCGCACTTATTTAAGGGGAATCGTATTTTTCTACGCCACTTTTTGAAAACTTTTAAACTTTTTGAATACTTTTTTATACATTTTTTATTCAATTTTTGCTAAATAATGCATAAATATTTAGTTCAAATGGCTTCCCGATTCATCCAGCAATTCAAGGAGCCTGATTCGGCTTCGCGCAGCCCTGTGGTGATCACTAGTGCGTATATTCCTGAAAAATTATGTAAAAATAAAAAAAAATTATATCAAAAAAAGCAAATAGTTATAATTTTAAGAGAAAATTTAAATTTACGATTTTTTTGGTTAATTTTCTTAACAGAGTAAGTTAAATTTCACCTTATGATGGCGGTTTTTTACTTTCCATGAATAGCTATTCATGTAGAGAAAAACCATTCAAAAAGTGGCGTAGAAAAAAACGATTGTCCCTTATTTAAATTGATTGGAAACAAAAAAACTATTGCTTTTTAATTTAATTAGAGCTTTTCATTATCAAAACAATTTGTGTATAATTAATTCTGTTAATGTGTATTTTTTGAATCTTGCATTTTGCAAAATTCAATTTTTTCCTGACCTATCACAACCAAACATGGAGTATGTATTTTTTTTATTGAAACCAATAATGGATTTCTTTTTACTAGTCTAGTAAAAAAGCATTTTAATTGATTAGGAATATAAAATTGGAATCTAGAAGTTCACCGACATTGATGATGTTATTGGTTGATCATTCAAGATAATCATCTATGATTGATTCTTTGGTGTGGATTGATTCGATTGTTTCTGTGGTGAATTCAATTTCGGTCATCATATTATTATTATGAATAGACTATAAAAAATAGTTTGAATCAAAAAGGAGTTAGTATGCGTTAATAAGGTTGTTGACGAAATTCGATGTCAAACTACGTAAATAAATGGTCAGATGCAGGGTTTAACCTTGGCTAAGGACAATCGGAGCTGCTTACAGTGTAGACCTCCTTAACACATCTGCTAATGATTATTCTTTTTTAAATCACTTCATTTATTTTTTTCTTGAAGCTAATTCAATGTTGATCTTTTTAAAATAATTCATCAATAAAAACTATCATTCATTAAATATTTTTCTGTTAATATACTTCTTTAACTTCAATATTTTTCGGATTATCAATGTATTTCATATTTTTGAATTGATTTATCATCAAACACTCTCTTGATGATTATTCTCTTATTTTTCCTTCATTTTTTACATGATATATTAAATATGGAAAGATATTATGGTATATTTTTGAATTATTTCTTCCAAAAAGCTTTTACAAATTGCTATATATCAAAAGTTAACGATCTTAAGAAAATTGAAAAAAAAGGACGTTTTATCTAAAAAAATATATATACAAATATCTTAATCAAAAATAAAGAAATCAAGTAAACATCAAATAATATACATAACGCAATGTTATTATACAATTAAAAATAAATAACATTTGTTTATGAATTATCGTTGAACCAAAATATTATTAATAAATGCAATTAAAAACAAAGAGAACCATTTATAATAATATTTATTAAATACAGCTAGACCTTGACGATGTTTATTTAAATTGAAAGTAGAAATATTTGGGTAATAAAAATAATATAAAAAAAATACTTTAATTGCTCGCAATATTCGAGAGAAACTGAAATTCAAAAAACAAAAACAATACTTTTATTATGAATAAAACTCAATATAGATATAATAACGATAATGATATTACCTCATTTTAGATTATTTTGTCATGTTCTAGAAAATAGCTAATGACAATTATTATTTATCAATCAATGATGAAAAGTAATGCTAAATAAACTTGGGTAAACGGAAATTTTATAGAGATGAGTGAAAAGGACTTTTACATACTCATATCGATAGTCATATAACCAATTTAATGATCCATCTTTTTTTAAAAATTTGAAAAGGATTTCCCAACAAAAATAATATAATTCATTAATTTTAAATATTTAAATATTAAATTAATTATTTATATCATTTTTTATTTTTTATATGTCGAAATAAAAACATATTAAAAAATAATTATTAATGGTTAGTAGATGGTGAAATGACTATTTATTTTGAAAAAAAAAGTTACATGAAAAAGTTATAACTTAAAATTTTGAAAAAGTTATAACTGTGTTTAAATTCACCTTGGATTAATCTTTTTGAATGGATAATTATCGATTGGCCAACTATAATAGAAAATATAAGTGAATTTGATCGTTGATATAAAATAATAGTATTGAAAAATTGAAAGTATAAACTTTGCTGGAATCGTCAATTCACTTTATCTTAAACATGGTTGTTAGGATTGCTATCAATGGTTTTGGCCGTATCGGACGTCTCGTTTTCCGTGCCATCCGCCAACTTTATCCAAAGGAATGCCAAGTTGTCGCTATCCACGATCTTTGCGACATCAAGACAAACGTTCACCTTTTGAACTATGATACCGCCCACCGTACATTCTCTGAACGTGTTACAGTTTCTGGCCCAGACACATTCGAACTCGGATCTGGCGACAACAAATGGGTTGTTAAGAACATCGGTGGCAGACTCGGCCCAAGCGAACTTCCATGGAAAGAAATGAATGTTGATGTCGTTCTCGAATCAACAGGTCTCTTCCGTAAACACGCCGTCAAAGAAGGTGACAAGGTTACAGTCGATGGTTATGATGGACATCTTTTCGCTGGTGCCAAGAAAGTCGTTCTTTCCGTTCCATCAGCCGATGAAATCGAATGCACACTCGTTCTTGGTGTTAACGATGAAGATCTTAAACCAGAAACCAAATTAATCTCCAACGCTTCCTGCACAACAAACTGCCTTGCTCCAGTTGTCAAGACCCTCAACGACAAATTCGGAGTTCTTACTGGCTTCATGACCACAGTTCACTCATACACAAACGACCAAAAGGTTGCTGATGTTATGCACAAGGATCTCCGCCGTGCACGTGCTGCCGCCATGAACATCATCCCAACGTCCACTGGTGCAGCTATCGCTCTCCCACGTGTCGTTCACGGACTTACAAAGGGATGCATGGATGGACTTTCACTCCGTGTCCCAACAGTCACAGGCTCACTTGTCGATGTTTCCATCAACCTTAGAGAAAAGGTTACAAAGGAACAAATCAACGATGCTCTCAAGGCAGCTTGCGAATCAGGACCACTCAAGGGAATCATGAGATTCACACTTGACCCAATCGTTTCATCCGATATCATCGATGACCCACACAGCTCAATCGTTGATGGCCTTTCCACAATGGTCATTGACAACGAAAAGGGAAGCCTTGTCAAGGTTCTCTCATGGTACGATAACGAATGGATGTACTCATGCCGCTGCGCTGATATCTTCCACAGACTCGGCAAACACCTCTAAATTAATTAGATTTTTTCGATAAACGAGCATTTTTGCACAATTTATATATTTATTACAAGTTTTTATTACAATAGATCAGCAATATCATTAAAATTTTTCATTTGTTGTTCATAGCTTTCATTCATTACTATTATTTTATACTTAAGGCCGTGTTTGGAGAGGTATTCACTTTGAGGGTTTTGACTGTATTTTTTTAAAAAAATATAAAAATTAAAAATTACAAAATGATTCATGCGCTAGTTTTTGAGAAAATTCGATTTTATTAAAAAAATTATTTTTTTCAATGTTCATGAGCCATTTAAAACCGTAAAATATCATATAAAAAAATTGAAAGAAAAATTTTCCAAAATGCCACTATAATTTAATTCAAAATTTTGAATATTTTTAATTATATGTACGTTAAAAAACGTTTATTTTTTATTTTGAGTACAATAAATGAATCATATTTTCCAAAAAATTGGCCGCATAAAATCATTAATGCTTCTAGGATTAAATTCTCATGGCCAATATAATCATTATATTAAAGTTGTAGAATCATATAAAGACAATTTTTGAAGTTATCATCTATTTTTAATGAAAAATGCTTTTTAGGTTTGAAAGTATGAAGAATGCAGATTTTGCAGTTTCTGAATTAGGAAATAATTAGAAATTTTCATTTATTGTGACAATACTTTGGAATAATGAAGATATCCAAAATATATTCGATGTTATAAATAAAAAGATATGATAGAGGGTTTTCCAAAAAAAAAAAAAGCTTGTTCAAAACTAATCTTTTTTCCGAAAACTCGATGATAATAGGAAATTCTTTTTTTTCCAAAAATTGGTCTGTTTTCCGAAATTTTTATTTTTTGCCTATCTCGAACTTTTTCGCTAAAAAAATGGGATTTTAACGAAAAATGAGATTTTTTATGCAAAAAAAATTATTTTATTAGTAAAAAAAAGTATAAGTGGTAAATAAATTTATGATATTACAATAAAACAAAAACTAGCTATAATTGAGATACCAAAAATACAATCTACAATTATGATAATGTTATATCAACTATATTCTGCAATTTATGCTTATAAATATTTATATCGTATAGAAAGGCAGAAACGAATCTACATGTTTAGCTGATTCCCATCTTTTATAATTTAATTTAATTTTTGATGAGGGTTGAATTTGTTAACTTTATAAAAAATTTTGTAGAGATTCGTGGGTATACATTATTTTTTGATTATTATTCAATATATATTGAATAATTATATAACAACACAATCATATATAAACAGTAGAAACAAATACATAGTAGACAAATAAAATAACATTTTTTTTTAAAAAAAGCATGAGTAGCTACTCATGCTTAAATGAAAAAAAAAAATTCTCAAAAAAAAAATGGATTTTCCGAAAAAAAACATTTTCCGAAAACCAGCCTGTTTTTGAAAAAAAAAAAGATTTTCTTATTATTGTTGAGTTTTCGGAAAAAAGGTAATTTTTGAGCAAGCTTTTTTTTTTTGGAAAACCCTCTATATTTAATAGGCCTTATTTTTTTTACATCACAAATACTATAAACGTATTTTTAACGTATTTTTTCAAAAAATAACGATTTTTTGATTTGTAGTATCAATGAAACTTTTTGAATACGAATAAATTTTTTTAAATTTTATGAAGAATCAAAAATAATATTTTTTAATTTGAAAAACATTTTACTATTTTATCTTTTTATTTTTAAATTATTTAAAACATTTTTAATATAAAAAAATAATAGTAGATCAAGATAAAAATAAAAAACTAATATCGAGAAAATAACGTATTTACAATTGTAATTACAATTGTAATTTTTAAACGGACAAGTTGTATACAATTGTAAATACAAAAACCAAGGCTTAATATTTAATATGATTTTTTCCTCAATTTAATATTCAAATCATCATTTAAACATTTTATAGATTATTTTGATGATAAAAAGAAATAAAAATAATCTGTATTTAGCTCAAAAAATTAAAAAATTCATTTTAAAGAAGAAAAATGACCGTTAAGTCACTTAAGGTGAATACCTCAGTGTAGGGTTTTTAATAACCGATTTTTAATTGAAAATATAATTTGTAAAATATACAAAATCAATTTTATATATTATTGAATATTTTAATTTGTACTAGCTTATTACATTTAAAAATAAATTATTAATATTACTAATATAATATTAGAAATAATTTGAAAATATTATGGAAAATTATATCAATTGAACAAATTATGCAAAACTTAATTCTTATCTGAATTAAATATTAATATTTATTTTATAGTTATTATATTTCAACAATACATATGAGTTGATAAATCTGTGCTAAAATTTAAAAATCTCTTTTTTAATAGAAGTAATCGACAAAATAAGAACCATTTCTTAATTTTACTATAATTTAATGTATAATAAGATTTTTAACTCATCTATATCATACATGTGTACTCATTATATAGTAATAAAACTGTTTTTTACATGAAATATCAAACTTGGAATAAATTAAAGAATTAAATAATTATAATAAAAGCTAAAAATCTGAAGTAAATATGTAAAATGAATAAAAATGGTCTTAATATATCATTATTTTGAGGTTGATTAGAAAACTATAGGTTAGTGAAAATTAATATAATAATCTTAATAATAGCCATATTTCTTTTTTTTTCACTCAAAAAGATATCATATATCATTTCCACTTTGGAGTAAATAATATAATGGTAATAATGATATTATCTTAATTATTTACTGGAACGTTTTAGAAGGAATTTACATTCCCCTCTCAAATAATTGAGTTTAATTTGAAAGGGGGATTCAAATTTCAGAATTTTTGAGCGGTTTCTCAAAACCTTACCTCAGTGTTTGGCCTCTCAAAAAGTGGAGATTTAAAACATCTATAATTTCCATAATAATGTATTTTTACATCAATAGTATTTGGAGTGATGTCTGGCTTACAGCCAAACATCCCTCCAAACCCCGTAGCCCATTCATTTTTTCGTCACAGTTGTAAAATTCGCGTTTTTGGATAACTTCCCAGATACTCTACTGCCCGCACTATGCTTTCGTTAAAAACACCTGTTTTTTATTAACAACGAACTTTTCACTCAGGACATTTACGTTTCATTCAATTTCACGACAACATCATTTTTTGTCACTTCAATGTCGCCGTCTATTTCTGACGGGACCATTTCGGGAAAAATGAAAGGCCAAAAATAATTACTCATACAAGTGGCTTACAGCTTTTTTCAGTAAGCTTCTTACTCTCATGTCTCTGTCATACTTCTTTTGTATCTTCTCTATGTATCGTTCATCCTTTCGGTTATCAGCATTATTGAGAACTCTACGATAATACTTTAATCTCCAGTTAATTCTCGCTAATGTATCTGTAGCAAAAGTTTTTTTCTGGTATGGCTTTCTTGTTGCTAAATGGTTTTCGGTCATGCTCCTTGCAGTCGCAAATCCTTCGGTCATGCTCTTTTCCATGCGGAAAAAAGTTTCTTTTACGATGCTGAAATGTTCTATAAAGAAACAGCTGAGTCTGAAAGGGAATCACTAGAGGAGCAAGATGAAGACATGATAGGGACAGCTAAGGGATTGAAGATATCTAAGGCGTATCAAATGTATAACTATATTGATAATACAGAATTGGATGACGAGAACGAGCTCATAATGGAACTTACAGATAGATTGTTCGAGCTCATAAAAGCCATTGCTCCCGCATTAACTATAATCGAATATAATCGTCTAATGATTCTGTTAAGAAGCCGTTTAAGTAAAATAGTACAGCCTACTACCAGGCAAGCACTTATAGCAGATATAAATACTGCAACGAACAATAAGATACCACCAGATGCAATAATGGAAATAATAAAGGTCATGACGGCCATACGATTGGAATCTGTTGGAGAAGATTATGTATCTGGTATATTTAACTTTGCAGCAAGACAATATAGAGATTTACCGCAACAGTATAGATTCACTCCAGGCACAGTAATAGGGTTTAAGAGTAAACAAAAAGCAGAATCACTAAAGCAACAGTTTGGTACATTAAACATAAACAAAACAGCTTTCACTACATCTTTTCCATTGAAGCGAAATCGAAAATGTTACCAACTACATAAAACAGGAGCGCGTCATTCCTATATCATCGATATAATGTTCGAGGATAGAGGAATTATTCCCTCCAGCAACGAAAAGGCTACATTTTGTTATTTGTTAGCGATAAACATTAATACTCGTTTCCTGTACGCACAACTTATGAATAAGGTTATAAATGCCGCTACGAACTCGTATGGGAAAGTAAATGTGAAATCGTCACGTTCTTTCATATTAGCAATGGAAAGGTTCTATCAGCAGGGTATTATTATCAGGCACTTATACGGCGATTCAGAGAAAAGTTTCTGGTCTCCCGCAGCGACTGGCTTTTATGATAAACATAATATTGTCGATTACTGGCCGGTTCCTAGGCAGAAAAAGGTTCAGTATCCGCCATTCATGAAGACAAAAAGGAAGCTTAATGATAAAACCGAACCGCTTCACGGTGCACTTGCCATTATGGATAGAGTGATAAGAACATTAAGGGATATGGCATACAACATGGAAGTTGATGTAATAACACCAGAGATAATGGAAATGCTTGTATCACAGTACAATAACGCTCCTCATAGCACATTAAGTAAATATGCAGGATTCCCTGTAAGCCCTGCTCAAGCTCATTCAGATATCGAACTGGAAGACTTAATTGTAAGACGTATAGCACAAGAGAATTACATGATTCGTGCAAGACCAAACTTTTATATCCCTAATGGAACAAAAGTAAAGGTCTACAACGAAAAAGATACAATGAATAAAAGGCGCAGTATTGTACAGCCGGGTGACAATGAAGTGATTGCATTCACTGAAGGCTTATACGTGGTCAAAAATAATTACAACGATGAACTACAGAGTGTGCCTAGGTGGAAGCTGCAGCCTATATAGCAGCGTAGTGAAAGTATTCATCTCTGTTACCTTCCTGGTAAATTGTTTTTGTCTTTCTTAGGAATGCTTTCACTGTGCTTACTGTAAAGTCTGCATTCATCTTGAAGCATGGCTGGCCTTTGGTTAAATCAAAGGTTTGTTCATTGCCTTCATACATGTGCTTATATAGAGCCATATAGTCACCACCAAACTTAGTCTCACAGGCATGCTTAATAGAATTCCATGTTAGCCCTTTACCGCGTATCATATAGTCTACCTGTCCTGTAGAATCTGTAAGCTTATCGATGTAGAGTTTCTTCATGAGGAACATTGATTCTACGGCCTTAGGTATTTCATCATGACCGTTTATTGTCGGAAAATCTGAGTGGAATTGCCCCAGCTGGGAACCGATAAGCTCTCGGCCATATTTCTCTTTGAATGCAGCAGTAAGCCTGCTTAAGTCTTCTACTTCAATGTGCATTGAATCTGTATCTTGGTAGTAGATATGACAGCCAATATCGTATGCAAGGCACATTACACGATTCATTATTCTCTTGGACATGCTCAATATCTGGATTCCTAACAGGCTGAAGTTGAAGTCTTTATCGATTGGTTTACGTACCTTTATGTCGTATATGTCACTATTGTTTAGCTTCGTTGCTTCAATTATGCTCGTATAATGCCTCATCCAGAATTTATCGAAATCATCTCCTTCACGGACGTATCTATGCTCGAACTCTATTGGTTTCTGTATTGTCTTTCCATAGCAAGAATTCATGATTAACTTATAGATGTTCTGTAATGGATTACCTTGTTGTTTGTATTCAAGCCTCTTATTGAATATCTCTTTGATTACTTTCTGGATGCTGTAATCTCTCTTTCCTGCCCAGTAGTAACCGCGAACGAACTCGAATTCTATCTTCTGGAACTCTATAAGGTCCTCTAACATGATATTATCTACAACCATAGTAAGGTTTTCATCAGGCTCTAACTTGTCTTCATTCAGGTTTAGTCCATCAGGTGTCTTTCTGACTATTAATGGGAATGCATAATGTTTATTCACTTTAGTTATTCTGATTTCTACTATGTACGCTCCCTGCCTCGATAAGAATTCCATATTAAGCTTATCCTCTGGTATTACTTCTGGTAGACCTTCAACGGTATAACATTCAGCCATTGCACTAGGGTATAAACTGACAGCATCGAAGTCACTTAATGGTTTCGTTGTGTGCCATTTCTTATTGTATGCAGTCATACATCTTCCACCATAGACAGCTTGAGAGCAAAACTTTCTGACTATTCCACCGACTTTGTACAGGTTCTTATTGGGATAGTATACACGCCTGTTGAAGACTTCATTGGCCAGTGATGAGATACTAACGAACTCGAACGGGTCGATATTGAATTCTTTCTTGAAGTCGTTACGGAACTTGTTGAAGCCTTGACGTAAGATGTTGACATCTTGCTTGCAGTAGAATGAACAATAAAGCCACATATCGAATTCATTCTCGCCTTTCCTGCATCCTTCTATGCTATCTATGTTCTCGTTAAATATCTTGTAGTCATCTTCCTTCCAGACCCTATCTTCATTCATTCCTGCTTCAGATATGATTCCTATTGCACCTGATTCGAGTCGTTCAAGTGTGTAGTATTTATACGGAAACAGTTCTTTCTTTACGCCTTTAATACCGAACATCTTAGGGAAATCACTGAGCTTGCTGGGAATAACTGGATAGGAATCCTTAAATGTTATCTTTTTTCCTTTGTATATGATTTTTGCTTTCATGGTCTTTGTGCCCTTAATGATAGAAGATGTAATGCCGAAACCGGCAAACATTCTGATATCGTATGCGAGGTTATGGAAGTACACAACAGCACCATCTGGGAGATAGTTTAACATCTGTACATTACAGTCTCTGCCTTTGAATACCCTAGAGTACTTTTCTGTTCCTTTCATGTCCTGTACGACACACATAAACGGCACGTGAATATCACCACTTACGTCTGCTTCGAAGTCTGCATACCAGTATGACGGTGGCGCTTTATCTTTCTGTTTCTTATATACTTTCGGTTCTATGAGTTGCGTACAGAACTCTGGATTGTACTCTAACGATATCTCATTCATGTCCTTTTCTATTTCTTTATAGTATATCGTATTGAGTATCATATACTGGCCCCAGTTGATGTGTTGGAAGAAGCCTTGTTTCATGAGCTCTCTGACCAGATTTGATGCCTTAATGAATGTTCTACCAGGTATTACTTTCTTATCCTTTATTTCTTTGTTATACATATTCTCTTTAGCTTCTTCATTGTCACTATTGGCGATTTCTCTCAGATGTTTTATATAGTAGTTGCTGAAAGGAGTTACTTCCTCGATGAAGAAGTGCTGACCGTTAATGCACATATTATGTGTTCTGTTAGGTGCTGCATTCTCTACTCCAATATAGCTCTTATATTTACCATCTGTCATTACCTTAACAGTTTGTTTCTTGTTTCTTCCTACATATTCATCATCGATATATGTTATATGCAAATGCATCTTGAATTCGTTTGCGATTGCCTCTAAATGCTTCTGTGATAAGTATCTGCTCTTGATTCTCATTCTGATTTTGTCTAGTTCTGCTTCGGTGTAGCATCCAGTTTGTTTTAATGCGTATACGAAGCAGCAGTCATCTAATTCTTTACGCTGTACTTGTTTGTTACCTTTTGTTGCAACCACTACTGAATCGAATATCTGTAATCTCTTTAGGTACTCTACGATTATCTTTGGTGTATCCGGTGTGGTTAGATAATGGAAGAATCCAGGTTCTTTATTCTTTTTCATTTCTCCTTGGTATCTGATTGGTACTATACCGACTCTAGTGAATATCGACCAAGAAGCAATAAGGTCATCAGGTCCTGGGTCTGAAACGATATCGGGAGAGATTTCATCATCGATTTGATATACGAAGCTTTCTTCGGTTAATTTACGGACCAGTTCTTGTAAGTGTTCAGGTGTAAGTGGTATAGCCTTAGGTTGCATAGTGTTATTGACCTGAAAGAGCAAAACGAAACGGTTCATATCTTCTTGCAGTGGTCTTATTGCTTCATCGAAGAACTGTCTGAGTCGTGGGAAGAGTAATTTACGGCCGCGTAATGTGAATTGTTCGAAGTCAACAAACCAGTCGGTTGGGTTATCATATAGTCTCTGCATTGTAGCTTCAACGAGTTCTGCTTGGCCATCGTTAAGTTCATTTTGTTGTTGCCTCCATTCAGCATAGTTTCTAGGTCGTTGATGGAACTGTGATAACTTCTTATCGATAGCATCAAATGGGTCTTCAGGTATTAGATATGGTAAACGGTATTCCAACAATACTGTATCGCTCCATCTTCTTTCGAGTCTTTTCTGTTCTTCTCTGATTGGTCTGTAGTATGCTCTGGCGAAATTAATGATTTGATTGAAGTTGTTACGGTCTCCGGTATAGTTGGTCTGGTTCAACATTGGTACGATTTCATCTTGCCATAAGTATCTTGCTAGTCTTGCGTCACGGTGGTCATAAAGGTCAAATGCGTCTTGCCATTGTGCTACTGTTGTTCTGTCACCATTGAAAGCGTTATAGATTTTTACGAGTTGCTTGAGAGTGAAGTTTGGCTGAGTCATCTATTTTACCCGAAAAAAAATTTTGTTTTTATTTACATTCGAGATATTGCGTTTTTTCTCGGCATCCCTCACGAACATTCATATATTACTTCTTAGCAATCTATCAGTTTCTATATACGGAAAATCGCTATTTTTGGCAACAGGCTATTTTTCACTGTTAGTTACCGGAAGTGTTGTAACGAATTTCTAGTGTTTTATATTAAATGTTATTCTGCAACAGTTCTATACTGCAGACAAAACATATAGCATATCTGATTCTCCGTAACGTGTGCTACATAATGGTGAAGGAACGGGCTTTCAATGTTGAATACTTATCGAGATACGATAGGATAAAAATCGAAGCAAAATTAATGGGAAATAATAGCGGAAATGTGATGTGAAAAATATGGTCTTAACGGTCGCCAAAATAAACGGTCGCCAGTAAACGGTCGTCATGGTAGCGGTCACCTTAACGTACATAATCGTTAAAGAAATAAATATAACCACATTCTTGTCAATCGTCTCTTGTCTGGGAGAACCATTCAATTTTCTATACTTGTCTCATACAAGAAAAACCGTTACTGTTTTTCTTTATCTGGTTAACATAATAGAGTAATCCGTTATGTATATATTATTGTCCGTTAATGTTTCTATATTGCTCGTTATTGTTCTTCTATGTATAGTTAACGTAATAACATTACTGGTTAACGTAAACAGAAAAATAGAGATTCATGCAAAGTCGCCGTAGCAAACATATAGTATATTCGGGCGTAGATTCCGAATATCGCATTTATTCTCACCCAGGATTCTTTGTTGGAGCTGTATAGTACCCATCCGAGCCAAAATATTCCAGTGCAGGATTCTTTGAGTTATCGAATTTGGGTAACATCTTTGATACTTGATTGACCAGTGGTATTTTATCTATTATTGATTTCGTTTTATTCCATCCATACTTGAATCCATTAACGAAGTCCTTTGCTGCATCTTTTATCTGCTTGAACCAGCTCCCAAAAGCCATTTTAGCCGTATAGAAAATACATTTTTGTGTGCTACAAATGACTCTAAGAGCAGCAAGAATACTAAGCAGTGAAACAGACAATACGATAAAGCAAGAGCAAAACACTAATGTTAACATAAAGATAACACCACGGCAGCAACCAGTTCCTGGCAACGTAAATTTTACTCAAGCCAACCAGCCACAGGATTCGTTACCGGCTGGTCAGGCTTTACATACACAGACGACTCCGGAGAGTTTACAGTATCCATCAGCAGCAGCAACAAACAGTCCTACCCTGTTGGCGCAGGACCGCGGTATAGCAGATTTAGGCCTTGAGTTAGATTCATTAGAGAAGAAAAATAGGTTCCTGGAGTTGCTCGTTGAGATGTACTCTGAGAATCCACTAAAAGTAAACTCATATGTAGTATGTAAGAGTGGTACATTAATGAGCATGATAAAGCTACTAACAGAATGCGATAAAGTAGATTTCGTTCTGGATGACTATGAAGTTGGTTGTGGGTGCTCCCATCGGTCGCAAGCCCTTCGGTCATGCTCTGCTTCTACTGCAAAGCTGATAAAGATAGACAAAATACTTGTCACTAAGGATGGCCGTACAGAAGAGTTAAAGTATTGCTATAACGATATCTATACCGAATTCATTAAATATGGCTTGAGCCTAAAGTTTACTGTGTAGGCTCAAGACTGCAAAGCCGGCATTTCACTGAAGCTGTGCTGCTAATTTTATTGCCAGAAAAATGTCTGGCAAGGTAAAGCAATACTACCACACTAATATACAACACAACATAGACATCCTGGCAGAAGAAATAGAGAGAGACGTTAACGACATAGAGAATCGTTTATTGAGCATTAAAAACAAAATTAAGGCTGTAATGGAATTGATTCAGGCCTTGAACACAGCTAAATAATGTTCGTTTATTTTTCCGCTTACTTTCCCTACTATGCTCTGTTGTATCTTCAATGTGAGTGCATAATCTTCATCCAGGATTCTTCCATCATAGAGTATTACATCGCCAATCTGGTACACGTTTGCATCATCAACGTAGAATAAATAGTCGCCATGGGTCGCAAAGGTTATACATCCGTTTTCTTCATCGACGCTAGTAATGACACCAACGAATTCCTTCCAGGTTCCATCAACAATAACTGAACAGATACAATCAGTGCTATCAGTAATGGCGCTGCTAATGAATCGTTTAGCTTCTGTATTGTACTTGTATACATGTCCTGATAGATATACAGGTTTACCAATCTTGTAATCTGATATTTCTTCACCAGCTTCTATAGGGCAGTAATGAGTGATGGTAGTGTTTGTTGTTGCGTGAAGTTCATCAACATATGATTTCAGTGCGAAGTTATCATTCACATATTTCACCGAAGTAATCATATTATCGTTCACAGGTTGGCTGCTGATTAATGTGATAGATACATATATTAGTCAATGCATCATCGGCAGCTCTCAATGAGACAATACGTATAGCTACACGAATATCTATGGATTCACTTGACTCACTACTTACTGATTTGTATATGAGATTTGCACCCTTTCGTCCTGAATACGTATATTCAGCTTCTTCATATGTTGTAGCTTCGGCATTTCGTTTGAACTTCACGATAATATTTTTGGTTGTTAATACCCTTCTGATATAATCATCAGGGATTGCACAACCACTATCATTCTGTGTACATTGAATTGTGATTCGTTCTGGACTTTCATCAGCAACATTTGCGGTTTTAATGAATGGTGATTCGATTTGTGCTCTAATGAAGTTATATGCTATAGGATTATTATTTCTATGTGCTGAAATATACGATACATATACAATTTGTCCATCATCATGACGCCATATTATTCTATCAATGCGTTTGCCATTGCTATCATACCTGTCCATGCTGTCATAAGTGCTAGTAGAACCATTTGGTTTATATTACATCAATATGCACTATATCATCATCTTGATTATCACCCCAATTAACATCAAATATCAAATGAACTCCAGCATTGGGTAGCTTAGGGGTAATATATACACCCTCATATAAGTTTACTGGATATTCAATATTCAATTCAGTGCCATATAGTGCGGTACTCAATGCAGATTCATTAACCAAATTAGTTGGTACCTCAGGGATATCTGTCTTCAATGCATACTTATCTACTATGTCTGGTGTGTAAACATATTTATCCGCTATTGATATAATATAATTGCCTTCATTTGCTTCATCGAAGTAAACAGCAGTGGGTGTTTGGATGAGCAACCAGAAATTCTGTATTCCTACGAAATAATTCTTGTGGTTCGGGTCTGAATAATAGTCGGCCCATGTTGTGCCATCATCAAATGTTCCATCTTGGAATATATCAGGATTGTTTACGCCGAAACCATATGCATAATTGAACCCAGAATCGGGACAATCGCCCTCGAATTCCATATATAGAGATTTAGTCGATAACGAATCATTTATCATTACCTTGAAGTACAATCTTGCTTTTACTTTTGTTGGCCTCAAGGCCCCGAACGAGAATGTATGAGGTACCAGAAAACTATACGATGATTTATTTCTTGTATACATATATGTTATGTTTTCTTCTGTTGGCACCTTGAAGTTATCAATACTGGGATATTTCGCGTCACAATCTGATTTCATTGCATATGGTTGTAATGCAGTCGCTAATGATTCTTCTGTAACTATATTTTCTGGTAGTGTTGGTATATCTGTCTTCAATGCATACAATGACATATCAGGTAATGAAGTCGTTAAAGCATAATCCTGTAGTGTAGTCGTTAATGATTCATCTGTAACTATATTCTCTGGTAGTGTTGGTATATCTGTCTTCAATGCATAAGCATCTAAAGATGCCTGCAAGCTTTGCTTGTAATCCTGTAGTGTAGTCGTTAATGATTCATCTGTAACGAGATTATCAGGGATTGTCGGAATGGTTGCCTTCAGTGTATCTAAATCACTTTCATATGCTACTCTATCGGTATAGATGATATCGTTTTCGTCATGCTTGAATATAAATATTTTGTGATAATATTTCTGTCTTGCTCTAACATGCCTCCATGGTAATAATATAATGTTATTCTCATATGTAGCATTTAATCTCATATCAGCACCGCTGCCTTCAAATATAGGCGTTGGAACTCCACTTGGGCTGGTTAATGCAATATTACCTAATAAATTTGCTCCACCACCTAATTCGTTATATATCATATACTCGAAGTCATACTTGACGATAACGTTATCGACAATATCAAGATTTACATACGTTTTAGTTTGCAGTGTTGGGTCTACAGGGTCCCAATGAAACCATAAACGAACCTTGAAGCTCGGTGGTGGATTATTTAATGTTAACTTAAAGCTACCGTATGAATTACTATCTGTGGTCATTTCATATGTGTAATCTATTAAGTCTATTTTCCTAGCATATGGCTGTAAAGCAACTGTAAATGATTCATTAGTTTCACCTTTCAGTTTGCTCTGGTGTTTGTTAATGAGCTCCATTGTTGCCTTTGCTGTCAGTACTTGTTTGTCTGTAAGTTCTTCACCCATGCCCAGTACAGGTCTCTTTCCGTATTCTCTAATGAGCTTTACAGTTGCTGCTTGTTTGGGGCTACAAATGAGCAGGTAAGGATATTCGTATTCGACCTTAATTGTTCCTGATAGCACTCTTCTGAGCTGCATGTTAGTTCTCTATCATTACCCATAACGTATTCACATTCAGAGCCTTCAACGCTAATCTGTATCTTCCATCCTTCAGCTATACCGTTACAGAAGTATTTATGTACATATTGTTCACCTGGAATGATTTCTTCTGTGTTTACCAGTTGCAGTTCTTCTGTACGATTCACATCTGTTGCCGATAAGAATTCCGTATGAGGGATTATTTCTTCCAGTTCGAGCTCCACACCTTTTGCTTCGTTAGCAGCCATAGAGATACCTTTAATAGACCTTATTGCTCCATTAGCTATCGTCATTGGTAGCCCTACAGGATTCGCAAAGTTCATTATGAAGTTGCCGATACTGATAACATCTCTGACTATATCGAACCAGGTAGTTTTAGGTTTGAAGTTATCTATTTCATCCTGTAGCTTCTTGCATGCATCCTGTAAGCTGCTGATATGGTTCACTGCTATGTCTACTGTATTGCCTAATGAATTCAGCACAAATACGTGGCTTTCTATGTTCTCTCCTATGACTATTCCTGTTGTCTGTATGTTGTAGTTGGTGTACAATGTTGTGCAAGATTCAGGCCTTGGCGATACCGTATAGTAACCAGAGCCGGCCAGAAACTCAAATGTGTTCGTTCCTTCTTCGTAGTCTACATCAGATATAGTAAATATCAGGTCGTTATTGGATGGCATGAATATAACAAGACCGTCCATTGGTTGTCCGTCAGGGTCTGTATGTTCTATAGTGGAGCTGTAATGATACTCTAAATGCTCAAAGTAGTTATCTGACTGGAGCTTGTAGTTGTTCAATCCTGATGATTTATACTCGAAGTCAACTTTTACGTCATATTCCTTATCGAGATACTTTAGTGTTGCTGTATATGAGCAGTCAGCGAAATCTTTTACTGGATACAAGTAAGCTCTCCATGCATCATCATCTTCTTTGTATGTCTTTATTGTGCAATTATCTTTTGCTATGAGCATTCCCTTATCAGCCAGTAATTGCAGTGCATTTCCGGTGCCTGTATAGTCAATCAGTAAATGCAATACATTTCTATTCGCTTCGTTCTTCTTGATGGCTATAAACGCTACTTCATGTGAGCCTGGATTCTTCCTTGTTGTCTTCAGTGGAATGTTATAGCAGTAATTATTTCCTACCCATTTACCATTCTGTTTAGTCATTTTATAGTCGGTACCGAATGCTTGGTCGTGAAACTCAAATGTTTGCCCTTCAATCAATGCATCAAACTCTTCAGAGCCTGGTTTATATCCCCAGTCAGCATAATATTCACCAGTGCCCGTTTCTCCGAATGATTTCATCTCATAGAAGTCTGGAAGGGGTGAACGATAGAGCTTAAAGCAATTCTCTGCCTCTACCTGGTTGCACTTCAGGTTTGCTACTGTTGAGAGCGTTTTCTGTTTGCCGATGAAGTTTATTCTGAGTGAACCAGAAGTGAATAGCTGTAGTGGGCTATTATTAATGCTCATTATTATCTTTGCTGCCGAGTCTTCTCTGTATGTTATAGTGTCGGCTATTACTGGGTTGCTGAATGTGCCTTTGTTGCAACTTATTATAGCAGTCTCTTTACTGATGTATGATGGAAGAATCACCTCGAATAAATCTCCTGTGTAGCCTGTAAAGTCACCTTTAATCTCTAGTTCATAATAATCACCTGATTGCGTCTGTGATAGACTATTTTTGTCTATAATGAATTCATCAAGACCATCTTCGTATTGCAGTGATGTTTCTCCATCTGGCTTTACTGGATTCTCTTCTAGTACCTTTATTCTTCCTTCATGGTCATTTATTGCATCTAGAATGTTTGTTCCCTTTACGGTTAATTCTCCGTTTACTGTTAAGCTGTCGAATTGGCCTGAACCTTTCATTACAAAGGCTCCGTTTCTGGCATTAGATTTGGTTATTATTGCAGTCATTGCAGTTTATGCTTTTAGGCAAAAATAAATACTTTAGTTTTCGCTGTCTGATTTGCCTCTCAAAACTCTAACTTCAGGAATAAAGTAAAATTATCGGGCGTTATCTCATTCCCGTTCGGGTCAGTAAACCACACTCTGAAGTTCCTTTTAGTGCCTATATATTCATATTTTCTGTTATCATCTGGTGGTAAAAGATTAGCGTACCACACTAAACTATCACAGTAATTGTCTCTCTGAATGAAACTGCAATGAACTTCTGTTTCGCCATCCAGGTATCCTTCACATGTAGCTCTACAGTACTGAAATGAGATGTATCTCTGGTTAAGTGAATTGCAGAACTCTGGTGGTAGTTCGTTATTGTTTGCTTTAGTGATAAAGTATGTTTTTACCATTTGTGCAATAAAAAAATTGTTTACGGCGTTACTGTATAATCTGTTTTGCTACATCAACGTCATTGTCAGTCATTTCATTCCTTCCAAAGCCCTAGGGTCATTCTCAGGCTCTTTACTGACCTTTACTGGGTAGTACTGTATTCCATTATACATCTTCTGTGTGAACTCTATTGTCATCGTGTAAAGATTATCCTCATTGGTTGGTGGTAATGTTTTCGTTTTGCTCTCAGTGAATGTTATTATTAATCCACCTAAATCGTTCATTATTGTTTCGTGTGTAATGTATTTCTTGTCGGCATAACCTTGTAGGATTATGTATACAGGCTTGATGCATGCATTGCCGAACCTGTTAGTGAATGTATCTTTGGCCTGGAAGTACAATGTTGCTTCATTTACGTTGAGCCTTTTTGTCTTCTTGATGTACTCAACGAATTTCGTTACTGACATGAATTGAGGCATCTCCCTTTTTCCCAGTAAAAAAAATTAAATTCGTTTAAATGAAATCAATCGTATTCATTTCTGTTTCACTCTTACTCGGCTCGTAGAGACTCACCGCATTCGCTAAAGCTCATTCGTACCCGGATGGAACACCTGCTGGATAATAATCGACACCATTTACAGACCAGGTAAAGTAAGTATCAGAGCAAATCCATGCTTCTGGGCTTGGTGGGTGGATTTGTGGCAATTCAGGTACTGGAATGAAATATGTATCATCCATACCGCGATATAATGGTTGGCCTCTGAAGGTTACTGTAATGGAATTACTGCCTGTGTCAATGCCATCAAAGACGTAGCCTGCATTGCTTCGTTCGAGCTGGAAGTTAATACCAAATGATGTTCCGTCACTTCTGCAGTTAGTGTATCTCTTACCGGTAACAGGGTCGTTTAGCGGTTGAGTAAAGCTGTCTTCGAACTCTTGTGTTGCCTCTAATGCTCCATCTAATTCGTTAGCGATTAATTGATGTTGGTAGAAGCGAGCTCCACAGGTGCTCTGGAATTCTGTATCCGGATAGGTTCTCTTATTAACCACCAATTGCACATTCTGGTACATTATATTCTCGAAGCATGTTATATCTGCAGGGCTCTTAGGGAACATCATTGTGATATTCGTAGCGTTGCGTAATGGAATGCTCTTACTGATTTCTAATCCGTTTACCTTTGCTGTGCCCTCAAATATTTCTCTTGTGAGTTCCTGTGATGGTATCAATAATGGTGTTTGCAGTTCTCTGACGAGGCCTTTATATACATCTGGTTTGAGCCCGAATCCAGCAAGATTGCTTCTGCCTAATTGTATAGTTCCACCAACAACATCTAACACAACTTTACCGACCTTAAGGTTAATGTTGTCTGCTTTCTTCGATGAAACAAGTAGTGCGCCCTTTAATTCACTCTTGATTATTTTTACTGTATCGCCTGCATCTAATGGTTTATCAGGATTACCTGCAGCAATGAGCTCTGCAAATACTGCTTTATTACTGTCTTCCTTTGTTACACCATATTTATCGTATTCATCATCGGTATAACCGAAATCTATTGTTGGGTGCTCTAGTACGTCGTCATCGTATACATTTACGCCTTTGTAACGTTGGTATTCGATATGCAGCTTTTGTGTTGGTGCTGGCGAGCCTGAATAGTGCGTAACGATTGTAGATGGAAGGCCAACCTGAGTGAACTTCCTTGTTATTGGTATTACTGCTGGCATTTGTTCATCTATTTCTTTATCCTCTAGGAACTGTAATGTTTCCTTGACGATATTTGGGTTAACTTGTGCCCATACCATTGCTCTTAATGATGTCTTTACTTCTTCCTCTATTTCACCGCAAATGGCATTAGGGTACAATTGCCATGCCTGTAATGCAAGCTGGTCGATAAATGGAATGGTCAACTCTATAGTAAGCTTATGTATTTGCCCGTCAGCAATATCTTTGAGGTCAACGTAACAGCCACAGACTGATGGGCTATATTGTGATACATTTTCCCAGGTGCTGTGAGAGAACTTGGATGTTGCTTTAGCGTCTCTTGGTTTAATGCTGTTATAGGCGAAAGATTCGCGCTGTAATTCATCTTGCCTGTATGAATCTAATAGTTTGCCGTTAATCCAGAATCTACAGTCTTCATAGAACTCTACCGCGTTCTTGAATCCAACAAATAATTTCATTATGCCGTTAGTGTCTGCAGAAACGTCAATCTTTTCTGATAACTTAATACTAAAGTCCAGAAGGATGGTGCTGAATGATTTCTCTATTTGTGTTATTGTATGGCCTGTATGGGTCAATTTTATTCTCGTTTTTGTTCCTACTGGCATTGGTGCATCCTTATTGGTAAACTCTTCCATCACAAACGAAAATGAATTATCCCCACCGTTGCGTTGTATCAGATTACGCATCTTATTCTGGAAGAAAGAAAGAACGTCTCCTTCATTGTTACCTGTGTTCTTAGCTTGAGCGTTTTGGTATGTCATGTACTCTTTTGGTTATCAATAAAAAACAAAATTATCGGATAATAAAAGCGCAATATAGATTTTTATCTCACATGAAAACACACAGATGGCGTTTGGAAGTTGGTTCAAGAATATCGTTAAAGGGGCAAAGAATATCATCGGAAAGGCCTTACCAGTACTGAAGAAAGGTGCAGAATTGGTCAATAAAGTAGCGCCCATAGCTAAAGACATAATTGGAGGCCCAGTTGGAGATTTAATCGGAAAAGTTGGTGATGTTGCCGGTAAAGTCAACAATAAATTAAGCGGTAAAAATATGATTGGCGGCAATGCAGGTAAGAGAAAAGTGCTACTGAATACAGAACAATACCCATTCCTTAATGACTACTAAGATATTTTTGCCTGGGTGTTAGCTGTAGAGTTTGCATCGCATTTCTTCAGTGAGAGGCGGGTCGGGAGCCAGTTCAGATAGCTTTAATAATAGATTAACGAATTCAATTACGGTCAAACAGGCTAGAAAGAAATCAGTAAGATTCATTTTAACCGAAACAAAATAGAGATTTTTATTCATCATTAAATAGCATGAACCTGAAAATAATAGAGCCCATAACACACCCGAACAAAGAATTTCGTTCACCGGATGAATTCAATTTATGGTACAACAAAAATAAAGAATCGGTAGATGCATTAACGACGCATAAGCTCAACAAGATGTATCACATAGAAGGATACCGTATAACGAAGATAAAAGGAGTGCTGATGCTGAAGAAGATGAAAGAGCCAGAAGAAGAAAACTATGTAGAAACACAAATCGAGCAATTGAGGAGCGATATAGACCAGATAAAGAAAGCTATTGGTGAAATCATTAAGGTCGTCAATGGAGAGCAGCAATGAGTTATTTTTGTCCTCCTATAATGTTTGTTTCTCCACCGTCTGTTACCTGCACACAAAGAGCCGGATAGGAATCTGGATGTCTCCTTTTATAGTCTACCATTAGCTTGTAATAGTAATTAAAGTCTTCCCATGATAGATTCGATGCGGCCTGTGAATATATATACCTTAACTGTTGGTCGTTGAAGCAAGGAAAGATGAACAATGATGTAATCTCATTCTTCACATGTGGTTTCAATCCTTTCCATCCCTGAATCAACAAGAAATAAGACATGTTCGTATGCCTGCACCGCTTTATTGCTTGGCTGAAAAAGGATTCCTCGTTGGAGAATAACTTGCTGTTACTGATATCATCGAAGAGCACAAGAGTATGCAAGAATTCTGCTGAATAATTATTCACATGAAGGAGCTCTTTCATTTGCTGTATTCGTTCACCTTCCTGCTGCTCTGTAGTTTCCCCATGCTTTATCTTATAGTATAAGTTTTTCGCTCCGATAAGATTCCTGATGTAATTCTCTGCATCGGCCTCAGCAATTGTTACGTAAGGCAATGTTGGGCTGAAAAGGTCTCTTAATGCTCTCCAGCTACGGTCATTTTCTTCTCCATCTTTAGTGACATAAACGAGCAAATGATGTGTGTATAAAAGAGATATCTTAATGATTTCCTGTAGGGCAATTACTGTCTTACCCATATTCTGTTTACCTACGATAACATTAACGGAATTGTATTTAATATTTACCGATGGATGGATGGGAGCAATGAATGCACCTGACATTTCTTCTTGATGGTCCTTTAGTGTATTCGCTACGATGTTATTTATTTCGTTCAGATTAATTCTGCTGTCGAAGTCATCCATAGACACAAGCCCTTGCATTGCCTTATCTATATAGTCGTTTATGTATTGCCTGTATTGATTTATACCGCCCATCCTTTTATATTCTTTATTGATTCCTGGTCGGTGCAATACTGGCTTTCGTTTCTTTTTCTTGGTGTTATCAGTTAAATATCCTTCGGAGCGTGCACTATTGTTATCATTATCTGAATCAAAGTCGTATTCAGCAAATGCTTTATTACCGTATATATCATCACTAGAGGCGTAATCGTTATCATTCATTTTACCCTGATATAAAAATAAATATTGCCTTATTTTTACTGTGGTGCTGCTTCTGGTTGATTACCTGGTAGTCTCTCTTCTTGCATACCTGCTACTCTTCTGAATGCATTGGTAAACTGAACTACTTCTGTTGGCGACATATTGAACCCTTCTGCTTCAATATAGACAGGAATGAAAGAAATGATTTTCTCCCAGACATTACCTGTAAGATATGGGCTTGCAAATGCATCTGTGGCTGCTCTTACTTCTCTCTTTGACTTCAATTTCTTCCACATTTCTTCATCAACAGTAAGCACATCTTGCCCGTATACTCTTACCATTGCTGTTGCTACAAATGCTTTCTCCCAGACGTTAGATGCAACTTTAGCCAGTTTCTTATTACCTGGATATGTTCCATTATGGACTGATTTGAAGCCTTTATAAATTGGATTAATGATTTTACTTGTAAATACCTGGAAGACTGTTTTGTTGTGTGGTTGTAATACTTTAGTGTAACCTGCATGTTCAACTGCGGCTGCGAATTGCGCGCCTTGTTCATTTCTATTACGTAATAGTCTAACACCTCTCTCATCATATTCAGGGTTGTACATATCATTAACGAAGCCTTTGAATCCCTTACCATATTCTTTTCTTTCATCTTCTGTTGGGTAAGCAGAGTAATATTTATATCTATATGGATATGTGCTGTCGACGGTAGTATAACCGTTAACTATGATGGGTCTATTTGTTTCTCTTTCCCTAACAATAATATCTGCTATTCCATCTCCATCTTCATCATCACCGGTTACATGATAGATATCGCTAAATCCATGTTTATCTACCCATCTTTGCGCGCCTACAAGACTTTGTGCATTGTTGATTCTCCTGATGTCCTGTTTGCCACTAAGAACGGCTGGAGCGATTCTTTCCATTTCGGCTCCATATGGTTGCTTTTTTGGTTTCACTCTACGTGGTATTGGATGTTGCCTAAAGTAGTTAATAGCGTCAATACTGTCATTCAAGTCTCTATGGTCAACACCTGTTTCTTCTAAACCCTGTCTGAATTCATTCATGCGGTCGGTAGTGAGAAAGAGTGGATGTTGTCTTTGTTGTGGTTGGTCCATTTGCGTTTGCCTTTTATCACCCGATAAAATATTATTTTCGGTGTTTACATTTTCATCATCGTCGGAATCTGACGATATGTTGAATGGAACAACACTGCTTCTCTGATTAGGCGTTGTTGGCTTTATTACATCCTCGAATGTTTCTTCTACTAAGTTATACAGAAAATCAAATATATTGTTTGTCGTTACTTCATCACTATTGAAGTTGTATGTAGCTAAGAAGTCTCTTACTCGCTTCACATTTTCGAGGTACCTAGTTGATTCACTGACATCTCCTGCATAGTCATCCATATATACCGAAACGTGTTCTCTTATGTATCTCAGTATTCTCGTTACTGTTTCAGACCCTAGAGATTTTATTTTATTGAACAGTGACATTTTCCTGTAACGAAAATGCAATTATCCCTGGCAGCAAAAGGAAATTATTCGAGCAACATTAATATTTGGAATGATTTTTGTCCTGCGGACAAAACCGCTCGCTGCGCTGCGCTCCGCTCACTATCATGTCCAAACAGATTAACGCTTTCCTCGATGGATTTGCTTTGTATATATCTCAGTAAAGAAACAGAAAAGTAGCGTATAGAAATAGCATGAATGACTAGGAAGTGATATGTGAATGTTAGTAATGTATGCGTCAGAAAAACGCTATATCTCAAACACGAATAATTTATTTTTACTTGGGTAAAAGGGAGCACTACAGAAAATGTCAACAGCCGCAACAAGCCAACCAGAAAAGAAACTTTCATACGATTATTTATTGTTCCTCTCATCACCCAATTACTTGCCATTCGAATATAGCTATTATGTATGTGAATACGTTAGACATGAAAGGTACTTAGATATATACAAGAGATGCCAGATAGGTCATAGAGAGATATTAATGAAGATAGATGAAGAGATAGAAGAGATAAGAAAGGTGCTATATAAATACCTCTGTGAAACAAAAACTAATTATATGTGTAACCGCGGTTACGGACAAGAATGTAACGTGATGAATTATCTTGAATGTAATCTTACTGGAGGTGCAAAGGAGATGATAGAAAAGCTTAAGCAGGCCAGAAAAGATAGGAAGAAAGAATTCGAAAGGGAAAAGAAAGAGCAAGAAGAAAAGCAGAGAAATCAAACAAAAGAACATTGTAATGCCATGCATGAACTAAAGAAACTTGCATGGGATAAAAACGGTACATATGCGTACCAACAAAACAGCCTCGTTAGTGTCAGTCAAGAATGGCTAAATGAAGTTAAAAGGCTATTAGAGATAACAGGAGAGAATACCAGTTACGACAATATTATATATCTTATGTCATACCTAACAGAACAAACTGATTGATAATTTTTTTCCGTATAAAATAGACGGCGACATTGAAGTGACAAAAAATGATGTTGTCGTGAAATTGAATGAAACGTAAATGTCCTGAGTGAAAAGTTCGTTGTTAATAAAAAACAGGTGTTTTTAACGAAAGCATAGTGCGGGCAGTAGAGTATCTGGGAAGTTATCCAAAAACGCGAATTTTACAACAGTGACGAAAAAATGAATGGGCTACGGGGTTTGGAGGGATGTTTGGCTGTAAGCCAGACATCACTCCAAATACTATTGATGTTTTAATTTATTTTATAGTCCATATATAATGTAAAAGTATATAATTTATTATTTATATGACTATAAAAGCAAAATTACAAAAAAATAAAAATCTCATATTTTTGATTTTTTTAATATTTGAAATATCCTTTTTCCGAAGACATAGTTTTATTTTTATTTATTTACAAAATATTTTATACTAGGAAACGATATGATTTCTAATTATCCTCAAATAGTTATTTTGATTTTAAGTTTTCAATAATCAAAATAATCAATAGAATTCCATTGAAATTATTTTTCTGATTTTCTTCTCAATCAGTTCATAAACTATAATATATAATTATTGCGAATATTTTTATGATAATAATATATAATTGTTTAATAATAAATATAAAATAGTTATTTAAAAATAGAATATTAATTATAGAACGATAACGCTTAAAAAATTACATCAAATCAACAATCTTTTAAAAATCTTTATTTTAAATATAATGAACATAACAAATCTTAATAAAATTGAACAAAATGGATTATTTTAAGCAGGGTTGTGTATCGATCCTCTCCGGTAGCGGTTATTTTCCCGGTAAAATATCGATATTACCGGCTCTAACCGCCGGTAACGGTATTTATCGATAAAAAACCGAAGTATCGATACAAAAGTGGAAAATTTATATCGAATGTCAGGTTTTTTGTCGGTATTTTTTTAACAAAAAATGTATCGGATTCATTTAAAGATGATTAAAGAAATTTATAAGGTTCTAATGAATATTGTTAATTCTCTTTAATTACAAATTTTACAACAAATAATCATCATAATAATTGAATAATCAATCGTTTCTGAAATATCGTAAATTTTATCATCTTTATGTCAATTTCTATTTGTAGATAAATATAACATTCCAGAACTATTGAATTAACTATTAATATGAGAAAGCACATAATGTATATAAATTTTATTGTTTTTAATGATAATAATGAAATCGAAAATTTGGATTGTTTAATGAAAATGAATATGACGAGATTTCTGAAGAAGAAAGACAATAATATACTTTTTATAGGCTAGTAATTATATTTATAATTAAAATTTTTATTTAAAATTAAATAAGCAAATGTTTTAATATTTTTATTCAGGGTTGTCGATCGATGATGATAAATATCGATTATCGGCTCATTATCGATAGTCCGATAATATCGATAAAAATTTGTTCGATAACCAATAATTATCGATAAATACGTTAAGTAAAACCGCCGATATTTGGTCACTATCGGACGGTTACGGTTCGATATTCTCCGATATTTTATAATAAAATTTCCATACTTTTTTTTTACATTTTTGATTAAAATTTGGAATTTTATATTTTTAATTGTACTTCAATAGTGCATGCTGAAATAAGCGAAATAAGGTCAGGGCGCATTATATATCCAATATAATAATGAGAAGCTAAAAAATCAGGTTTTTGATTAATACATAAAAAGATTATTTTCAAAATTTTTAAAAAAGAACCAATTGGCCAACAAAAAAAGATTATGATTAAGAACAAAGTTATAAGACGATAATTTCCTCATATCTTCTCAGTATTAAATTATTTCCATATTTGCAAATTAACGAATCTTAATATGTAATGAAATATTAATGCAATGCTACTAAAATAATTTGCGTTTTTTTTTATTAAAAGAATATCAAGTCTAAAAATATTTAGAGAAATGGAGAGAATTTTATTAATTTACAAAAAGTTATCGTGTTCACTTTTTGATAAATTTAATTTTTTTGCCAAAATAAAATTATCTTTATTGATTTTAAATTTCATACTTAAATATTATTAGAATTATAATACATTACTTATCTTTTATTATAATAAAAGTTAATTTCCTATGAAATATAAAAAATCTTTTTTAATAATTTGATCATTTGTACATACAAGCTTTTTTATATGTCATTACTTGAAAAAATAACTTTTATATAATTATATAACAATTAAATAGCCATAATTTCTAGTAAATATCTTTTCTTTACCTTAAAAAAGTTAAAAATATCGGTCATTATTGGCCACGATAAAAACCGTTTTTATCGATAATGATATTTATTATCGGATAGTATCGGTTATTCTACTCTACTCCCGATAATATCGATAATATTGGCAACGTATTTAACCGTTATCGGACACTATCGATAAACATCCCTGTTTTTATTCATTATTTATTAATAAAATTTATATATTAAAATACCGTATCGATACTGATAAAAAGTATTATAAAGAACTTTTTTAATAACCGCTGATACTCTAAAAATACCGAAGCACTTTTGTATCGATACTAAAAAATACCGAGCAAAAAAGTATCGATATTTACCGAATACCGATACTTCTTCGGTAACCGGTATTTAGTTGTATCGATAAACAACGCTGATTTTAAGTACTAAAACAATTCTCACAATCAATGAAAATCGAATTAAAAAGAATATTATAGGAAACATTTAAAAAAACATTTAGTCATAGGAATATATAAGAAAATATAATCATAAATTTCAATTTCTCCTTTTATTTTTTAATTCAATCAAATAATAATCTAACAAAGGCATTTACAGATCAAAAACAACATAGTATTTTTATTTTTCAAATGTATTCTAAAAATTCAAAAATGTTCTACTCATGCATTTGATGCTTGAATAGATTAAAATATCCACGAATGTGGAAAAATTAAATCTCAAGCAATTGATGTCAATTTTGAAGAATAAAAAGGGAATATTTATTATATATCAAATTAAAATAAATATTAATTATATATATGCTAATAAATATACTATTTATTTCCTATATTCCAATGTAATACTATTTTTTTAAATATCTTTCATAAATAAATTTTTTTGAATACTCAATAATTAAAATTCAAATATTTTAATATAAAATAAGTAAATTTCCTTTTATTTACTTATTAAATATATATAAAATATATTTATCATTATTAATACATATAAATCAAAAAATATAAAATAAATAATAAATAAAAATAATCTGAAAAAAATTTCATTTTTTCTGTTAATTCAATTTATTTATTTCCTATATTAGCATAGATAATTTATTAATAAACATATAAAATTGTATATATGTTATAAATAATATTTATAAAAAATAAATATATAATATAAATCATAATAACCTAAATATTTTAATATATTTAACTATTATTTGGATTAGCAATTTCAATTCATTTTTTAATTTTGTGAGTATATATTTTTTTGAAAAAAATTTTTTCTGAATATTTAACTTTTTCTGAAAAAATTATCAAAACGCCGCCCTTAATATTTCAAATATATATCAAAATTTAAATTAATATTATATTTTTATATTTAATAAATATATTTAATATTAATAAAAAATAATAAATATTAAAATAATAATTTATTTATTAAAATCTAAATTGATATAAAAGAGTTTATTAAACTAAACCATTTATTCATTCAATTTTTTTTTACAAAAGACACTGCCTCAAAAAGTTCCATAACTAAACTCAAATAAAGGTAAGTTGGTGAATGCAATCAGACATAAATCGTTATTTATTAGGTTTCAATTTAATATATTTATTTTATAATTTATAAATAAATATCTATATATTTTACACCGTAAATACATTTATAAAACTAAATATATGTTTAGATATTTTAATTTTATTAGAAATTTTCAAATTTGAATGTTTTTTTTTATTGTTTTTTAAACATATATTTTGCATGAAATATTTAAATTTTAAAATCGAATACAAGTCAATCTAATATTAGATAAAATATATACTATAAAAATATCATTTATAATTTTATAAGTTCTTTTACAATTGCATAAATATTGTTTTTTATATTTGAATGAATTGAATGCTTTCAATAGAATCAAGATAAATTTATCCAAATATTAAAATGAATAATTAATAACATGGCTTACTCTTTATTTTAAATAATAATCATCATTATAATAGTTGCAAATATATAAAATAAATTAAACAAAATCTTAAATACACTAGGAAAATAAAGCTTTATTGATTTTAATTCAATTTTTGAATGAAATCCTCTCAAATATCATTTTTTCGTATTGACAATAACTCGCCAAGGTAATTAAAATATAATAAATAAATGGTTTGAATATAAATAATAATTGATGTAGATTAGAAAAAATTATTTATAAGTCATAATAATAAAATATTTACATTTAGAAAATCTCCTTTTTAAAGAAAATGAATATTAAAAAATCAGAATAAAAAAAAAAAAAAAAAAAAAATAAACGTTAGTCATTTAATAATTTATATATAGATGCTTTTATATTATTATGAATATTACAATATAGAAGTTTCATCCAAAAATTTTCTGTTAATTTTGAGAAAAATTGCTTAAAATAATGTCAGTCTTCAAAATTTCAAAACGAATTTTTTTAGCCAGTATCAAAAATAAAAGTATTTAATTAGCTTTAAATGATTTGGTAGGATATAGCTAATTATTTTATGTTTCCATATTTTGGAAAATACAGCTTTCTAAAAAATCAATAATATCTGATTTTCCATTATTTGAAATTTTATAATAATTATTAATTATAATAGAAATTAATATATCTAAATAATTAATAATATTAAAAATATATTCATTATTTATTGAGATATATACAAAATATACCAAAATTTTTAAAGTATTCAATTCGCCGACCTACCTTTACTCATAGGGGGTTTAACCGTTCGTAAAGTGTCAAAAATTTTCATTAAGATTAAAAAAGATAGATTTCATTAAATAAATAAGATATTATTATACTATATTAATATTTATTTATATAAATACTCTAAGTATTAAAAAATATATATACTAACATTAAAAAATTCATTTTTTATTTTTCTGAGAGATAAAAACTTTTTCAAATGTTAAAATTACATATAGTTATAAAAATATCTATCAAAATATAGCCTATTTCATTTATATTTTTTAAAATATAATATTAAAATACTAATTGGAAGAGCAAAATAGAAAATGAACCATAATAATAAAAGTAAATGAAATAAAGAATTCAAAATCACTTCATTAATGAATTTATAATTTATTAATGAAGTCAAGAATTCAAAATCACTTCATTAATGAATTTATAATTTTTCCAAATCTCTGGAAATATCTTGAAGAAAAAGTGCTCTTGAAATAAAATAAAAAAATATTTAAAAATTAAATGTAATGAAAATTCATTATATATTAATAAATCTTTAATTATTTATATATTAATCAAATAATGCAAATTTTCCAAAAAACTTTAATATTTAGAAAATATTTTCTATAATTATATCATTCTTTTATCTAGAATATTAATTTGATCATAATTTGGTATTTTTATTTAGTTTACAATGAAAAAAATGAATAGCATTATTTCATATTAATTGAATAGTGCACTATTGAATTTTATTATTCATCAAAATTATAGGTTCCTATAGACGGATTTTATATTTGAGATTTTAATTAATAATTATTAAATATATTTAGTATAAATATCAATTTTGTTATGAAATATCTTACTTTTTTTATTTTCTGACAGTTTACGAACGGTTAAACCCCCTATCTTTACTCAAATTCATCTGTTATTATTGATTTCAAACAATAATTTTTCATCTTTAAACTTTTTTAATAATTCATATCAATACTGCAATAATCTGATATCATTTTTTTTTTTTAAAAAAGTTCATCATCAATTTCTATAATAGAAATCTAATATTTTAATATTGAAAGAATTTTGTTCCTCATCATTTTATATTGGCAAAGGCAGTTTTCCTTCCTCTGAGGAATAGTCATTTTACTTCCTCTGAGGAATAGTCATTTTATTTTGTGAGAACTATCATTACTATTATGACTAACATTTGATCTTATCAAGTTTATAATGTAGGTTGCATAAGAAAATTTAAAATAAAGCCATTCATTTATTTGAAATAAAATTTTAATTATCATCAAATTTACATATATATGAAATATTCAAATAAGATTACAAATAAAATATAGTTCATTATTTTTATAAAAAAAATTTATCATTATAGAATAATGATTAAAATTAAATTACATTAAATTATATTTCATTGTCAATTTTGAAATAATCCATATCTTGTGAGCAATTTTTAAAAGCTTCTGGATGAATTTTTGATTCTGCCTTTAATGAAATACTTTTTAATTTCCTACACTGGTTGAATGCTTTTCTCAATATTTGATATTCTTCAGCATTTATTACAACTTTTTCTAAATTCGAGCATCCCTCGAATGCCTTTTGATCTATCATTGTCAGAGACTTTGGAAAGATGATTTCAATTAGACCAGTGCAATTTTTGAAAGATCCAATGCCAAATTCAGATATGCAAATTGGAAACTTTGAAATTTTTATTGATTGGCAATTTTTGAAAGAATTCGCTCCAATTGATTTGAGATTCGATGGAAGCTCGTCAATTTCAAGTTGAATGCAATTTTCGAAGGCACTTTCTTCAATGATTTCGACAGAATTATCAAGTTTTATTTTCTTCAAGTTTTGACAATTTAAGAAAAGAGATTTGCTTATTTTTGTGATGCCGTCTGGAAGTGTCACAGATTTAAGATTTTTGCAATCTTGGAAACAATTCTGACCAATGTTTTTGTCACTTTTAGATGGGAAGTCAAATTGTTCCAGCATTTCATCTCCTTTGAAAACTTGGGATTTCAGAATGAATGAATCGTTTCCAAACAAGTTTGGGTTGTCAAAAGTGACTTTATTTAGCTCTTTGCAATCCTCAAAGCAGGAATCATCAACCTCAAGTTTAGAATTTTCACTTACAATGAAATCAACGTTTTTAAGATGAGGACAGCCAAAGAAAGCAGACTTCTCAATTTTGGAATTTGAAGAGACATAAATTTTGACATTCTCGAGATTTGTGCATGATGAGAAAGTCGATTCTTTTATTGTTTGTATTTTGATTGCAACGTTTTTCAATTCCTTGCATTTGTAGAAGCATTTCGAGTCAATAACAAGACTTTCAAGTGATGCTGGCTCGTTTATTTCAGTATTCAAGTCATCATTTGAATAAATGCAAATTGCACCAGGGATTTTGAAAGCTTGCAAACTATCACATTTTTCAAAAGCTCCAATACCAATATACTTAATAGTGCTAGGTATTTCTATTGTTGTCAACGATTTGCATCCGGCAAATGCTTTTTCATTGATCCTCTCCAATCCTTTTGGAAACTTAACTCTATTCAATTTTTTACAGTTTTCAAATGTGTATTCATTGATTACTTTTAGGCTATCAGGCAAAGTTATGGATTCGAGTCTGGAGCAGCCCGAAAAAGCGCTGATTCCTATTTTTTCTAAATTGTTGCATTTAAATATAACGGTTTCCAGTTTTCTGCATTGATAAAAAGATGTTTTTCCTATCTCTTTGACATTTAATGGAATCACGGCTTTTTTAACATCTGAATCATGTAATAAGTTGTCGTTGATTATTTCTGTGTTTTCTTCAAATTCAACTACTTGATAGAATTTTTCAGATATTAAATAATAACTCCTTAATGTTTTAAAAATAGATTCGTCCCGCTTTTTAATATCTTCTGATAACACTTCTTTTTGAAGGAGAATTTTAATACTTACAAATATGAGTTTTTTGATATCTTCAAAAAATTCAAAGTATTGAATGGCGCATTTTACCATATCATTGCAGATATTTGGCGAAAGGTAATCGAATGAAAAACTTGGAAGATTCATTATTTCTTTCAAATTCTTATATGGAATACTTGATAAGTTTTTATAAATGATTAAACAATCCATTTCGTCTTTTGATAGCTTGGAAAGATAATAATTTTTCATAAAATCTAATTCTTCTTCATTCATTGAAGTAATATTATAAATTAATGTATAAAAATCTTGAATTCGTAAGTCACACTGATAGTTTTTTTCAGATACCAAATTGTTGAAAAATAATCTTTTTTCGACATCTGTCATCTCCGCTATGGATTTATCCAAATTGACAACTTTTTCATCAAAAACAGGATTTTCTTTGTTTTCACAAGGTTTAACTTCAATTTTTTCAGAACTGGTTGATTCATGGCTATGATGATGCTTATGTTCTGCCTTAGAATGCCTTCTCTTTTTGTTTTTGCGAATTAATTCATTGAGTTGACAATTTAGATTTTCTTTTTCAGAAGAAAGATTTTCGATAATTTTTAGTTTTCTGTCTATTTCTTCTCTTAATAGCTTATTATCATTTGCTAATTCTTCGTTGTTTTTACTTAATTCTTCTATCTTTTGCTGTTTCGAATTTAATTCATTTTTTAATTTATTGATTTCTTCATCTTTATCTTCTATTTTGGGATTGCTTTCATCTGGTAAGTTTGATATTGGTGCCTCTATTTCTTGAGTGTCTCCATTCATCTTGATGAAGTAAAAAATGAAATGAATTTTTAAAATTTTATGTGACATATTTTATATTTTTGTGTTTTATTAAAATAATTGTAAAAGGGAAATAAATATTTTAATAAATTTTTTCTAAAAGTTATAAACTATAATTCTAATTTTGAGATAACAATATTGAAAGTAAATTTTGATAATTAATAATTATAATCAGTAAATAGTATATTTTTGGCTTTTAAACAAGTTTATTCTCAGTTTTTTTATTCAATAATAGCAGTATACAATTGTATTTATTAAATTTTTAGTGGAGTAAGTTTTTTTCTCAAATTTGAGAAGAACACTGAAAATTTTTTCCATTGAATGAGTGGAAAAAAAAATAAATGTCTTATAGTAGTATGATAAAAAGGGTGATTTCGGACCGAAGTCCTCACTCCCCCTTTTTAATGTCGTCCGCCTAGCGCAAGTACAACTGTTAAACCTTCGATACAATTCTTATATCTTTCTCCAATATTATCTTCAATAGGCGTGATTTCTCAAAAACAATGCTCAGGACCGTTTTCAAAATCAAAATTAACGTCATTGTAAACTTTTTTGATGATCGCCATTTTATCGAATTACATATGTGGGATAAATTTATGGACTTGTGCGGGGTTTTCATTAGTGTTTTCATATGTAATTAAAGGTAGGTGATTTCGGACCCTGTATTGCGCATAAAAATAATTCTCATTTTAAAATTTTCATTTATTATTTTCATTAATTTTCAAAATTTTTGTTCCACTTTTTGAATTTAAATTTTTGCTCCACTTTTTGAATTTAAATTTTGTTTCCACTTTTTGAATTTAAATTTTGATTGAGGTGGGATTGAGGTGGGATCGAGGTGGGATCGAGGTGGGATCGAGGTGGGATCGAGGTGGGATCGAGGTGGGGTGGAAGTGGAAAATTTTCATCAAAATTGAACTGAATTAATGAAAATAATTTATGTAGTAATTGAGAGATAAAATTTTATTGATTTTCCATTAATATTTCACAAGTTTATGGTTATAATTTATGAAAAGCATTAATAATAAAAAATGTCGGACTTTCTATTTTTCGAACCTCATAACTTTTCCACTCACGAATTACCATTAAGTTATGGGTCCAATCGAGAATATTTTTAGATGGTTTTTGTTTGTGACTAAATTCTGAATTCCATTTATTAATCATAATTTTTTGTTTCTTTATTTTTTTATCAAACATAAAACAACGCAAATGACAAAACTAGAAGATACACCAACACCAAAATTATATGAACTCCTGAGCCTGATTGTAAATGAAGAGATCACAGAAGAAGATGACTTTTTTGTTAACAAGAACGATCTCATAGAAACTATTGCATATGAAATTTGTGATCATGGTTACGATGGTGACAACATTTATGAAGCTATGTTCTGGTTCATGAAAGGTATAGAGCAAAATGAAAAAGCAAAAGTAACAAACCAAAAAGAAGAAGTGCCCGCGAAAGATGAAATTCCCCAAGCGCCACCTCCAAAAGATATACCACGATACATTGACAATAATGATAACTACTTTTTGAAGAACTTGAAGAACAACATATGGAGGAATACCACGAAAGATGATTCATTTGTTAAGATCACTTATAACGATTTCATCAAGCTCAAAGACGAACAAGAAAAAATAGTGGACGCGATTATGAAGAAACTTTATGATTCACCAGAGGAGTGGCACATCAATTTCGAACAACTTACGAACCGCGGTAGAGATTTACTATTTCCTGCTCTTCATAATTTCTTCAACACTATTGTCAAGAACTTCTCTGTCACAAATCAATACAAACTCAGATTCAAAGTTAATAATGAATGGCGGACTTTACCTTTGACACCAGAAGCTTTTAACAAACTAATGGAAAACTTTACTAAGAAGCACTTTATATTTGACATGGATGATGTAAAACCTGAGTACTTTTATGAGAAAGGTAGCATGGAACTCCCAGAATGGTCTCTCTTTTCTCAACTCATCTTCAGTAAAACCAAAAATGTAAAAAGTAATACTGATCGTGGTGGTTCTTTCTTTCAATTCTTAGTCAAAGATAGCTGCCCACAAGAGATAGTAAAATACCTGACTCGCCTACAAATTTTCGACACTCTTGCTAACAACAAAGGTAAACAACGAAAAGAACTCGATGACTGCTGCTTCATATATGCTCTTCAACAAACAGGGTGCTATGATGATGAAACACTTAATCAAATGCGACTAAGAATCAACAACAGATATCTCTCCAATTCTGCTATCAACAATCTATGTCAAGAATTTAAGATCCACATCAGTGTTTCATTCATTAATGAAGATGCGAATTCCAAAAACAAGAAGAAATCAATAGGGAAGAATTCATACATAGGAGTCGAGAAAGCAGAACCAAATCGTACTCACAAATTCAACATTTACGAGAAACACTACTTTATTGAAGAGCTGACACCATTTTCTACATACTACATTTCTCATCTCGCAGAGCTTTCACCGGACAAGGCTAACATGGAGTACAACAGCAATCATTGGAGGAAGGCAAGACATTTCATTAGTTCTTCCAATTTAGTGAGGGCATTGATGAAGAACAATTATTTTCGTCCATTAAATTTCGGAGACGGTTGTATTCTCAAAACTATTTTCAATAATGATATCAAGAAGGATGTCACAGGAATTAATCTTGATTATGACGAACAATCCTGCACACAACTTATTAAACCAAAAACAATGAAGAAGAAGACAATTGAAATCAATGATAAAAAGAGTTATTGGTACTGCGATTCTGAGGCTGACACTTCTGGAGACATTCATCGTCCATACATGTTCGTTCTTCAGTCCAAAGATGGCACAATAACAAAAACATTTAAAGGAGAAAATTGTAGTGTTTCATTTCTGGATTTCCTTCCTGATTTCTCTGTAGTGTACTTTCACAATCTTGCTTACGACATTAGATTTCTTTGTTCATATGGCATAAGGAAGTCTGTCATTAAAGGAAACAAATTTATGAAAGGCACAATTGTCTACAAATCTAAAACACTCTATTTCCGTGACACACTTCCTATTCTCTCATGTAAGTTATCACAATTACCATCAATGTTTAATCTCGATAGTGGACAGAAAGAAGTTTTCCCCTACAAATATTACACCATGGAGAGACTCAAGAAGAATGTTGGCGTGATTAATGAAGCAGGAGAAAATGAAGATAAGAGATGGACCGAAGAAACAAAACAACAATTCCGCCACAACTTAGACATTATTGGCTGTCGTCTCTCTGATACCACATTTGACATGTACAAGTATGCAGAATTCTATTGCACCCAAGACGTGAACATTTTACGACAAGGCTTTAATAAATTCAGAGATGGTTTCATTAAAGATTTCAATATAGATCCTTTCAACTTTGTCTCCATTTCTTCTCTCGCTAATGAAGTTTTCAATCAGAGAGTCTATTATGATCACGACTTATATAAATTAGGTGGTGTCCCTCGTTACTTTTGTTCACATGCTATTTACGGTGGGAGATGCATGACTGCTTACAACAAGAAATGGCACACACAAAAGAAGTTATGCGATTTCGATGCAGTATCTTTGTATCCGTCTGCTATGGCACGCTTATATACCGTAAGTGGCACTCCTAAAGTTATTGAAAAAGAGAATCTCAATATGGAATTCCTCTCTAAGCAAAGTGCTTATGTTGTCGAAATTGAGGTCACAAAAGTAAACAAACATTACCCTTTCCCATTGTTAGTTCGCAAAGTTAATGGACTGAACTTAAATGATGACAGAATAGGGAATGGAGAGCCCGTGAAGATGATCGTTGATAATATTTACCTTGAAGATCTCATTAATTTCCAGAAGATAGAGTTTACATTACTGAGAGGATACTACTGGGACGGTAAGAAAGATTACACAATTCAAAAAATCATTAGAGAAATCTTCAATAAGAGACTCGAATACAAGAAGCAAAAAAATCCATTGCAGAACTTATACAAACTTATCATGAACAGCTGCTATGGTAAAACTATTGAGAGGCCCACAGATAAAGAGTTCAAGTATTTGTATGAGGGAGATGAATTAGAGAAGTATTGGAAGAAGAATTACATGAAGATCAAAGAAGATGTCCAACTTCATAACTCAAAACTACATGCATTAAAAGTACTCAAGCCTATAGACGATCATTTTAATTTCTCATTACTAGGCATACAAGTTCTATCCATGAGTAAGAGAATCATGAATGAAGTTATGTGTCTGGCCCACGATATAGGATGTCACATATACTACCAAGATACAGATAGCATGCACATAGAACTCAACGATTTACCCAAACTTGAGAAAGCCTATAAAGAAATGTACGGAAGAGAACTCATAGGTAGTGATTTAGGACAATTCCATAGTGATTTCCCAACAATTAACAACCACAATGAAATGCCTGTTGCTATTGAAAGTTATTTCCTCATGAAGAAAATGTATATCGACAAGCTCATGGACTCTACAGGTGATATAGATTTTATGATTCGTGGTAAAGGTCTAACATTAAATTCTATCAAACATGCGGCAAAACAATTTGGTGGCGATTATATGAAACTTTACGAGCATCTCTACAATGGAAACTCAATTACGTTTGATCTTACTCAAGGACAGCCATGTTTCAAGTTCAATTCAAATATGACTATCTCTACACTTACGAAATTCAAAAGAAAGATCAAAACAACTTATGAAGAAGGACCATGAATGAGCATCACAAAAAAAGTTCATCATATTTTTCTTTTCATAATTGGTGCGATCCATAATTGGGGCAGGGGAGAGCAATGTTTTTAACCATACATCTTCTTTAATCTATATCTCGGTACTACTTGCTCATTATTTTTATCATCTCTCACTCTATACAAACCATCTTCATAACCAACTACAAAATGTTCTCCAGGCTGTATAACCCTTCTTCTTTTCATCATTGTATCTTTAGGATTGTAGACCTTTACATTAGTCCCATTTTCTAATTTCCAATCTTTTCTGTTCATAATTTCATAGTTCTCTTGTACGATCTTCCTTACTATGAATTCTTCAAGATCCGCATCATCTTGCACCATCTTTGGAGTTACATCAAATCCTGCATACTTAGATAGAGTTTTGTGTGGGCTATTGTTGTACTGCCAAACTATTTCACTCATAATGTTCGGCGTAATTCTTTCTACTTTCATTAAGTAAGCCATATCACGAATAGTACGTATAACTCTATCTATGATTCCCAATGATGAATGCAAAGGTTCTGTATGCCCTCCCACTTTTTGTCTTCTCACTTTTTCAAACTTAATTCTTTGTGGAAAATCATGGTAAACATTGATAGCCTCCTCAGAGAAGAAAGCTTTTTCTGCATCCCCTATTAACTTTTCCACATATAGATTATCAAAGTCTACCATATCACCAAGAGCATTGATAAATACCTGCGCTGATTTGATTTCCCTAGTTATGACTCTATTACCGTTATTCACTGCTACATTCACAGGTCTAGCAAATAAGTAACGAGTATTAATGTTGATAGCAATAAGGTACACAATATCCTGAGTCTGCATCAAGTCTATCAAGTATGTATATCTACTAGTGACAGAGTGCAGCTGAAACTTTTTGATGTTCTCCTTTAATGGAAAATTATTACTGTGGATCTCTTCTGTGTTCTTCCTAAGTCTACTCTCTAATTCTTGTAACCTTGCTACCTTATTTTTGGACTTGAATCCTATGAGGTTATTAATTGGTGGCTCCACTAATAAATCACCATATTTTCTGATATACCTTTTCTCATATTCTTTATACCAATTATCTAGCTTCCTCTTTGTGGGCCTAAAGTTTTGCATAAGTAAGTTAAATTCGTTGTAGGTGAGCTTTTTAGGGTTTTCATTTACGAGCTGCTCTATTCTCACACCTTCAAATGCTGACGAAAACACATTCATACTTTTTATTTCAACTAAAAATGTCAATGACGTTACAGCCACGCTCAGGACAAGCCTTCGCGAGTCTTCCCCACTCCGAAGACCACATCAGAGAAGTACATTTGCAACTCAAACATTAAAACAGATCAACAGTAGACTTCAATATTACAGACGAGTTCTTAATACACCTATGCCCGAAGATGAGAAAGGAATTATGAAAAGACAGAAATTACAAGCCAAATATGAGAGAGATATGAGAGTTAGAAGATTATTAAACCGAGCAATTTCTAATTATTATTCATGAGCATTTTTGTTTCTTGTTGGTTATTAAATGTCTAACACTCTTCGCCAAGCTAGAATTTTATCAAGTGAGAATGACGCTAGTGTAAAACAAGAGCAGAACACAAATGTTAACATAAAAATAACTCCTAACAAAAGTACCCAACCTCCTAATCCACCACAAGTTACATATCCTCAAGTGTCTCCAGTAAATTTTACTTCACAGACGACACCATCAGCATTTCCATCAGTACAAGCAACAAGCAGAGGTATAGCAGATTTGGGCACTGAACTTGATTCACTTGAGAAGAAAAACAAATTTCTAGAAATGCTGGTTGCCATGTATGAAACAAATCCTCTGAAAATCAATAGTTATGTAGTTTGTGATAGTAAATTGCTGATGAACATGATTAAACTTTTAACAGATGCCGACAAAATAGAGTTAGTATTAGATGAGTCAGATGTTGGGTGTGGGTGTAGCGGTGCCAATAGTAAGTTCATCAAGATCGACAAAATTCTGGTATACAAAAATAACAAAGCTGAAGATCTAAAGTATGGTTATAACGAAATCTATACTCAATTTATAAGATATGGTGTGAGCTTGAAGATTGTAGTGTAAGCAATGATAGCTAAATGATAGAAACCATAAATGATAGCAACCATGAATGAATGCCTCTCACGATTTGAATAATGCTAGTGTATGTTCATTTATTTTTGCACTTACTTTTCCAACTATTGATTGCTGAATACGTAAAGTCATAGCATAATCCTCATCTAAGATCCTGCCATCATACAACAGCACATCTCCTACAGCATAAATGTTAGCATCGTCAACATAGAAAAGGTAGTCTCCATGTGTAGCAAAAGTTATATTACCGTTTTCTTCATCCACATTAGTAACAACACCAACAAACTCTTTCCATGATCCATCTATGACTACAGAACATATACAATCAGTACTGTCTGTTGCTGATGATGAAATCCAAACACAGCTTCGTCGCGAGGGCTCGCAGCTACTGGCATTCTCTCTCTTGTACACATGACCTGACATAAACACAGGCTTTCCAACTTTGAAGTCAGATATTTCTTCCCCAGCTTCTATAGGTGCGAGATGTGTAATAGTTGTGCTGTTTCCATATTCCTTCAACATTGATTCATAAACAACAGGATCATGAGGGTTATAATCTACCTTTTTTGTCAATTCATGATCTATAATTTTTGTGGAGTACACAGTTTTTGACTCGGATGCTGGTTCATTACCAATGTAGAATTCCTTTACTTTTAATGAGGTTGGTTCGTCAAGTCATCATATATGTTAAAAGTATTGTTTGTATAATAAGTCAACCAGAATGGATCAAATGAATCACTTATGACTTTGTAAATTCCTGGTCTTATCCATTCTGAACTAGTACTGAGGCCTTTATATTTCTTAGTTCCATCAGCATTGGTAGCATCGATATAGAAATTGGTAGTATCGACTATCATGTTATCATCAATGTTTTTCAAATAGTATTTCTCATTTTTGACTTGTATCTCAATTGGTGTCATCTTGTCAAAATCAATATTGATAACATTTGTTTTTATAAGATCTAAAGCAGACTTGAGTGCGTAAGGTTCGAGATCAACAGTAGGAATATCAGTTTTGAGTGCATAAGGTTCGAGATCAACAGTAGGAATATCACTTTTCAGAGCACAATCACTATTACGTACTTCTTCAAGATAATTTTCTGGAATATAACACTCTCTGCCTTTATAAGTTGATTTCACTAATTTTACGTTAATACGGTACTCAAAAGCGTAAGAAATAAGATCATACATGCTATCATGTATATACAATATTTTTAGGTTACGACAATTATAAAACATACTTTCACACGACTGAGACATGGCTGTTATGATTAAGTTTGAAATATCTATAACTTCTAAAACTATACAGGCCATAAATATACTTCCAATCTTTTCCACATTCCTCGAATAGAACATAGATAAATCAACTTCCTTTAGTTTACGACATTCTATAAACATCCAATCGAAATACTTACATAAATTATTACTATATCTCTTATCAAATTTTATAGTCTCTAGGTTATTACACTTATTTGCAAAATCTGAGCAAATTGTAACATTAGAAATATCAAAGTTAGTGAAATCTATATGAATTACAGTTTTAGAACAATTTCCGAATGAATACAAAGAAGTTATATCTCTACCATTGAAATCAGTAGCAACAGAGATACTTGAAGGACAATTAGCGTTAAGCTGAATTTTACCAAACTTGACAACCTTATCATTGTAAACTATACTTGGAATAAACTTTGTTAACTTCGCTACTGTTTCTAGAGTTGTGATTCTACCATTACTAACATTATAAGTATAATCGCCATAAGTAAAAACATTTTCTGTGATAGTCTTTACAAACAATATTGTAGTTTCACTCTCTACATTACACTTGATATATCCAACTTTGTCACTCTCATAAGCAACATAATCAGCTGTATCATCTATTTTTACATATACTTCTTTGTCATTTATGCTTACATTATGTGAAACAGTGAAAGAGGTAGAAGTTCCATCTTCAAACACAGCCTTTATAGCTAGAGTGCAATCTTTCCTGTTATATATTTCATTCTTTTCTTGGTCATACGCTAATAATTTATCTTCAACCAGTTTTACAGTAGGTACAGCAACATCATTAGTGGTATCATGTTGAGATTTTATTATTGTTGGTAATTCAGTTTTGAGTGCATATGGAGTAAGATCAACAGTAGGGATATCAGTTTTGAGTGCATACTTCTCTTCGGCAACTTCTTTGGTCTCATACTTATTAAATTCATATGCTAGTTCATCTTCGTCAACAAATTTCTCTTCTACTTGTGCAGCGGTATAATGATCTTCTGCTAATTCAGTTTTTAGAACATATGGACTCAAATCTACTGTAACAATCTCATCTTTCTTCACATATGGAGTAAGGTCTGGTATTTCATCTTTCTTGGCATATATGGTCATGTCTTTATTTTCAACAGCTGCGATTCTCTCTTCATGATTTACAAGCTGTGATTTTATAGAAATTCCTCCAAGAATCATATCTCCATCAACAATAACATCATCTTTAACATATATAGATTCATAGTCAGTGTTGTTGTTTCCAGAATTGCTACATACAAAGGCACCATCCTCAACATTTTTCTTTGTTAGTATTCCTGTCATTTGATATAAAAAGAAAAGTCCAACAACAACAATACTTACAATAGTGATAACCAACAATGATACTTACAATAGCAACTTACATGAATGATATTCTCATTTCTGATTTTCATCAATGCTACCTACAATATTGACTTTCATGAATGATATTTACACATCTGAGAAAGAGAAATGGTAGTGGTAAAAATGAAATCTCAAAAAACTATTCCCTATACTGATTTTCATAATTGCTACCAACAATATTGAAACCTACATGTGATATTCTATTCCAGACTTCCGAGAAACTACTCTCACTATCAAATGACCTCATTTAATACTCCTACCGCATACTGATTTTTGATATTTACACTACTAACTCGGAAGGTTTGTCAAGAATAGTAAAACAGAAATTTGATAAGTAGAGTAACAAAACAGAGAATTGATAAGTAGAGTAACAATTATGAAAATCAGTATTGTAGGTAGCATTGATGAAAATCAGAAATGAGAATAGCATTGATGAAGATCAGTATTGTAGGTATCATTGATGAAAGTCAGTACTGAGAATAGCAATTATGAAAATCAGAAATGAGAGTATCAGAGATGAAGATCAGAAATGAGAATAACAAAAATAGATGTCAGTATTGCAGGTATCATGTGCGAAAGTCAGTATTGCAGGGTAGCTTTCGCATTTATGATTATCGATAGTGCTTCAATATTCTAATTTCAGAAATAGTGTAAAGTTGTCAGGCTCAATAATGTTACCATTCGTGTCTGTAAACCATACTTTAAACTGTCTTTTCGTACCTACAAATTCATATTTTCTATTATCATCAGGAGGTACAACATTAGCATACCACACTAGAGAATCACAATACTCATCTCTCTGTATAAAGCTACAATGAATTTCAGTTTCGCCATCAAGATATCCTTTACAAGTTGCACGACAGTATTGAAAGGAAATATATCTTTTGTTTAAGCTGCTTGTAAATTCTGATGGTAAATTATTGATGTAGTCTTTGGTGATGTAGTAAGTTTTGACCATTTTTATGAAAAAGAAAAGAAATTATCGTTGCTTCTTCATTTATGTTTTGCAATTTGTGAGAACCATTTATGTTATTTTTCTGAAAATTTAAAAATGGAACAGCCGCAACAACAACAACAACAACAACAACGACAAGAAATAGATATTGATGATGAACGGTTAAATAATTTCGATATAGATACAATTCCACAGCAATTATGGCGCCCACAAGCACCAGTACAAAGAGCACAGTTACCATCACAGTTTGCACCAGGAGCACAGTGGAACAAGACGCCTAGAGATAGAGATTTCAAGAGTTATGGACTTCCTAATTACATGGATCCTAGAAATGGCAATGTTCAAGAAATCATGGGTCATACAAATACTGATGCTGACTTACTTACAATGTTTAATAAGCTCAATGGTACTGCCATTAAACCAGAAGACATGGATGAACTCTTTGGAACTACAGAACAACAAAGAGCATATGCAAGACAGTGGTTAATAAAAGGTATAACAGAAAAGGTCAGCAGCATTAATCCAGGTGGTTTCACTTCTAAAGTTGGTATGGATGATCTTGCAAAATTAATCCTAAACATGAAACGTGATATCACTAGAGTAAAACAAGCAATATCTCCAGCAGGTGCAGATCATATGATCAAAAAACATAACTTAAAAGCAAAACCAAATGCAAAATGGTTTCTCAACAAAAAAGACCCCAATGGACCAGCAGAAATTACAAACTTGACTGATATCAACAATGATGGAATTCCTGATGTTGTTGTATATAATTCAAGAAACCAACCTTTATACGTAAATGGCTACACAACTACAATCTCTAAATTCCCACATGACCTTGCTTACTACCAACAATTCCCACTAAGAAAAGACAGATCAGGAAATCCTAAGAATAAGTGGATTCGTGAACAATTTCATAACTTACACTATATTGATGATGACAGCAATGATCCTAGAAATATTGGTAATGTTATGCCAGGCTATAGAGGATTTCCAGATGGTGTTAACACTACTGGCTACTCTGTTCGTAAAGCTAAGAGACTTTCACCATACCAGAGATTCAGGAAATACCTTCTCGATAAAGAACTCACACTTAAGTATGCTATTGCTCCAATTCAGAATTTACCAGCAGAAGTTAAATTGCCTATTATTGCTAGAGCTACAGCACACTTATGGCAAACAGTATTTATTAATCCTATATTGAACAAATATGGTATAGATGGTAATAATCCTACCGCTGTTGCCAAAGCTAAGAAGGATTGCAGAGATGAAATTGATGATATTGTGACTGGAAACATAAGTGACTTGTACTACGGAGATACACAAACCAAAACTAACACAAGAAATAACATCATTAATATACTCAAAACTACTATCATACAATACTGCCAAGCTAACAACATACCATATGATCCAAATGCACAACCACCACCACAACGAAGAAGGCAATAAGAAGGGAACCATGAATGAGAGGAACCATAAATGAGAGGAACCATAAATGAGAAGGGAACCATAAATGAGAGGAACCATGAATGAGAAGGGAACCATAAGTGAGAGTTATTTATTTTTGCCGCTACTGTGCTTTCCCAATTTACCAACAGCAAAATGAGTCTAGAAAAAGTTCATGACATAGTATCACAAGCACTAGAGATAAACAAAAATAACTTATGTGGAAGTAGCATAGATGAAATCCACAATGATATAGATGTTCGCTACAACTCTGTGAATGTTATAGTAGGAAAACAGTCTATGGGAAAAACTGTGATAGCACTACAGGAAATCATTAAAATATCACTTCTAAGTACACACCATTTGTTAATATATGTTACGAAGAACGGAGATGAGAATGATAAGAGTTGGCAGTCACTGAAGACGTTCATTCAAATTCCATATATAGTAGTAAGTGAGAAAAATTGTAAGGATGCCATTCAAGAATTAATCTCTGCTAAAAACTTGTACTATATGATAAAGAGAGAGAATTTAGAGGAAAAAATAGATGATGGGCAGATGGAGGATATGTTTCAAGTGTTACACGTTCATGACTTCAGCAAAGACACCCTACATACTCTTATACTCTTTGATGATATAGCAAATTCAAAATTGTTCGCGGCACCAGAATCATATTTCTCACAACAACTACGCCGCTGCAGACACACAAACATATCTTACTTCTTGCTGATTCAATCATGGAAAGGTCTCGCACCGCATATCAAGAACGAGATCACAACATTATTTATCTTCCCATGCTTCAACAAACAGCAACTCCACTTCATATATTCACAGTCCGCGAGTAACTTAACTTTTGATGAATTCTATGATATGTACAAAACTATGTCAGAAATGAAAAATAAACGTCCTTATATGATAGTACATGTGACAGAAGGAGGAGAAACAAAAATAAAAAATCAATAATGGTAGAGAATAAATGAATGTACTTATGATTTATCTTGTGGAGGATTTAAGAATTGTATGATCCTGTTTATTGTCTCTTTCATTTGGTGTATCTCTTCTTGTACATTCATTTCTGGTTCCTCTACGTGCTTCTTCTCCTCGTGCTTCTTCAACATTAAAACATCTTTGATTTTGGTAATTCTGTAACCTTTGATGTGATAGAGCTTGTTGAGTTTGTGAGTTGTGGTGCTGTCTATTTCTTCTTTATGCTTGTTGTAGAATAAGTTGAACTCATCTGGGGAATCAAACTCTTTGATATAATTTGTGATAGGTTGGAGTATTTTAATTTCTGACATCTTTAATACGAACAAAAATGATAATAACAAATGTTCTTCTTTCATGTTTAATCATAGTTGAGTTTTTACGATTGTGTGTGGAAATTTATTCTGTACTCCCTGATGAAGATCCGCCACTAGATGAAGAAGTGAGAAAAAAATTGTACTGCTGATATGGAAAAACATTAATGAGGTGACAGATTGTGCAAAAACATTGATGAGATGACAGATTGTGCAAAAACATTAATGAGATGACAGATTGTGCAAAAACATTAGTGAGGTGACGGATTGTGTTATTTATTTTTGAGTGATAGAAGTCAGTCGGAATTCAGACCTACTTCAACATAGGGACATCAAATCTGTTTACATTTCTGACCCCAATTGCATTTGTTCCGCTGCTATTTTTGTCTCCATTTACCCAAGAATCTGCTTTGTCTGCAAAATTGCCTATAGTATTGAGAACATTTCCGACTGTACCACCGAAGACTGGAGCTACTGCTTTTGCTACTTTGGATACTATTGGTGCTGCTTTACTTACGACATTTTTAACGCCTTTTGCTATCTTTTTGAAGAAACTTCCGAAAGCCATGATTTTGAATTCGTGGAAAAAGATACTTTTTTTGAAACTGAAATGACATACTACAACGCTCAAACCAAGAATTTAGGAAATGATGAAGGTGACGTACTCGGGTTCTTCCAAAATAAGATGCGCAATTTAATACAGAAAAACGGTGGCGACAATTCTTTCTCATTCATTATGGAAGAGTTTAAAGACAAAGACGCTCCACTCCCTGTTGGAACCAAGACCAGAATCAAGCTCACACATTCAGGACACACAATAACACAAATAGAAAAATCATTCTCAACTATACTCCTCGACTTCAGAATTAAATTGTCAGACCCTATAGATGTTTCAGCAGATAAGAACAAACTCATGAAAATCTTCGTAGGCTTCAAAAATGCTGTGGAATTCTATGAGGACTGTAGATTCTGGATAAATGACAAACTCCTCTCTGCATACAGGCAAGATGAACTACAAAGGGAATCATTTGCGTATAACAGTATCAAGCCTAGAGATGCCAAAGCTTCTAGTAAATTCAGTCATAGTATCTGGGAAAACGTTGCACAATACTCACCATCTGTCTGTGGAACCTACATTGATTTAGTAGACATTGCTGATGGACAGCCACATACATTCACTATTGAACTCACAATTCCATTTACAGATCAACTTGTACTTCAGGCTTGGCAACTCTACCCTAATGCTATCTGTGGTGAAATAGAAGAGGAAGTCAAAACAAGTCTTCGCGCAATGGTCTGGTGTCAAGTAAATCCAAATATTGTAAAAGAAACATTGCAGTTTTTGGAGGATAAAGAAATTACAGAACAAATTCCAGCAGTAGTTCCAATCTCACGCAAGTTCACACAAGTAGGTAGACCATCAAATATAGTCGTTCATTACTCAGAAAAGCCAGCATCAAATCAAGTCTTACACATTAAGTACCAAAGACTACACGCAGGAAAAGCTTACACAGATACAGATCCAGCAAGTAGGGCAGACACACATAATGATGAAGCAGAACCTTTGACGATAGACTTCCATTATACAGAAGCCGACTACACTAAATATGGAGTAACAAAGGACGACATCAATAAAGCTTCATTTGCGATTATGATAGCTGCTGCCAATCCTGATTATGTTCTCAATGCTGGAGATGATGTGAAAATCATAAGTGAAGAAGTAGAAGGTGCTTTAATTACTGATGTTAAGAAGAGCGACGACAATATCAACCTCAGTGTTGGAAAAATCACCCTTGATGTCCTCGGTGGCACAATACAATTGGGACGTAGCAACTTGGCAGGATTTGGACTAAAAGAAGAAACATATCAAGGTTTAGTTCGAGAATTACAAACACCATTGCTAGTACCTGCGCAAGAACTAACTCGAGAAATCTTTGAGGGAAGTGCTAAGGTAAATGGACTTGAAATCTCTAAGTCTGTACCTCTTCGTAACGCCACTAACATTACCATGATGTTTCCAAAATCGCCGGCAGACATCACCTGCTTTGATAATATTATGTACAGAAATGTTCAGCTCATCGTAAATAAAAGAACATACCCAGATACTGAATTCAGTGATACGTGTGCAGCAAGGTTCTACCAACATCAACTTATTGCAAATGAACTCGACGGAACTTTAGAAGCAACCCAAGAATTTGAGGACTCCTTCACGCAACCTCTTAATGATCCTGTTACTGGAAAGCGTTATACCAATTGCAGGAGTGATGGTACTTCTTTTGGTATCAATTTCCAAATGGAGAGAAGTAATGCTGGCTATGTCTTTGATGGTATCGATACGGGCTCAACATCTATTACAGTCACATTTAGAGGACAACCAATGTACCAAGGAGAGAACGACACATACTTTATACCAGACCCTGACTATCCAGATCAACACCCACCTGCACCAGAAGCTTGGATTTGCAGCGATACATACTGGACATGGAGCACAAATGGTGTAGAGTATTATGCTGTAGGTGTCCCTGCTGGATATGAGTAAGTGGTGGAATCTCATTAATGTTGACTTTTGATGGTTTTTATTTTTGTTTAATTATTTTTGAATTTTATCTCATGTACAAAAATAGATGACAACAGAAATGACAAACTCACGAATAACAATAACACCGAAGAACATTGAGAAGTATAACATTTATTGGAATTATAGATGCTTATCACCAACTGCAATCATGAATGTATTAAAGCAGAACTTCCCCTCTCGTTATTTCAACACTGAATCCTCCACTCATGTTTTCATAAATAAACATTCAACGATGCCAGATCATTTTGCTAAACCTAATCGTGATAGTTGTAATGTAGAAGTAAGTTGTATCTCATTGTCTAATCATGAAATTATTTCCAATCATGAGGTATCAATGCTGTTTAATTGTGGAATGTTATTCATTAGAGTTACGAAGAGTGAAAAGTGGATGCGAAAATATGGTATGTCATATGTTATAATCAACAATCAAATCACTGAAACGGAATCATTTTCGTACTATCCATCAAGCTATTCCAATTTGTTGAAACCACCAACAGAAAAAGAAATACGAGAACAAAAAGAAAAGAGAAGTTTTAATATAGTCCTTAATCATATTCAACCGTGAAACCTATAAATGAGAATTATTTTTATGCGCAATACAGGGTCCGAAATCACCTACCTTTAATTACATATGAAAACACTAATGAAAACCCCGCACAAGTCCATAAATTTATCCCACATATGTAATTCGATAAAATGGCGATCATCAAAAAAGTTTACAATGACGTTAATTTTGATTTTGAAAACGGTCCTGAGCATTGTTTTTGAGAAATCACGCCTATTGAAGATAATATTGGAGAAAGATATAAGAATTGTATCGAAGGTTTAACAGTTGTACTTGCGCTAGGCGGACGACATTAAAAAGGGGGAGTGAGGACTTCGGTCCGAAATCACCCTTTTTATCATACTACTCTTATTTTTTTTTTCTTGACCGGAAATTGATCAAGCATTTAAAAGAACGTAGGAAACTATTTGACCTCCGACTACTTGCATATATAGAATATTTATTTATTATTAATGATATATTTAATTAATATATTTATTAAAATATTAAATTTTCTAACGGTACGTTTTGAGATATTATCAAACATTTTAAACCCAAAATTAACCCAAAAACAAAAATTCAATGGTTTATAATAATTTTAATGAGAAAGTAATGAAAATATTTTTCATCAAAAACAAAGGAAATTCGATAAATTATGCATGAAAATGCAAATTATTATCAAGTGGTGGTATTATTAAGGAAGCTTACACTGCTAAGAATCACCACAAATGAGTACAATCCCAGTTATGTCATGACTCTAAAATGATTCAAAATTTGAAAAAGCAAGCAGCAATATGATGCAAACTACAAGCTTTTACCTTTGTATTATTGTTTATTTTATAAAAAGATGGAACAAATTTTCTGTTTTGAAAAGCTATTCAATCTTCTTTTCTACTTGTTTTTAACGTATTTATCGTGTTAAAAGACTATTTTGCGTACCAAATTTTACTTATTTGCAAATAATATGATTTGAAAATCATTTATTCTTTTTTTACAAAGATAAAAAAGTAATACCTAAAAACTTTGGTAAAATAATACTTCATTCTACTTATTTTATTTTTTTCTCAATCCTCAAGTACATGTCAACCAATTTTGTTCCCTTGATTTTTTTATATGCTATACTAAATATTTAAAAAATTTTTTTATTTTGTGAAGAAAAATAATATTCAAAATATATATTATAAGACTAAATGTTATTTTATTTTTAACAATTATTTTCTATAACATCTTAATATTGATTAAGATAAATTAAGTTCAAATGATTTTTTATTTCTGAGAGTTTTATATATCAACAGAATTTTCTTTAATATATTTCCGATCATTTTTGAAAATATTGTGAAAAAAAATCATATAAACCTACTTTTTCAAAAAATTATGTATCGAATTCCGTTTTTGATAAAAATTAAAAAATCTAAAAAAATAATCATATGTATCGATTTTTTTTTATTTAGTGGAATTTTGGTTCTGTTTTTGTAATATCACATTCATTTGGAATGTTTGCTTGGTATGAATTTTCCATTGTTTGAACACAAATATAAACTAATGGAACAGAACCAGTGTTCTTCATGCTACGGCTAGCACCAGTTCCAACACGGATAACTGATCCTTCTTCAATTGGAAAAACGGTATCATCAATTTGATATTCTCCTGATCCTGAGATTACTAAGTAAACTTCTTCATGCTTATGGTGTGCGTGGAAGAATGGAGATGCAGCACCAGGTGGTAAAGCTGTGTATGAAATTTCTGATCCTGTCATTTTGGCGTGTTCGCTTAAGAAAATCTTTCCTGGGACTTTGTGTCCATTTGGAGCTGTTAAAACATGTTGGTCTAACTCACTGAGCTTTCCGATGTTGATTGCTGTGTAATTTGATGCCTCTGAAATTGTTGTTACAGACATTTTCTCAAAATAAAATTTTAATTCACTTCACATAATCACATCACAAATAAGGAACTAAGAAAATATGATTTTTGATAAAGTGCTAATTCTTTAATAAAAAACATGTTTATTATTTCATAATTTCTTTTATTCAAATTATAATAATCATTCAAATAATTCAATTACTTGGCTAATCGTATAAAATTATTTATATCCTTAAACTTTAATCAAAAACTTAATATTAAATAATTTTTTTAATTAACATGTATTATTATAATTTTATAAATTTATTCTCCAACTATTTTTTTATGTTATACATGAATATATAATAAGATTATTCAAACTAATTACTGATCTTTTTTTTATGGGACAGTTCGATTGAAGAAAAAACCTCATTGTCCATGATTAAGAATTATTATTTAACTTCCAAAGAAATTTAAAGGAGCGTAACACCATAAATAATCTTCTACTTTAGTCGAAAAATCAATTACCATAATAAAAATAATGTTTGATAGCAAAGGTTAATAAACGACGAATTTAGCTTAATAAAAAAATGATACTTTCATCTCTCATTTTATTACAAGAGTACTTCAGTCATTCTTTAGTTTTTTTTTTTTTTTAAATTCATTAATGATTTTTATAAGATTACCCTTACTTTTCATCCGCTGTTTTGAGTAAATTTCATGAACATCTTTCGAAGCGTATCAATATATTGATTTATTAAATTTCTTTCGTGAATTTGCATTTATAAATTTATAAGATAAGAATTTCTATGAGTTTTATCAATTTTTTTGTATTCAATAAATATTCATATTTGTATGAAAATTCAATTGATAAATGAAGCCAATAAATAAGAAATTACACCCCGAGCTTATTACATTTTCAAAAAGAAAAATGCAATATTTTTTTTTTTTAAATCCGAGCTCGCAATCGAACCTATGACCCAATCTCGTTTAATTCAAAATATAAATAAATAAGAGTATCTCGTTTAAATACTTAAGTATGTACAAATAAAGGAAAAATTTAAATTTATGATCCTATTATTATTATTATATATAGAACATTTGTTTAAAAAATCAAAGATTTTGTCTGATTTACAGTAATTCTCAAATCTTATAAAAGTTTTTAAAATGTTTTCATCCGCAAAAACAATCGATATCAATGATTACGATGCGAAAGAAGCCACCCCCAATAAATACTTTTGCTTGTATCCTGTACTTAACATAAAAAATCATAAAAATGTTGCATTAACTTTATATTTTTATTATAGTAGTTATTGGAAATTTCAAGGACAAACAAAACCTTTTTTCTGTGATCCATCGATTTTTAACTTGAATGGGATTGTCAAAATTTTGGGTATCAATCCCCATTATTAGAAGCACAAAAATCAAAAATAATCTCATTATTTGGATCATATGCATATGAAATCTATAATGAAGAAGAAAACAAAAATCCATGTTACCAATACCCAGCATTAATTGCTAGTGAATATATGAAAAATGGTAAATTGGTTGACCTCATTGCACCTTATCTTGCAACAGAAGGTAAAAAAAGCGTATTAAATCCGACTATTCGAAGCAAAATTATATATGGCGTTGCTGCAACTATGAGTAGACTACACAAAAAGCACATTCTACAAAATTACTTGATTGACAATATTTTCTTGGACGACAAATTGGAACCCCGAATCAACCTATCGAAATATTCATACATTATTTCTGAATATGAAGAAGTTTATTATGATGGTATGTGTCATCCCAAAAAATTTTTCTCGCCAGAATATTTTAATAATAATGATGGCGTAAGTTTTCCAAGCGATGTTTTTGAGTTCGCATTTTTCATATATGCGATGTTTGGGGGAGATTTTACATATAAAAAATGGAATTTAATTAAATACGTGGACTTTATATCAAGAAGCAGACCTCCCAAGCCAAGAAATATGCCAAAACATTATTGGGAACTTATTGAACGATGTTGGAAAGAAGATCCTGATAATCGTCCTACATTTAGTGATATTACCGAAATTCTCAAAAATGATGAATTTGCCATTGAGGAGTTTGGCATGAAGACAGACCTAGAACAGCTTCACGAGTACCAGCGGAGGATAGCCAATAACTTTTCACCCACCGACCAAATAAGCAAAGAAAAAGTTTTCAAAAACGATCATATTGATGAGCGTAAAATTCTTAAAGAGAACGAAGAAATGAAGAATAAGATAGAAAAATACGAGTCAATTCTACTGCCCAAACCTCCACATCAAAAAGACGATAGCAACTTTTTCATAGGTGAAGAAGACGAAGAGTTCTTTACTAATCTAGGCGTTGTTGGTGAAGGTGGCACCTTCATCACGTACAAACTAATTGACACGCGAAACAAGAACCAAATTTGCAAGAAAGTCATCAAGTACAAGAAGGACCAAACCACGATCAAAGATGCCCAAAATGTACTCAAAGAGTTTCACTTTCTGCACGAGATGAATCATCCATGCATCTGCAAAGCAATTGGCATCAACACCTCCGAAAAACTTGAAATTGTCGTCAATGGAGAAACGAAAGAAGTAACGACAATTTCACTCTTTCTCGAGTTCCTTGAATATGGCTTGAATGATGTACTTCAAATGAAGATAAACAACACAATGAAGGCGAAAATTGTTGTAGACGTTGTTCATGCAATGAATCACATACACAAGAAAGGAATCATGCATCGTGATTTGAAAATTGACAACATTATGCTGAATTCAATTTTTGAGACAAAATTGGTCGATTTCGGTCTTGTCAAAATCAATGAAAACACACTGAATAACTACTCTTTCGTGAAGGATTCTTTGACTAAGGGAGTAGGAACACTGGCTTACATGTCTCCTGAAATGATCAACGAAGATGACTACGATTTCAAAACTGACGTGTATTCTTTCGGCGTCGTTCTGTACGTCATGTTCGTCGGCTCCCTTCCTAAGCAAAATATGAAGGACAAGTCAAATGGAAAGAAAATTACTCTTCCAAAGCCTTCGTCTTCAATTTCTGACTTTTGCATAATGCTGATTTCAAAGTGCTTGGAACCTGATCCTAAAAACCGCCCTTCTTTTGAAGACATTTTGCTGGATTTGAGAAAGAACGCTTACGAACTTGCTTCCGATGTTAATCCTTTGATCATTTCACGAAGAGATAATGAACTCGATTTAGTAGAGAAAATTCAGTAAAAGAAAAGTTCCAGAACGTTATTTTTTTTTATTTACAACTTTTTGAATTAAATAGTAAAATAAACTAGGGATTTTCAACTCTCAATTATTCATTCAATTTTTTTTCAATGAAAATAAAATTTTTTCTGATTACCAGAATTAATTATCTATGAATATTTCTAAATGAGATTAAAATAAATCCTTTATTTTCAGTTTTATAAATAAAATTAATATATTAATTTTTTATTTTATTCATTTTTCATCAATTCATAATGATCTTGATATGATATATAGTTTTTTTTGGAGAATAATTCAAAAATTGAGTATTGTTTGAATTAAAAATATAGAAAACGTTCTGATGAATTTCATTTTTTATTTCAAACATAACCAAAACTATAATCAAATTCAAGCTGTTAAAGTTATCTCCCGTTTTCAAAATGACTATTTTTCGCTTCAATCAAAAAAAATCTTTAATTCGAATTACATATATGTTTCAAAGAAAGCGATTTAAATTATCAGTCGTATTGTACCTTTTATCAAATAAGAGCGAAATCATCTAATCGACTTTATTTATGCTTCTTTTTAAAAAATTCGAGATAGTAATAAATTGAATGAATTCTCAATATTTGAATCAAATACAATAGAAAATCAATTGGTTCATGAAAATATTTTACCATAAAGGTCAATTATTCCAATATTTTCGAAAAATAAATTTTAGTAAAAAGCAACATGCTTTTTAAGACCTATATATAATATCCCAATGTTACCGATTTTTATCTTTTATCTTTCAAGATAAAAGCAATATAAATGATTTTTAACAAACAAATAAATAAAAAAATTCAATAAAAACTAAATCTAAATTTTCAATTAAATTATGATTTCATTTTTCATCATCAAAGATTCTTCTGAATTTTTCTGAGAAATCTTAGTTTATTTCTAGAGACCTGGGCTTTTCTGTCCAAACGGATTTCATTCAAAAAGTTTTAAAAAATATCCAATGGACAGGAAAACTTTCTCGTTATATTTTGAAAACTTTACACTGTCCAAAATGTCCAAAAATGTCCATTTGACTCAAACACGGACAGAACATTCAATATTTTCATTGAACTACCTCAAAAATATTAATGTTCTTTTTTATTGTTTTATACTTTAGCTTTTGAATTATCCAAAAAATAATAATAATAAAATTATTTTTGAATAAAATTTAATCGTTCATATTTTAAAAAAATGAAATTAAATGATAATTTGGTTCTTATTAAAAACAAATATAAATTCAAATTTTTCTAAAATTGATAAGGTTATAAGAACGATAACTCAAATTTGAATTGATTTTTCACAAATATTTTTTTTAAAAAAATGCATTATAATAACTTCGTTAAATAAAATGTTGGATTCAAAAATACCTATATTATATATATATTAAGAGTTGTAAAACTAATAATGATAATAATAATAAGTTATTTATTGATGGAATTTCAAAATATTGTTATTTTTATTGATAAATGAAATTCAATTAATTTCGCAAAAAGAGAATATTCTTTAACTATATGTAAGAACAATCAAAAATGCTAAATATTTTATGATTATATAAAATGTCCAAAAAATGTTCGTTATGGACATTTATTTCAATTATTTGAGAGTTTATCGATTAAAATAACCGCTTTCTATCCATAAAAAGTGACGCCTTGTTTCAAAAAGTTAGAAACGGACAGAAAATTTTATGGACAGAAAAGCCCAGCTAGAGACTTTCCAACACTCAAATAATTGTGATGAGATCTCAAAAAATTCAGAGGATTTGGCGTTTAAAATCTCTAAAATAAACGATTACATTTGACCATTTTAATGAGCCATTCAAAATAGTGGTGAGTTATAATTATACATGTTAAACTGGTAGTCATTTTTGCATACAATTCAATTTTTCTGAATAGTACTGAAAAATGAAGATAATCAACTCAATTTTGAAATAAATAATTATTAGTTTTCAATGATAAATTGAAAATTGAGTTTATTTGTTAAAAGATTTAATAGAACAAGAAATAAATGTAAAATAATCAACATGCATGCAATTTCATCAGGAATGTCACAAGTTCATTCAAAATTATTCATGAATCATGATTTAAAATCATCAAACATAGTAGTATATAAGTAAATGGTTCAATGCATCATTAGACCAAATAGACTATTAAAAAGTTCTCCAACCAAATAGACGATGGGAAAAGTCAAAAAGCTCAAATCTCTTTTTAAAAAATCGACTGCCAAATAACCTAATAAAGTCGGATTCAATTAGCTTGGGACAAACTTTTTAAATTACCATAGAAATCCATTCAAAAGTGTCCCAAGCTGCATGCAAGAAATTCAGAGATACTCAGAAAATGAAAAAGTGTCAAGCTCAAATAAAACGAAAATTTAAAAAGAAAACTTTAGAAGAAATCTTTTTATTGAGACCTAAAAGATAAAATTGAAAGTGGATAGGGATAGTTCTATGACTTTTTCTATGAAAACTCGTCTGGATAGTAAAACCTAGCATTAATCTTATTGATTAGGCTTTAAATAGTCAATGACCACTTTTTGGCAACCAGTCATTTGGAGCTATAAAATGCTTTAATACTGGTCATTTCCAACCTAAAATGACCACCAATATAAAGCCTAGCTTATTTATAATAATTCAAGAAATTTCTATCTGGAGCATAAATATCTATTCTCGAGATGTTTTAAAGTGGTGATTCTTTTTTTAAAATGCTTTTTTTGCGTATGATTTATTCATATTGCTCTTCTTGGCTTAAAATAAATGAGATTTTATTAGTATTCAATTGAAAATTTTGTTTTTCACTTTTATCAGAATTTTTTTGAGAGAATGTCCTAAGCATTTTGAATCCGACTTTAAATGGAGGGATGATTTAACGGACTCGAAGGGACGTTAAAAAATAGATGAAAATTATTATTTGTAATTTTGAATATTCAAAAAAATTCAATGAAATTATTAAAAGCCATCATTTTATCCAACCAAAATTTATAAATAACAAATATTACGATCAATCTATTGATGTTTATGCATTCTAAATGATACTATATGAAACAATTTCATCTGAATTACCAACTTTTTCAATGGATGATAAATTGTCTGGCAAAAAACTGCCACTTAATCCCAAATCCCAAATGAACAATAATTTTTGTCTTTTTTCTTTCAATTTAAATAAATTAATAAAATTATAAATATAGATATCGTTTTTATATTAATGATATAATACATATTTTATTGATTAATAAGTCATATAAAAAAGATATTTTCAAATTTTTATCAAGATATTTAAAAAACAAAATTGAGAAAGAATAAAGTATAAAAAGGTTTTTCAGCTATCTTAATAAATTCGTTTAAAATATCAGAATAATATATATATAATTATTATTATAAATAAATAAAAATTAAAATGCTTATTACAAAATGAGAAAACTATTTTTGATAAGGATAGATACAAAACACCTAAACACAAAATTGAAATAAAAAAAAAAAATTCAGAAACATTTTATATTTTTCTTTTTAGAAAAAGTGGAATTGAGGAGAAAAGTAGTAAATATTTTTTAATTGAGATAATTTATTTTTATCAAGTAAATTTGATTTTAAGTTTAGAGCGTTTTTACTAAACTAAGTTTTTTAATTATTACCTTATTCACAAAAAAATTGAGAGTTTTTAATTCAAATTTTCTATGAGTCTTCAGAAAGTAGGACGATAAGTAGGGACAAATTATTTTTTTTAAAATACCATATCTTTCAATTTTGAGAAGATGAAAATAAAAAAAAAGAATATAAAAAAGTTTTTTATTCAGGAAAAATACCTTTTAAATAGCTTTGGGAGCCTTTGAGGGCTAAACCCAATTGGTTAAGGTAATAGCGGGAGCCTCGACCTGAAATGAATGAAGGTATTCATGCCTTAATAACTTAAAAAAAAATATTTAGCTTTATTCAAATTTGAGAGGACGATAAGAAGGGACAAATTAAAAAACTTAGTTTAGCTTTTATGAAAAAGTTTCCCTTTGAAAAATTGATATGTTATCAAACCATTTCACAATTTTGATAATGAAAAAAAATGTTTTATTTTTATCATTTTATCAAAGGAACAATGAAAAATTGAAAATAAAGCCATAAAAAAACTGACAACAAAAAATTCACAAAAATGCTATCTTTTCAAAATATAAATAAATTGAATAAAATATAATTTTATTTAATAATAGAGCATGCTTTTTGCATTTTTAACAATATATGTTAACTCATTGACTGTAAAAATAAATCAGATTGAATTCAATGGTGATACATTTGATGACATTCTTCAACAATATCAATCTGGAGTTAATACAATTGTATCAATTATTGTTCAAGAAGGAGATTTTCCAGTTAATTCTCTTTCCAACGAATATTCACAATTAACTACTATAGAAGTACCTGCTAATTGCTTCACAGGATCAATCAGTGATAATTTATTTCAGAATATGGATGTATTAAAAACAGTAATCATTGAAGGAGCAATATCAATTGGACAAAGTTCTTTCCAAAATTGTACACAGCTTGAAACAATTCATTTTTCATCGTGTATTCATGTGAATTCCAAATCATTTCAATCATGTTCTTTATTAAAAAGTGTTTCAATGCCACTTCTTCAAAAAATTGATAGTTATGCATTTTCCGGAACTTCATTAACTTCAATTGAATTCAACTATTTAACTCAAATAGGCGATTATTCATTCAGTGATTGTTCATTATTAACTGAAATAACCACTCCTTTAATAGAATCCATTGGATCATACAGTTTTAAAGGAACATCATTTACTACATTAACATTTGCAAATTTATTAGAAATGGGAACAAACGGTCATTGTTTTGAATCATGTACAAAATTAGAAATTATTAATTTTAATAAAATTGAAGAATTGCCACCTTATTCATTTAACGGATGCACCTCACTTCACACGATTATAGGAGAAAATGTGACAACTATTAAAGAATATTGTTTTTATTCCTGTATTAAATTAGCAACTATAACTTTCCCAATTTTAGAAACAATAGAAAATTATGCATTTCAAGGAATAACGACCATTTCAGAAGTCAATTATCAAAATGTAATTTATATTGGTGAATCTGCCTATGAAAGTTGTACAGGACTTAAAACTGTTGTTTTAGATTCATGCAAAACTATTAGAGAGAAAGCATTTAAAGGTTGTACATCATTATCGCGCATTGAAATTCCAGAACTTTATGCAATTTATCATTCAGCATTTTATAATACAATAATTGAAACAGCAGAATTTCCAAAATTAGAATCAATGTGGGTATCAACTGTAGATGGTACAAAAAACTATGCTGGCTATTTTAGTTATTGTAAACATTTGAAATCTTTCACAGCTCCATTAGCAAGTATAATACCAACTCAAATGTTTTATTCTTGTTCTGCATTATCTACATTAAATATGGATAGAGTTGAATCAATTGGATCTAATGCTTTATATGGATGCTCTGATTTAAATTATTTAAGATTACCTAAAGTTAAAAGTATTGGTTCTGAACAATTTACCGGATATAGTAATTTTATTCATCTTGAATTAAATGGAGTTGAATCAGTTGGTAGTTATGCATTTCAAAATTGCAATAATTTAGAAACAGTTGTAATGCATAGCTGCGTTTCAATTTATCGGTATGGATTTAGTGGGTGCAAAAAATTGTATTCAATTGATTTCCCAAATTTGGTATCAATAGATGCAGTTGCATTTGCTAATACAGCATTAGTAACTGTAGAATTAAACAATTTAACATCAGCAACATATATTTCACCATCAGGTAACACTAGAGGCGATCATTTTTATGGATGTGCATCACTTGTTAATATTACAATGAAAAAATTGTCTTATATTCAATATCAAATGTTTATGTCATGTAGTATGCTAACTTATATTGATGCTCCACTTGTAAATAAAATTGGATATGCTGCTTTTTCTGGATGCAATTTATATTCTAATATTACCTTTCCAGTCTTGAGTAGTGTTTTATCTGAGTCTTTTGCGAAATGTTCAGGAATAACTTCTATTAATTTACCTTCTTTAACAACTGTTAGTTCAGAAGCATTTGCATATTGTAAAAATTTGAAGAGTGTGTCATTAAAAAATTGTACGTTTATTGATGTTCAAGCATTTTATTATTGTAGTAGTTTGAAAGATATATATTTACCGAATTTAACTGAATTAGCTAATCGAGCATTTGCATATACCGCGTTAACAAATATTGAATTAAATTCACTTACAAGAGTAACAACAACAAAATATTCTTCAATTGGAACAACTGGAAATCATTTCCAAGGTTGTAATTTACTTGTTAATGTAACAATGAAAAAACTTTCATACATTCAATATTGTATGTTTTTATCATGTAGTCAACTTTCATATGTTGATGCACCACTTGTTAAATCGATTGAATATCAATCATTTTATGGATGTAATTCTTATAATAATATCACTTTCCCACTTATTAATAGTATTAATTCTGAAGCATTTTATGGAAATTCAGCAATCATGAATATTGATTTTCCTTCTTTAACAATCGTGGGTTCAGAAGCATTTGCATATTGTAAAAATTTGAAGAGTGTGTCATTAAAAAATTGTACGTTTATTGATGTTCAAGCATTTTATTATTGTAGTAGTTTGAAAGATATATATTTGCCAAATTTAACTGAATTAGCTAATCGAGCATTTGCATATACTGCGTTAACAAATATTGAATTAAATTCACTTACAAGAGTAACAACAACAAAATATTCTTCAATTGGAACAACTGGAAATCATTTCCAAGGTTGTAATTTACTTGTTAATGTAACAATGAAAAAACTTTCATACATTCAATATTGTATGTTTTTATCATGTAGTCAACTTTCATATGTTGATGCACCACTTGTTAAATCGATTGAATATCAATCATTTTATGGATGTAATTCTTATAATAATATCACTTTCCCACTTATTAATAGTATTAATTCTGAAGCATTTTATGGAAATTCAGCAATCATGAATATTGATTTTCCTTCTTTAACAATCGTGGGTTCAGAAGCATTTGCATATTGTAAAAATTTGAAGAGTGTGTCATTAAAAAACTGTACGTTTATTGATGTTCAAGCATTTTATTATTGTAGTAGTTTGAAAGATATATATTTACCGAATTTGACTGAATTAGCTAATCGAGCATTTGCATATACTGCGTTAACAAATATTGAATTAAATTCACTTACAAGAGTAACAACAACAAAATATTCTTCAATTGGAACAACTGGAAATCATTTCCAAGGTTGTAATTTACTTGTTAATGTAACAATGAAAAAACTTTCATACATTCAATATTGTATGTTTTTATCATGTAGTCAACTTTCATATGTTGATGCACCACTTGTTAAATCGATTGAATATCAATCATTTTATGGATGTAATTCTTATAATAATATCACTTTCCCACTTATTAATAGTATTAATTCTGAAGCATTTTATGGAGATTCTGGAATAACTGAAATTAATTTTCCTTCTCTTACAACGATTGGTGAATATGCATTTGCATATTGTAAAAATCTGAAATTATTTTCTTCAGAGAATTGCACCTATATAAATGATAATGCTTTTTATTATTCAAGCAGTTTGGAAAAGATATATCTACCAAATTTAAGAGAACTTGAAGCACGAGCATTTGCTTTTACAGCCTTAATTGAAGTTGAATTGAATTCTCTTACTACAGCGTATACTTACACATCATCAGGAACAATATATAGCAATCATTTTCAAGGATGTACATCACTTTATAAAGTTTCAATGAAATCTTTAACAGGTATTCAAAGAAGAATGTTTTATTCATGCACAAATTTAACAGAAATTGATATTCCATCCGCTTTAAGTATTGGATTGGAAGGATTTTATGGATGTTCATCTCTTACTATAGCAAAATTAGATTCATGTTCTTCAATGAGTTCAGATTGCTTTTCAGGATGTGTAAATATTAAAACTATTTCACTTGGCTATCAAACAATTTCGTTTGGGTTAATTCCTTATCCAAAAACATTAACTCATGTTAGTTTTCCTAGAGCTTTAACTGTTCCTGATAATGCATTTTATAATTTTAATGAAATGATTTCATGTAAGCTTCCAATTGTATCTACTGTTGGTTCATCTTCTTTTGAAGGATGCACAAAGCTTGTTGATCTTGAAATTCCTTTAGTAATTGAATTAAATGGTGATAGAACATTCTACAATTGTGAAAATTTAGGATCACTTTCGCTTCGTTCTTTAGTGACAGTAAATTCATCATGTCCAGACTTGTTTCAAGGATGTAGAGGATTACAATATATATCTCTTCCCGATAGACCTCCTAAAACATTTAATAGAGACACATTTCAAGGGCTTTCTTGTAAAGTTTACATTCCTTCAGAATCACTCACTGTTTATGATGATGATGAAAGTATTGATGGTGATAAAAAGGGTGATCTTAAATGGTGTGGAATTGAATTATCAAAACATGAATTTATTAAATAATTGGTGATGATAAAGAAGGTATTGGAGTTACATTAACAGAAGCTTGTTCTTCAGCTGGATTAATTCCATCTGAAATAAAAAGTTTAAGAATACTTACAGGTTATTTATCTCAAGATGTATTAAATTCATTTAAAGATAATTTTGATTATTTAAATGAATTAATATTTGATTCAAATGTATCAATTGAAAATGAAAAAATCCCTATAAAATTTTTATTCAATCATAAAAAAATTCAAAATGTTTGTTTCTATTGTAGTGTTAGGATAATTGAAGAATCTGCTTTTGAAGAATGTTCTCAGCTTATTTCAGTAAGTTCAGATGCAAAAGAATTGAAATCAAGATGTTTTTATGGACCAACTAAGATTGAAACAATTTCGTTTGCTTTTGTTGATACACTTACAGGATCAAATTTTTTCTCAAATAATCCTTTTCTCCAAAATATAGAACTTCCTAAATTAGAATTTGCATCAGTAACAGGATACATTTCAGAAAATTCACCACAATTGAAATCAATTAGTTTACCTGAAACTCCACCAACATTTTTAAGTGGAAACTTTTTACTTGATGTGAGTCCAAATTTAGTTGGTGTTTCAAATGATGCAATGATTAAATATGATTCTGCAGATGAAGTTGATAATGACATGAAATATTATTCTATTAATTTAACATATACACTTATTGTTTGCTTAATTGATGGTGAGTCAAAAGGAGGCTTAAATTTGAAAAGTATAGTTAATAATGATGCAAAAATAGTTGAAGTTATTAGTGGTAATATTAAAGAAAGCGATCTTATACTACCTAAAACAATTGTTTCATTTATAATGCGTGAAGAAACAACTTTAGAAAGTATTCCACCAAATGCATTTTCAAATTATATTAATTTACAAACAATTAATATTTATTCAACTAATAGTTTTACAATTAATGAAGAAGCATTTTCTGGTTGCATCTCTATAGAATCTGTTCAAATAAACGGTGCAATATCAATTCAAGGATTGACTTTTAAAGGATGTAATCAATTAAAAACTATAGTTTTAAATAATGTTGAAACAATTATTGGTAATTTTCATTTTGATGGTTGCCATCAATTAGTTTCAATTTCTTTACAATCTTTAAAAACTGTTTCAAAAGAATCAAGTATGATTTTCCTTGGATGTTCACAATTAACTACATTAAAATTACCATCAACTCCTCCAAAAACGTTCAATAAAGATGTTTTTATTGGATTAGAAAATAAAATAACCCTTGCATTACCAAAAGAGTCTGATTATACGATTTATGATAACGATATATCAATCGATGGTGATAAAATGCAAGATGGACTTTGGTGTGGTCTCATGTTACCATCTGCAATTATTTATATCAAATTAAATAAAAGAAATAATATTATTAAAGGACTAAAACTTTTCGAATGTATACAAGCTTCTGGCATTCCTGAATCATCTATTACTACACTAGAAATCACAAGAGGAATTGTTCAAATATCTTTATTACTTGAAACAATTAAAAAATTGTTTTTCCTTGAAAATCTCGTAATTTCAAAATCAGTTGTTTTTAGAGGTGAGTTTACAAAAGGTTTGTTTAGTGGTCTTAATCTTATATCTATTTCTTTACCATTTATAAAAACTGTTCCAGAAGAGTTTTTCAAAGATTGTATTAAACTTAAAGATGTAACACTTGATGATGCTACAAAGCTTTGTACATCAGCATTTAAAGGATGCATTAGTATTGAATCAATTAGTTTAGATATTGATACATTGGAAGGTGATTCTATATTTGAAGGTTGCAAATCTTTAACAACTGCTGTACTTAGAAAACTTGTTACTGTTGATTCTACTGCAGAAAACATTTTTTCAGGTTGTCCTTTGATGTCAATAAGCCTTCCATCAACTCCTCCAAAAACATTCAATAAAAACACTTTTATTAGAATGAATGTCATGTTAAATGGATTAACAAATAACGAATTAAGAATTTATGACTCAAATATTGAAGTTAAAGATGATATAAAGGATGATCTTAAATGGTGTGGAATCGATTTAATTCAATTATATATTACTGTTTCAATTAATGAACAACAACCAATAAATTGCTCTACACTTACTGATGCAACTCAATTAAAATCTGTATCTGAAATAAAATCAATTGAAATAATACAAGGAATGGTTAAAAAAACACATTTTGAAGAATTAAAGAGTTTTACTGATTTATTAAGGTTAACAATTACTGAAAACGCAATTTAAGAATCATCAATCATTGATTCTAAACAATTTGAAAACATGAAAAGTTTAATACATGTAAAAATTATGCAAAACGTTTCATTAATGAGTTATTGTTTCAATAATTGTTCATCATTATTATCGATTGAATTCAAAGAAGTTCTTCTTCTTTCTGAAGGCTCTTTTAATAATTGTTCATCATTAAATACAATTAATATTCCTCATTGTAAAGAATTAAGAGGAGATTTTATTTTTTCAGGATGTTCAAGTCTTCGTGAAATTGATTTATCACATCTTTTAACTGTTGATTCATCAGCTTTTCGTATTTTTGAAGGATGTAATCAATTAACTATCATTAAATTACCATCCGTAGAACCTTTAGTTTTTCATAAAGATACTTTTATTAATTGTCCTGGTGTTACGCTAAAACTTCCAAATAATGATGATTATGTAGTTTATGATGATGAATCTCATGTTGTTGATGATATCAAAGAAGATGAAAAATGGTGTGGAATCAAAATTGATTCAGCCTTTTTGCCACCTTTTTTAACCTATAAAATTAGTGATGTTGAATATAAGAATCGTAAACTCATTTATGTTCAAAATCCAGAAGATTCTGTTTATTTATTAGAAAATGAGAATGAAACAGATGACAATACTTTTGAAGTTAAAACTCTTGAACTTCTTGGCGGACTTGTTGATTCAATAGAATTGAAAGAAATGATAAAGAAAAGTCCATTAATTGAGAAATTTGAAGCACACATAGGAACATTAACTGAAATATTAAGTGGAACTTTTTCAAGTAGCATTAATTTAAAAGAAATCATAATTCATACTGAAATTTATATTTCATACGGTGCATTACAAAATATTCCAAATTTAGAAGTATTAAAAATGGATCTGCAACAATCAATTCGAAATGATGATCTTTTAGGAGACAACAATCTTCGAGAGATTGTTTTTCCATTATTAACAACTATTCCAAGTAATACTTTTGCTAATTTGCCCAAATTAATAAGTATTCAACTTGATACTGCATCAATAATACATAAAGAATGTTTTATGAATTGTTTATCAATTGAAAAACTTGAATTGCCAAATATTAGAATTATTGATGGCGATTCACATTTTGAAGGTTGTATTAATTTGAAATTTATTGATTTATCATCACTTTCAACAGTCCATCAAACTGCATCACGTATTTTTATGAACTGTAATAAATTGTCAACACTTAAACTTGGAATGGAACCACCAAAAATATTTAATAATGATGTATTTAATAATGCTGGAATTTTGCCTTACATTTCAATTCCATCTGAAATTGGATGGCGAAATTACATTCCACAATGCACAATAAATAAAGATAATAATCATTATATATGGTATGGATTTGATACAGGATTAATAAAAGAAGAAACTCAAGAATATAGCTGTCCTTTATTCTCACAAATTGAATTACCAACTCCATCAGAAACTTCCATTTATCATCCAAATTCAATAACAATGACATTTGAAATGACAATTACTTATGTTCTTCGTAAATCAGTAAGTTATTCAAATGGATTAACTATTTCTAAATATTTATTTGGCACTTATATTTCAGGTGAATATGTAATGGTTGAATCACAAACTTATGTATATAGTTATCTTCCTTATGTAATTCAATTTTATTCAATGACGAAATCTCCATTTCAAAAAATTTATGAAGTATTTAATATAAAGAAAAAATTAACTCCTGAAATACTGATTGGTATTACATGTGGATCAACTGCAGTATTCTTTATAATTTTAACTTGCTTGATTTTATATTGTAGACAACTGCAAAAAAGTAAATTGGATGAATTCATTGATTTTTCAATTTCAGAAGAAGATATGGAAAATGATACTTATAATAAAAATAAAGATAATAATGAAAACAAACCTACTGTTAAAATTATTCAAGATTCTGGAAATGAAGATGACATTGAAAATGGTTTGGATTATTGGTTTTAATTAATTAAAAATAAAAGAGCATTTAATGTTAAATAAAAGACAACATTATCAATAGTTTACAAAAATTTCTTTATTTAAATTTTCATTTGTTCTTATCATTAAACAATGAACACAGCAAATTAGACAAATTTTTTTTTATTGCTCAATGCTTTGATAAATAATATTATTGCCCATTTCTAAAATTAATGGACTTTTCTTTATCAATTTTGCAGACAGATAAAACTGCAAAATAGACTTAAATTGTTAAAATAAAAAAAAAATTAACCTTACAATCAGAAAAAATAAAATTTTAAATATTGATTCCAATAAAGTTTATTATTATATTAATTATGTATGGAGAGATACGAAAAGATCATCGAAATATAGTGGATGATCGTTATAATTATTATGGTTTTTTTCAATTAATAAATATTTTTGCTCAGCTTCTTTATTTCCTTTAATCATTGCCTTTTGAAAATATCTTTTAGAAACATATAAAGCAACGTATTCATTTTCAAGAGCTTCAATAGACAAACGAGTTTCATTGTATATATAATTTGCTTTACCTTCACCTTGGAAAATGATTTTTTCAGCTTCTTTAATTTGCTCTTTTAATTCTTCATGATCGAATTCATGCTCGCCTACTCTCATTAATGTATTTGCATACTCCATCATTGATGAAACATCTCCTCTATCTGCAGCAATTGGTGAAACTGAAATTCATGCATCATTTATTCAAAGAGATAATTATGAAGATTCACTTGTTTTCTATGCAAATGTTATGCCGCCAAATAACAATCGCAAGTATGAATATATTGGCACAAAAAGAGATTTTCGTGTATGGTTCACCGATGCTAATAGTAATGAGATAAAGCCAGACAATTTTACATTATTTTTACTGTTAGAGTATTGAGGCCCTGCTTAGCAGTGAATAATACTTTTTTGCACTTATTTATTATAAAATGACTGCAATACTGACTAAACAGAACGCTTTAGACGGTGCATTTATAGGTGCCTTAAAGAATCCTTCCTCAATAAATTGTGATGAAATAAGCGCCAAAACAGCTAATATCGAACAAGATTTGACCGTTGGAGAAGATATAAATTTAGGAGGAATCTCTCTGAAATCTCAATTAATCAATCATGAAGAACGAATAACTTCTTTGGAAATGTCCCCTGGTTCAGTTAATGAATTATCATATGAAGATGGTCTTGATGCCTATTCACTTGACTTAAACTCCTTGTCGAAAGCAGAAAATGACGAATACAATATATTGGAAATTAAAATAGATATACCGTCTGACTATTCAGGAAATGTTTTTACAATAAACTGTTCAACAATTGGGGAGGCAAAAATAGACACAAAAACAGGTAAATTTACGAATCCCAAAATCGACTCAAATAACGCAATTTCCTATATTGAAAACGAATTATCCGCCCGAATTTATATGAGTAAGGAATCTCTTGACAATCCTTTTGACATCTTTACTTCTGGTTTCATGAAAATAAACTTTACAGGAAAGGTTAAGCAATATATTTCAAACAAGGAATCTGGACTCATAAATATCAAATGTAATAATATCGATGCAGAAAATTGTCTCAAACTTTATACTTCTCCTTTACCGAATTTCTATGAGATGAAGTCGTTCGGCTGCACAGAAAATGAACAATATTATTATGCTGATTGGGGCTATATTCCCGGAACAGAAGAATTTGACAAGCTCTTAGATGGACAAACTTTTGAATTCCATGATGAGGTATTTGGTACAGATTTCAAACTCACAAAGCAAAATAATGAATGGGTCGGCAATAATTTGCCATACAATATTCCTGGCTCCAAATCAATCAAAGGAGAAACAGAGTTCTTCAAGCATACAAATCAAGGAATTTTCATTGAGCAAAACGACACAAATAGATACGTCCTAAGGAATTTTTCTTCCAAAACACATTTACGATTTCCTTTAATTTTTCGTTTTCAATTTGGCGAAATGCCTAGAAATCCTCCAAAAAGATCAAAACTCGATGATATTGCCACATTGGTTCACTAGCAAATATGCTTTATAATGAGTATTTTAAAACCTTTGAAAACGAAAAATTAAAAGAATATAATTTAAAAGAAAGATGGACACCTGCACAAAAAATGATTAACTTAATTGGAATTGCACTTGGAATGGATTATTTACATCGACACAAAATTATTCATAGAGATTTAAAATTTCAAAATGTTCTTTTAGATGATGATTTAAATCCAAAAATATGCGATTTTGGCGATTCAAAATTTGTTGAAATGGAGTCAGATAAATTAAATACGCAATTTATTGGAACATTTCTTTTCATGGCTTCTGAAGTAAGGAATGGTAGTAAATCTTATTCATATCCAGTTGATGCATTTCGCCAAAATGGGAATGATCTACTCCACAAAATTTCAACATTCTTAAAAAATTATCAGAAAATTTGTTAGGATTTCTGAAGATATTCTCAATTTCAGATTCATTAAATACAAAGAATTGCACATATTTTATTAGTATATGATAATTTTGATTTTTAATTAGAATAAAAAAAAATATACAAAAAATTTCATTAATTCTCAATTTTTTTTATTATTTTCAAAATATAAAATGATTTGATATTGTTACCATCAATAGAAAAGAAATATTAAATACATTAAATATGGAATACATTTAATTTTTTATAAAATAGACAATAAATATGCAAAAAAAATTAAAAAAATTTCAAGAAAAATAATCATTTTTTCGAAATCAAAATTTGAATAATAATTCAAAAAATCAAATAAAAATAATCGACAATATTATCAAAACTGAGTTATCCGTCTTATTAAACAATTATCTTGAAATGAATCAAATCAAATTTATTTATGTTTAACACCACACCATCTAATAGCAATTTTTTAGATTTATTAAATAACCCAAACACAACACTTGACCAAATTGTTTCATCTAAAGACTTTTTTCATTATTGGACCAAATCTGAACGAAAACTTGAATCTTTTATAATCAAACATTGTGACGAACTAATCGAAATTGGATTTCAAATAGAAGGCGAGTGCCTGAATTCAATACGATGCTTACAAATAATGAGCTCTCAAAATATTACTTTCCATCATCATCTTTTTACTCAAACGAATTTTCTTCAATTTGTACATGATTTCTTATTCAATATTTCATTTCATCCATTTTATTCACAAAAGAACTATTTCTTCGTTTTACCAAATATTATAATAGATAAAAAAGACACAATTTATCCGATATTCGACCAAGAATATTTTAAAGAATTATTTAGCCATATGGAAAATGATTATGCATTTAATTTTATTTTAAGACTGATTGAATTTGGTCCATACTCTTTATCGAAAATTTTCGATCAAATTGAAATTTATAAGACGATAATTCAGAATTTATTAACGTATAATTCAATTGAAAACAATAATCCTCAATCTAATCTTATTTTATATCGAAGCATAGTTCTTTTTAAGACACTTGTTGACAGCAAATTTGAAGGCGAATTAAGTGCATGTACGAGCAGAAATCTTAGCAGGCTTATCAAAAGTGCTTTTAAAAATCCTAATTCAGAATGTTTTTCTTTTTTGAGTTATTTAGACGAAATCTCAACAAGCAAAACTTCAATTTCGAAATGGCATAAAATTCACTTAAAAATAATTCCACATTTATCATCATTTTGCGATATCGTATTAAATTCAGATTCACAATCTTTTACCCCACTTTTAGAATCTTGCACCTTACTTTCATTAAGCATTGTATCAACAACAAAAGATGTTCCTGAATGCTTCGTAAATTTGTTCAAGCACCTTTTATCATTATTTTTCACTCTAAAAACAAATACATTCTTACACAATTGCTTCGAAAGATGTTTTAGACTTCTCGTTTCCATTGGAAAAATTAATTCATCATTTTTAGACGAGTTAGACTTATTTAACAAAATTACAGATATTTATGAATATCCAGAAAAAGATTATTATTACTCATTTAGGGGACAACTTAGATTAATATCAGAAGAAATGAATCAGTTTGTACCAGGCTCAAAGACAGTTAAGGTTGACGAATGGAATAAGTATGTTGTTAAAAAAAATCATAAATCAGATCAAATTCTAAAAGAGAAATTTGGCGGTCTCGTTCCACCTGATATAAATGAGATAAAACGATTTATTTCAAGACGCAAATATTATAATCCTTCATTCTTTTCGAAGAATCTTTTAAATGAAAACAAGCAACCCAAAAAAGTTAAGATATATAATCCTCTTTATTAATAAAATACACTTTTTCATACAACTCATAGAAAAAGTTATTATACTTTTAAAAATATAATTTTATAGAAAACTTTATTACAAATGATATGTATAACCCCTCAGAGGGTAATTTCGATAAATTGACTTAAGCCAAAGTTTGAACATAACTCATAGAACTTTGTTGTGTTGTGTTATCAAGCAATGATTCTTCAGCTATTTCATCAAATGTTGGATATTTAAAGCAAGGCAATTTTAATTGACCGTTATAAATCAAATTTCCTGTGATAAGTAAAAGAAAACCAGCAAGTTCGACAAATGAAAATAAATTCCATGGCTCTCCATAAGGGAGACCAATTTGATAACTGACTAGCATAATAATCCAAACAAATAACGTTGATACTGCATCAATAATAGCTTCTGTTAGAGATGAGGTATATGTAATAACACACATTGCACATATGTTATAAATTGAACCAAAAATAAATGAACAAAGAAAATATATTACAAGTTTTGGATTATTATAAATCATTAATAACGAATCCCACATGTTTTCGAGAGATCCGTTTTTAAAAGGTGATGGATCTGTTCCTGGACAGAAGAAAGCAATTGGTAAAAATGTTAAGGTAATCAACAGTCCCATTAATCCTTCATTACCAATAACCTCAAGGGCCCCAACTTTTCCTTTCAATTTAATTTGAATAATATATTCTTCCAAAATAATTTGAATTGAAATAAAAACTTGTCCAAAAGTTACAAGAAGTGAACCTAAAAGCTTTTCTCTTATTGAATCTATTTTTGATATTTGAGAATTGTCTGGATCATCTTTATTTGATGGAATATACATTCCTGCCCATCCAACTAGTATCAATGAAATAACAACAAGTATAATTCCAACAATTTCATAATTTTTAATTTTCTTCTTAAGTAAAAAAACTGAAAAGAATGCAGTAAATATTATTTGAGAACTTCTAAGCATTTGAAATATTGATAAATTAATAAAAATAAGTCCAAAAATATTGAGAATGGCTGTAATTAAGTCACAAAGAGCTGGAATTGCCAATAACAAACGAAGCCTAATTGGAGTTGGAGGATGAGGTCCTTTTCCATTTGAATCCCAGAAACGTCGAACAACAAATGCAAATGTCATTGCTAACGTCATGATGATTGCCTGAAAAAATGGCTTGTCAAAACAATGCTGAATATTATTATATCCTTTTGATTCTTGCTGTAGTGTTATTTTTGATGTTATAGAATTAAAGGCACTTGAAATCAATTGCAACGGTATGAAAATAAATGTTGGCTTAACCATTAAAATTTGATTTATGAAATAAAAATCTATCGCTATTCAAAAAAAATTGAATAGAGGAAATTTGATGCATTATTCAAAAAATTTGAACGAAATTATTATATCATTAATAATTATTGTGATATTTTAGATTAAAACAAAAAATAAAAATATTTTTAAATATTAATAATAATTTGACATTAATATTTATTAGATTTTAAATTTAAAATCTTAAATATTTTGAGATAATAATAAAATAATCATTTGTTTGCTTTATTAAAACCACATCTAAAATAAATTCAAAAAGTTGGAAGATATCATTGAACATATCAAATTTATTGAAAAAGAATTATATAAAACTCTCAATATTCTGTCATTATTGAAATTGATCAACACGTTATTTCGTTTTTTTTTGAATTAATTTTTAATTTTTGATTCATTGCATATATCTTATAATATAAAATGCTAACATCGAAATGAATGTTAAATATATATTTATATATACATATTTTATACATATTTAAATTCCATTTGCAGCATAAATTAAGTAAAGTTTTAAATATCAAAATTTTCAAAATTATATGAAAAATTATAATACATATAACTGCCTGATATTATTTGGAAATTATATTTATACAAATATTATAATTTTGATAATTTTATATTTTGAAAATATTCTAAGATATTTTTTACTAGGAAGCATACTTTCCAAAAAGTAATAAAAGATTTATTTACTCATAAATACATGATAAAAGAAAACAATGGCTACCGAATCATATTTAATTCCAAGTTATCTTTGATCAATAATTAAAATATTGAGAGAATGTACATTTTTTAATTTCAATCTTATCAAAAAACTAGGATAAAAATTCTTTTTTTATATAGATTTTTTATTTTATTAATTATTTTCCAAGAGTTATTACGAATTATAAAATTGTGAGTGTTTATGGTCAAAGAACATTTTTATATTTTATCAATTTCAAATGGAAGTTCGAGCTTACCTAGAAAAAATGAAATCTCTACAAAAGAGTCTTCTTTTATTTTTAGAGAATAAAACTGACGAAGAAGAAAATCTCCAAAATTTGCTCCAATTATTAGAAGATTATAAAATTAAAGCAAATACATCCGATTTCAAAATGTTTCTTCGCTTAATTTCTAAGATATCTGAAAATAACCAGCATTTCTCGAATTATTTCGACAAAATCAAATCTGTAATAGACCACATCAAAACAGAAATCAAACAGACCTTTTCAAATCAAGAAATATTTGAAATTTTCAAAAGAAATAATAAATTTCTTTTATTTTTAGTTAAATCTAATATAATTGTTTTTGATGAATCTCTCTATAATCATATCAAAAAGCCATATTCATCATATGATGATTATTTGCCATTTTTCTTTCCCGAATTCAAAAAGTTTTTGAATGAAAAAGACATTGAAAAATACTCAAAAGAAATCACCGACGATTTTGAAGAAAAAAGAAAAATTGGTGAAAATGACAATTATATTTGTGAATTAATTAGAAACGACAACATTGATGAATTCACTTCTTATGTAAAGAAAAATAATTTCTCAATTAATTCAAAAATTAAAGAATCACTTTTTGAAACGAATAGATTTATTCAAATGAAAACATTGCCATCATCAGGAAGTTCAACTTTAATTGAATATGCAGCATATTTTGGATCAGTCCGAATATTCAAATATTTATATTCACAGAATGTTCAAATGAAGCCAAAATTATTAACTTATTCAATTCATGGCGCTAACATGGAAATTTTTCATATTCTTGAAAAAAACAAATCATTACTTGAAGAACCAAAAAAGAGAGGAATCAGCGCTTTAAAGAATGAATTTGGTGAATACGAATACGATATTGAAGATTTAATTCATCTGAACAGTAAACGTACAATTAAGGATAAATGCCTCATTGAAGCAATTTTATGCCATCACAATGAGATGGTGAGATATATATTGAAAAAGTGGTTCAAAAAGAAAGACGATTCTTTAATTATTTCAAAAAGTATTCGAAATTTAAATTTCGAATTCATTGAAGAATATTTTAATTGTGAAAGCACTTTCTATTACCTTTGCAAACATGATTATTACAAATTGGCTGAGTTACTTCTGAAAACTAAAAAAATGAATGTAAGCAAAAAAGCAATTCAAAATTTTTTCGTTTTAATAGTAACATTTAACACATATTTTTTATTTAATAAAATTTTGACTTTTTTCCTTTTGAATAAAACACCATTATTTGTTGCAATTAGAATGGGAAATATCGACATCATAAAACTTTTATTTTCTTCTGCAAAAATTAATGTTAATACTAAGAATATTTTCGCCTTGCACTTTTTTTTAAATAAAGTTTCAAAAATCAAAGTTTGAAATGATGTTTTTAAATTTTTTTCAAGAAGCTCCATTACATCGTGCAATTCAAATTGGAAATGTCGAAATTGTCAAACTTTTACTATCCATTAAAGATATTGATGTCAATATAACTCAAATTTTAAGTAATAATTTTAATTCAGTTTTTATTCTTTTTTTAATTTATAAAATTTCAAATTGTTTTTTTTTCAAATCGAATTTTAAATTTATTTTATATAATAAAATTTTGAAATATCATTTATGAAACTCCTTTATTCCTTGCAGTTCAATGTAAAAACATTGAAATTGTTAGGCTTTTATTATCATGCCAAAAAGTAAATGTTAATTTTGTAAGCGTTTAATATTTAATTATTCCATACAATTTCAAATCATATTCTTTTTCATGTAAAACTAATTCAAATATTTTTGTTCTAATGATGGCATTCATATTTAAATTACAAATGGAGTTTCATTTATTTCACAATAAATGAAATTCATATAATTGATTAAATATAATTTCATATAGTTTTTTGTTTGAATGAAATTTCAAAAAAATGAAATAATTAATGAAATTTTTGCTAAACATTTCTTAAAGAACTCCATTTTTTGAAGCAGTTAAACTTAATGAAATTGAAATTGTAAAATTATTTTTATCTTCAAATATCAATTTAGATGCAGATATAGAATGCATTTATAATGTCATATTTCTAATAAAATTAGAAATATTTTTTTTTTTATTCCATTTCAAATAAAAATTTTTTATTATATTTTATTTCAATGTTTTAAATGATGTTTTAGCGAATCCTTCTTATATGGTAACAATTTTAATGTTTAATGGCATTTCATGACATTCGTTTCAATGGAATTTTGAATTATTAATTATTAAATAATATTACAATTTATTGATTCACAAATGAAATTCACAATCAAAAAATTCAATGTGATTTCAATGCATGCTTTTTAATGTCATTTTAGAAACAATATCTTATAAAGTTTTTAATCTTTTTTTCATCAAACAGCCTTTTTTTCTGCAGTTGAAGATGAACATATGGAAATGATTAAAGTTTTATTATCATCCGACAAAATTAATCCTAATACCAAAAACATTTTAAATTACATTTTTGTAATACAATTATAAATCATTTTTTATATTCATTCAATTACTCATCAAGTTCATAAATTGGATTTGACATTAATAATTTGAATGGAATTTTACATTAATATTATAATTTCGTTCAAAGTCACATATTGATATTCAATTTGAATTCAATTTTTAAATACAATTATAATCATTATTTTTAATCCAGTTCTGATTTATATTTCATAAATCTGCTTTAATTTATGCCTTTCAGGAACAAAAAATTGATCTTATTAAAGTTTTACTAACTTGTAAAAGAGTTGATGTCAATGCTACTGGCATTTAATGTCTTTTTTTAATAATGTTTTGATTTATTTAATTAAATTTCATTTTACTTTGATTATTTGAATGAAATTCATTATCAAGATTTGAATAGTATTTAATTTTATCATTTTAAATACAATTAAAATATCATTGTTGAATTATATTTCATAACACAATTCAACAAAATTTCTTATTGAATGCTTTAATGAAATTTCTTAAAAAATATTAAATGTAATTTTTCATTTAATTTTTAAAAATAGTTTCAACTTATAAAAGTCAATAGAATTTAAAGCCATTTTTTGAATGATGTTCTACTCTTTTGTTTCACAAAATTTACTAACAAATGTTTTAATCCAGTTTTAAATTGAGTAATGTTAAATAACATTTCGAATTAAACTTTCTAATTACATTTAATATTAACGATTTATATACCATTATATATGATACTTTTTAATTTCATTTATAGTCAAATCATTTAATATAATTCACTCATTTCTTTTTTTACAACATTGATAATTAATCATTTCAATACAATTTCACGTGTCACTTTAATTTTGTTTTTTTATTAATTGTTAAAATAGAATTCAAATAAATACAATTTTCATGACATTAACTTGAGATGTTTTTCATGAAATTTAACTCAATTTTTTTTAATAAAGCACCATTACATTTAGCAGTTGAAAAAAATGACATTGAACTTGTCAAACTACTCTTGAATTGTGAAAACATCAACATTAATATACAAACTGTTTGTATATTTAATTTTTGTTATAAAATTGTAAAATATTTATTTTTATAGCATTATTAACATATAATTGTATTATATTTTATTTTTTAAAATTCAATGATATTTAACAATATAATATTCAACAAAACACCATTGTTTATAGCAGTCGAAAACGATAACATTGATATCATAAATATTTTATTATCAAACAAAAATATTGATGTCAATATTCCAAGTGTTTGAGATGATTTTTTTGATACAATTTCAAATTATTTTTTTAAATGTAATTCGAATTTTGATAATTCAATAGAATTTATAATCATTATTTTAAATTACATTCTATTTTGAATATTCAATTTCATTTTAGATTGCAATATTTTTTATATAATTCAATGATTATTTTAAATGATATTTTATTCTTAATATATCAAATCAAGTTTCATTTTTTTTAATGATCAATGGAATTTCTACATTCTTCTTTTTCATACAATTATCAATCAAGATTTCAAATACAATCTATAGTCATTATTTATAATACAATTTCAAATAAAACTTTTAAATTATATTTTATATCCAATCATTGATAAGATTCACTTTAGTTTATTTTCATACAATTTCAAACAAATATATTAATACAATTCCAAGTGAAATTTCTTTATACAATCACAAATAACTATTTAAACATCGTTTTCATCTATTTTTCAAAAAACTCCACTATATTGTTCTGTTGAAAAAGGAAACATGGAGATAATAAAATTATTATTATCATTTAAAGATATTAATGTTAATGTATCTAGCGTTTCAAAATGAAACAATTCATAAAATTTTAAGCAAATCTTTAAATTCAATTACAAACAATACATTTTAAATACAGTTTTTTAGACGAGTTAATATGATTTTAATTCATAGAGTTGAATGTAGTTTATATAAATTTTTTTTAACACAATTCCAAATGAATCATTCTTACAAAATTTCAAAATACATTTATTAATTGGATTTTATAATTATCAATTGAATAAAGTTACAAAATAAAATTTGTCATACAGTTTAATTCAAACTATTTTAATACAATTTTAATTTTTTTTTAGTAATAAAATTTCAAAAAGCTTGTTTGAATCGTATTTCTAAGTTCACAATTTTGGATGAAATTTTTATTCATTAATTCTCTTGAAATTTCAAAAGAAAACTTTTAATTTCATTAACAAATACTTTTTTCTTTAACGGAATTCCTTTTTTAAAAATTTTGATATGATTTAACATATAAATATTCAAATGAAGTTTGAAATAGAATTTTTATGAAGTTTTTATGTATTTTTCAGAAAGGCATTCTATACATGGCCATTGAAAAAGGCAATATCGAAATCATTAAGCTTCTATTATCTTGCAAAAATATTGACGTCAATATGAAAACTATTCAAAAACTTATTTTTGTTATTCATCTAATTTTGAGTTATTTTCAACTGATCTGATTTGATCAAACCATTTAAATACAGTTTTCAAAATAATAATTTGAATTCAGTCTCAAACACTTTACTTTAATCCTGATGTTCCAAACAATCTTTATTGGCATTCCTACTTAACATTTATATAGTTTAATAATTGAATAATTAACGCCATTTCCCTTCTTACATTTTAATATAATTCATATTGTTGCTTTTAATATTAGAGCACCTTTGCATCTGGCTGTTTTAACTCAAAACATTGAAATTATAAAACTTTTATTACAAGTACCAGGAATTGATGCTAACATGAAAGACATAATTTCAATTAATGAAAATCATGAAATTATCAATAATTATTCTAATGGTTTTATTATACACATTTATGAAAAAAGCCTATCGATTACACCAATAATGAGGAAATCATTAAATTATTAACTCAATAATTAAAATAAAAAGCTTTTTTTTAAAATTCATTATTCTATAATCTATAACTCAAAATGTTAATTCTTTTTTTTTTTTTTTTTTTTTTTTTGTGTATTTCGATAAATACTTTTTACCCGATTTTTTGTATTGCATACTTAAAAAAATTAAATAATTCTTTAGTTATTTTTAAAGGTTGAATAGCTTTATGTAAGTGTTAACTTTAAATACATGAAATTTAAATGCAAAGGTTAACCTGGCAAATACTCTATCATTTACCATCAGATATCAAACCATTTCCAAATCCTTCGTAGAAATGCGAATTAATATCAACAATGTTTTGGCGTTTTACATTCATTATGGATTTTGTTGGATGCTTATTGAACTTAAAATCATATAAATAGTCTGTCTTTTCAAGATATCGATATTTTATTGAAAAGAAATATTTGTTAATCAATTGCTCTCTCAATATCATATTACATATTTTTGTTATCAATCTTTTATTGACATCTGAACGCTTACTAAGTATCTCACTGATATCATTAATGTTAGATCCATATTTTGAAATCAATACCAAGCATAATAATTCTTGAGAATGAATAAAATCTTGTTTTGATGAATCAAATAATAAATCCATTAATTTATCATCATTTTTCTTAACTGTTTGATCAAAGAAATAAATATTAGCTAAATTATACTTTGATAACAAATCATTTTTTTGCTTAATTGACTCATTAAAAAGCTCAATTGCATACGCGACATTTTTAGGAATTTCATCATTGAATCCATTTTTATAAATAATTCCAAGGTTGTTCTTGGCATATTGATCATTAAATGATGATCCTAATTTATAAAAATGAATTGCCTTTTCAATATCTCTTTCAATGCATTTTCCTTCATGATACAAATATCCAAGTGCAAAATGAGAACGAATGTTTCCATTATTTGATGAAAGAATTAAATATTTTAAAGCTCGACTTGCTTTCTGTTTTCCAAAATAATTGTTCAAATGAAGAATTGCAAGATTATACTGAGCTTTAGGATTATTTTGATTAGCAGAAAGAATGTAATAATGAACCGCTTTTTTAACATCACGTTGAACATTTTTACCTGAATAATAAATTTGGGCAAGATCGAGTTGCGCATTTGGATCATTGTTTTTAGCAGCAAGTAAATAATAATGGAGTCCTTTATCAAAATCAACAGACACATAATTACCAGAACAATAAATGCTTCCAAGGGCAAATTGAGCTTTTGAATAGTTATTATCAGCTGCGAGTTTAAAGAAATGAATAGCTTTGTTAATGTCAGCTGCATAATAATCACCAGTTAAATAAATACTTCCGAGAGCATATTGTGCCTTTGCATTATTTTGTTTTGCTGAAAGTGAAAAGTAATGAATAGCTTTATAAATATCGTGTTTTCCAGTTTGCATCGAACAATATATCTTACCTAGCATAAATTGTGCATCTGAATTATTTTTATTTGCAGCAAGTGAATAATAATAAACTGCCTTATCATAATTTCTTAGTTGGAATTGATCAAGACAATAAATATTTCCAAGAGCAAGTTGTGCTTCAGTACTGTCTTGGTTAACTGCAAGAGAATAATAATAAATGGCCTTATTAATATCACGAGGAACATACTCGCCAAAGTAATAAATGTCACCAAGAATTTTTTGGGCTTTGACGTTGTTTTTACTTGCAGCAAGTGAATAATAATAAATTGCTTTATCAATGCTTTTTAAAGCATATTTACCCGAGCAATAAATGTCACCAAGAAAAAGCTGAGCTTCTGTGTTATATTGATTCGCTGCTAATGATAAATAATAAATCGCTTTGTCAATATCACGTGGCATTAAATTTCCTGAATAATAAATAACTCCCAATGAAAACTGCGCTTCTGGACTATTTTGCTGAGCAGCAAGTGAAAAGAAATGAATCGATTTTTCAATATCAGGAGAACAATATTCACCTGTATAATAAATAGAACCAAGATAACGTTGAGCTTCAATATTATTTTGATTGGCTGCAAGTGTAAAATAATGGACAGCTTTGGCAATGTCACGTTCAATATAAATGCCAGAGAGAAAAATAATTCCAAGAGCAAGTTGTGCATCTTGTTCATTTTGATCTGATGCAAGCGAATAATAGTGAATGGCTTTATTTAAATCTGGAGATGTGTATTCATCAGATAAATATATTTTAGCCAGCAACATTTGTGCCATTGTAACATTTTGATCAGCTGCAAGTGAAAGAAAATAAATTGCTTTATTAAAATCAATCTGCAAATATAAAGAACCAAGATTAAATTGAGCCATTTTATCATTTTGATTAGCAGCAAGCGTATAATAATAAATGCCTTTTTCAATGTCTTGTGGAAGATGCTGGCCTAAACAATAAATTTGACCCAAAATTTTTTGAGCTTCAATATTATTCTGATTGGCTGCAAGCGAATAATAATAAATGGCTTTGTTAATATTAATTTTGTTGTATTCATTTGAATAATAAATTTGGCCAAGTTTAAGCTGAGCTTCGACATTATTTTGTTCAGCAGCAAGTGAATAATGTTGAATTGCTTTGTTAATATCTTGCGATATATAACTGCCACTTTCATAAAGGGTGCCAATAATAAATTCTCCACATGAAAAATAATTTTTATTTAAAATATCTTTTAGTATTGTTATGAATTTCATATCATAAAGATTTTGATAATGTTTCTCATATATTTCAAATAAATTTTCGATTCGAATTTGTGATTTAAAATCAATTGCAAATTCTAATATTATTTCTGAAATAGAAGGCCTTTTTTCAGGCGAAGAGTTTGTGCATTTTTCAAATAACCGAGTCACTCTTGGATAATTATTTTTAACTTCACCATTCAAAAATGGATTTTTTTCATTCATTATATAATAAATCATGCATCCAAGTGAATAAATATCACATTCATAAGAAAATTTCCCTGAATTAACTTCAGGAGCTAGAAACGGAGATGACAAATCAAATGTTCGAGGTGAATCTTTTGAAACATCTTCAATATTAATCATTCTATCAAAATCGATCAAGACAGCTGTTTTATTATCATCAATGATTACATTATTTGGCTTCAAATCTCTGTATATGAATGAATTATGATGCAAAAAGTCAATTGTAAGCATGAGTTCGAAAATAATATTAATTTTATCATTCTCATTAAGATTAATATATTTAATGTTCATCAGAGTATAACCATTTATATACTCAATTAGTTGCTGGCCTGTTTCTTTGATTATGCCATAAAAATTTGGAATAAAAGGAAATTTGATTTTTGAATAATTTTCAATTTCTCTTTTAATCAATTTTGGAATTTCGGAACTCAATCCAATTGATTTCTTAACAATTAGCAACTCTTCTTTTTCAATGTAGTAAACCAATTCAACTTCAAATTGCAATGTATTATCAATCTGTCTCAAATGGAAAAAATTATTATTGCCAATTTTTTTTATTTCTGTCGAATTTTTATTGTCAACACAAAAAGTTTTTATTCTGTCTCTGTTCAATTTGATATAGCTCTTTTTTAATAGATATGCTAGTATGCATGTTTGCATGACATTAAATATTGGTACAAAAGAAGAATTGATAATTCGCATGAACAAAGATTGAGTAATATTTGTTAATTCATAAAAAAAATTTTCATGCATTTGTATTTCTGAGTAATTAATTTTATTATCGTTGAATTTATCAAAGATATCTTTCGTGTTAGATAAAAAACAAATTTGAAGGCAAGAATGGCTCATGAAAAGTTGGTTTAGCAATTGAAGTAAACATTGTTTAATAATTATAATTGTTTTTTCGAATGCAACAATGAAATATTCTAGGTCTTGGTCTTGATTTGATTCTATAAATTGACTTATAATAACAATTTTGGATTCTAGCATATGCTGGAAAATATCTTGATTTTCATCAGGAGTAAAAGTAGAGTTGACATTGATAAAATTGTAATTTTTAACAATATTCGCAAAGATTTTATCTAAAATTTCTATATTTTTAGAAATATCAAAATTAATAAAGATAGAACTAAGCATTTCCTAGAAAACAAAAAATTGAATTATGAATTTGAATAGTTTACATATATTTTTATTATCAGTATCTTTTCTTTTACATTAATAAATAGAAAAAATAATATATCCGTTTGTTATAAACACATATGATTTATATAAAAAAAGAATAAAACATTCTTTTTTTTTTAAGAATATTTTAATATATCCATATTAAAATATTATGTACAAGTATGGCATTTAATTTTTACCATATTCGCTCTAAATATTCAAAATAGGAGAATATTCAAATATTTGTGATAAACCGAAAGGCAGAGATAATTCTCCATTTAATCCTGAACAATTCATAAAGGCTTCATCACCGATATAAGTAACTGTCTGAGAAATATCCAATTCATCATAGAAGCTAAAACAATTCAAAAAGGCTCTGCTACCAATATAAGTGACAGTTTGTGGTAAGACCAATTTTCCACTCAATCCAAAACAGTTACAAAAGGCGCCATTTCCAATCGAAGTTTATGGCTGGCGAATCTTCAACTGTCCTTTAAAATTAGAACAATTAAAGAATGCTTCATCACCGATCAAAGTAACAGTTTCTGGTATTTCTAAATCACCTGTGAAGCCAAAACAACCGTAAAATAAACGGCTGCTAATCGTACTCAATGAAGAAATCTTTCAAAAGCTTATTAATCCAGAACACACCGCAAAGCATTCACGACCAAATACACGGACAGATCCTTGCGTATCAAGATATCAGAAGCCGGAACAGCCAGAAAAAGCTTCATCTTTGATCATGTTAACTTTTTCTGGGATGGAAATATTGCCTTGCAAATTAAGACATCCTTTGAATGTACCTCTCTCAATAATTTCAATGAATTCAGGAATTTCAAAATAATTCAAAATTTCAATGAATGTAAAATACCAAAAAGTTAAGCTTTTGGACTTTAATATGACTCTATAAACAATTTTTTTTATTGTTAAGCAATTCTTAAATAAATAAAATACCATCGACATATAAAGCAAACTTCAAATCAAGGAAGGTTAGAAAAAAAGTGAATAAAAAAAAAACTTGGGTAAGCCGTGAATCGAACACGGGTCTATTGAGCCACAATCAATAATGCTAACCATTACACTACTTACCCTTAAATATATTCAATTATTGAAAACTACTTATCATAAAATAGATGTTTTTATTCTCTTTTTGTGATCGTTTTTCAAACAAATGATAGGTTTAAAAAGTGGAACAGTTAGATTAGATGATCATAGAAAAGAATGGGAAGAAGAAGCGCAAAGAACAATCACACTTTTAAAAAATATTTTAGGTCCAATTATCAAAGATATTCAACACATAGGGAGTACATCTATATATTCAATTAAAGCAAAGCCCATAATTGATATTGCCATAGCTGTTGATGATTTTGATAGTGTTCTCCAGCATGAAGCCCAACTCAAAGAGAACGGCTTTCATTATCGACCCAAATCAAATCTAAACGATCAAATTCTTTTTGCATGTGGCAGCCATTATGATGGAACCGGCGACATCCAAACACATTACATTCATATTTTCCATACAAATAGTAAAAGCTATCAAAATGCAATCAATTTTCGTGATTATCTCAACAAAAATATATCAGATGCCAAAAAGTACGAAAATTTGAAAACGAAACTCGCAGACGAGTCAAAAAATTGTGCAAACAGAGAGAATTACATCAAAGGCAAACATGACTTTATTACGTCAATAAACAGAAAAGCTTTCATGTCGACTTTTCTTGGCAAAAAAATAAAAATAAAAATTGACAGAAAAATTGGCACTTTTCATCCAAAATTCAATGATATTTATTATACTGTGAATTACGGTTATATTCCTAACGTTTTTGCTGATGATGGAGAAGAGCAGGACGCTTACTTGCTTGGAGTTGATCATCCAGTTGATGAGTTTGAGGGAAAAGTGATCGGCTTCATTCATAGGCTGAATGATGTTGAGGACAAACTGGTTGTGGCACCAGAAGGAGTAGTTTTTACTAAGGATGAAATCAAAGAAGCTGTGAATTTCCAGGAAAAATTTTTCAATTTTGAAATTGAAGTAATAAATTCTAATGTTATCTAATTAAAAATAAATTAAATTATTGTTATATTATATATTTATTTGTAATAATAATAATAAAAATTGATTATTAATTGAGATATTGCATTTTCATATAAATATAATAATTGAGAGAAAATCTTCAAAGTACTTTATGACTATTAAAAACTCTCAATTTTTTAGAATTTGAGAGAAATATTTGAGATTTGACATTTTAAAAATGATTATTATTTTTTAATATGAATTTGGATAAACAAGATTTTATTGATGCCATAGATTCTTTAGGTATTAATGGATCAGAAGTGTGTATCCATTCATCAATGAAATCATTCCGTGTAAATATCAAATGTGGAATCGAAGGTATTATCAATTCATTTTTAGATCAAAAATGCACAATAATGGTACCAACATTTTCAGATATTTACGAAGCACGACCAATTCCAAAATACATGCCCGAAAGGAATGGAGCGGGCGATTATTCATATTTCTTTAACAAGACGTACGCAGACGCAGAACCATTTGAAGCAACCAGCAAAGAAATCTCAGCTGAAGACATGGGAATATTTTCCAAATGCGTGCTTGACAATTCAAAAAGTGTGCGAGGAAGTCATCCACTCAATTCATTCACCGCTCTGGGAAGACATGCAGGAAGACTTGTCAGCTGCCAGACGTGGAGAGACGTTTATGCGCCATTCAAGCAGCTTTGTGAAGATGACGGTTATGTTCTTTTGATTGGAGTTGGACTGAGCTCGGCAACAATCATTCATTACGCCGAACAAGTTGCAGGACGGCATCCGTTCATTCGGTGGTCTGCTGATAAGAATAAAGAAGTGTCTCCTGTATCGGCTGGCGGTTGTTCAGAAGGATTTGACCATTTTAACAACGCATTATGCAATTTTGTGAAGAAAGTGAAAGTTGCAGAGAGCGAGTGGAAGTGCTACAAAGCAAGAGACATCGTTGATGCGTGCTCCGAAAGCATCAGAAAAAATCCGGAAATTACGCATTGTGGTGACATATGCTGTGATAGATGCAATGACGCAGTTCAAGGTGGCTGCATTTTAAGTGATAACTTTTGGAATAAATGAAATTGTTTTATAATAAAAAGACAAATATTTTTTTTGATTCCAGTGAATATTTCGAATGCTTTTCTTCATAATGATCGTCTTAATACATTCACAGGCATGGCTGATTAAATATTGTCATTTTTATTCATTTATATTATTTTCATTTTTCTTTTTTAAAGCATGTTTTTGCTATCGGCATTTTTTTTTTTTTTTTTTTTTTTTTTACATTTTATGATGATAGTGTTTTAAAAGAAACTACTGTTAGCGCAGAACACAATAGTGTGTTTTTCATTGATGTCTGAAAGTTGAATTTGGAACAGTGATTGGATTAATTTTTGACAGAAGCACAGACATCACACCAAATACTATTGATGTTTTCTTTTTGAAGAATTAGTTTTAACAAAAACAGCAAAAAGTGTTTTCAAAAAATATATTCTTCTTTTCCAGAATTAAAATTAAGAAAGAAATTGATACTTGATCAAAAAGTTTTTAACTTGGAAAATTCAGATCAAGTTTTTTATATTTGTTCAAATATTCAAAATTTAAATGCACAATTAGTGACAATTCTGTTATTATGCAAGGTAATAAGTTTTTTCACTCCAAAGAATTTTTTTGATGAAGATAATATGCTTGATATGATATTTCCTTTTTTTCAAGATTTCATTAATCTGGTAAAGAAAACAGATTTACCTATTTTTAAATCCCTCTGTGGCGAAAAATTAAGAAGATCTCTAAAAGCATCATCAATTAATACTTTGATTTTGTCATCAAATTTGCCGCTAAAAAATAAAGCAAAATCGCTTTTATCTTTCAATGTAACACCAGATATTATAAAGAAACGGCCAGAGGTTACCTTAAATTCAATAAAATTGGAAAATTAGATTTGAAACCACCTGAAAAAATGGAAAAATGCGTATCACTTTTCCCTACAGCTACTATTGTTGAACCACCTGAAGCTGATAATCGTATTTTGAGTAGATTGAAAACATCTTATTTTTATCAAAAACCTGAAACCCCAATTATTATTAACTTGACTGAAACCTGCAGAGTATCATCGTTTGTTTTCACCCCAACAACTGAAAAACTAGCCAGTGATGAAAATTATGATATCTATAATATTTTTCCATCAATGGTTTGTATTTTGGAGGCCTTTATATAAACCAAATGTTTCCAATTGTAGAAAATTTACCCCTTTCATGGCACACTGATACCATTTTTCGAGTTGATTCAAATAATTATTACTCAACTAATTTAAAGTACTTAAAATATGGAAAAGTTCGTTTTATTTCTTTTCATTTTAAATCTCCATTTAGAGCATTCTACTTGCCAAACATTGAAGTTTACTCTGAAGGAAGTGATACCTTAAATTTTCCAAAAAAAATAAAAGCAAAAGAGCTTCAACCAATCGAAACTTTTCATGCAAAAAACCTAGAATACATGAAAAGCGAATTCCAAAGAATTGCTAACGATGTATCAATCCAATTATTTCTTTCACAAAATCAAGATAAAATCAATGACTTGCTCAATATCAATAAGTATTTTAAAGAACGTCAAAATGATAAGGCAAAAAAAACTGATGAATTTATTGTTTTGAATAATATATTGAGAAATAACGAACTTGTAGTGATGATTAAAAAATATCCATTTTTATTAAATAAAAACCAACAGAAGTTCAATTTTATGAAAACCAATCATCCAAATTCAACGTACATTCCTCTTTTATTAGCTTCAGGTCCACCACTTTTTGAATACGTAATTGGTCAGAAATATGAATTATCCGAATTTCATGTTTTTGAGCCTAAAGAGTCTATTATTATATTAAAATTAGTTACATTACATAATTATTTCATTGATAACCTAGAAATCCGCTGCAAATATCCTCTTTTAGTTGAAATCCTCAATAATAATCGAAAGTATCTATTTAACCCTCCAGGCAATGAGCATCAAATTACACTAGAATCAAATACTAGAGTCATTGATGTAAAAATAATCGGAAATCCAATAAGTATTACCTTTTTTGGAATCAGTTCGAATGTAAAAAGTTCATATAAAATTAAAACGGTTTCACAACTGAGTCCTAAAAATAGCAGGTGTTCAACGCCTTCTAAATATTTGCCTCTATCATTGAAATGCAATGAATTTCATTGCTATGTTCAAGACTCACAAATTCAATTTAACGAAACAAAAGAAATAATTGGCTTAAAATTCACAAACTATAGCTCACCAATTTATCCGAGGTTTCTTCTATTTGACGATAAAGATCCTCTGTATGTAAAAGCCAGTTCAAACGCTTTCTTTCTGCCAAAAATCATGAAATGCAAAAAATTAAAAATTTTTGATGAAAATTTATCTAATGTTAAATGCAGTGCAACTATTTTTATCGTTGACACAAATCAAGATAGCAAACCTCAAAATGACAGTGATATTTATGATTCTGGCGATAATCATGGTGACACTGTTAAAAAAACTAAAATTCAGAAAATCATTGAACGAAAACCTTTTATCATTTCTATTTCGGAAAAAAATAAATAATTTTTTATTTTTTTGATTTGTTTAAACAGAGCTTTTATATAGTTATAATATCAATGTAGTGGTCGGAATAATATGTATACAGAGGTATTCATGTTAAGTGACTTAACGTCTTTTTGAATTTTTCTAATCTCATTATTTCCATCAATATTAAGTTATATGCATTCAAATCAATAATTTTTAATTGGTTGCTCGATATAATCATTTTAAGAATGTCTAACACTGTTAATTTTATAAAAATTTTAATCTGGTTTATCTTTAATATTTCATTCAATCTTTATGGTTTTTGAAAATTCCAAATATATTTATATTAATACACATAAGATTAATTAAATTATTAGATTTTTCAAATTTAATTAGATTTATAAACAGAAATAAAAAGAAATTAAAATTTTTTTCAGATATAAACTTATCATATCTTTTTTTTCAGCCTAGAATTTTATATAATACTTTTCCATATGATATTTTATTATATGTATTAATGTATATGTTGGTGCTTAAGATATTCATACGCTTAATTTTTAGAAATAATGGTTTTGATTTTAATGGCTTATTTTAATGGTGTAAAATGTCATAAAAAGGGTTTAAAAATATGTATTTCAAGAAATAAGAAAGTATTCAAGTATATATTTCACTAAACATATTTATTGTATTTTGAATATTATTGTATTTTATTTTTTATTGTAAAAATAAAATGATTAATCAAGATTTTTTAATTGATTAGTTTAAAATATATTAATTCAATATTTATTTAATTTCATTCAATATATAAACTAACCAGGTATTCAAAAAAATGATCGTCATTTCAATAATAAATCTTTATTCAAATTATAGTTATGAATTTATCTTAATAGTAAATAAAATAAACCATATTATATATATTAATATAATATAAAACATTACATAAAAAATAAATAATATAATATAAAAAAAATATATTAAAATATTATATAAATAAATCAGCAGAAATAAAAAATTAAATTATTTCAATTTTATAATAATCCTTTGAAATATTACTCCATTTTTATTGAAATATTTTCTTTCAAATCAAACAACTTTTGTTAATGATATTCAAAATTGGGAATTTAATTTCACTAACAAAAGTTCTCCATAGCCATTTAGCCATAGAAATATAATTTATATTAATATCTCGAAATAAAACGTATAAAACATTATATACTTTCTATTATAGCATAAATATAAAATATATAAAATAATATATAATTATCAATCGAATCTCTAGGCTAGATCTCTTCATGAATACCTCTATGTATACCTTTGAAAAATATGTATAAGCTTGATTTTCAATTGTTATATGGCTGTTAATTCAAAAATTTGAATATAATTTAAGTTTTAAAAATACATAAATATCTCATTTAATTTTTGACAAAAATCTATTTACATTTAATAATTATATTAAATTAGGAAATAAGATATAATTTCAAAGTATAAAATAAAAAGTAATTAATTTCTTAAAGAGAAACATAACGTATACATATAATTCAATATGTATGCATATTTTTCTCACCACTATAGTAATAAAGGAAAAATTTTAGCCAGTCTGCAATTCGGACCCGACGAGAAAAGGCAAAGAAAAAAGAGATCAAACTTGATCAATACTGTACTAAAAGAGCCAATCTTTCAGCGTCTGATGCTTTCACTCCCACAATGAACTTTAATGCAACCGACACTTTCACTCCTTCTAATATATTTTCTGTTTCAGCAGATTCAGGAATGGAAAATACAAATAAATTAGTTATAGATTAAAAAAATCAGTTATATCATGTATTTATTATTTATCGCCTACAACTCAGTTGTTTAGAGATGCCTTTATTCTAAAACCAAAGATAATCATTCGAATTGAAATCAGTATTTCCTTATTCGTACAAGAAATAAAATCATATTTTCCATTTAATTTTATTAATATTTGAATTTTATTTAGCATTAATATTAGGATATCCTATTTTGAAGGAAATTTCAATTTAACCATCTTTAAGGAAGATTTGTGAAAAATTTTGAATATTTTACAAATTATTTTCATTCAAAAATCGGTTATAAAGTAATATTTTTCAAGAATCGATTAATGTCTCAAAATAATCAAATAAGACTAAGAAAATCCTGCGTATTAGGCATTCCAATTCAAAGTTTTGAAAAAGATTTTTCATTTATAGTTAATGGTAAAGAATTCAGAACAAATAGACTCGTCGCAGATTTATTATCTCCTAATATTTGTCAGATTCACCAAATTGATCCCACATCTAATATTTTTGAATTTAACACAAAAAATAATGGCGATTTTTCAAATATTTTAAGCCTAATAAATTTCAAACCAAATGACTTCCTAGAAAACGAGCTACCATTTGTTTTGGAAGTACTAGAAATTCTTGGAACAGAATTATTGGAGATATACGAATTAAACGAATTCAAAGAGATGAGCAACGACAACATCATAACATTAATTAACAAACATAAAAAGTACGGCCAATTCTATTCCAAGCAATTAGGGGAAGAAATTACATTTATTTCATCGCACTTTTTTGAGCTTTGTGAAAAAAAAGAAGAAGATTTAATTAATCTAGATATTAATATTCTTCAGTCAATTTTAAATAACCCCAAGCTCAAAGCTAATGATGAAGATCAACTTTTACGATTTGTCAACAAACTTTATTCAAAGAATCCAGACAATTCTTTTTTATATGAAACAATTTTATTTTCTAACGTCTCAAACGAGACGATGGAAGAATTTGCTTCACTATTTGATATAAACGACATCACAGGGGGAATATGGCATAGGCTGACCGAAAGACTGACCAATAAAAAAATAAAATCAGATCGATATGCAGAATTCAAACATTTGAAAGAAATTCCTTACCAGGAAGGTCAGCAATTTTCAGGGATCATCAAATACCTCAGAGACAAGACGTCTAATAAAATTGATAATGAAATCGTAATTTCACATTCATCAATTCGAAATTCAGGTCAAGAAGCATCAAATGTTGTTTTGTATGAGAGAAGTGACAAGTACTTTTGCTCTGGAAACAATCCAGATAGTTGGATTTGCTTTGAATTCAAAAAGCACCGAATAATTCTGACAGGTTACCAAATTCAAACAACAAGTTGGTGTTCAAATTGGAATCCAAAGAGCTGGATAGTTGAAGGATCTCTTGATGGGGATGATTGGAAAAATCTTGATGAGCAAAAAGACTACCCTTATCTGAAAGAATATGATCATACATGCAATTTTACACTTGACAATCATACAAAACTGGGCTGTAAGTTTATTAGATTTCGCCAAACTGGCCCAAATTGGAATAACAGCAATAATTTTTCACTGAGACATGTGGAATTATATGGAAATATATATGAAATTTAATGAAATACGATTAATAGTAATAAAAATAATTATACTTTAACAATGTTATTTTTTGCTTTAATAATTAAGACAGACTCAATATTAAATAATTGTCATGCTACAAAATGAAGTGGTGCTTGTTACAGGATCATGCTAATAGCAATTGCTCCTTTAGGGAATCCATTTGAAATTTCAGGAATTGTTATTCTTTTAAATTTCATTACAATCGGCTCAATTGTTTTTTGCTATTTGTTGTTATCAATAACAATTTTTACTTTTTCTGATTAGATCACAGTATTTTTATTTAATTAACCTTCATGATTCTCTAATAATAAATCTGGAAGCTCGGATAAATCCTCCTGATTCCGTAGTTAATTAGGATGTTCAACCGAACTTACTGATTTTCTAATCAATATACAGGAATTAACTTCTGAATATTGATTTAATTATTTATTCTTATCCCTAATGCATGTATTAGGGATCTGGGTTGTTCCAGATAAAAAAATAAAGCTTTGGCCACAAATAGCTTTTTTTAATTGTAAATGAAACCTACCTTCTTATAAGAATTCAATTTCACCATATTTCACCTTGTAACTTCAACTTTTTAACAACAATCTCAAAAAGCTAACTTTTTGTATGATACATTCATTTAAATAATGAACTTTTTGAACGAGCACCCAACCTCTCAAATAGTTCTTAAAAACATATCAATTGAAATAATTTCTATGGAATGTCTAATCGCCTGGTTTCATAATAATTTTTTTCTATATAAGTATATAAATTTTTAAAAAAATTGTATACATTCTTATCAAATGGATAATTCATAAAAAATAATATTAATATAAAAAAACATTAATTAATTTATTTGGAATTTAATATTTATTTAAACGATTTATGGAAACAATTGTTGAAATTGTTCATTATCTTGGGCATAATATTTAGCGGTTCTTCAAAAGAAATATAGAAAAAATCGTTAAAAAGACAACGGTAACTTTACAAATAGAATAAAAGAAGTATTTCATCTTCATAATTAATTTCGATTCCATTTTGTTGGAGCAAAAGTTGAGTTATTTCAAAGTTTTTATGCAATACAGCAATTTGTAAAGGTGATTTATTAAAAATTAAAATTAAAAACTAAATAAAAAAGAATTAATGACAAACGGAATTAAAAGAAATAGATTTGTAATTAAATAAAAAAATGATCTCAAATGACATAAACAAAACAATAAAAACATTATTAAAACATATCAATTAAATAGCGTCATGAATTAAATATCTGAAATATCAAAAGATTAGGTAAATTTGAATATGATTAAAATTTTGAATTATCAAATTTCATAAATTATTTTTAGAAACAGCATTGAAAATTCTTAATTTGAAATTCTATTAAAACACTTAATTTTGTAACCGAATTGAAATATATAAAAAGAAAAATAATATTTAATAATATTATTTTAAAATTGTGTTAAATTTCATTATTTTGCAATGATATAAATATTTAATTTATTTAATCCTATTATAATGATATATTTGAAATTTTATTTTAAAAATATCAGTTTAAATGCATGGACAATTAATATCAATACAATTAAGTGATAATAAAAATTGAACCATTTCAAAATCATCATTTGAAACTGCTAATGTTAATAATGTGTGATGAAAACAAATAAATAAAAATTCTATTTAAATATTTGAAGTAGAATATCATAAAATAAATTAATAAGAAACTATATATAAAAATAAGTTTTAAATTATATTAATATACTATTTAAAACATAATTTAAATTTGTGATCTTGAAATTTTATTCGACAAAAATATATTCAAAATTACATTTAAAATTTGAATATTAATTGTATTAGCATTGAAAATTTTGAATATTATTGAAATTTACATTGAAATTTCTTGCCTTATGAAATTAAAAAATGTTTATTTGGAAATTGTATTAAACTATTTTAATTTAGAATGCTTTGAGTACTAATATTAATCTTTTTATTATTTAATAAAAGTTGTAATATTTTAATATCCTTGTTGCGAATTGCCAAAGAAATCGGTGTTTTATAAATAATAAAATAAAATCATATTTAAATATTTAAGTATTATTTCATTTAAATATAAAATTAAGAATCATATAAAATGCATGAACATAAAATTATATGAATATATTAATTTTAAATGTAATCAATAATGTGAATTGAAAATGTAATTTAAATTTTTACCAATGAATTTTATTAAACAAATGAATTCAAATTTTATTAAAAAAATGACTTTAAAACATAGTTTAATTATTTTAATTTCAAACTAGATTCAAAAACTATGTTTAAAATGAAATTAAAAATAAAAATGAAATGTTATGAAAAAAAAAAAAAATATTTGAAATGAAGTGATATTATTATATTTTGAAATGTAATTAAAACTTTAGATTTTTGACTCTATTAAATACTTTATATGCAAAATCCTATTAAATATCAATGAAAAACCATATAAACTTAAATATCTTAGAATATTGTAAAGAACCATCAAAGAAATATTATAAAAAATCAAATATTTAGTATATTAGAAGAATGAATTCAAAATGCCATCATAATAATTAAATTAAAATACTATTAAAATATCAAATTTCGAATTATATTTAAAAATACAATTTATTACTGTCTTTAAATTATTAATATTAAATTTTATTTAAAAATTGAACTTCAAATTATATAAAAAATAAGTGTGAATATCCAATACATTAACATCAATATTTTCATTCGACAATAAAAGTTCAACAATTTTATATTTTCTGTTTTCAATAGCAATGCTGAGTGCTGTTTTATTTTAAAAATAAAATTAAAATTTCGTTAAATAAGATAAATTTTAACTGTATTAACAAACTTTAGTCAAAATGTGATTCAATTTTTTCTTTTAAATTTCATTAAAATTGTTATTTTTAAAACGTAATTAAAATATCAATTTAAGAATTTTATATAAATATTTTATTTAAGATTGAATTAAATAATTAAAATGCAAACGAAATTAAGAAAATAAAAAAAGAAATGTAATTAAAAATAAGCGATTTGTAATTTGATTAAAAACAAATATTTTCTTTGAAATAATATTAAATTTTATTTTATAATTCTTTTAATATTTACGTCAATTTTTTCCATCGATAATAAATACTTAACAATTTCATTATTACCTTTTTTTGCGGCAACATGCAAAATAGTTTCATGAAAAGTAATTTAAAACTTCATTAAAAAATATTTTATTATAAATTAAATTAATAAATAATTATTTGAAATATAATCAAAATTATAAAATTCAAACATCATTGAAATATTGAAATTTCAAAATATAATAAACAAATTGATTTTTGAATGCGATTAAACAAGCAAAAATAAAAATGTCATTAAATAATCATTTGTAAAATCTTATGAAAATAATTATTTCATATTGAATTGAAAAAATTCATTAAAATTTTATTCAAAATCAATCTGGGCTTTTCTGTCCATAAAATTTTCTGTCCGTTTCTAACTTTTTGAAACAAGGCGTCACTTTTTTTGGATAGAAAGCGGTTATTTTAATCGATAAACTCTCAAATAATTGAAATAAATGTCCATAACGAACATTTTTTGGACATTTTATATAATCATAAAATATTTAGCATTTTTGATTGTTCTTTCATATAGTTAAAGAATATTCTCTTATTGCGAAATTAATTGAATTTCATTTATCAATAAAAATAACAATATTTTGAAATTCCATCAATAAATAACTTATTATTATTATCATTATTAGTTTTACAACTCTTAATATATATATAATATTGGTATTTTTGAATCCAACATTTTATTTAACGAAGTTATTAAAATGCATTTTAAAAAAAATATTATCGTTCTTATAACCTTATCAATTTTAGAAAAATTTGAATTTATATTTGTTTTTAATAAGAACCAAATTATCATTTAATTTCATTTTTTTTAAATATGAACGATTAAATTTTATTCAAAAATAATTTTTTTATTATTATTTTTTGGATAATTCAAAAGCTAAAGTATAAAACAATAAAAAAGAACATTAATATTTTTGAGGTAGTTCAATGAAAATATTGAATGTTCTGTCCGTATTTGAGTCAAATGGACATTTTTGGACATTTTGGACAGTGTAAAGTTTTCAAAATATAACGAGAAAATTTTCCTGTCCATTGGATATTTTTTAAAACTTTTTGAATGAAATCCGTTTGGACAGAAAAGCCCAGAAATCAATCATAAAATTGAATTAAAAAATTGAATATTAAACAGTATTCATAATAATTTTTTTTAAAATTCTGAGTTTATAATTAACATCAATAATATTTTCATCAAGAATCATTTTAACAATATGGAAATAATCATAGCGGCAAAGATAGAAAAGAGAAGACCTGACGTGGTCAACTACAACGAATGCAAAATTATAATATTTGATGCTTGTTATAAAAATCTCAAAATTATTTTCTCTTTTTTCTGACAAATAATTTGTAATAAAATAATTGGCAATGCCATTGTGATGGCATTTAATCGATTCAGCAAAACAATCTTGATAAGAATCATGCAATGGTCTGATATGGTTTTCTTCGAGAATATGAATGATATCAGCATTGTTTCCATGAATTGAATAAAACCACAAAGATGGTGTCAAATCAAAATGAAATTTTTCCAAATTAACTTTATTTAATCTCAAATATTGAAAGATTTGAATTGATCCATAAAATGCAGCATATTCAATTAAAGTTGATGTGTATTTAATTAAAAAAGGGTTTGTCTCAAAAATAGACGGTTCTATTTCAATTGAAAGTGAAATGTTGGTTTGATTAACATATGAAACAAATTCATCAATAGAATCATTTTGAATCAATTGGCAAATATAGTTATCATTCTCACCAATTTGTCGTTTTTTGTCAAAATTATCTGGAATTTCTTTCAATATTTCTTCGGTTAAACTTTTTGATAAAAACGGTTTTACCTCTGGGAAAAAGTAATGAGGATAAAAAGCATCTAAATATTTACCTTCTGAAATGAATAATGTTATTGACTTATCTATTGTTAATAATTTGTTTTCTATAAGAATTAAAAGAATTCTTTTGTTGCTCTTGAAAATTTCAAATATTTCGTTGTTTGTAAAATTTTGTTCAATTTTCTCTTTAAAAAATTGAATAATTTGCTCCATTTTGGCGATTAAACCATTTGAACGATGAAAACCATTCGATATTTTTACGATCATATGAAGAAAAGACTTGAACAAATTGGTATCATTAAATATTTTTTGATCGTCGAAAAAAGTAATAATATCATCACAATTAACTTCATCATTAAGAAATTCAAGGAATTTTTCTTGAATTTCTTTCATTTTATCAAAATAATCTTGAAACTCCATGATCAAAAAAAGAAAAATATAAGTATGTAACGATAGAAAATTTTCAATAAATTGAAAAAAAAATTCTATAGATTTTGTTTGAAAAGTATTTAATTAAAATGCATATATTATGTAGAATTTGGTCAATTTAAAGACCAACCTCCTAAGAAGGTATTTTCTATTTATTTAATTCTTGAGAAAATCATATGTATCTTTCTAATAGTATGGTTTTTTAGTTTAATTCGGTATTGTTCATATGCCACACGATATAAATATTCTCTAACAAGTACTGATTTAAATTCTTGCATATTGAGCTTGCTAATTTAGAGTTCTTCGTAATATTTATTATCATCTCCCTCATTAGTAAGAAATTCTAATAAAATGTTTAGTATTGATTTCATTTTCTCTAGATATTCCATGATCTTATTTGTTTATTATAAAATATTTGTATTATATAAAATTGAGACAGCATTATTAATTATTTGATTTTTAATTGAAATTTAGACTTATTTCTTATGAATTTTTAATTTGTATGTATTGTTTATATCTTCTAAAATTAAATATTTATAATTTATATTTTTATTTTTATAATTAATATAAATATTTTATTAAATATTTTATATATATATTTCGAATACTTTCAGAAATTTATGTATAAATTTAAATTTTTTTTTGCATCAATTTTGAAAGTTAATTTGCCTATACAACTTTTTCTGAAATTTTAAAATCATTACAGGTTTGCATAATCGGCAATCTTTATCCGCAGCAATCAACGAATTAAAAAATCTAAGAATAAAGCCTAGGAGATCCTATAAATATCCATCAAATGTATCGAATCAAAATAAATCTATCCAGTCCGTTGCTGAAAAGCCAACTAGCAGATACTATAGTGTTCCCGAATCGATACCATCGAATGATTATTTTAGTAAATCTACCTGCAGCGCCAAACCAGATTTGATTTCTGATACATGTCAAACATCTCAAGGAAAGACGCTAATTAATTCTATTTTTTCCTCATCAGCATATAATCCAAAAGTCATCAGACCAATATCCTCACCAGCCAAAGACAATTCAACACCAAACCCTTCCATATCCCATGTCCACCTCCCAGACGCACCAACTACAGTCTCCCGTCCTACAAGTCCACGATATACGGCCACCCCAACCACGGACATGACGAAATCCGGCCGTCTCTCCTCCAGGAGGTCTAAACGGGCCCGCATTACATCAGCTCGCTCAAACTGCCAAAATGCTCTCAAAAAGTTCCCCTCAGAAAAAATCAAAAATCATGTCCATTTTTCCGCTGTCTCAATCCAGCACCCGCCGTCCCAAAACGACGCCAATAAGTACCACAAGTTCGGCGTCCATCTTCTCTATGACACGAACGAGCGAAAACGCGCATCGGTTTATCTCAAAAAGTCGGCCGATCTGGGCAACGTGAAGGCTGCCCTGCTGTACGGGACGATGCTCAAGGACGGCGACGGCGTGGAGAAGGACGATGGGCAGGCAGCGCACTACCTGAAAATCGCCGCAGACGCCGGAATCATCGACGCGATGCGCAACTACGCGTTGATGTGCAAGACTGGAAGCGGCGTCGAATATAGCATGAACGAGGCCGTCAGATACTTCCAAGCGGCGGCCGATCTGGGCGACATGGAGTCGGCGCGGCAGATTGTGAAGATACTGGAAAACGGATTTCCGTTCCTGCTTGGGAGAAGGGAGTCCGCGAAGTACTACAAGATGCTCGCCGACAAAGGCGACGCTGATGCATTGAGCAAGTACAACGCGATTGTTGCGAAATTTAGGAAGTGATGCTGATGATATATAATGCTGCGAGTTTTTCTTCTTATTAATTTCATTTAAATGATATCAGATCAATGTAATGAAAAACGAATAGACATGTTTTATAAAGCTAACTATTAATTACTCCATCTAAACTGGTACGCAAATTTTCGGACTTTATCGTACTATTCAATTCATTGAATTTTAAAAATAATCAATTCAATATTTGAAAAGTTCATTCAAATTTGAATCGTCCGAAAATTTGAGTACCAGTTTATGTAATCATTGTTGCAATTCTTTTTTTGGTGTAGCAAATTTAATTGATACTCTTTTTGCTAAAAATTATAGCAATGCAGTTTGGCGACCTTCATTTTGTCAATTGTTCTTCCATCATGTAGGCATAGTTTGCCATTGATTTTTCGTTTCCAATCTTGGAGTTAGATTTATAGTTTTTACTAATATTTAATTTAAAGATGAAGTACAAATTTATTAAGTTTAAAATAGAGTTTTGAGCTTTTTCTAGCCCTAGATTTCTTTAAAAAGTTGATTTATATTGACCTTAAATTGAATATAATAGGTCAAATGTAATCGTTAATTTAACAATTAAAAGTAGAGGGCTGACATTTTCATAATGCCCATATATCATATATTATATATTAAAAAACCGCCAAGGGGGATCGAGTTAAGCTGAGCAAAGCGAATTAGAGACAATACCTTCAAAATTAAAAATAATCTTTTATTTGATTATTATTAAATTGCGACTCTGTTATTAGAACTGGCGTATCTTCAGGTTTGACTTTTTTAGAATCGATTTCCCTCCCAATTTTTCGGGAAGAAACATTTAGTCATTAAATTATCATAATATTTTTTTCCCCGTGAAACTTATAAATAAAATAAAATATAATTAAAAAATAATTTATTACGTGTATGATTTGTGTCTTGAATTTGGTATGGTAATATTTAGAATTAATTGAGAAAAAAACATTTTAAAAAAGTACGGTAAAACCATAATTGATTTCAAACTTTTTCAATGGCTTATATTGGTCACCTCACCAAAATCATATCTTCTCTTCACATTAATTTTCCTAAAAAAATCCAGTTAAATGTCAAGCCAAAAAGCAGCTATCTTTGATTTTGGAACCTTTGAAACAAAAATTGGATTTGCTGGTGACAAAAAGCCGCAAAAGACTTTCTATTCAGTAGTTGATTCTTCAAATAAACATGGGGTCGGTGATTCGGCTGAAGAAGTTAGAGGCAGAATCAATTTTATAATTGACAATTGTGTTGTTACTAATTGGGACTTAATGGAATCCTTAATTACGTATTCATTTAATTGGCTTAGAGTCAAAGCTGAAGACACGCCAGTTCTAATTACAGAGTCGCAATTTAATAATAGGGGACAGAGAGAAAAAATTTCCCAAATCTTATTTGAAACATTTAATATTCCTTCGTTAACAATAATATCCCAAGCATATCTCTCATTACTTGCAACCGGATCTGAAACAGGAATGGTACTGAATATTGGAGAAGGCGCTTCATTTGCTGTTCCAATTTATGAAAGTGTTCCTTCATTATATGCATTGAAAAAATGTAATATATCTGGATCTAAGATTAATGAATACATGTTTCTTTTAGATGCTTATGGTTCTGGTGGGCAAAAAACATCTTTTAAAGATAAAGATAAACTTTTTAAAGATAAAAAAAATGGTGGTCATCATGAATGCATGGAGCTCCTTTTTGATCCTTCTTTGAGTGGACAGTCAGGTGACAGTATTACTAAAGTTCTCTTTGATTCAATTATGGCAGCCAATATTGATTTAAGAAAAGATCTTTTCTCTAATATCGTCTTAAGTGGAGGATCAACAATGTTTGATGGATTTCCCGAGAGAATTAAAAAAGAAATTACTGAAATGGCACCGGATGATATGAATGTTGATATTATCGCACAACCAGATCGTGATCAATTGGCATGGAAAGGGGGATCAATTTTTGCTACTCGTCCTGAATATGAAAAACTGAAATTATCTAAAGACGAATATTTAGATTTCCTTGGAATCATCCATAGGCAATTTATCTATTAAACGTTTTTATTCAAAACAGTGAACGATCTATTATTTTTACACTACAATTTAAAAAATATGGTTTAATATATTTTTGTCGCGATTCTTTTTCAAAAAAAATTTGAATGTCATGATTCTAAAAGAAAAAAATGTATAACTTTTTGAGTAAAAATTGAATGTATGATCGAAAATGATAAAATCTAAAGAAAACATATATATTATATTAAAAAACAGTAGTAACAAATAATACACTCTTTTTTTACAAAATGAATAATTCAGTATCAATAAAATTCAAGAATTACTTTATTATATAAACAATACATGTTGAAATTATCTGTTTAAAAATTCATTTAAAAGATAAATAAATCAAAAAACTGTGAATTTAAATATCTCATGAATGCGTAATATTAGAGGTATTCATGTTAAGTGACTTAACGTCTTTTTGAATTTTTCTTATCTCATTATTTCCATCAATATTAAGTTATATGCATTCAAATCAATAATTTTTAATTAATTGTTCGATATAATCATTTTAAGAATGTCTAACACTGTTAATTTTATAAAAATTTTAATCTGATATATCTTTAATATTTCATTCAATCTTTATGATTTTTGAAAATTCCAAATGTATTTATATTAATACGCTATGATTAATTAAATTATTAGATTTTTCAAATTTAATTAGATTTATAAACAGAAATAAAAAGAAATTAAATTTATTTTCATATATAAACTTATCATATCTTTTTTTTCAGCCAAGAATTTTATATAATACTTTTCCATATGATATTTTATTATATGTATTAATGTATATGTTGGTGCTTAAGATATTCATACGCTTAATTTTTAGAAATAATGGTTTTGAATTTAATTGCTTATTTTAATGGTGTAAAATGTCATAAAAAGAGTTTAAAAATATGTATTTCAAGAAATAAAAAAGTTTTCAAGTATATATATCACTAAACATATTTATTATATTTTGAATATTATTGTATTTAATTTTTTATTGTAAAAATAAAATGATTAATCAAGATTTTATAATTTATTAATTAAAAAATATTAATTCAATATTTATTTTATTTCATTCAATATATAAACTAATCATGTATTCAAAAAAATGATCGTATTTTCAATAATAAATCTTTATTCAAATTATAATTATGAATTTATCTTTATATTCAATATAATAAACCATATTATATATATATAAATATAATATAAAACATTACATAAAAAATAAATAATATAACATAAAAAAATATATTGAAATATTATATAAATAAATCAGCAGCTACAAAAAATTAAATTATTTCAATTTTATAATAATCCTTTGAAATATTACTCCATTTTCATTGAAATATTTTCTTTCAAATCAAACAACTTTTGTTAATGATTTTAAAAATTGAGAATTCAATTTCTCTAACAAAAGTTCTCCATAGCCATTTAGTCATAGAAATATAATTTATATTAATATCTCGAAATCAAACGTATAAAACATTATATACTTTCGATTATAGCATATATATAAAATATTAAAAATAATTTTTAATTATCAATCGAATTTCTAGGCTAGATCTCTTCATGAATACCTCTATATAATTATAATGTTCATTATCGATCAGCATATTTCATTAACATCAGTTTATTTTTGAAATTATTTGAACATGCACTAAATATACAGTTTATTTTATTACAGAAAAGCTGATATTATACTTTTTTTTTTAATGGAAATAAAAATCTTTTTATATTTTGAATAGTTTATATTTATATTTTTCTGCGCAAAAAGCGGTTGGAAAAACTTTAGATTCAATATTATTGTTTGATTTTTTGTTTCTCTGAATGAATTTCGAAGAATATTTGGAGGAAATGAAAAGGATCCAGAAAAATCTGCTGGACTTTCTTGAATGTAATGACGAAAATGCTACTCTTACTAATATATTTGAAGATAATAGATTTCATGAAGATAAACATGAACTCATTTCAATATTACATTTTGTATTAAAAATATCTAATAATCATCATCGAGATGAGAATTTTTTTAGTAAAATCGAAGAAATTTTGCAATTTTTCAAAGAAGATATCAAAACAAAACTTTCAAATTCGGAAATTTTCAATATTTTCAAGAGTAACAAAAAAATACTTTTATTTTTAAATCAAGAATTTTTGTTTACTTTTGATGAACAAATTGTTAAAGAAATTATCCAATCCAAATATATCAAAGCTGACTATTCAAAATATTTTTCACCAGAAATTCGACCATTTATAAATGAGAAATGGTTTCCAAAAGAAATCAAAGAAGACGATTTGTTTAGAAAAGAATTACCAGAATATTTTTATGATAATAGAAAAAATGGCGAAAATGACAGTTTTATTTGTGAAATGATTCAAAAAGACTCGGTTGATAATTTTATCCAATATGTAAATCAGTCTTTTTATCCGCTTGATTCTCAAATTGATCGATCGATTTATGAGACAAACAACTTTTTACTGAAAAACGAGCAAATAAGATTAATTGAATATGCTGCATTTTTCGGTTCAATTCAAATTTTTCAATACCTGAGAATGAATAAAATTAAATTAACGCCATCTTTATGGCTTTATGCAATTCATGGTAAAAACGCAGAAATTATTCATTTGCTTGAAGGAGATAATATTAAACCAAGAGATCAAACTTACAAAGAATGCTTAATAGAATCAATTAAATGTCATCACAATGATATAGCGAATTACATTCTCGATCAACATCTTCAAAATGAAAAAGATGACTCGAATAATATTTTGGTTAATTGTCTTAAATATTTCAATTTGTGTTTTGAACAAAATAATTTAATCAATGAATCCTCATTTTGTCATTTATGTAGATATGATTATTATTGTCTTGTTAATTTCCTTTTAAAAGAAAAGAATATTGATATAAATGCAAAAACAATTTATATAACAAAAAATTAATAAAATTCTTTTTTAGATATTTGAATTACATTTTAAAATCATGTTTCTAAATGACATTTAAAATCATGTATATGAGTAAAATTTAAAGTCATATATTTGAATGATATTTAAGATCATAAATTTGAATGAAATTCATATATACATTCATAAAACAGCATTATTTACAGCAGTTGAGAAAGGAAATATTGAAATCATCAAACTTTTATTAACTAACGAAAAAATTGAAGTTGATACTCTATCTGTTTTCATCATTCTTTTTATAAAATTCAAATTTAAATAATTGAAAATAATTTAAAATCTTATATTTAAGTTCCATTTTAAATTATATATTTGAGTGGAATCATAAATTATTAATTTGAATGAAATTTAAGATCATATATTTGAATGAAATTCATATTACATTCATAAAACAGCATTATATACAGCAGTTGAAATAGGAAATATTGAAATCGTCAAACTTTTATTAACTAATGAAAAAATCAATGTTAATATTCTTAATATTTTCTTTTTATTTATATAAAATTCAAAATCATATATTTTAATTATATTAAAAAATCATATATTTGAATAACATTTAAATTCTTATTTTTAAATTTCATTTAAAATCATATATTTGAATTACATTTAAAGTTGAATAATTAAATTATATTTAAAATCATATATTTGAATGGAGTTTAAAAACATATATTTAAATAATATTTAAAATCATATAGTTGAATGAAATATAAAATCATATATTCAAATAGAATTTCGATATGAATTCATAAAACAGCATTATTTATGGCAGTTGAAAAAGCTAATATTGAAATCATTAAACTTTTATTAACAAATGAAAAAATTGATGTTAATATTACATATGTTTTCAACATATTTTTTATAAAATTCAAAATCATATATATTAACTCCATTTTAAACCATATTTTTAAATTCTATTTGAAATCATATAATTGAATTTCATTTAAAATCATATAATTCAATGACATTTGAAATTATATCCTTGAATAGCATTTGAAATCATATAATTGAATGGAATATAAAATCATATATTTAAATAATATTTATAAGAATATATTTGAATATAATTCAAAATCATATATTTTAAATATCATTTTAAATGATATATTTGAATGAAATTCCTATATGAATTCATATTACGGTATTGTATAAAGCAATTGAAAAAGAAAATATCGAAATCATCAAACTTTTATTAACTAATGAAAACATCGATGTTAATTTTATAAATATTTCCTTTTTTTTTTTTTTATGACATTAAAATTAATTATATTAATTATATTAATTATATTAATTGTATTTTATTTAAAATTGTATTTTTGAATTCCATTTAAAATCATATAATTGAATATCATTTGAAATCATATATTTAGATAAAATTCTGAAATAAATTCATCAAACAGCATTATCTAAAGCAATTGAGATTCAAAATATTGAAATTGTCAAACTTTTACTAAAAAATGATAAAATCGATGTTAATATTCCAAATATTTTCATTTTATTTTTCAAAAAATTCAAAATCATATATTTTAATCACATTTTAAATGATATATTTGAATGGAATTTAAAATCATATATTTGAATATAATTGAAATTCAATTATTTGAAATACATTTAACATTATATATTTGAATGATATTCTAAATCATATATTTGAATGCCATTTCTTTATGATTTCATGTAACAGTATTATATGAAGCAATTCAAAAAAAAAATATTGAAATCATCAAACTTTTATTAACTAATGAAAAAATCAATGTTAATATTATAAATATTTTCATCATTCTCTTTATAAAATTCCAATTCATGTCATTGAATATAATTCAAAATCATCTTTTTATACTCCATTTAAAACCATTCTTTTAAGTTCCATTTAATATCATATATTTGAATGGAATTATAAAATAAAATATTTGAATAATATTTCAAATCATATTTTTCAATATAATTTATAATCATATTTTAGAATAGAATTTCGATATTAATTTATAAAACAGCATTATATACAGTAGTTGAAAAAGGAAATATCGAAATTGTCAGGCTTTTATTAGCTAATGAAAAAATTGATATTAATATTATTAATAAAATTTTAATTTATTTATTCGTTTGACATTTAAATCTATATATTTAACTATATTTTTACAGTGCTTTAATTGTATTCATATATGATTATATTTTTAAGATTCAATTTGAATTATCAATCAAGTTTATAATTATTATTTATAGTACTGCATATCAATTGGCTATTGAAAAAAACAAACAAGAAATCATTCAGCTTTTAAAACCAAAATCTGAAGGTACGACCAATGATAAATGAACAAATTTTTCTCATAATATGCTTCACTCTAAATCATAATAAATAAATAATTTAGTATTTTAATGATATATATCTTTATTATATTTTCTATTTTCATTCAATCACTTGATATTAATATTTAATATTGATTTTGTTATATTAAAAATAAAGTGTATTTATAAACGATAGAACAAATTGATTTAAAAAGTTAAGAGAAACCCACTTTTTCTTAATTCTTTATATATAATTAAAAACCAACTTTTAAAACAGTTTAATATCTAATACAGAAAGTCAAATGTAGAAATTAATATTACAAAGGCAATATAGAGATTTTTTAAATTTCAAATACCAAAGATATGGTTTCACTTATCATTTCAAACATTTTGAAATGATTATTTATAAATAAATGTTGAAAAAGTGACTACTATAAAAAAGAGAAATATTCAATATTTTATTCAATGAAGACAGAATAAACATAAATTCTTTTGGAGAATACAAAACAAAGTTAATTGTTGCTTGCATTGACGGGAACATTGAAAAAGTTGATATTTTTTCACAACCTAAAATTTCTATTGATGTTTTAACATTTGCACTGAATGATAAAAACAACACTGTAACTGTTATTCATAACGATCCCAATTTTTATGGTGATATTAAAGTGCCACGAACGTTTGAAAAAGATGGCAAAAAATACGTTGTCAAACGTATTTTTGAAAATGCAACTGAACATTTAAGAGAAAGATTTATTTTCCCAGTAGACACAGATACAAAAGATAGATCAGCATTTCAATTCCATAACATGTTACTTGAATTGGAAAGAAAGCTTTTTTTCAATAGCAAAAAACTCAAAAGAATTAATTTTACTAAAAATTCTGAAATAAAAGAAAAGGATAGTTTCGCATTCAGTAATACTGCAATTGAAAGCCTCACAATTCCCTCAAGTGTGACTGAATTGAAATATAATTGGTCACACATGACACCATATTTAATCAAAATAGATGTAATGCCTGGTAACAAGCGTTACAAAATGCACAAACATGATTTCTTAATTGGAAAAACAGATCCAGAAATTGATAAATTTTATGATCTTCTTTTTGCACGTTGAGACATTGAAATTTCAAAAATTCCGCATTTTATTAAAAGAATTGCACCATCAGTATTTTGTCAATGTTGCAGACTTCAACGCATTGAATTTGATGAATGCACACAATTGAAAAATCATTGATTCTCAAGCATTTTGCTTTTCATCATTGACATATCTTAGAATTCCTTCATCTGTAACTGAACTTAAAGATGGCTGGTGCTATCAAACTCTCAAATTGATTAAAATCGAAGTAATGCCTGGTAACAAGTTATTTTCATTATATAACAATGATGAATTTCTTCTTGAAAAATCAGATCCGGATCTTGATATTTACAATGTTTTGCTATTTGCACAAAGAGATGTAAAAGAAGTTGTTATTCCATCATTTATAACTCGAATTGCTCAATTCTCTTTTATTTTATTGCAAGAAAATAGTCAAATTCAAACAATTGAAAAAGATACTTTTTCAGATTCTTCATTAGAACAAATTAAAATTCCTTCAAATACTATATTCATCAAGGATTCAGCATTTGAAAACTGTGAAAAATTGACAAGTGCTCTTTTCGATGAAGGATTATAGTTGGAATTAATTGATTATGCAAGCATTGTTGCATAAGCGAGCATTGAATTTTTGTGTCCTTTTTTGGCATCCCTTTTAAATAGTCTGGAAACTTCTTTCTTGTCTATCGAAACACCATCGCCGCTGTACAGAATTTGTGCATAATAATATGTTGATTCTAGCTGTCATTCCTTGATGTACTCAATGTATTTGCAATACTATGTAGCATCGATTCCGTCTGTTATGAATTCTTCATTTGTTTGCAAAATTTCGGTTATATCGTCAAATGTGAGGCGTTTAGAGGGGTTCTTGTCCCAACACTTTTCAATCAAATGCTGCTACAATACTGGAAATTGTTTCTGGTGATAAATAAATCAAGGTGCCTTTTCCTTCTTTTGAATGTGTGATACTTGAAATGCAATAATCTGTAAGTATCGGATTACTTGCTTTTAGGTCTCCATGTACAATTTGAATGGCATATAAAAATGGTGCCTTTTTCTCCAAAATATCGAGCTTAAAAGTCAACGAAGTCTCCCCATTCCTTAAACCGCTGAAGTTAATTGAGTCAGGAATAACTTTAATGAATATTTTTTTCTCTTTTCTACATAACAAAAATGAATTCACATTTATACTTGAAATCCGACCAATCTTTGATGACCATCAAGATCAACTCAGTGCTGAGAAGTTATGAATTTGCTTATAAGTGAATAAAGTAATTCTGTATAAAAGTTGCTTTTCCTGTAATGCATAGGATCTTGAATGAATTCATTCACAATTTTGATTATCTCAATAAATTAAAATTTTGTTTATATAGGGGGTGGAAAAAGTCCTTGCGTCTGCTTTTTTTTATATATAAAAAATAAGATATCATTAAATTAAATATTGTTTAATATATATAATCACCTTCTCTTTCAATTACAATTAAAAGCCTTTTGATCCATTCATCATACACAGATTTGAGAACATCTGTTGGAATTTCATATGACAATTCTTTGATCTTTTCAAAAAGTTCGTTTTCATTGTCAAATATTTGACCTTCTAACAGTTTTTTTAAATATCCAAACAGAAAAAAATCTGATGGAGCCAGATCCGGCGAGTAAGCCGGATGATCTAATCTAATGATGCCCAATTCATCGTATTTTTCATGTGTTAAGTGTGGTCTGGCGTTATCTAAATGTAAAAAATATCCTTTTGTGTTTATTGATTTGGCCAAATCTCCTAGTACATTTTCAGAAAAGAAAGCTTTATTAAATTTTTGTCCAATAGGTAACATTGTAATTCCTTTGAAACCTGTTCTACCCCAAATAAAAGACACCATTAATTTTTTTGCTCCAATTGTTTGCTTAACTTTAAACGGACGAGGCCTTCCATTTTCAAGCCACATGGAATTTCTTTGATTGACGAGATAAAACCATGATTCATCCTGAGTCAAAACTTTGTTCAACTTGCGTTCATTTGAGTTGGAAAGGAAATTATATAATTTCTGAGCTATTTCAACTCGTTTTGCCTTTATTTCTGGAGTAGGTTGATATGGAACCCATTTAAAATTGACCTTACTCATTGAAAGATTTATGGTTAAAATCTTCTTAACGGTTTTAGAATCAGCTCCAACCTTTTTAGATATTTTTTTTGTACTGAGATAAGGATCTTCTTGAAGTATATCTTTAATTTTCTGAACGAGTTCATCTTTTGGAGGTCTTCCGGATCTCGGTAAGTCAAAAATTGAATAGTCACCTTGTTTGCACTTTTGTGTCCGATCTTGAACAGTTCTGAGTGAAATAGAATTTTCGCCATATGCTTCTATTATAGATTCATATATTTCTTTATTTGTGTTTCCTTTCAACCAGAGGAAATGTATAACACATCTGATTTCTATATCCATTAAAAATGCTTAACGTATTTGTGTTAACGTCTTTTTTTCAAATGAGTGATTGAAGTGTTTCAATAAATAATTTTTTATTACAAATATTACATTTAAAAGTTCATCTAATTATCAACATATTTATATATTTGTTTTTTTTTATTTAGTAACTAATAATAGCATAAAAAAGGTAGACGCAAAGACTTTTTCCACCCCCTATATTAATTATTTTTTATTATGAATCTTTTCTTTCATCAGAAAGAGATGTTTTTGTCAAAATGATTCTATTAGTAAATTTTAATGAAGATCATTTCTAGATGGAAGCATGATAATCTTACTCTCATCAAATCGGTCCTTGTAAATTGATTCATCTACTGAATTCCCTTCAATTTCAACTATCTGAAGCTGTTCGCAAAATAAAAAAGCACGTTTGCAAATTTGTGTAACGTGCGATGGAATCTCGATGCTTGCAAGTTTTGTACCTGAGAATGCATACGAGCCAATGATTTTGATAGTTCCAAAAATTGTCGCTTCAATTGTGTCACGTGCCATAAAAACCAGAATGTCATAGTCTTCTTTGCTGTTGTCTGACTTGCCAATGATGCATTTCCCGCCAACGCTCGCATACACTGCATTTCCTGATTCAACTTCAACTTGATACAATTTATCCATTCCACTGCACCAACCATCTTATAAGGAGTAAATAATATTAAAACTACAAGATAATATTCATACCATTAACTTACAATTAGATTTTGCTTAGAAATTTTGGTTATATATTCAAATATAACTCATTTTTCAAATTCTTTTATCTTTGTAACAAAAAAAATTTTACGAATTTCCCGTATAACTTTTTGTGAGCTAGCGCTCACAAAAAGTTAGGAGGAAAATTCGTAAATCTCTGAATTGAATACACTTTTTGAGTTTTTTCTCTTAAAAAGTGTGCATTCAAGAGATTTTTAATTATTATATTACAAATTTATGTAATATGAGATTGGGTCCAAACTTTTTGAGAGAGCTAATAGAAAAATAAGAAGATAATTTCAAATAATGTTTAATGAGACTATTCATTTTGAAAATTTAATTTTTATGGTAGACTTTTATTTGAAAAATTTGGTGGACCTTTTACAACTTTCACATTTGAATTATATATGAAAAAAATTATATGTTCTTTCTGAAAACTGAATATTGTAAATAGTCAGATCCGAAAGATATTAAAAAAAGAGGTATTTTTTAAAAGAATAAGAATCAATTTAGCAGATAAAAAAAGTAACACTTAAAAATTAGGCTAAAATAACTTTGAATTTAGATTTACTAAAAAAAATTTGTTTTACTGCAATGAATCATCGCTAATATTTCTTGAACTACGTTTTTTGATAATAACAATGACGATTATTATTACAATAGCAATAACGACAACAGCGCAAGCAACAGCAATGCCAATAATTGCACCTTTCTCTAGTCCTTTTTTATCGTGATTTGTATCTTCTGTAGGAGGAGCCACTTCAGCAAAAGGATCTCCAGTCAGATACTCTTGATCCTCCATCATTTTCACTGTCCGAATGAACTGCTCGATTGGCGGACACTTAATTCCGTCCACTGATTCATAATCACCGATTTTCATCACAATTTTTCCGACGTTTTTTTCATTACATTCAAATTCAACGCCATTTTCGATTGAAATGTTGAATGACTTCCTATCATCTGCCACTTTGTAAGCGCCGCAGCTCTTCATTCCAGCAATGCAGGCACTTCCAGCTCCGCAGATTTCTTTGGTCGGGAAGTGGACAATTTGGAAATCGAAAGGCCAACTTCCTCCAATTTGAGCATCTTTGTTTGGATTGTAGAAATCTTCGGCTCCACAATAAGCCTTTGTGCTTGCGTATTTCTTGTATTCATTGAGAGAACAGTTATAAGGATCATTATCTGAGATGTCAAGCATGTTTAATCCGCCCAGCATTTTGAATGTAAATCCGCAGTTGTCAAAATACGGGTCACTTTTTGGCCTGTAAATGTATTGCTGCGGAAAGACGTTTGCTGGAGGACCCGTGACGAAATCCTTTATGAAATTCCCGTCAATCGAGTCCTTGTTGCCCCAGACCAAAGGCTGAATCTTGGTCCACACAATGTCGTAGTTTCCAGTGTCCATCAAGATGGAGGCCGTCAACGGCGTGATCCGGTTATAAGGACCCAAGTCTCCTTGAATATTCACCCCGATCATCAAGTCTTGATTCCCAATTCGGCATTCAACGTGACTTCCTGCTGTTCCTGAACCTCCGCCGTCTTCAATTTCAATGCCCGAAGGGACAGAAACACCGTCAATGGTGAACTTTTCGACTCCCCATTGATAAACCGCAAATTTGTGTGCGTTTGGCGTGACTAAGAATTTGTGATTTTTTCCAGTTTTTGGGTCATCTAAGAAGACAATTGGCTCTTCATATGGAGTGTTTGAATCCCTGGGATGGTAACGATAAAATAATTCAGAAGAAATTCCTAATGAATGGAATATCTCATGAATTAATGTGTTGAAAAATTTGGTGTTCTTTGAGTTTTGGTCTTGTACTTCTGTCGGAAGAAAGCGTGAATTAATGTATATTGCTCCTTGGGTGGGTCGAAATGTCTCATTATCTATCGTTACATAATGAGCAGATGCTAGAACTTTGGATTGTCCATATGTTCTGATAAATACTGAAAGAAAAATATCGGTATTAGCAACTGAACTTGGGTAATCTGTGAGGGAAAAATAATAGGGAAGATTTGGACGAATACTATAAGGACTTTCAACCTGATCAACCAAAAGTATACTTTGTAAATAATTTTGTACATTTTCCATTGTTTTTTTAAGGTAGTTTTTTTGTGATTCGCTTGGAATATCTTCTTTTTCACATGTGAATTGAGTTCCTTGCCATGAAACAGTTTGTCCAGGATCAACACATTGATAAATATCTTTATCAATACGGAAATCTAAATTAATTCGAATAGGTTTTCGTTCTTTCGTTTTAGATAATGATCTAACATTTTTTATTTCCGTGTTTTTAATTGAAATTTCTTGAACTTCGATTGCTCTTTGTATAATGTCATGATTACAAAATTGGTTGCAAGAAATATTATGGGATAATAAAATGACTATGAAAACAAAATACATTTTTTGATATTAAAAAATATTTACGATCACAAAAAACACTTCAAAAGAGTTGAAAAATAAAGATATATTTTTATAAATATCAAATTATGCATATTACTTTTATTTTTTATGATATAAATAAATTTATAATCGAAAAATAATTAATTTTTTTTAAGATATTTATAAAATTTAAATTTATTTACGATGAGAATTTATTTCTCAAAAAATTGTATTCTTTAATTGAATTTTTCAGAGATTTTTTTATTTAAAAAGTGGAAGGATTTTAAAGAAATGTCCTGTAGGCAACAAATGTTTTCTTAAATCTTTATGTTAAATACAAAGTATAACATTTATTAGTTTATTATTTATATCTATATATATATAAAATACTTGAATCTTTAAAAGAGCAAAATTCAAAAAATTTTTTACTTATTAAAAGTTAAAAATAAAAAAATAAATGGAATATTCAAGTTCAATCTAAACCTAAATGCATTTTTAATTCAGGAATTTTTTCCTCAATTCCATCAATTAATAAGAATTTTTTTTGAACAATTTTGTTTAGCAAATCCTTGAAACTTGGTCGTTCTTCAGGTTGATGGGACCAACAAGCTTTAATTATTCGTTTTGACAATTTGTTTATATTTGATGGCATATCCAAGTTTATGTAATTTCCAACGCCAGTGAACTCAGGCATTTGTCCTTGTGTCACAATGAAATACATGACAACGCCAAATGAGTAAACATCAACTTTTTCTGTATATTTGACATTTCTATTTAATACCTCAGGTGCCATGAATGCTAATGTTCCAACATCATGTGTAATTGATGACCATGTTGTTAAATTGATGACCTTTGCAATACCGAAATCGCAAATTTTAACATGTTTTTCTGAATTGATTAAAATGTTTCTTATCGACAAATCTCTGTGGATTATTTTGTTTTGATGAACGTGATTCATGGCTAAACAAATTTCATAAATTATCGAAACAAGATAAATATCTTCAATTCTACTTGCAACTTGCTCTAGGTTGAATTTACAGTATTCAAGAAGAATGGCTGGATTATGCTTTGAATCACCTCGATAAAGGCCATAAACTGTTACGATATTTGGATGATTAATTTGATTCAATATTTCGTATTCTTGTAATAGTTGCCTAATCTTGTCTATGTCAATTTCGATTGAATCCTCAGATTCTTCAAAATCGTAATCATCATCACTCCAGCTTATTTCTTTCTTTTTGTCTTCAATGTCTGATTTTTTAAAAAATTCATTGTTTAATATTTTCAAGCATAGACATCCATCATTTGTCAAGATGTTTTTAACTTTATAAACTATTGATGTTGCTCCTTTGCCCAATCGAGCTTTTTTAGTGAGGAGTTTATCAATCATTCGAGTTGATAAATCTCGAATTTTGAATTTTGAATTATCTTCTTCTTCTTCTTCTTTTTTACTCCTTTTTGATTCTGACTTTTTATGTGATCTTGAACTCATTGATTTATCTTTTCTTTTACTTCTGGTAGATTCGCGATGATTTTTTGGTTCTGCTTTTTTCTCAATATTATTATCAGATGAATAATCGGTTGTGCTAGTTGTTAAATCTAGATTTTTGTTCGAATTATCTGATGATTTTGATTTCTTTCTTGTTGATTCTCTTTTTGATGATTTTATATTTAATGATTCACCTTTTCTTTTATCATAAGATGATTGAGCATCGTTTTTATTCTTATTATAAGTACGAAACAATTCTATAATTTTTTTATCACTTGCTAAATCAATTGGGGTTTTTTATAAAATAATACAACTAAATCATTAAATTTTAGGAATAATTTCATTGGCTTTGCTAATTAAAAATATTATTTTTAATATTTGGATTAATTCTTTTATCAGATAATAAAAGCTTGACTATTTCAGGTTTTTCTATTGAAACAGCCAAATGTAGTGATGTTTCAATGTTTTCTTTTTCCATTTCAAAAGATAATGTTGTCTGATAAATTGTTATTATATCAAAAATTCATTCAAAGATATGATTTTGAATTCCATTGAAAGATATGATTTTGAATTTTATTGAAAGATATGACTTTGAATTTCATTGAAGTATATATTTTTGAATGTGATTGAAAAATATAATTTTGAATTACATGAAATGATATGATTTTGAATTGTATTAAATGATATGATTTTGAATGCAGTTAAAAGATATGATTTTGAATTCTATTGAAAGATATGATTTCAAATAATATTAAAAGATATGATTTTGAATTATATTGAAAGATATGATTTTAAATATCATTGAAAGATATAATTTTGAATTTTATGAAATTTAATATTAAAATATATAGAATATTAACATCGATTTTATCATTACTTAATAAAAGTTTGATGATTTCAATGTTTTCTTTTTCAACTGCAAAATATAATGGAATTTTATAAATTTTTTTTTTTTTTTTAAATTTCATTGAAATATTTGATTTTGAATTTCATTCAAATATATGATTTTGAATTTTATTGAAAACTTTGATTTTGAATTTCATTAAAAGATATGATTTTTAATGTAATTGAAAAATATGATTTTGAATTTTATTAAAATATATAATTTTGAATTCTATTGAAAAATATGAATTTGAATTCCATTGAAAAATATAATTTTAAATATCATTGAAAAATATGATTTTTAATATCATTGAAAAATATGATTTTGAATGTTATTGAAAGATATTATTTTGAATTATATTAATAAATATGATTTTGAATGAGGTTTAAAGATATGATTTTGAATGAAGTTTAAAGATATGATTTTGAATTTCATTGAACGATATGATTTTGAATGTAATTAAAAGATATTATTTGAAATTTTATAAAATTTAATATTAAATATATGGAATATTAACATCGATTTTATTATTACTTAATAAAAGTTTGATTATTTCAATGTTTTCTTTTTCAATTGCAGAATAAAATACAGTTTTATTAATTTTTTTTTTGAATTTCATTGAAAGATATGATTTTGAATGTGATTGAAAGATAAGATTTTGAATGTAATTGAAAGATATAATTTTGAATTTCATTGAAAGATATGATTTTGAATGAAATCGAAAGATATGATTTTTAATTTGATTAAAAGATATGATTTTAAATTTCATTAAAATATATGATATTTAATTCCATTGAAAGATATAATTTTAAATATCATTGAAAAATATGATTTTTAATATCATTGAAAAATATGATTTTGAATGTTATTGAAAGATATTATTTTGAATTATATTAATAAATATGATTTTGAATGCGGTTAAAATATATGATTTCAAATTATATTAAAAGATATGATTTTGAATTTCATTGAAAGATATGATTTTGAATGTGATTAAAAGATATGATTTTGAATTTTATAAAATTATATATTAAAATATATGGAATATTAACATCTATTTTATCATTATTTAATAAAAGTTTGATTATTTCAATGTTTTCTTTTTCAACTGCCAAATATAATGCAGTTTTATAATTTTTTTAAAAAAAAATTTCATTGAAATATGTGATTTTGAATATCATTATAAATACTATTTTGAATATCATTAAAAAAATATTATTTTGAATTTCATTGAAAGATTTGATTGTGAATCCCATTAGGAAATATGATTTTGAATTTTATAAAATTTAATATTAAAATATTTAAAATATTAACATCGATTTTATCATTACTTAATAAAAGTTTGATGATTTCAATGTTTTCTTTTTCAACTGCGGAATATAATGCAGTTTTATAATTTTTTAAAAAAAAAATTTCATTGAAATATTTGATTTTGAATTTCATTCAAATATATGATTTTGAATTTTATCGAAAACTATGATTTTGAATTTCATTAATAGATATGATTTTGAATATCATTGAAAAAGAAGATTTTGAATTCTATTAAAAAATATGATCTTGAATGCGGTTGAAAGATATGATTTTGAATTTCATTGAATGATATGATTTTAAATTTCATTGAAAGATATGATTTTGAATTTTATGAAATTTAATATTAAAATACATAAATAATTAACATCGATTTGATCATTACTTAATAAAAGTTTGATGATTTCAATGTTTTCTTTTTCAACTGCGGAATATAATGCAGTTTTATAAATTTTTTTTTTTAAATTCCATTGGAAAAAATTTTATTCAAATATATGATTTTGAATTTTATTTAAAACTATGATTTTGAATTTGATTAATAGACATGATTTTGAAATGTAATTAAAAAATATGATTCTGAATGTAATTGGAAGATATGATTTTGAATTCCATTAAAAAATATGATTTTGAATTCCATTAAAAAAATATGATTTTGAATATCATTGAAAAAGAAGATTTTGAATGTAATTGAAAGATATGATTTGGAATGTAGTTGAAAGATATGATTTTGAATGTAATTGAAAGATATAATTTTGAATTTCATTGAATGATATGATTTTAAATTTCATTGAAAGATATGATTTTGAATTTTATGAAATTTAATATTAAAATACATAAATAATTAACATCGATTTGATCATTACTTAATAAAAGCTTGATGATTTCAATGTTTTCTTTTTCAACTGCGGAATATAATGCAGTTTTATAATTTTTTTATTTTTAAATTTCATTGAAATGCACGATTTGAAATTTCATTAAAAGATGTGATTTTTAATTTTATTTAAAACTATGATTTTGAATTGTATTGAAAGATTTGATTTTGAATTACATTGAAAGATGTGATTTTGAATGCAATTGAAAGATATGTATTTTAATATCATTGAATTATGTGATTTTGAATTAAATGAATAAATATGATTTTGAACTTCATTAATAAATATGATTTTAAATATCATTATTAATAAATATGATTTTGAATTTCATTGAAAGATATGTGTTTGAATTTCATTGAAAGATATGGGTTTGAATTTTATTGAAAGATATAATTTTGAATGAAATTGAAAGATATGATTTTGAATGTAATTGAAAAACCTGATTTTGAATTTCATTGAAAAATTTGATTATGAATTCCATTAAAAAATATAATTTTGAATTTTATAAAATTTAATATTAAAATATATGGAACATTAACATCGATTTTATCATTATTTAATAAAAGTTTGATGATTTCAATGTTTTCCTTTTCAACCGCAGAATATAATGCAGTTTTATAAAAAAAATTGTGATTTTGAATGTCATTGCTCTTATTAATTTCTTCTTGACTTAATTTGTTTATAAAAAAATCAACAAGATTAAAATAGTCATATTTGCATAATTGGATAAACGAATCTTTGCTAATTTCAGATTTCTGAATGAAAGCAAAATTATAGTGCTTCAATGAGAAAGTGTTAACAAAATTAGAAATATCGTCTAAATTGCTTCTTTTTATGATATATTTTGCAAGACCATTACAATGGCATTTTATTGATTCGTTAATAGTTTTTACACAATAATAATTATCTAACAATTCTTTGTTTTCCCGCAGCATATGAATCATTTCTTGATCTCCGCCATGAATTGCATAGAGAATCAATAAATTACTTGTATAAACTTTATTTTTCATTAAATAATTAAATATTTGAGACGATCCATAAAATGCGGCATATTCGATTAACGTTGTTTCATTTTTTAATAAAAGCAAATGTGTCTCAAAAATTGATTGTTCAACTGATATATCAAGACTTTCTATTTTGTTACTTTTTTGTAAACTTTTGAATTTTTGAAGTGAATCATTTCTGATTATTTTACAAATAAAATTGTCATTTTCCCCAATTTCTCTCTTTTCTTCAAAATTTTCTGGTATTTGTCCAGATATTTCGTCAACTTCTTTCTCACTAATAAACGGTCTGATTTCTGGAAAGAAAAATTGAGGATATTTTCTATTTTTAAACCAATCATTATTAATCATTCGATTTGCAATAAACTTATTAACTGCCAATATTTTATTTTTAATTAGAATATAAAGAATTCTTTTATTTTTTTGGAAAATTATGAAAATTTCATCATTCGAAAAAAAATTTTTAATATCTTTTTTAAGTTTAATGAGAATTTGTTCGATTTTGGGTATAATTGATGTATCGGAAGTAGATACGTCCGATAATTTTAAAAGCATATGGAGTATTAATTTGAAATCTCCTTGATCTTTTCTTATTCGTAATTTATCTAATAATCGAATTATATTTGACAAATCTGATTCGGAAGAATTTTCTTCCTGTAGAAATTCTATTAGAGTGTCTTGAAAAGTTTTCATTTTAGATGAATATTCTTCGGTAAACATCGTAAATAGAGTTTTTTTTTTTTTTTTTTTTTTTTTTTTTTTGGTGATCGTTTCTATGAGTTCATTCAATTATAATTGTGTGAATATTTGTTCTCGGTCTATAATTTATAAATATCTCATAAAATAGAAGGATTCCTTAAAATAAAATAAAAGAAATACCTTTTAAATAACTCAATCAAATAAAAAATATGTTATTATACAGAAAAAAAAAGAATTATCAGTAGTCTTTGAATATTACCTACAAGAAATTAAAAATATGATAATAAATAATATTGCGTAATTTTTGCTAAAATAAATTGTTAATATTTGTGGAAAATAATATTTTTCTTAAATCATCAACAATATCTAGTACTTGGATTGTAATTGAATAAAAAATAGGAAAAGTATTAAAATTGATTTGTATTTTTAATTTTTAATGGTTTATTTAAAACCAAATATTTGAATGTTGCTTTCACTAAAAAATGGACAAGTCATTCATACTTGAAATCATTATTGATCCCGGCCAAAAACAAATTCATCAATATATACAACTGTGGATGGAAATACTTCTTTTTTTATTAATGGGCAATCCTTAAACGAAGCAGCTTCAATTTCAACCACTGAGGGATAGCAACATTTGTGAGAGAAGTGCAGCCTTTGAACAAACCAAAATTAATTTTTTTAATTAATGGCGGAATTTCAATATTTATTAATGATTTACAACCACTGAATGCATATGCCTGAATATGCGACAATATTAAAGGTAATGATATTTCAATTAATGACCTGCATTTACAAAATGCATAATCGCCAATATATGAGAGAGAATTTGGCAATTTTACATCAACTAATGATACACAATTCATGAAGACACTCTTATCAATTATTGTTAAAAAAGAACTTGAAGAAAATGAAACATGTTTAAGAGAATGACAGTCTTTGAAAGCATTTTCACCAATTCTTCGGACAAACTTTGGAATGGATATTTGCTGTAATGAAGAGCATTGACAAAATGCATTATTACATATTTCATTTACAGATTCCGAAATAGTTATTTGTTTCAAAGATCTACAACCTTGAAAAAGTTGTGCACCATATCGTGTTATAGAAGAAGGAATAATAATTGATTTCAATGATGAACAATCCATAAATGCACCATTGCCTATTTCTTTTACTGAAGATGGAATGTCTATTTTTCTTAATGAAATAGGAACTTTACTTGATAATGAAATATTTGCTTGACTTGTATATGTTACGAATTCAACAATCAAATCATTACGAATTAAATAGCAAATATATGAATCGTTTTCACCTTCATGACGTTTTTTGTCAAAGTCATCAAATGTGCATTTATATCTATATTGTAAAAAAGCTCAATCCCTTTGATCATTTATTCACTTACAATATCCTTTATTTCTGGATAAAAATAGCAAAGGTAAAGGCAATTATTGGAAAAACTATTGACAATCTCCAAATCCATCTTTATTATTTTTTGTTCAATAAGAAATAAAACAATTCTTCTATTTGAACAAAATAATCTATAAATTTCATAATTTGAATAATTTTGTTTGATTAGGTTTTTGAAATGTAAAATTATTTGCTCAATTTTCTTGAAAAATCCTGAATATCTGTAATGATAATTAGATATTATCATTAATAATCTAATAAATAATCGAAATTCTTCAAGATTTTCATCAAACTTTTGATCATCCAAACTTTTGAAAAATTCATTTTGTTTATCAGTTTCAAAAGAATCAATAAATGAAAGAAAGTGTGTTAATAGTTTATTTTTTGAATCAATATATTTTTGTATTTCCATCGATTAATAAACAAGAAAGTGAAACGCCTTTGTTTTTTTTTTTCCAACCTTGGAAAATTTTGATCTTTTTATAAAAAAGTCCATTCAATTTTTTTCCAACTACTCAATTTTTGATAGGAATTAAAGATTTTTATTCCATGCAAATTAAAGAGACAATTTTACTTTAAAAATGTATATCAATAGAAATTTTTATAAATTAAGTTAATATTTGTCTTTTATTTGTAATAAACTGAGTGTTTATTTTTTCTTATTTTATGACTAAGTAAATTTAACCTATACGATCATTTATTCGCCTTTTTTGATAAGCGATTAAAATAAAAATATCTTTATTTATACCGTTAAAATTTTAACAATATTTTTATATTAAATATATAATTTAAATTTAATTATATATTAAAGATTTGGTGTAAATCGTCCAAATATTTTGCTCTTTTCACCCAACTTGAATTTTTAATATTCAAGCATCATTAAGAATTAATCTGAGAGATTGGAAAAACTATTTTGGTTGATAAAACAAAATTTTTGGATAAAATTAAAAAGAATATTAGTGTTTTCTAATTATTTTTAAATACAAAATAAATATTGAATATATTTTTAATTTTACCAAAAAATATGAAAATCAAATTTTTTATTTGTTTAATGTCCGTCAAGAGTATATTAAAAAAACACTTGTAAACAATAAATTTTTATGCTTATTTCTTTATGGAAAAAGAGTTACAAAACGATAACCAACAAATTATAACAAAAATGATTAAAAATATATAGCCAAAATGATTATTGTTATCAAATAACTAGAAAAACTAATTTTTAGATTAAGATAAATCACTTAGTAAACGCGTGTAGTCATTCAAAAAGTTCGTGACACAAATTTTCAATATAATATTTTTAATTCGGTTTTAACATCAATTCTCAAGATAAATAATTATTTTTAATTGTATTGAAAAATGTTAATACTTTAAAAAATCAGACCAATCATGAGAAACTTTTTGATTTCAAGAGATTTTGGACAAATTTTTTTTTTGAAAAAGTTATGTATTCAAAAAAGCATGAAATCATTTATTCATTTTTTCTTAATCCTATTCATAAATATTCTCCTTTTTTTTTATTTTTTTCATTGGAATGGAGTATTTCATAATTTTTTTTTTTTTTTTTTTTTCACAGTAACTTTAAATATTCTATTAAGTTAAACGTTTAGCCATTTTATTTTCTTTGAAATTTTCAATATGAAATAATTTTTAAAAATTTTCAAAATTTTTTTACTGTTTTTTTTTTTTTTTGAAAAAGTTTGTTTTGAATTCCAGAAAAAGAATAATATTTTATATAAGATAATAAAAGCAGGTAAATTAAATCGTTCAGGTTATCAAAAAATTTAAATGAATTATATTGAAAAAATACGTTCTATTCAAAATTTCTGAGTAACCAATTTTTCGATTACATTTTGATTTCATTTTTTAATTTGAAATGAAAGGAACAGGTGAATCGAAAAAAGATCAAGAAAAAGATGATCCAATTTGCAATTTTTTTGAATCTTATGGATTACAAGAAGAGGAAGACGAAATATTGTTTAAGTACATCAATCTAGACGATATAGAACCAGTAGCACCATTTGGAGAACCGAACTATGTTGGCTTACAACCAACTGATGATGAAGAAACAGGAAAAAAAGAAGAAGAAAGAGAAGATGAAAAAAAGAAAAGATCGACACCTCAGAAAAAAGCTAAGGTAAAGGTTGATCTAACAGATGAAGAGTTGCAATTCAAATTCTCTTTGTATCATCTCTTTGTATCTAGAAAAAAGTTTGATAAAAAATATGTCAAACAAATACACAATTTAATATGTGACAAAATTAATATCCCCAAACTACAACGTGAAGAAGAAAGGTCAATTGATCTGTATTTTAAAAATAGAATCAAATACATGAATTCCATCTTGGTTTATATTAGTAACCACAAAATAGAAATTTTAAACGAAATTCCAGAATTGAAAAATGAGATTTTATAAAATTAGCTTAATGAAAATCAGTAATTATTTTTTTCTCTTCTTTTTTGTTTAATTTAAAAAAATTGATAAATGCGAAATTGAAGTAATATTATTCAAAAAACTAAAGTGATCGAAGTGTTATAGAGGTTCACTCCTTTCAAGTCTTTTTCATAGAGGTTCACTCCATTTTATAATTAATTATCGCTTGAGCTCTTATTCAATTTATATTAAAAAAGCAAATGACTCATTATTTCATCAAAACGGTTCTAAAACCAGTATTTTATGTTGGTTTTGATTATTTTGATGGCATTGATTATTTGAGTGTTGATTTCAATTCGTTTTTAAGTTCAAAATTTAAGGGCATAGTTGGGTTTATGCAATGAAAAAGTTCAAGAACCAATTTTACCTTTAAAAAAGTGGTTTAATTGTCCTTAAACTGTCAGAATAAAATTGAAATTCACACTAATTTTATTTAATAATTTCTATAAGAAAAAATAATTTTAATGAATATTGATATGATTACTTGCATTTTGATTTGAATTGTTGGATCACAAAATGCATCCTTTTCTATTGATATAACAGATAAATAGATCTTTATTTCATTTATTAAGACTTATTCCATTTTCTATGTCCTAACTTTTTAAATTTTTCAATTTTTTACATAGATTTAATTCTTTAAAATTTAAAAACTTATGAAGATTCCATTCTTTTATAATTCAATTAAATGTTTTAAACTTTGAAAGTTTAAAAAGTTAGGACATAAAACTAGGAAAGAAAAAATAATAAATACAAATACAAAACAATAAAATAATAAATAAAAAAATAAATTTACAAACAACATATTAATAAACCATAATCACAACAATGACGATCTTTGATTCCTTTTCTCGACATTTCATAAACGAGTCCATCATGATAATTTTCGGCAATTAATTCGTACAAATCATAAGCTGTTGTTTTCAAGTTTTCCGGGCATTCGAAGAAACACACGAGGAGAGTGTCACACAAAGCAATTTGTGGTTCAACAGTTGCCTTAAAAATGCCAAAAGTGAACAACAACGCGAAGCAGCAAATGAAAATCTTAAACATTTCTTTTGTATCATCAGAATAATCATTTCTCTCTTTAAACATCAAATGACCGAAAGCGTAACCGATGAAAGCAGAAGCAATTCCAAATATAAATGAATTAAGTCTAGTTGCTTCCTTTATAATGCAAGCAGTTGTAATAACACGAACAAAACGAGTCACCATGAGTTCAATGACTCTTTTACAGCCCGATACATAAGGAATTCCAAAAGTTGCGCAATAAACAAGAGCAAAACGATTAATTGTCATTAGACAACATTTTAAAACACATAAAATACAACGCGCAATACACTGAAAAATGCAACAGCAAAATGAATAAGTTTTCATTTTATTTATGCTCGAATCAGTGCTGTCAATAATAAACTCAAGAATTTCAACTATTGATAGAATAAAGCCTGCAAGTGCAGCACTACCAAAACTGGTTGTCATTGCCCGCTTGTATGATTGACATACTGGACTGTTCGGGAAATAGTCAGTATCATTTAAAAAGTACCAACTCGCAGCGACGCCAGAAACAGTCAGATATTCAACATATTCGAAAGTCAAAGTTGTCCAAAAATATGAAAAAGCAACGTATAAATAGAGAAGATTATTAATTCCTCGTTTTTGAATATAAAAAATCAATGCACAGAAAAAAGCATCAATGACCAATGTAGACAACACTTGATACAAACAGAAACAGATGAGAGACGGATACTCTGTAAGAAGCTTCGAACTCATGATGAGGAATTTTGATGACAATTCAATACTTTGGCATGAAAAAAAATAAAAAAGTAAAAGAAAAATTAAATAAAATATAGGAAATACAAATGCAAAGCCATTTCCGCCATACATCAAATACAATATCGATGCCATAATGGAGTAAATAAAGCCAACGCACATTCCAGTGCCGAGGTAAAACAAAGGACAACAAGAGAGGAATAAATAATGAATAATATTTGAAATAATGCCGATAGAAAGGCCAATTAAACCTGAATGTATAATGTCTTTCGTTTTCATTGAATCTATCTTAATTGAAATCGAGCGGTTACCGTCACTTTTTAATAGAATTAAATAAATTAATAAAAAAATTGAAATTAAAAATTGAATCCAAAAAAAAATGGACCAACAAAGATCGTTGAATTTTTTCTCTTTTTTGGAGTTTTCTGAAAATATGTGGGGATTGAAGGCTTCTCTTGTAGACCAATATTGAGAATATTCTGTATGATGAGATGGAATCTGTTGCCATTGATCAATCGTAATATCTTGATAATTAATATCAAACGGATTGTATTCGGATGACTCTATATAAGATGAACTTTCTGAGCTGTTTTCACTTTGTGTTGACTGATGTGTTTCACTGGGAATTACTGCTGGTTGAGGACTGTTTATTGGCATCGCTACTGCATCGGGATATGTGTTTTGAGTTTGTGGTTCAGAATAATATTGTCCTACATTATAATCTTCATTAGGATTTGAATAAGGATTAAAAGGGTTTGCATAAGGATTAATCGGAATTGCATTAGGATTAGTTGTATTAGGATTGGAATTTATTGGCAGGCCATAAGGATTTTGAGGATATACTCTTTGGTTCCCATAGAAGAAGTTCATTTTTATTTTGAATTGGAATAAAATCTTTACCGTTTTTTTATTATTTTAATTTTTTACCAGAATCCATAATATAAAATAATATATTATTTATTTTCTAATATTTTAAAACTAAATATAATATATATTGACTTTAATCATTATAAAAACTTAAATTTTGGAAAAGATATACATATTTTTAAAATTTTGTTTTATGAACTTTTTGAAATATCAAAAGTAAATTTTACATATTAACTAAAGTAGAACCAATATCTCATGGGAACAGAAGAGTACATTGATAATTGAACAATTGCCTCTTTTAGTAGTTGTTGTACTATTTACCAATCTTATTGTTTCTGGAAAATGATATTTTTTTTTGAAAAGATGAGTTCTTCGGTGTCTTCAAAACTTATTAATTCATTTAATTTTCAAAAATCTTATTAATTCATGTTTATCTTCATTCTCTCTCAATTTTTGTTTTATATTAAACCACAGAAATTCTTTTGAATACGACAATAAACTGAGTTCAAAAAACTTTACCTCCATTTCAAATTTTAAATCATTTTATCTTTTTTATCAAACAATATAATTGCATTATTCTTCAGTAATAATATATTATATAATTACCATAATATTAATTAAATTATAAAAAAGTAATTCATATTTAAAATATAAAGATATGATTATTTTAAATTGAGAGGGAGGTAATGTTTTTTGAACAAGGTTTAGATTTTAATTTAATTTCTCATTGTCGATTCAAAAAAATTGAGTTATCTTATTGAATTATTTCAATAATTTAATAATAAAAGATTAATGTTTAATTTAGACCATTTCCAAGTTATTGATGTTGAAAATGTTTCAAATGAATACAGAAAACTAGAAAACTGATAAAACATGCATGTTGGTCATGATAAGATATGGAAGATCGTTTTACTTGTATAATAATCCAAATATTTTTAATTTAAAAGGAATTGTCAATGTTTTATCAGTCATTCATGGCTCAAATGAAGATTATAATAATACTATGGTCACAGAATATTTACCGAATGGCACAATATATCAACTCAAATGGCTCAATAAATGATAAGATGAATCCAACAATTAAAAGCAAAATAATTTTTGGTGTTGCAGCCACAATGAAGAGACTTCATCGGAATAATATTATTACCTCATAGAAAATTATTACCTCATTATGTTTATTTTGATAAATTTATGGAGCCAAAAATCAAATTAGCGTCCATATCTACTTTAATTAACGATACAGCAAAATTTGAACATGAAAGATATATTGAAATGGAACAATTTTTAATGGCACCAGAATTACTTGATATTGATAATGGTAATAATCCAAATTTCGCCAGCGATGTTTACCAATATGGACTATTTCTCTACCTAATGTTTGATACTGATCTAAAATTTCGAAGTTCAACAGGATCCATAATAGTAGCCAGATCTTTTGTCCAATATGGAATATCTGTTACGAGTGGGCGAAGATATGTTAGACCTAACAACGTCCCTGATCATTACTGGAACCTAATTGAGCAGTGTTTACAGCTGGATCCAACTCTTCGGCCAATGAATTGCATAAATTGAATGAATATTCTTCTATCTTTGTTACTGCGGCAGGAATTTTTATCTGTTTTAATGATTCACATGATTGAAAAGCAGCTTTTTCAATTGTAGTAATAGAAGAAGGAATAAATACTTCTTTTAATGACTTGCATTTACTGAACGTTCCTTTTGCTATTGAGGTCACAGAAAATGGAATTGATACTTTTTCCAATGAAGGACATTCCATGAATGCAAAATTATCAATTGAATCTATTGAAGAAGGGATATTAATTCGTCTCAATTTCTTACATCCTTTGAAATAAGAAGATCCAATTTCAATATTTGTAAAGGACAATAAATAATTTATAATTTCTTCATTATTTCTATCTGCTGCAAGATATAGTGCTGTTATGTAAAATAAAGCAAGGAATTTCATTTATAAATTCATGAAATTTTATCAAAAATCATGAATAAATATTATTTAAATGAAGAAATATAAAAATGTCATGAAAAAAATTAATAGTTAGAAATATGATTAAAATAAAAGTAATTTGAATTGTATTTAAAAAGAAGGCATGTATTATTATCTTATGATTGATATCTACATTCCTTTCTTGTAAAAAATATAGAACAATGTCGAGGTAATTATATTGGCATACATAAAAAAAGATACTATATGACATCATTTCACTTGGGAAAAATGCATAATTATGATAATGAAAACAGTAAGAATTAATGGATGAATCAAAGTCATCTATTTTTTCTTCTTCTTCTTCTTCATTATCAATATTATTTTTAAGAATGAAATTTGCAATCTCATTATGATGACATTTAATTGCTTCTCCTAGAACTTTATCATATGAACCATTTGGTGGTCGAACCTTATTTTCTTTTAAAAAATCAATCATTTCAGATGGATTTTCATTATGAATCAAATAAAGCCAAATTTCTGGTTTTATTTCGGCTTTATTAAAATACAGATATTTGAAAATTTGAATTGATCCATGAAATGCTGCGTATTCAATTAGTGTTGGTTTTTTTTTTTTTTTTTTTTTTTTTTTTTTTTTTGAGAAACATAATTTATGCTGCGTATTCAATTATAATTTGTTTCAAAAATTGATATTTATATTTTGCTATCAAGCGGATAATTAGTTTTTGAAATATATGTTGTAAATTCTTCTATCATATCTTTTCGAATTATTTCACATATATATGTTTCATTCTCACCATCTTTTCGATAATCATCATATTTTTCTTGAAATTGTTCTTTTGGCATAAATTTATTGATTGCTTCTTTGTCAATATAATTCTTAATTTCTTCATAGAAATACTCTGGATATTTCCTTATTATATATTTGTCTTGAGTGATTATTTTAACAATTGATTCGTTTAATGTAAGAATTTTTTCTTTGATCATAAATAAAAGAATTATTTTATGACTCTTAAAAATATGGAAAATTTCTAAGTTTGTAAAGTTTTTTTTGATATCTGTTTCAAAGATTAAAATTATTTTTTTAATTTTGTTGAAAAAATCAGAATTTCTACGATGATTTTTTATGATATTTGAAATTATTGCAAGTGTTGATATCATTACTTGACGAACATCAAAAAAATTATCCTCTAAAACGATTTGTTTCAAGTTTTCATATTCTTCTTCAATATCATCTCCTTTTTCAATGATTTTTATAATATGGCTTTGTATTACTTTCATTTTCTCAATATGCTCTTTGAGATTCAGTGTCTAAATGTCTAATTGAATCAATTTTTTCTGTGTTTTATATAAAAGTATTTGATAATTAGAATTATAAAATATATAAAAACATAATATATTATATTTATGAAATATTTATTCTTTTAATTTTTAAATTAATTAAAAATGAAATAAGATATGTATTATTTTTATTGAGTTAATTGAATCATTGAAATGAGAAGGAGGTAGAACCATTCAAAAAGTGAACATTTCTCAATTTGATAAGATTTTCTCATTTGTAATCACAAAATGCATTGATATAACAGATGGATGGCTTTATATTTCATTTATTAAAATGTATACAATAAAAACATTTTTTTTTATGAATAATGATCATAATTATCTTTATAATATCGTTACAATATTGAAAGAATTTCATTAACAAAAAGTATTTCTCGCATGTCTAAAGTAGTAATATGAAGAAAGCTTTTGATTTGATGACACAAGTAGCAAATAAAAAAAAAATTACTAAGAGCACAATATGATCTTGGCAATATACACTTTGAAGGGAAATGTATCAAACGAGATGTGAACAAATCCATCTGCGATGTATAAGGCTCAAAATGGTCCAAGATCAGTCAATTTTTCAATCAAAAAACAAGCACAATGTGTAAAAACCGTTTTTTTACAACTCCAACAAACATCAAAACAGCGATCAAAGACATCAAACGACTCAAAGAAGACAATCCTTCCAACTAAAAATCGTTCAAATCTTCGGGGCTGGTTTTTAAACAACCACAAAACGGCGAAAGAATTTTGGATTCACGTAAATCGAAAGACAAAGCCAGAACAAGATGTAATTTCATACTTAGATGCAGTTGAAGATAGCACGGTTAAAACAACAGGTGAAAATATTTGCATTCAAAGATTTTCACCTAGAATGCCAAATAGTCACTGGACAGAACTCAACAAGGCAAGGTGCGATCGTCTTGAGAAGATGGGATTGATGACTGACTCTTGAAGAGCGGAAATGCAGAAATCAGAGAAATTTGAAATAGATAAAGAAATTTTGAATGTGTTGAAATCAGATCAGAAACTTTGGAATAAGTACAAAGAGCTGCCTGACCTTTACGTGAGAATTAGGATTCAATCAATACAGCAGGCAAAAGGAAATGATAAATTGTTCAAGAGTCGCTTGGATAAATTTATTGAAAATACATTAAATGGGAAAATATATGGAAATCGGAATGATGGAGGTAGATTGAACTAAATATGAACTCAATTAAGCAAATATGAAATATAATATGATAAATTACAAAATGAAATTTGGAAGCAGGCAACTGCATACAATTACAAAGATTAAACAAAAGTAAAAGATTTCAAAATTCATATATAAATAAATATGAATGAAATATTCTTTAATGTTCTTGTATATATTAATTTTGTATTTGGTTAGTTAATTCCGGGTTATTCTGATTATATAAATATAAATATAAATATTCCTGATGTGCAATTCACAAGTTTGATTTAAAATGAAAGAAATTATGTGAAATAAACAATTTTTTAAGTTTAAATTCCATCCCCTCCTCCTCCACCATGACCATCTCCACCATAATCACCACAGCCATAACCATCTACACCATAACAATCACAATCATCATAATTAATGGAACTATTGCAGGTATTGTGATGATTTGTTGAACAATATTTTGACTGTGGTTGTGAGTTAAAATAGTAATTCATTGATTTTCTTGAATTTTGGATATAATTATCCCACATATTAAAATGATTATAGAGATAAGAATTGCCTTCATTTCTTGTTTCAGTTGAATCAAATTATTTTTATGAATGATCATTCTTAGAGGAGGATCAATTTTTAATTCGTCAAATTTACTTTTCCATATTTTGCTCATTCCAAAAACATATGCATAAGGTAATAAGTTATAATATAATTGAGGATCATCTATTAAAAGTAACTTTATTTTTTCTTTACTTGTATCATGAATAAATTTTTTTAAACCAACAGCTTCATTAAGAATGTTAATAATTTCATCAGCTGGACAAATAATGTTAATTGAATAAAATATGATTGCATAACAAAACACGCATAATAAAATTTTTGAAACCTTCTCCATTATCTCATCGTTAATATAGAAAGTATATATTATTGTGGTTATTATCGAAAATGTTAATATTTCATTAAATTTTACGTCATTCGACTTTTGCATAATTTTATCATACGCATAATCATATCCTATCATCCAAATTATGAATATAGAAAGATAAAAAAAGAATCCATGAAAATAATACAATTTTGATGATATATTCATTTTGCATGAAATATATGGAAAGAAACTCATCAAAAATCCACTAAGTAAAGCAAATAAAAAAGAAACGCGTACACTATTTTGGTTGTAAATTATAAATTGAATACTGTTGACTTCATCACACACTTTCATTATTGTTTGATAAAATTTATTTTCAAGCGAACTTACATTTACTTCATCTCCATTTTTAAAAATATCATCAAATAATATATGCTGATGTTTAGGTGCTCTTTCTGGTAATTTATTACATGTTTTTGTTAAAATTGTTTCATTTTCATCAACAAAAGTTATTGAAATGAAATTCATGTTTGCCCAATAGTATATTAGTGATGTAACATCATTTGCTGAAATGTATTGATACATAAACTTATCAATATAAAGAGGATCTATATAGTTTTTTATTCTGAAATTCATCACTTGTATCAATTTATTTTTATTGAAAAATAAAAATTTGACAGCAAAAAGAATAGAAAGAATTATTGAGCAGATAATTATAATCAAAAATGGAGTTAAATCATGATATACTGACAAAATATTATCATCAAAATACAAATCAAATGTAAGTCCATTATATTTTGATAAATTACCTGCAACAGCAATTATTGTATTTTTAGTTTTGTCATATGAATACTTATCATTAGAAGAATATGAAGTTCTTCCAATATAAAAATTTGAATGCTTATATCCATTTGGTAATTGAAGAAATACATTGGCACAATGAATATTCGCATTCCAACCAAAACCAATAACGTTTAAGAAAATTGCATTTGGATTGCGTGGTTTTGTTATATAATAATCATATGATATGTGAATTGTTTGTGTTTGGTTTTGTTTTTTAATTCCATCTGTGATGTATAAACTTAAATATTTATAAACATTTTCACGAGATGTAAATTCAATGCTATATGGATAATTTAATAGTTGGTCACCTTTCTTGAGTTTGACATCAATGTTTCTTGCTCTATCACCCGAATGAACTGGAATTCTTCGTACAATGCCTGTACTATATTGACCAAGGTACTTAATTTTGATATCTTCGGTTACATGCAAAGTTCGATTAGCTTTGATATCAAATGAAACATCATATCTTATGATTTCAAAAGCATAGTTCTGATTTGATGCTAATGCAATTGGTAGAAAAATTGGAAGAGTCGCAAACAAAATATTAACCATTTTAATAATGAATTGTATAAAAAAAATTGACAAAAATATTTTGTTTAATTGACCAAAGATTTTTCACTTCAATTTTTAATTCAGTAAAGTAAATGATTATTGTATATTCCGAATAAAATAAAATACTTTTTTATGCTTATTGTTTATTATATCTTGCCTAATTCAGCCTTCTGCAAATCTTCCATTATTTGCATAATATTGAAGGCTGAATTGTTTATTATGATGAAAATCACGTACTACAAGGTTATGGATCAATTTACTTAAATAAAATAGAATGGGTAATTTCGCCGTGCTACTGCAATTCAAAAGAAAATAAGAAAATCAATAATTGCATCTCTCATAAATAAGATTCATGACGTGACTGTTAAAGAACTTGATGGAAAAAAGCCAAAACTCGTTATTTTTGATCCTGGTTCCAGTTAAAATTCACTCGATTTTATCAATGAGGCAAATAATATCTGCAATTGGGAAAAAGGTGATACTTGCCCAGTAATGTACAAAATTGGGTATCCAAAAAATCAAAATTGGCAAAACTGCTTCTCTATCGTTTCAGAAGGAATTGGCTAAACGGTAAGAATAATAATAATAAAAATTACTTAAAATAATTTTTGGTCACAGAAGGTAATTGCTTCCCCCTTAATCGAAGCAGAAGGTAATTATCAAATTACTTGTCCAATGAAAATTTCGTCATCTTCCACCATCCATGTTTCAGTATCATTCTTTTTATTTTTTTTTTTTTTTTTTTTTCCTCTTTTTAAATTGCAAAACAATAGGGATGCGATGTGGAACAAAAGGTAGTTCATGAGATTCATTCTCTCAGAGTTGATGGTTCGAGTCCGTCCATCGCACTTTTTTTATTTTTATTTTTATTTTCCTCTTTCTCTCCACTTTTTAAATATAGTTTTTAATCACTTATCATCTGAGGAAAATGTTCTCTATATTGCTTGTTCACACAGCATCTTCAATCTTCATAAGTATATTATTGAACTTGATATAATTATAAGCATTATTCAAAATGTGATTAGAATGCAATTTTGACAGATGAATAATGACCCTGCTTCTATCGTACATTGAAAATTTTTTTATTCGGTAGAAACCTGAGTTTTTTAGATTATAAAAAAAATCTCTACTTGCTCTTGGTGAATGAATACTTTAAAATAAGGAGGAAATACGGCATGAAGACTCTTCTTGTGCTCCTCTTCCTCTTTCAACTCCACCACCAGGATTAAGTGCATCTGCAAAATTGATTGAAAAAGTTTTTAGTTCCTCCAATTTTCAAAGAAAAAAAATATAAATAAATGATCGTTAAAATTTTAAATTATAAGAATTTTTATTAAAATAAATAAATAATTCTTTTTTTAAGTCTGATTTCTATATACTTTTTGACTTACCATTGTTATGTATCTTTTTGCTTCTGTTAGATCAATGCCTTCATTTTCACCTATTTTAAGAGCCATTATATAATATTTAATAACTTCTTTTTCATCAAAAGAACCACTTTCTCCTTTAGACAGCAATGATGCATACTTAACCATCCCTTCTTGATTGCCGTTGTCTGCTGACATTTTGTAATATTTTAGTGCTTCGTTCGAATTTTTCTCAACGCCGAAGCCAAAAGAAAGGCAATCTGCGTACATATTCATTCCATAACAATTTCCAAGATCTGCAGACATTTTATAGTACCTTGCAGCCTTCACTTTATCTTGAGGCAGAATTGTATCTCTTGAGAGGATGTTTGCAAAAAGTGTAATCACATCAACATCTTTCAAATGGACGCCTTTTTGCAAGTATTTCTCCATTTCTGCAAGCTCTTCGTCATTGCTCTCTTTCATTGCAATGTTCTTGGAAAACTGATAAATTGAATTAACATCATCGTTGTCTGATGCGAATTTCAGATATTTCATTCCTTGTTGGAAATCTGGCTTGATTCCAGATTTTTCATCGCCTTCAATCAGCAAATTAGCGAGATTTCTCGCGGCCAACGATGATCCTTCCTCAATTGCCCTTAAAAAATATTTAATGGCTTCTTTTTGATTATTACAATCAATATAACAAGATCCAACATTGTTGATTGCAATTGCAACTCCCATGCTTGCTGCCTTTTTCATATAATGAATCGACAATTTTTTATTCGCTTCCAAATTCGGCAATCCATCATATAAGTAATATGAATACAAACTAATTCCAAATCGATTATTGTGATCAAATGAATACTTAATAAGGCGAAGACCTTCTGTAACATCTTTTTGAAGTCCTCCGTCGCCTTCAATCAATGAACTGCCATAATATGCACAGCCACCGGGATTGCCTTTATCATAAGATTTTTTGTAATATTTCACTACTTCAGTGAGATCTTTCTTTACACATCCAATTCCACTTTTCAGGAAATTGGCATAAATTAGAAGTGCTTCTCCATCACCAATGTCAGATGCGCGTTTAATGTACTTGTATGCTTCTTTGAAATCGCATCTGATTTCGCATATTTTGTTCTTCTTCGTCTTAAGACAAAGATTGCCGTAAAGAATCATTCCTTTCAAATTTCCGTTGTCTGCTGATTCTTTGCTCAACATTTTCGCAAGTTTGTAATTAATGCTTTGACTAAATGTTGGGACTTCAACATCAAATGATTCGTGTGACAAAATAAGATTTGCCAAATGCAGTTTAATATAAGAACTATCATGAATGGAGCTTATTTCATTTAATTCAATTTTTGAATTATTTCTGAAGGTTTTGAAATAAAACTTTATTGCTTTGACATTTTTCATCTTGCATGATTTCTCAAGATATTTAGTGCCAATTTCTTCGTTTTTTGGAAAATTGTTTTTTCCTTCAATGAGTGATTTAGCCACATAAAAAGAAGAAGAAGAATCGCCATATTCAGTATCAACAAAATATGGTTGACATGATTCATCAAGTTTGTTGAAAAATGATGACTTTTCTTTTTCAATATAGCTGAAACTTCGTCTTCTCTCAATTTTTCTTTTATGAATATGCATGTTATTTTGATAAGCTTTTTCATCATCGTCCAAAATTTTGTTGTAACGCTGGATTGCATCAGCATTACCTTGATTTGATGATTTAATGTAATACTTGATTGCTAACTCTTTATCAAGATCAACATATTTACCTTCCTCCAAAAGATTCGCATAAAAATACATCGCTTTTGGATTTCCCAATTCAGCTGACTTTTTAATTAATTCCACTGCCGCTTTTTCATTTTTAATGATTCCATTTCCTTTAAATAATATTTCACCATAATTATATAATGCATTAATATCTCCTTTTTCAGCTGCCATGCGAAAATACTTGATTCCTTCTTCTTTATTCATAGGAACATCATCAGCTTTGAAAATCATTTCAGCATAATTATTCATAGATTCAGCATCACCATTGTCTGCTGCCATTTTGAAGTATTTAAGAGCGTCAACTTTATTTAGAGGAACTCCATTTCCTTCATAAAGTATTTTTGCACAATATTTCATGCATTCAACATGACCATTTTCTGCTCCTTTTATGAAATATTTAAGGGCTTCGTCAATTTTAGATTTCTCTATGTTGAATAACAACATTGCATAATAATACATGGCTTCAACATTGCCTTTATCAATTGCCATCATAAAATATTTTTTTCCTTCTTCTCTATTTGCTGGAATTCCATTACCAACAAAAATGTAAGCTGCATAATTTGACATTGCTTCAACATGACCATTATCTGCAGCCATTTTATAATATTTTGATGCTTCTTCTATCTGGCCTTTGTTGTATAAGGCTTGAGCTAAATAATACATACAATCTTTATTGCCTCGATCAGATCCCATTTTGAATATTTTAATTGCTTTTTCTTTATCCATTTCAACTCCATCTCCTTTATACAGCAGAGAACCATAACTTAGCATTGAAACGGTATTTCCACGATTAACTGCCATTGTTAAATATTTGACAACTTCATCTTTATCTGATTCAACAAGTTCACCGTTATATAACATGTATGAATATCCATTCATGCATTGGTCATCACCTCTATCTATTCCCATCTTCAAATATTTCAACAATTCTTGCTTATTTGGTGAGGCTTTTTGATGCAAAATAGTTATATAATTGCGAATTGAACTGATGTTGCCAAAATCAGCTCCCATTTTTGTATATTTGACTGCTTCTTCCTTATCAATTGGAACTCCACCTTCGCCATTATATAGAACTACAGCATATCTATTCATAGCATCAGTGTTACCACCGTCAATGGCCTTTTTATAATATTTAATTGCTTTTTCTTTATTTCCGAATGATGATAATAAAGCGTCAGCATATTTAAGCATTGCTTTTGTGCTTCCATTGTCAATTGCCATATTGAAGTATTTTTCTGATAAATTTTTATCAGTTTTAGATAGAAAGATTGCATAATTAATCATTGCATTTACACTTCCTCTTTCAACTGCCATTTTTATATATTCCAATGCTTTTTCTTTGTCCATTGGAATTATTTTTCCTTCGAATAACATTTTACTATATAAATTCATCGCATCTGAATCACCTTTGTTAATTGCTTGCTTGAGAATGTTAATGGCTTCTTCTTTGTCTGATTCTGCATCTTCTTCATATTGTAGCATGTAAATATAATATGTTAATGCACTTTGACTGCCTTTATTAATTGCCATTTTGTAGTATTTAATCGCTTCCTCTTTATTTAGTGGAACTCCTTCACCATATTGAAGCATTTTTGCATAAGCAGTCATGGCTGATCTAATTCCTTGTTCAATTGCCATTTTATAATATTTGATTGCTTCTTCTTTGTTAACTGGAACATGATCACCTATCTGAAGCATGTAACCATAATTATACATGGCATTTCCATTTCCTTTATCAATTCCCATTTTGTAATATTTGATTGCTTCTTCTTTATTAACCTCAACTCCATTGCCATGTTCAAGCATGAAGCCATAATTGTTCATAGCTTGGCCATTACCAAGTTCAATTCCCCGTAAGAAAAGTGAAAGAGCTTCTTCTTTATCAACTGGAATATCATCACCTAAAAGAAGCATATCACCATAACTTGCCATTGCATCAGAGTTTCCTCCATAAGCTGAAATTTTCAGATATTTAGCTGCTTCTTTCTTGTTCTTTTCAATAACTTGGCCTTCCGAAAGCATTGTTCCGTAGTGAAACATGGACTCAAGGTTGCCTTCGTCACTTAATTTCTTCAAAAAGAAAGCAGATTCGTCTTTGCGATTTGGATCTTTTGAAATTTCAAGAGCATATTTTAACATGGATGCAGCATGTCCTTTTTTGGCAGCTTCTTTTAAATATCGAATTGATTCTTCTTTATTTAATTCATCTTTTGCTAATACTAGTGAGTAATAATAGCAAGCTTTTGGATATCCTTTATCTGCTGACATTTTGATGAATTCATTTCCTTCTTCTACTTTTTCTTCCTCTTCTAACAAAATTTTTCCATATCTAAACATGGCTTTGGCATTGCCTTTCTCAATTGCATTTTTAAAATATTCAAATGCTTTTTCTTTGTTAGATGTTAATCCAGTCCCTTTGTAAAGCATTTTAGCATACTCATACATTGAATGATCATTTCCAGCTTTAATTGACTTTTCGAAATGACTGATGGCTTCATTATAATTTTTCTTTTTCTTATTTATTCTCCCAATTAGAAATGAGCAGTATGATTCATTATTCGCCAGCCTTTTTTGGGTAACTTTCATTGCTTTATTTAGATCTTGTGGAATCAAATCTCCTTTTATCAGCATTTCACAATAATAGACAATTGATTCAATGAATCCATTCTCAATTGATTTTTTAAGATATTTAAGACCTATTTTTGTATTTCGCTTGAAATTTTCGCGATCTTCAATAAGTGAAATTCCAACCATGAACTGTTTTTCTGGATCATCTTTTGCTTCATCAACAAGTTTCTTACTTGTATCATCCAATTTCTCGTATTCTTTGTATGGAAAAAGCAATGTTTTATCTAAATTCATGATGATTTGATTGTGTTCATTTTCAACAACTTTGACTTTATTAAAATTACTGTACAAATCAAAGTAAAAAACATTTCTTGTCTTATCAAATGAGCTTCTATATTCATTGATATAACTGACATATTTCAGATAGTCAGATTCATTAACAGCTTCAGTAATGAAGCCACGATCATTCAAAAGTCGGTCCAATATTTGGTCAAATGTAGGACGTTTCAATGGATCTTGTGACCAACAATCACGAATCAGATTCACATAAGCCTCTGGTATTTGAAAGCTTATATCAGGACGATATCCTTTCGTAATCTGCAAAGGAAGCATGAAGAAATTTAAGTTTCCAAATGGTTTTATGCTTGTCATAATTTCATACACGATAATGCTGAATGCATAAACATCACCTGGCTTGCTATATTCAGCTTTGGACCAAATTTCAGGTGATATATAAATCGGTGTTCCTTTAACTCCAAACATCGATTTCATCGTCATTGATTCTTGGTTTTTGTGAGAAATTTTTGAAAGGCCAAAATCAGCAACTTTTGGAAACAAAAAATCATCAAGAAGAATGTTGTCTGGCTTTAAATCTCTGTGAATAATGTCGTGCGAATGTAAATATGACATCGCTGCTGCAATGCCATATATAATGATAAGTTTATGAGTCATGTCAAAATTCAATGAAGCTGAATTTTGTGATTTTCTGATAAGTTCATCTAAAGAGCCGTTTGATGCAAATTCAGTAATAATAACGGGCTTGGGTTTCTTTTTGAAATCAAATGGACTGTAAAATATAAATTTGAGAATTGATGGATGATTTAATTTCGAGATGATATTAACTTCCCGAGAAATATCATGAAGCTGACTGGTGGAATCTTTTTCAATTTTGTTGATTGATATTTTGGCAACTAAAATTTTTCCTGTTTTCTTGTCTTTAACTTTATATACTTTTCCAAATGAACCAGAGCCAATTTTATTTTGCAGTATAAAATCATTGAGAGCATACAATTGTTTATCTTTGTTTGGGGTTATATTTGAGGATGAGTTTTTCTTAGGAATGAATCCTTGCATGTTCAGATTTGTGAGATTTTTTTTTTTTTTAGAAAAATCAAATAGGAATATCTTAATAAATATTTTGAGATAACATATTTAAAGAAGATCTATATGATTAATATAACTATTTAAATGAGAATTAATATAAATTAATATATAAAACCTATATGAATGTAATTTCCATTTTAAAGACAATACGATATTAGAAAAGGTATTTTAAATATATATTAATATATTTCAATATTTCAAATAAAATATATAATATCATTAATAATAATATAATAAAAGAGCAAAAAAAGATAAATATGTTTAATATAATAATAAAATAAAATAAATCTATAAGATAAAAAAAAATAATAATATCACGGTTAAAGTGATATAAAAAAATAACAAAAATTAGTACACCTTATTATTAAATGAAAAATATTTATTTTTTATCCAATTATTAATATATAAATAATAAATTTATATTAAAAAATATAAAAATTATTCAAAATTTTTGGTATTTCTTAGTATTTATATCCATCAAAAAATTGAGATAGAATTGATTTTTATTCAATTTTTATTACATTTCACCTTTTAGAGTTATGAGCAACTGGAAAACTATTCTTGAAGAGAAATTACCTCTGCTCGGCCATCGCAACTGGATCGTGGTGACAGATATGGCTTATCCGATGCAATCAAATCCTGGCGTTCTGACTATTTTTGCTAAAGAGCCTTTCAATGAAGTTGTTGGCAGCGTGTCTCGTATGATTGCTGATGCCCCGCATGTTTTTGCCCACACCTACTTGGATAAGGAGCAGCATTCTATGTCGGAGACGCTATGCAAGGGATGGGAAACTTACCAAAAGAATATTAGCTCAGCGCTCGATATGTCCAAGGTTGAATTTTTGCTTCATGAAGATCTTATCCGTAAACTAGATGAAGTTAGTAAACTTTTTAATGTAGTGATTATCAAGACATCGCTTACTATCCCTTATTCATCAGTTTTCTTTGAACTAGACTGCGCATACTGGGACTCTACACGCGAAGCATCTATCCGTAAGCTCATGTAAAAACGGATATAGCGTTAGACCAAAAAATTATTTTTTGATCTTCAAATTTTATTTGAATAAAAATGCAGTTTTTTTATTTTATCTTTCTAATATATCATTGTATATAACATGGTTATAAGTATAAATATTAATTTATTATAACGATTTATCTATTTTTTAATTGAATTAAAATTATTTTACAACATTGAAAAATTGTGATGTTTATTATTATTAACAACGTTTTGATGTCCTTCAATAATCCAATATGGTTGATTACACAAATGTTCTCCATATTGGAGGAGCAATAATTATTGAAATAGCATTTGGCTTTATTTCATGCAAATTTGGTTTTTTTAAGCCAGCAGCTATTAATTCTTTAAACAGATTTGCGCTCAAATGTTGTTTTCTTCCGATGATTGCTCGACAAATAGCAGTTAGAGATTTAAAAACGCTAAGTTTTATGCCACTTGGAGTATTAGTTCTCACGGTTTTAACATGTTCATTAATTCTTGGGCTTGTCTGCTATTTAAGCAAATGTTTCAAAGATCGTTTTTATATGTTTTTAAGTACATTTCTCCCCATCAATCATTTAAACTATTTAATCATCGGATTACCGATGGTTCAATCGATATGGGGCCCAGAAGAGAGTATCATTACAGCTGTATCAAATATGTGTAATGATTTCAGTGCTATTCCATTATATTTTGCGATTACTCGAATTTACCAGGTTCATCGAAATAACATATTACATAAAGAAGCCAATGATGGTCAAATTGAAAAAGTCGACTGGCATTTACCTTTAAACATTCTAATTCGTGTTTTTACTAATAATTTCATGATTGGTAATATATTGGGCTTCGTTTACGCGGCAACTGGCTGGAAAATGTGTCCTTATCTTTGGAATTTGATGAAATATCTCGCCGATTCTGTTTTAGCTTTGTGTATGTTCGCTGTTGGTGGCTTTTTGTGTGAGCATTCAATTATTGCTTGTAATTTCTTTCATCTCGTTGTGACACTCATTGTGAGACACGTAATTTTCCCAATCATTGCGGCTTTCTTTTGTTTCTTGTTTAAAATAAATCATAAACTCGCTCGCCAGATCACAATAATGGCTACAACTCCTTCTTCGAGCGCTTCTTTCTTGCTGAGTTCAGTGAATCAGACAGGACCTGGAGTCGCATCCTCAATGATTCTATGGTCAACAATACTGTATATCCCATTCATCATTCTATGGCTCTATGTTTTTGATGCTCTTCATATTTTTGAATAAATTATAGATTTTATAAAATAAATAATTTTATTGGTGCTGTTTGATAAATTTATTTTATTATTTCATTTAAATATGATATGGTTTAAAGTATCATTGAAAAGCTCTTTACGCCGGTGAAAAGTCCTTCACGGTTAGGCTTGCTATTCTGATATCAGTTATCAGGTTTGGCACTTTTTTTGACTCAGATAATCGATTGGAAATTTGAATTGATGAATTCGATTATCAAATATGAAATGTGATACAAAAACAAATATTCTTTTGATATCGAATCTTGATTAATCGATATTAATACTGAATTTAAAAATTGAAGTGAAAATAATATGATAAAACAATATTAGACATATATTAAACTTAACTATTTTTATATAACCAGTTTTTTATATTATAAATATATTTATGCATTTATTTACTTCAAATCATGAAAATTATTATTTTTGAAAAGAAATTCAAGGAATATTTTTTTAATATCAATTAAGAATATCATTTGATTTATACTATGCTATCCATTTTTAAAAAAATCTGTTAAAAAAGTTCAAAATGAAATAAACTATTCAAAAATTAATATAATTTATATTTATCGAATATCTTATTCTATTTTTGATATATCTCATAAAAAAGCATTAAATAATATAATTATTTGTTTTTTTGTGAAAATAACAGAAATATTTTATATTTTGTAAAAAAGAAATAGTAATTAAACAAAAAATAAAAAAATCATTTTTTGTTCTTGCACTTTAAATGTAATCATTTTAATAAATAAAACTGTTCTAATAACGCTAAATCAAATAAGCAAAGCCAATAGAATGAATTTTGATTTTCAAAAGATTTTTAAATGATGATGATCAAGTAACTTTGGGGGGCAAAAACTGAAACAAAAAACAAAAACAGAATTTTGCTTTATGCACAAATTAAATGCTTTATATCAGAGCAAACTCCAATTTTATTTTCAATGATTGATATCTAAATTATATTCATTGAAACAGAAAATCAAAAGAAATAGTTCAATAAAATTATTATTTATGATCTGAATAATAATTGCTGGATATCAAATGTATTAAAAAGAATAGAGGTATTTTGTTAGGAATCGTTTTTTAGCGCCTTAAAAAATTGTAAACGGTTTTTTAGGGGGTTTTGTGAAAATTCACAAAAAGTTTGAAAAAAATTTTACGACAAAAAAGTCCTTTACAAAAATAAAAAAAAAAAAAAGATCAAATATAAATACCTTTTTTAATCGTTAATGTTTTATTATATCTTCTCAATTTTATGATAATTTGAATGACCTCACCGTAAAGAACTTTTTCACGATACTTTATTAAACATTAGGACTGGCTATTCTTGTGAATCAGATGTTTTCTAAAGATTATGATAAATGAATGTAGTACTGCATATAAAAACAAATCTAAAATTAAATAAAACTTTTTATTATTTTTTTTCCCGCAAAATATTTATTCAAGAGGAATAATTTTGCATTTATTTGATATTAAATTGATGTCTCCTTCTATAATTTCTACATTAGATGAAGCAGTTTTGATTTCTTCCAATGATGTGCAACCACAAAAAACAGCTGAATATATATTTTTAATGTGTGAATGAATTATGCAAGATTTCAATGACGTGCAGTGTGCAAAAGATGAAGGGGAGATAAAATTAACCTCACTAGGTATTTCAATACATATCAATGAAGAGCATCCATTGAATGCACCAAAAAAGATTTGTTTTAAGTCTGAAGGCAATTTTATTTCTTTTAAGCTTTTACAGCCATAAAACATGTATTCACATATTGTATCCAATGATGATGGTAGGATGCATTTTGTCAATGAGGTGCAATTATATAGAACACCTATTCCTATTTGGTGCAAGGTAGAAGGAAATTTGATTTCTGTCAATGAAGTACATTCTTTGAAAGCATATGATTGAATAGATTTCATATTCGTGCCGAGTTCAATTGATTGTAATGATGTGCATTGACAAAATGCTTCTTTGCCAATATTTTCAATGGTTGGAGGAACGTTTATTGTTCTGAGTGAAGTGCATTGCTTGAAAGCTGCTTCTTCAATTGTTTTAATTTCAGATTTAATTGTTACTTTTGTTAATGATGTGCATTGGTCAAAAACTTCTTTTTTTATTGAGAGTACTTTTTCTGGAATTGTGATTTCTTTCAATGCCTTACAATTTTGAAATGCACCACTTCCAATTGATGTCACTGATGATGGAATTGAAATCTTCACCAATGAAGAACATTCACTGAAAGCATATTTTTTAATTTCCTTGACTGATTCTGGAATCGTGATTTCAATTAATGATAGGAATCCTAAAAAAGCTTTTTCTTCAATAATGATGTGAGCATTGCTTGGCAAATTGATATATCGCAATGATGGACACTGTGAAAATGCACATTCTTCAATTGAAAAGTTGCCATATTTGTCATTTTCTGAGGTATCAAAGTTTACATCTATAAGTGACATACAACCACAAAATGCTCTCTTACCAATTGATGTTTTGCCTGTTAAATTTACTTGTTTCAATAATTTGCAAAATCCAAATGAAAATTCGCCTGTTTTGCTCACTGATGATGGAATTGAAACATTTGTCAATGAAACGCATCCATTGAATGCTTTGTTGCCAATATAAGTTATTGATTCTGGAATTGATATTTCTACTAAAGAATGACATTCTTCAAATGTTGAATCTTCAATTCTTGTGATTGATGAAGGAATCTTTATTTTTTGAAGCGAATAGCATTTGCTAAATGCACCTGCACCTATTGATTTGATATTAGGATGTATTTCGAAATCTACCAAATTTGGGCATGCAAAAAATGATTTGGAACCAATTGATGTCACTGATAAATGTATATTTACTTGTTCTAAATAAGTGCAAAATTCAAATAGTCCATCTGATATTGAAGTAACGTTTTCAGGGATTGTAAATGTGGTTAGTGATTCGCACTTTTTAAAAGCTTCTTTTCCGATCTTGGTTACTGATGAAGGAATTGAAATATGCTTCAACAATGAACAGCCATTGAACATTGAATCTTCAATTGATATTATTGTCGATGGGATTTCAATTTGCTCCAATGATTTACAATTTTGAAAAGCATGGGACTGAATTTCATTCAAACTAGAAGATAAGTTCATTGACCTTAATGATTTGCATCCTTCAAATGCATGAGACATGATTTTAGTAACAGATAATGGGATTTCAATTTGTCTTATTGACTTGCAATTTGTAAATGCAAAGGATGGAATTTCTTTCAAACCAGATGGCAGTTTTATTGTTTTCAATGATGAACAGTTTTCAAAGGCATGAGATATAATTCTAGTAACTGAAGATGGGATTATTAACTGTTTTAATGATTTACATCCATAAAAAGCACTTTCATCAATTAGGCTGATTGATTCTGGAATCTTCAATTTTGTAAGCGATGAACAATTAGAAAATATTTGCTTACTAAGAACTGAAATGCTGTTTGGTATTATAATTTGCTTGAGTGATGAACATCCAGAAAAAGCGCCATCGCCTATTTTGTTCAATCCTTCATGAAGGTTGATTTGAATCAATGATGAGCACATGCTGAAACAATGAGGTGAAATTTCAGATAAACCGGAAGGAATCCGAAATTGTTTGATAGATTTACAACCGTAAAATGCACTTTGTCCTATTTCAACAACTGATTCAGGAATTGCAATTTCTTCCAATGATGTGCAGTTATAAAATGCATTATCTTCGATTTTTGTAACAGATGAAGGAATTGCCACTTTTTTGAGTGTTGAACAATTCATAAAAAGATTCTTTGGAATTGTTTCCATTTTATCTGAAATTTCAACTGTTTCGCATCCTATCAAAACTTTATCACCGAGTTTAATTTCAGATGAGAGTATTTCAATTTTTTTCAATGATTTACATCCTTCAAATGCATTATCACCTATTTCAGCCGTTGGAGAACTGATTACTAATTCTTCAAGGTTTGCATAATTTCCTATTTTTTGTATTTTGAGTACTTGTGAATTAAAAGTCAGACGTTTAAATCTTAATATTAATTCAATAACATTAAATCCTTCCATATTTTTTGCCTTTTCATATAAAGTGACGAAGTCTTTTGGAAAGAAATTGAAATTGTAACTCTTCATAGCTGCTCTCACAATGTTTTCATCAAGGTCATCAATTTGCAAATAATTATTGATGATATAATAGGCGATATTATTGTGATGACATTTAATCGCTTCTTCCAAACTTGGCATGTAATTTGATGAATATGGATTGATTTTAAAATCTTCAAGAAGATGAATTATTTGTGAACTTTGACCATGAATTGCATAAAGCCAAATGTTGGGAGTGATTAAACCATTTTTTGCAAGTAAATAATGAAATATTTCAATGGATCCAAATAAAGCTGAATATTCAATTAATGTTGGCTCTGAATAATTAATCTGTCGCCTAAAGTTAAAACGTGAAGCCTCAGGAATATCAATATGTCGTTTTAAATTCAAATGTGAAGGCGGAATTCTGTTTGGTAAATTTGAACTGTTTACTGCTATGAATTTTGCAAACTCTCTAATTGAATCTTCACGAATTAATTTGCATAAATATGATTCATTTTCACCTTCAAGCCATTTTCTTTCTAATTCTTCAAATTTGCTTAAATCGTTATTGAATTTTTTGCGAATCATTTTCTGCAATGACTTCGCTTTTCGTTTACTCATGAAATTTTTGATGATTGGATAATAATAGTGCGAAAGTTTGAAGGTACTTTTCTTGTCTTTTGCAAGTAATGAATAGATAAAAATATCATCAGGTATAATGATTTGTTTTTCGAAAAGTAAATACATAAATTGGTTGTTATTTTGAAAAATTTCATAAATTTCGCTACATGTAAATAATTGTCTGATTTCGTTAGAAAAATAATTAATAACAGCCAAAATTTTGTCAAAAAACATCGCGGATCTATGGTGGTTGTTTAAAATAGCTGAAATAAGATGAAGCAAGTCATGTAATTTCCAAGGGATTTCTTTACACTTTTGATTTTCAAATATTTTTATAAGTTGGCTTAGTAAATCTTCTGTATCGCTATCTTCAATAAACCCAAGAAGTAAATGTTGAATTTCTTGGGTTTGAGAAATATATTCTTCTATTTCCATTAAAAAAAAAAAAATGGAATAAAATGAAAAATTTTTCCTAAAAGTTTGACCCAAATTCCAGAAGGAGGTAAAGTTGATGGAGCAAAAGAATTAGTTTCAAGTTTTCCATATGCAGGATATGGTGGTCCTGCTCCAAATGAAAGGTCTGGTAAGCATAGAAACATTTTTACTATTTATGCAATGAATTTGGAAAAATTAGAAATTAAAGAAACAGAACCTTATCTAATATAAAATGGAATTAAAAGACATTCTATTTCTAGTTCATCAATAACAGCTATATATGAGAGATAAATAAAATTTGATTTTTTTCTTTTTAATTTGTTTTCTTGTATAATTTTTTTCATTTTATTCCTAACTAAGAAATACTTTATATTTATTATTTTTTTGCTATATTATTTCTTAAGATATTATTATTTATTGAAGTTCATCTAATTTATAAACTTTTTCTGTACGCAATTCAATTATTTGAATAAACAAATTAATGAATCAGCAAAACGTTCATAAGATATTATTTTTATTTACAGTATCCCTGCAACTTATTTCCATTGTCCTTCTTTATGTTATTTCATTCATTTGGCTATTTAGAATTTATCCTTATTTTACAAATGGCGTAGGAATTACATATTGGATCTACAGAATACTTTCATGGCAAATCATATACATAAGTATTAATTTTCTTATTTATCTCATTATAATTTCTTATTATTGTGTAATCCTTAAATGCGACAAAACTAAATTTTTAAGCGCAAAAATAATCTTCATTTTCACGATTAGCGGAGTTGTTCTAAACGCACCAAATGTTGGCTCTGGATTGTGGCTTTCATTCCAAGCAATTAAAAGAGACAATACTATAACCAATAGATGCTATATATACATACTAAACAGATTAATTGGCGCTGATTCAAAGTATTTTATGCCCGTATACAAAAAGTGGAGAGATAATTTTGTCAGTCGCGTTTATGATGAGGATGGCCACATAACAAAGTATTTGTGTGAAAATGTGAGTGTTCCAATGCTTGTTTCTGCTCTTGCTTTAATTGTGGTCATCTGTTTGCATTGTGCTTGCATCTATCTCACGTGTAAGCATTTGATATCAAACACGAGCATTAATGTAAATGTTTCGCTTAATGATCCTTTAGCCGTTTCATTTTCTTCGGTAAATCGAAGGAATGGCTATACATGACATTTGTGTACTATAAAGCATTAATTTATTATGTTAACATTTAATTTTCTAGTGAGGGATCGAACCTCAATCTTCGGCTTCAAAGGCCAACGTGCTATCCATTACACCACAAGAAACTCTTCGAATAAATGATAAATATATATTTGTATTCTTTATTTTATTTGTTTTTCAAGCATTTAAAAAAAAAAAAAAAGCTAAAAATTTTCTAGTGAGGGATCGAACCTCAATCTTCGGCTTCAAAGGCCAACGTGCTATCCATTGCACCACAAGAAACTCTTGTTTATTATGATTGATTTCAATTCATATGCTTCACTATTCAATAACAAAAGAAAAAAAAAATGAATGAAAATGTATAAATTTAATAAAAATCAAATCACAGTTCCATATAATTCAAATGATTCAATCAGCAGGTAGTCATTGCCTTTCCAATTTGAACCAGTTTGACGCATTTGAATAAATCGAAATTCTTTCGACTTTGTGTTCTTGATTTTGAAAGTATGACTCAGGCTTCTTCCATTTAAGTAAGAACAGTTGCTCTGCTCGTCTAGAATTTCCCAGTTTTCGCCATCTTTGGAGCCCTCGATGACCCAATCTTTGGGGTGACAGTAGTTAGAGCCCCAGCTTATTGATCTTATTGAGTAATCGGTTGGTATAACTGAATTATTTTTGAATTCATAACGAATCCAAGTGTTTGGAGCATTTTCTGAAGCAAAATATTTGCTCGGGTCGTTAAAAATGGTGGCATTCTGAGGATTTTGGTCTTCTCGATTACATGTGGATGCTGTAATTTTAATTTCTTTTGTTATTTGGCCGTTTGTTTGCTTTTGAAAATGATTTATAATTCCATTGAATAAATTTTCACCGGTATATAAAAGTGAAGTTCCCTCTTTTGATCGTTTTTTATATCGTTTTTCATTTTCTATGTTGGGCTTCACTTTTTGCTTCATCCTAATTGATAATCTTCTCCATAATTCACTTGTAATGTCATTAAAATCATAAATTTCAAGAAAGTCTGAAATCGCTGATGATGAGATATTTTCAAAATAAACATACTCGTATAAAACTGAATATTTTGAATTGTTTAGGTAAAGTTGGTTGAGAAAAGTAAGAAGTTGGTCTTCATCTGTCAATTGAAGTTGTGGATTATTAATAACTTCGGAAATGATATGGATTGATAGTTGTAAAAGTTCTTTTTTGTTGGTATCATATAAATCATAGAAATTGGAAGATATGAAATTAATAGCTTCTTGAAATTCTTTTGAATAAAACTTGGTATTTTGTTCGAATTCACGTAATAATGAAAAAACGTTGTCAACTGTTATTTTTGTTGAATAATTTAATTCGATTGATTCATTTCCAAGAATTTTAATAACTTCATAAATAAAAGGAAATTCATTGTATGGAATATAAATATCATCAAAATTAACAAGATTAAGAATAAATGAAAAATTTCCTTTTTTGGTTGTATTAATAGTAAAATTATCGCATGTTGGATCGTTTTCATGAATCTGGCATATAATTGGAGACAAAAGATCAGAAATTAAGCGAGTGGTTTTGAATTCTTGGCCATTCACAATGAATATGAATTCATCATTGTAGGTTTTTAGAGGAACTTTTAAAATACTTGATGAGTTTAAATGAATTTTCTTTGAATCATTTTTATTCATTTTGATATTGTAAATTGTAAGTATATTTGGTCAGATATTTTATACCGATTTATATATGAATATGTCATTTCTGATTTCTATTTTAAATCAATAATATATGATTTGCAAATAAGCATAGCTTATTGTGCAGCAAACAATCATTTAGTTAATGTCGGATATTCAATAATATCAATTCTTAATCGAACAAAATGCAAACTTCATGTTTACTTGTTCACTTTCAAAATGTTTAATATAAAGAACACAATTTTTAATAAACTCGAGATTGATACCAAAGGAAAAGTTAAATTTTTTATTGTCAAGAGAAGATTTAGAATCAATGGAATTTTTGGAATCCATTTACGAATGTCCGTATTTTAATGATTGATAATATATCAGTGATCAAAGTTATTTAATTAGACACAGATATATATGGTTGTGATGATATAAATTTGTTATGGATTATTCAAAATAAGTAATAATTTAATAGAAACTGCGATCTACCGACTTCCATCGACATCCAGTGTTGTGCCTGAGCATTTAAGGATACTAATTGAGAAAAAAGAATTCACTTTGATGAATAATTCTGGATTGAGCAGCTAACATTTATTTCACTAGTGGCGTTTTGTACATCTACATTGAAGAGATGAAGAAGATAAACTTTTCAAAAAGGCGCGTTGAGTGCTATCGGCAAAATAGAACTTTCTTCCCTGATCAGGACATGCTAAATGTAATTACTGGCCGCAGGAGAATCGTTAATGATGGGAGGTTCAACAATCCCGTGTTCGGTGCCAATTCAAAGTGCATTTTAATAGAAAAAAGTGGCACATCCTGTTGTTGTTAGGCACCTAGATGCTGTCGATGAGTACTATAGATAAATGTCAATGATAAATAGAACTGTTTGGCCGCCTTTTTTTATTTGTTCTTTATGTATTGATAAATGATTCATGTCTTATATTCGATGTAATAACTTATTTTGAAATTTTAAATTTTTTGAAAAAATTAAATAAAATAAAGAATACAAATATATATTTATCATTTATTCGAAGAGTTTCTTGTGGTGTAATGGATAGCACGTTGGCCTTTGAAGCCGAAGATTGAGGTTCGATCCCTCACTAGAAAATTTTTAACTTTTTTTTTTAAATGCTTGAAAAACTCAAATAAAATAAAGTATACAAACATATATTTATCATTTATTCGAAGAGTTTCTTGTGGTGTAATGGATAGCACGTTGGCCTTTGAAGCCGAAGATTTTCAGTTGTATGTTAACAGGTTATTTGTCATAATTGAGTTTTTCGGCGGTATGTTAACTGCTTTTGTTTTTTTATGTATACAAAAACTTAAATTTTTGTTATGATACCTTTATATGAGCAATTGGATCAAATTGGAAAAAAAACAAACTATGTTAGTATTTTTGTAATAACCGTTAAATGTATTCAAAAAAAATTCTAGAATAACGGTTATTTATTTTTTTAGTAATCAAAACGATGAGTTTGAAAGAATTTAAGGATATCCGCTCACTTGAATTTAGATATACTCTCAGATATGCGATCAACTTGATAAATAACGAGTTATTTCAAGATGTCCAGGTACCATTTAAAGAGCGATCTGACCATATTAAAAAAATTATAGAGTCAATGGGGAAAATGGATATGAAAGAAAGGAAATTATTTACTGATTTGATTGATTCAGGAATTTCTTTACTTTTCTATCTAAATTATAGAAATATTTTGTGTGACCAAATATATTCAGAAAAATACTATGATGCTCTCCAAGGGAAAGACAAATTAATGGTAATGAAATGGATGTTTTCTATTGCATGTGGACTTTATGTTCTTGTTAAAAAGAATGTTTATATACCAATATTAGACAACACGATTTTAATTGATCCCAATGATGATAGCTGTATGGTATTTTTAGGAGATAATCTTATCAGAATTTCAGAAGACATTAATTATCATTCTTTATTTATTCCTCCTGGAGAATTAAGGTCTAAAAAGCCCTTAAAAGCTAGTTTTCAAGAAAAAATGCATATTTTTGCTAAAAAGTATGTAAATTGGGCATCCTTAATTATTCAGCAGCTTTTAAGTTGTTATTTAAATTCACTCTTCCATAATTTAGAAAAGAAAGCAAGGAATGAACTCGTTCAATTAATAAAGAGTAGCAACAATGGTGCATGTCAAAACAGCATTCAAACATCAATGAATGATAATCAAAGAATAAAATTGCAGTTATTTGATATAATTCGTTTCTTCCTTAAAAAAGAAAATTGCCTTGATGGTGTAAATTACTCTGAATTTGAAGATTGGCTCCATTCTAACCTGGGCATATCAAATTTAAATAAAAATAATGAAACTTTTTCTGATCAAGTCATTCAAAAATTAATTGACATCACAAAAATTGAAATATTCAAAATATCAAACCTTGAAACATTCATCAATCTAGCCAAAAACACAGTGTTTGAACAAATAATTATGAAAAATTGTGAAGTAATTTTGGATGAATGCGAAAAAATGCTTCCAAATGAATTACAAAAAAAATATGAAGATGACAAAACAGAAAACAACAAATATGAAGTTATGGAGCTGTGTTTAAAGCGTGTTTACAATAATAATACTGATTGTAAGTCAGATAGTTTGCGTTTGTTCACTGTTGATGGGATGAGCAATGACAAATCATTTTATATTAAAATTTTGAAGAAGAAGAAAATTGTCAGATTTGTTCTTGATAAAAACGTTAGAATGAACTCTGATTATTTTGTTTATTTCAATGATGATCCGCTCTTTGCTCATTGCTACGAAGACACATTTCCAATTGAAATGACATTTTATCCATTTCTCAATGTTTATAATATTTTGTACAATAATTCTTCATTAAAAAGAATCAATTACGAAACGAAAATAAAATGGTTATTTCATCTTTCCAAAGCATTGACAATCATTCATGAAAACGGTTACACAATTGAAAATTTCAATAGCCAGAATATTTTTATTAATTCAAACTTATTTGGGCACTTTTACCCTTCAAATCTGATCTCAAAAGAATATATTTGTAATGATTTGGAAATGGATTTTTCAAGTGAATTTGATTATATTAATTCTTATTATGCTCCTGAAGTAATTGAGTTTATTCATAACAATAATTATTATATTTATAATAATCATGAAAAAAGTCTTGTTTATTCTTTTGGTATTTTTATTTTGGAGTTGTTTTTTGGAATCAAGCCTGGTCTTTGTTTAGCCAATTTGACTCCTAAAGAAAAGTATAAATTATTATTAAAAGAAAGAGCAATTCCTGTTAAAACTGGAAACAAAAATGATGATTTGATTCCTCTTGTTCAATCATGCCTAAACACAAATCCAAATAAAAGGAAAACATTTAACGAAATAACAATTTTCATATCTTCAAAGTATTCAACTATTGAATGTAATGAAAGTCAAACAATTGATTTTTTTTACAATGACCTTGAAACTGCGTCATCAAAAGGTGCATCTATTTCAAATAAGATTTTTCATTATATTTACAGTAAATTGAATTCCAATGAAAAATTTGAAGTAGATATAAATTTAGCCAATAAGTCATGTTTTCATTCAAAATTTGAAATAATCTTGAATGTTTTGAACAATGATGATAATGATTTAAAACCTATTTCATATCCAAAATCTTCTTGCCAAGCAAACAATGGTCATTTCAATATAAAAGATGATTTTCAAAATCATAAATCTAAGCCAAATATTCATTTTTTCCTAAATGAAATCAATAAAAAAGTTGCTTTAAATAATAAAGCTTATTGTAGTTATTGCCATTTAAATGGTTTGCAGAAAAGTTTTCAAAGACAGTTGGTTTTGAGAACCGGACTTAATGATAGTGGTGATTATAAACGGCAAATTGAATTTATCGTTAAAAATAGTGATAACCAGCCTTTTGGCAGTAAAATTAAAATAAGAAACGTTAACTTAATGATTAATGAATTTATACAAAAAGGTTTTTTTCATAAAAATGTAAAAACAAAAAAGGCAACAAATGGAAATATTATTTATGTTAAAGAGTAAAAAATGATTTTCCGTAAATAAATATATGAAAAATTTGAATTTGTCTTGTTTCTTGAATACATATAAAGTGGAAACATGATAAAGTAGAGAAATATAAATCATATCATTTAATAATAAAAAATAATTAATTGCAAATGATGGTATTGTTGATACAGGGTGTGACATTCAAGCTGGGCCCATTTTTCTTTGAAAAAATTTGTTTTTTATATTTTTAATTATCTAGCGAAGTTGTAAAGCAAAAAGTATTTAAAAAAAAAAAGAAAAAAAAAAAAAAAAAAAAAAAAAGAAAAAACTTATTAAATAAAAAAAATTCAAAATATATATATTTTGAGAGAATAGGATGTTCAAATCGGGATCTTGTCAACCAAAAAAAAAACGAAAATTGGAAGAAAGTTATATTCAAGATGAATTCAAATTAATGTTATCAATTTAGTCCTCAATTAGAAAAGAATTTAATTGAATAATGAACAAAAGCTAGATAATACATTTGGATTCCTAGATATGTGAAATAAAATCAAATAAATTTTTATAAAATAATAATATTAAAAATATTTTTATTTTTTGAAAGATTTATTTGATGCCAATGACATTGTGATCTCATTTTAAGTAGTATGTGACTCTTTTAACCTGTCAATGAACAAGTTTTTATTAAATTAAAAAATAATATCTTTATTTTTCCTGATTATTCGAATAATTGAAAAAATAATACCTGTCAGATATTAAATTTGAAAAGATTTTTTTAGTCTAATAAGAATATTAATAAAAAAAAAAAAAAGTCAGTGATTTCCTGTTATCAACAACGATGATTAAATAATAATTATTCTAATGGCAAGCATTGAAAATTTAAAAAAAAAAAAAGAATATTAAACGTGCTTCTTTCAAATAAAAAATGAATATGATTTGTAAATTAAAGCAAAATTAATATATAGAGCATTATTTTGTTTTGAAATTAAAATGTCATGAATGATATTATGGTTAAGGTACAAATCTAGTACGTTTAGAAACCGCAAAATTATTTCACAAAATTTTTTATGAGACAAAACTTTCAAAAACAAATTGCATTAAAAAGTTAAAAATTGTAGAGATCTAGAAGATTTTACAAACTTAAATTAAATGTTCTTCCTAGTTAAGTCATATATTCATAAATAACCAACTAAAATGACATCGAGTTGATCATTTTTTGTAAAATATATAATAATATCGACTAAAATAATATCAAATGCATAAAAAATAAATTAAAATGTATATGGTTCTATGATTAATTTATTTTTTCCCTGATACAACACTTTTTCATATACAATTAATAATATTTATCTCGTTATGATGCTGTATCGATTTTTAAAAAAATAAATCAGTTTAGTTTTCTTATTTGTAAGTTAAATATAATCATTATTAGAGTAAATCATATTTCATTTCTTATATGATATTAAATAATATCTTGATATTTCAGAATAATAAGCCATTTTCTATTCCAAAACTTTTATATACTAGAGAAAAATGCTAATTGCTATTCCAATATGCATATTGCAACAAAATTTTGATTATTTCAAAAAATGTTACATTTTAAGCAAATAGATTGAAAATTGAGCTATTTCTCAAAAAAAGCTTTATTAATAAAAGTATTTTTATTCAAGAAATCATGAATTTTCAAAAAACTTTTACTTTGATGCAATTTGAAATATCAAAAAAATATAATTGCAAAGGAAAACTATCTTTTACTGTTAGTATTCTTTTTAAATGGCGATAACGAAGAAATTCTTGGATTTTTTTGATTCAAGGCGAGATATATCGGACTATTTAATTTAATCTGATTTTAATATGAAAATCTTGATTATTGATCGAACTTTGATATCAAATATAGTATTGTATATAGGATAACTTTGATAAATAGATTGATTACTGAAAAGAAAAGTATTTTTACTAATAGAAAAAAGAAGATAAAAATTAAATTTTAGAATATTAAAAAAAATTGGCCTATATTTTGGCAAAAAGTGGAATCTGACATTTTCATGCGTTTAAACAGAATTCATCGACTTTTTCTGGGGAGGCACTTCTCACAAATAATAAACGGGTACCCTCTCAATATTAAACGTACTGGATTTGTACCTTAAGAATTCTATATATAAATTTTGACAGGCCCACATAAAAAAAGTTTTCAGGGCATTTTTTTTTCACACATCATTTTTAAAATGTTTCAAATGTCATCAGCTCCAATAATAATTAAATTATGTGTTCCAAACAAAGAAATTAAAAGAATCCGTCTGTTGACAAGCCAAAAGATATCAATCATCAATATGATCAAAATTTTTGGTCCTAACAATAAAATGTTATTTATTTCAAAAGGAATAATTCTTCCGTATAATAAAAGTGTGGAAGAATGTAACATAAGAAACGGTGATTATATTTTTGGCCTAAAATTCAACGGGAAAGATTCACTTTTAGATGAAAAAATGTCATTTAATAATTTCATTAGTATCCCAGATATTGTAAATGATATTCCACTAATTGGGCCAAATTTTGAAGTAAATTTAACTTCAATCAATACACTCTTATCAATATCACAAAATCAAGAATCATTGAAAAGTAAGATTTATTTATTAAATAAATCGACATCAAAAGAAATTGCAAGATTACAGGATTTGAAAGCATTTAAAAGAGATGTCAGCTCAAAATATTGGAGAAAGAAATCATATCATTTAAAAAATGAAATTAAAATAAATAGTAATTCACAAGAAATGACAAATATCAATTATAATGCCCTAAAAGAGCCCTGTTGCGAAGCATTTCCTATTATTTTTAATAGAGATTGTTGATAATAATATTTGTTTGCATAATTACTAAATAATTAAATAATTTTAAAAAAAAAAAATATACTTTAAAATTTGTTTATAGAATCAAATGAAAAATCTATATTTTGCACACTTTTTTTTTAATGATATGAATAATATCAAGAGTAAAAAAAATTGTAGCTTAAAATGATCATAATTAGTCAATTCCTACGAAATGCAAATTAATTTGAGAAGGGAAACTAGAATTGCTTTTATTAATATTGCATTTTTTGAAAGCATTTTCACCAATTGAAACGACGGAAGGAGGAATTGACACTTTTGTCAATGATGAGCAGCCAAACAGAGCCATTTTTCCGATAGAATTCAAAGAAGAAGGTTTTTCAAAAAAGAATCTTTTCAAAGATGAGCATCCCTTGAATGCGTTCATGCAAATTGAAGTAACAGAAGAAGGAATTTTAATTTCTTCGAGAGACGAACAATCTTCGAATGAATTCGGCTCAATTGACTTCAATGACGAAGAAGGAGAAAACGAAACCTGCCTTAGTAATGCGCACCCTTTAAATGAATTCCTTCCAATAAATGTAACAGAAGAAGGAATTGTCAACTTGATCAATGAAGAGCACTCGTTGAAAGCATCATCACAAATTGACTTCATTGAAGAAGGAATCGAAATTTGTTCAAGCGAATAGCATTTAAAGAAGGCTTCATTTTCAATTGAAGTGGTGCAATTTGGAATTGTTAATTGCTTAAGTGAGTCGCATTTACAAAAAGTGCTCGCTTCAATTAGCTTCAAATTCGCAGGAAGATTTATTTCGGACAAAAGAGAGCATTCATTAAATGCAAAGGATCCAATTGACGTAACAGATGAAGGCGATTCAAATAGTACTTTTTCTAAGTATGAACAGCCGCTGAATGCATGTGACCCGATCGATGTAACAGAAGAAGGAATTGTGATTTCTTCCAGCGACGAGCATTCATTGAATGAAAAGTCACCAATCGACGTTACTGATGAAGGAATGGAAATTCTGGTCAACGAATTGCATCGATTGAATGTGTTGTCGCCAATTGATGTAAATAACGAAGATATCAGAATCTGTTTCAACGATTTGCATTCATAAAAAGCAGCCTCGCCAATTGTTGATACAGAAGAAGGAATCGTGATTTTGGTTAGCAATGTGCATTCAAAAAAGGCTCGACTTCCAATTGATGTCACAGAAGAAGGAATCGTTATCTGCTTCAATGAAGAGCAGCCATTAAAAGTGCTGTCGCCAATCGATGTAACTGAAGGTGGAATTGTTATTCGTGTCAATGATGAGCATCTATTGAATGCATTGTCGCCAATTGAAGCTACAGAAGAAGGGATTTTGATGGTCTCTAAAGACGAGCATTTATTGAAAAAGAAGCTGCCAATCGCTGCCAGTTTGGAATGAATTGTGACATGCTTTAATGACGTGCATCCATTGAAGCAGCCGTCGCCAATTGAAATAACAGATGAAGGAATTGTTATTTCAACCAATTTCGAGCATCCGAAAAAGACTTTGTTGCCAATATAAGTTACAGATGATGGTATCGCTATATGGAACAATGATGAGCATTCACTAAAGGAGTTGTCTTTGATTGAATCAATCGACGAAGGCAGCTTAATTTGTTTCAAATTCGAACAATTTGAAAAGCATTCTGAAACGAGTTCAAAACTTTCATCTGACATTAAAAGATTCAATATCTCGTCATTTTCTTTGATGGCAGCAATTCTTAATGGTGTGTTATAAAACAAAATAATAAATTAAAATTTCATTAAAAAAAAAATTCATTTCAAATGTCATTAAAAAAAAATTTTTTTTTGAATTTCAAAAATTTCATTAAATATTAAAACAGCTTTGCCTATTCTTGCATTTATATTAATCTTCCCTGTATTAAATAAAATTTTAGCAAGTGAAAAATAATCATATTCGCATGCATATCCGAAAACAGAAGTCTTAATCTCATCGATTTCATTAGGAAAGAAAAGAAAGTTGTAATAACGAAAACTATTGGAAACGATATTATCGTCAAAATCGTTTTCAAAATCAATCAATTCATAAATTTCATCGTTGGTATAATTATCATACAAAAAGTTATTGGCAATGTAATTGAAAATATGATTATGATGGCATTTGATCGATTCATTGATGCATTTTTCATATGACAATTCAGGCGGTTGAATGTCGTTTTCATCGAGAAGATGAATGACTTCGGCATTATCGCCGTGAATTGCATAAATCCACAATGTGTCTGACAGTTCGATTTCGTTATTGTGTAAAAACTTGAAAATTTGATTTGACCCATAAAAAGTGGCATATTCAATTAAAGTTGGCCGTTTATTTTTCAATAAAAAAGGGTTCGTCTCAAAAATTGAAGGAATAACATAATTTTCAATTGAATAGTCTTTTTGATTGATGTAAACAATGAACTCTTCAATTGAATCATTTTGAATCAATTTGTATATATAACCGTCATTTTGTCCGTTTTTTCTTTTTTCATTGAATTCGTCTATTTCTTCATCTGGAATTTTAAGTATAAGATCATAAACATCTTCAATGTCTTCAGTTAATTCTTCAGTTTTTGATTTGTTTTTCATTTCACTTTTGATGAATGACTTCACTTCTGGTAAAAAATATTCAATATATTTTTCTGAACGATATTTCTCTTCAAGCATTCTGTTAAATATCGATTTGTCAATTGTTATTATTTTCTCTTCTATAAGAAATAATAAAATTCTTTTGTTTCTTTTGAAAATTTTGAAGATTTCCCAATTTGAATAGAACTTTTTCATTTCGTCTTTGAAATTTGTTAAAATTTTCTCGATTTTAGTGAAAAAATGAGGTTGCTGATGGTGATTATTCGCGATTTTGGTTATTAAATAAAGTAGTGTTTTCAAGTCATGTTGATTTTCCTGTATTTTTTGATCAGTAATAATTTCTAATATATTCTCATAGTTTTCTTCTTTGTCATCTTCGTTCTCTATAAAATCAAGAAGCCTCTGCTGGATTGTTTTCATATTTTCTATATACTCTTTAGCATTCATCATAAATTTGCATAAATCCTTTTACTAAATGTTCTTAGAAAAAACTTGTAAACCATTGAAAAAAGAAAGAGGAAGTAATAGCTCTTTTTATATAAAATTACATACAATATGAAGCTGTTTATAACTTAATAAGGAAACAATAAAATGTTTTCAAATTTGATATATTTGATGTTCTATTGATAATGAGTTTAATTACATCATCTATTTTCTATTTCTCTACTTTTAGATAAAATTTTATTTTATCTAAAAGTATTTCCAAAAAATGATATTTTAAAAAAATCATGGCTTGTATATCTTCCTATTAATGCAAACTTCTATATTATTGAATGATTGTTTGATGATAGAATTGTTATAAAACAACTCTCAATTCAAAATTTGTCTATTAGATACTAATATGGTGGCAATATAATAAATAAAAACTCCATGGCAATTAAAAATATTAAAATATTTTAGAATTATCAGAAGAATCCAAGATATCATTAAAAAGATTTGTTATATTTTATAATTCAAATTTGATAAAAGAAAAAATACTTTTTATTTTATTCATTCTTTAGTTACCCTTCCCGCCCTACAAGTGAGAATACGTTTTATTTATTTCGTACGTTAAATATACGTTTTTCTTTAATCTCAATTTCTTCTCAATTTTGATAGGAGCTTAACGATAATAAATTAATATTCAAAATATCTCAAAAAATCAATTATTAATTCTATATTTAAAGCATGTTATTATTTTATTATATAAATTATTTTAATGATATAAGAAAATAAAGAAAAAATAAGAGGTTGAAAAAAAATAATTTTTAATATTTTATTGTTAGAAAATGTTTTGGGATTTATGACAGTCCATTTAATAGTACGGGAAGTATAAGCGTTAATATTATTTTATCTATTTGGATTGGATTTTTATCCATTGAAAATCATCATTATTGATTGGTAAATATTATTAGACTGTTTAACTATTTGCTAATGGCATGCGACAAATTGAAAAGGTCATATGATATGAATTTAATTTGTTCATATAATATTTTAAAATTTAAGAAAAAATTAAAAAATATTTGCATATTTGCAAATTTTTAAAAGATTGGAAGGTTTTCGTAAAATTTAACATAACGTATGATATTAACATCTAGATAAAGGTTTTAATTACCAAATAATAAAAGATCAATGACTTTTTTTATAAATGGTTTGTAACAATTTGAATAAAACTTTGTCAAAACAAACGAATAAGCGAGAAATTTGATTTATTTGGCATGAGATAAATTGATTTTAATGAGTTAAATGCAAAAAAATAAGTTTGTAAAAAACAAATAATAAGCAATAGGTGAGGAAAAAGTATAAAGATGATAATAAGTTCAAAATGAGTCATAAAAGCTAAAAAATGGAGTAATAACAACTGTTCATGATTAAAAAAGATATAAAATCTTGAAATATAATTGAAAATATCTTCTTAAGGGGGGATTAAAAAAGAGAAAAAAAAAACTTGGAAATTATTAATAAAGAATGTATCTTTAAAAAATATACCATAAAAAAGGTTAACAAACCAAAATAAATGAAAAATACTTATCATCCTAAAATCTGCCCATTTAGAAATTTGTAAAAGGTTCCAAATAGTGTTCTTTGAACATAATCAAGTTGATTTCTCTTTTATAGTCAACAGCCCAGGCTATCTTTTTATTGTTAATTCTTGTTTCATACGTGTATTTCTCTGGTTGTTCAACAACTCGAATGATACTATAATTGCACTTGAACTTTTTAGCTACCTCTTCTATCTTGTTATTGGGTATATTTCTTGTTTGAACAAAAAAGCGAAGGCCATCTATTTCATCATCAGTGAACACACCTGATTGGAAGCAAGCATATAAAAAACAATTATACAAAAGAAGTTTATGTCCGAATACTTTAAAGACAAAACAGATTTTCTTGATTCTTTAGTTCATTATGAATTAACAGAAGAAAGCAAAGAGCTCTGGCACCTTGATAATCAAATAGAAAAATTGGGAAAAGATATCTCACGGTCACTACATATATCTTCTCAAGAAGATAAAAATTTCTAGTTTCGAATTAAGTCCAAAAGCCAAAATACCAGAGAGCCTCAATCTCGATCCAAGATTCTTAGCATTCTATAAATCTCTCAGAAAAGATAATTATTATGTCAATGAGCTCAGAAGTAGATACCCTAAGGGTGGCGTCTGATACTACGTATCATCTGCCCCCCTTAAGATGAAACTCCATACCTATTGACATTTCTAGATCATAGCACTTTCAATGTGAAACCTCATGTCAAAACTTAACACGTCACCTCACGTTAAACTCATGTCATCACCTCATGTCACCACCTCATGTCACCACCTCATGTCATCACCTCATGTCATCACCTCATGTCACACGCCACATATCACGTCACACAACGGTTCACATAACGTGGTTCAACTGTAAAGTGTTTAAGTAACATCAAATGACATATCGAAGAGATGCTCCACCAAATGAATCAATACCACTACCTATTGAAACAGTATATAATTCAGCTAATGATTCACTATCATGTATAATAAATGGTAATGAATGTTACTTTACTAATGGTTCTAATCATTTTAATCGTATATATTTTAAGTATCCACCTGAATGGCTTACATCTGATGTAGGTGAGAAGATTATTGGTGTACGTAACATGAAAATCACTGTTAGACAATCCGCTGAATTAAACTTCACACTATACATTCGTAAATATAGAAAGGATAAATTCGATGATATAGCCAGTATGAAGTACCCACATGAGAACCCTAATATTCTTAGTGATGAACAGATACAAGACGTGGTTGACAGTATGGATAGAGATGATTGTAAAGTGTTCAAGATTGAATATTGTCATGATGTATTTGATAAAATAGATGATTTTATTGCAGATTTAATCAATACAATTAACAATGAAAGCACATATGATAAACTTTACAGTGATATAATCTCAGCAACCAATGATGATAATGAAGATGAGAATGAATTTAAAGCTAGACAGATTGAAGCAATCGAACAGTTGAATAAAGATAAGGATGATTATTATCTCATGTGTTTACGCAATGATATACCATTCCATCTCAACGTTGATACTGATGTACAAATAGTTAAAGACATAGATAAAACAACAATGTTAATTTTCGCTGGTAAAAATCCTGAATACTACATTGATTTCATGATGACAAATAGCAATGATGATGCTACATATAAAAAGCTCTATGAATGGGATAATGATAATGATGAACCAATGTATTTTGTCAAATTGCAACAAGATGAACTTGATTTTACTTACCACGATGATGGTACACCAAATGATAGGTTCGATTTTGATACAGCGTGTTATTTTGATCTTGATGATGATGACCGTGTTGATTTATATGATAAAATTAAGTTTCATCGAGAATTATCATTCGAAAATGTAATGTTAACCCCTCAATGTGAAGTAGCTGCATCATTTGCCAGTCAATCTAATCACAACCTCATTGGTAGAACCAACGAAATGTATACACCAATTAAATACTATAAGTTGAATGACAATGATGATAAATTCTGGATTGACTTTTATGATAGAAATGAGATTACTGTTCCAGTTTCATTTAATGATCATCTTGTATTTACAATCGATATGGTATTCTTACAGAATCGTAAGTTAATATATACTTAATAACATTTTTACTTTGCATTGATCAAATGAGTAGAGTCAAATTCAATACCATTGATGAAGTCTATGCTAAGTACCCCACCAAGTCCCTACCTAAATTCAAACGCATAGCTAATCGTTATGGTTTCACTGATGATGAAGCTAAACACTATCTCAACACAATGGTTGTACACGATCAACGTAAGCCCAAACCTAAGTTCATGCATATATATTCGAAGCTACCACATGCATTTCAAATGGACACGTTCATTGATCATAAAGCAGCAGGCCAACCTAACTACTTAATACTAATCAACATCAACACACGTAAAGCATATGCTTATATGATACATGGTAAGGGTGCTAATGAAATACACAGAGCACTTAATGAGTTCATCAAAGTCGAACCTCAATGCAAAGCCATTATGTCAGATGAGGATGCTGCTTATTTATCAAACACAGTGCTTGACTTCATGCAACAACATAACATCATATATACAACCACAACCGATAACGATCATAACAAGCTTGGCATTATCAACCGCTTCATGAGAACGATACGTGATATGCGATTCAATCAACCAAAGCTAAGTGTACTACAGATAGTTGACTCATACAATGACATGCCACATGGTTCACTACATAACAAGTCACCCAATGATATCACTCAAGATGACGAGTTAACATACATACATGAGATGCAACATCAAGTTAATCCATATGATTTCAAACCAGGTGACAGAGTTAGGATAGTGTTTGATGCAAATCCATTCGTTAAACATCGTTCGAACCTATCTAAAGTTGCATACATAGTTGATTCTAATGATGGTAACCAATTCTTGATACGATCTACAGATGGATCTGTCAATACAATGCCAGGTTACAAACTCGTTAAAGCAGCTAGCAACATTCCATTAGCAACCACACTTGATGATGGCAAACGTGGTGTGGTTAAATCAATCACATCATATAACAAATCAAAAGACACATACCATATCATATATGATCTAGGCAATGGTTCAACAATGAAAGACACTATCCCATCTAAGAACATGCGTGAAGGTCACCCAACTAAGCTCTCAACAATGGAACGACAGTACTGGCTTAAACGTAAGACCATACCAGATCACATTAAGAAGTTCATCTAATATCAAATGAGTCAACATAAAAACGTTATGAATGAAGTTAAACATCTTATTCAAGAGTCGTTACGTAAAAACCAACGTGATATTGAGATGGCATTGATTAAACCACTAAGTGAAGAGTATCCATTCTCATCAAATGGTATCTACTTTTTAATTGGTAAGATGGGCGCTGGTAAATCATTCTGGATATGGTCACACATCATGATAACTGAACGACTATTTGCTAAGCCATACTATAGTAAGATCATCTTCTGTTCAACGTCGGGCAAACTTGATAAGACAGCTGAAGTACTATCCAAAAACGTTAAGACACCCATTGAATACATCAAAGAAGAACATCTATTGCCATATCTCAAGCGTCATCTCAAACGCAAACTCAAGTACTACGCTATGGTTAAACATGTGTTATCAAAAATGGTTGACACCAATGAGGAGATGGCAAGAATCATTTCAAAGCATTCATTAAGTGAGATTGAAGATAGGATTGCATACATAGCAAATAAGCTAGTTAAATATCAAACAGCTTCATACCCATACAACACATTACTAGTACTTGATGATGCAGCTGGATCACCACTACTTAAGAATGGCAACAGTGAACTATGTCGTTTACTAACTAAGACACGTCACTACAACTTAACCTGTATCATAGCAGTGCAAACACTTCGATTCGTTCATCTCAACGTTAAACGTTTAGCTACTGACATCATATGCTATAGTGGCTTCAGTAAAGAGGATTTCACATCAATGCTACAGCAAACACCTAACAATCTTGACATTAAATCAACTACAGAAGCATACCTCAATCATAAAGGCCAACACGATAAATTCATAATCAATATCACATCCAATCAATCACACTTTGAAGTTTAATGAATTACAAACATGGGATTCAAAAATTTCATTACCAGTGGATGGAACAGATTAAAAAGCGATATTCATCAAGGATTGACTGGTGCAAAGAACGTAGCACACCGCATATGGAACGCTACTAAGAAGGGATTGGTTGGTGCAAAGAACTATGCTATGAACAATCCTAAAGCAGTTGGCAATATACTACATGCTATCACACCATTTGCAACAGCATTCAATCCAACGTTAGGTGCAATCACTACAGCAGGTGCCAATATATTCAGTCACATGCCAAAGGGGTCAGTCACAGATAAGCTAGTTAAAATCAGTGAACAGTTTGCACGTGGTGAGTTGAAACCAAGTGGATCGCCATCAGCACAAGCAGCAGCTGACTCACGTAAGAGAACACACAACGCAGTACCATTTAGAAGTGTTTAACGAGGTGTAAATGAGTTTCAACACAAGAACTAATGCATATAGATCGAACAATTCAGTTATCGTATCTGGACCTGGTACGATGTATAATGAAGTAACTAGACCTAGATCAAATACCAAACAATATTATGCTAATACTAACACACATGATGTAACCGCACCATATATAAAGTCAAGTAATAGTCGCAAATCAAAGTCAAGTAATAAACGCAAATCATCACGTAAGTGAACATTATTGACTTTTTATTTTTGTGTATTTCAAATGTCCAAATATGTTACTGGCATGAAGCGCAATCAAATCATTCAACGTTGGTTGCAAGGCATTGATGATGAACAATATGAAGTGTTCCCTACTAAGAAAGAGGGTAAGTACATTGTTAAACAACGAAAGCAACCACTCATTCATAGAGATAAATCATCAGACAACCTCAATGGTATGCTTGAATCAAGTGCTTACCCCAATGCCAACTCAAGTGCCAACTCAAATGTCAACTCAAGTGTCAACTCCAATGCTGACTCAAGTGCTTGTCTCAATGATAACTGCATCGATGAACCATCACAACATGAGGAAGCACAACCTATGCATACACCAACACGCATACCTAATAGAGACAAGCAACATTCAACACAACATACAACATCACCACCACATCAAGTTGCCACACATGATACAACCATTAACTTAGAGATACTTGAACAGCTACGTTCATTAGGTGAAGAGCTACGTAATGATCGCTTCAAGCGTGAACAAAAACAATACATTAAACATGTCGTTAATAAAGAATTATCAAAGCCACGCATACGAAGTAAGTACGTACCTGATCTATTACCAACTGATGATATACATGACCCACCACATGAATCACCACATGATCCATCTCATGACCCACCACAAGAACCACCTGATGTCATTGAATCAACACCATCGTTTAGATCGCGCATTCGACGATAGCTTATGTAATACATTCGTATTTTTAATACATCCAAATGACATTCAACGCAGAAGTCCTACACAAGACATCAGCTGAAGTTAACACTCAAGTTGCAAGCTACTTTGATGTAGTTGATAATGCAATCGCCATGTCAGATACCAATAAGAAGTACGTCATTGATGCACAAGCTTCATACAGTCCATCTGCACCTATCCATGCAGGGTCATTCACCACATTCATCATCAGTCCAACATGTGATAACACTGCAGATATATATAATGGCTTCATCAAAGCGAATATGAGACTTAGTGGTGCGTTATCGACTGCATTACAAGCTGACTTAAGTAATGTTGATAACCATGCTTTTAATGGTATATGGGTTGGCTTTAAAGATGCAATGGATGCTGTTGAAAAGTATGAGATCCTTGCTAATGGCATATCAATATACACTCAAAACTTCGGTCCAGAAGAATCATTCTTAACTGCATGTGGTGATAACGAAGCAAGTAAACGAGGTGATGTCTATTCTAAAGCCCGTCATAAGGATATATTCAAACGCAAATTTGATCAAGCACGTTGTGGTTTCTTCGTTAAACTTGCTAATGGTGGTAATGCAATCAATAATATTAACATACCACTTAAGATTGACTTGCGAAGGTTCTTACCATTGAGCAACATCAAATATCTACCTGCATTCGCTGGTAAGCTTGAACTCAAGATTATGTTTGGTATACAAGGTCTTGTATATTGTCCAGTTGGTATATCAGATGAGTTGATTAATGATGTAGCCAACTACAAATTGCTAACTGAATTACCACCAATCACTAATGAGTTTACTCAAGCTGGCAGTCAATGCACTATATGGATTAGAAAAGACAATAATGATGCGAATAAGCTCATTGTAGGTAACACTATATTCACACCAAGTCGAACATATGAAGTTACTGATTGCTATAGTGTCATACCTAACTTCGGCATTGACAACGATATATATCAAGCGCTCGTTCAACGTTACACGCAACAGGAACTCATCTTTCCAACGCAGATACTCACATTCACAACGATGAGTAAGCAATTAACTGCTGGTCATTGTTCATCAACTCAAACAATCACACCACGATTTGTTGATTCAATCTTCTTTCTGTTTCCATTTAATGCAACACATCATACTGTATTTAAGAATCCACTGTTTACCAACTTCCAACTGCGATGTGGTGGTTATGGCGTAGTACCAACCATTCCATTTGCAACAAATGGTAGTGATCCAATGTTCATTGAACTATGTCAGAATGCTATGAATGTTAACGGTGAACAAACAGGTTTTAATAAAGAGGTCGTTCAATCATTAGTTAATACACGACCTTATGATGAATCAATTGGTAGAGTCAGCTATGATCGTACATCATTCTTCATTGGGTTACCAACTGAGACAGATAACACCTTCCAACAAGGTCAAACATCAAACACACCAATCACATATGAAATAGTATGTGACTTACCTAATCAAGTACGTAATATTGATGACAATGGTGATGTAGCAAACGCATATATCAACAACACAACACCACCATTAATGGCATTGTTACAAGACACCGTTATATCAATTCATGTTCAACCCAATGGTATGCCACCTGTTGTTGAGATGGGTTCGTATGACATTACAAGCAGATAAATGAATTAACTAAATCACATCATCATTTTTAACATTAATCACTGTTTGCTTTGATTCAAATGTCATCACATAGTGTTCAAGTCATGTCGTACAAACAACATGTAACTAAGCAACAACCCATCACACAACCTAAGTTCAAGCACCCAGCTACACATCATAAAGAGAACCTATCAGCAGTTGATGGGAAAGCTAATAAGGTTAATGCAAAGCAATTAATACTGTATAAAGATGATGTCAACTCATATTAACTTAACGAAACATCATGAGTGTATTAACTTAACAGATTGTGTAAAAATGTTTTTGTTTAATTCAAATGATTAAGAAGCGACCACTAAACAATGGTGTAAATGCAAACGTCAGTCTTGAGCCAGCAGCTGCAGCACAATCAAACAACAATATTAACAACAACATATTCATCAACAAGCGTGATGATGGTAAAGAAGATATCGTTATCACACGTGATATTCAACTTGATACACCACATGATAGTATTGATGTTGATGTTAAGGTACTCATACTTGAAACGTATGCTAAGATACTACTTGACAATGACAAAGCATTGATCAGCAATCTCATCAGTAAGCGCACTATCATCGTACCACAGCAAGCATTAGCAGCAATCATCAAGGCAGTCACTCATGGTGAGGTTGAGATATATGTCGATGACAACCCTGGTTGTTGTGTAGGTAAAGCATCACCCATTCAAAAGGTAGACGCCATTAAGATAATCAAAGATAATGGTGAGATTGTTACTGACTTCAAACAGGTCTACAATAAAGAGTTCAATGATCTTGTTAATGTCTATCACTTATGTTTGAAGTATGTTGTTGTATAAAAACATATGAGTTATTTTTACGTCGATTCCAATGCAGCTAATCGTGTTTCTAACGCTGTGATGTAACTCCATAGTTGTTCGATTTGGCTATTCAACGCCAACGAATCATGATGATCACAGGTATCAGCACGTAAATTTCTATATTCTAATGGGTTCTTACCTTTATGTTTCACGAAACCTTTGATAGTGAACTCACCAGTAGTGCTATTCCAGTTTATCGTGTAGTCTTGATATCTAATTACAGCTTCAGTTCCATTCACATTGTAAATCATTGTATGCGTATCACTGGTACTGGAATTGGTTTTGAATATGAAGTCAAGATGTTCAGTACCATCATCAAATACAGCATCGACTACAATATGTGCACCTTCCATGAAAGGGAGAATCGATGGCAATTTTAAAGTTCCAGTAACACCTATCGTCAATGATGTCTTATCAGTAGAACAATATGATAGATCGTCATATGCTCTGACATTGCTAACATCAATGTTTGGTAACTCACTCTTCAATGCATAACCATCGAGATCATCTATAGTAACATAATCATCTGGCATATCACTCTTCAACATGTACTCATTCAATGTTGACGTTAACTGTGATGTTGTAACATGATTGGTTGGTATCTCACTCTTCAATGCATAATCAGTTAAATCAATGTCAGCAACCGCGTCATCAATACATTTATGTACGAATGCTGATGTTGCTAGTGAAGTATCGTTGTTTACAGTTTCAGTACTCAACGCGAGATCGTTGACGTATCTAGTTGAATCGTTAGTGAACCTGAGTTGCTCTGCATAGAACATACATCGAACGTAATCACCAGACTTCGGTCTTATCACGTTACCACCCGATCGATACCAGAACTGTGCGTTATTGATGCGATTAACAGTGTTCAACGCTGATAGAATATCATCATCAGTGAATGCAGTAGTAGTTGTGTCTGTACTCGGAATGATACTATCATGATGAACGTATTTAGCATCACATTCAGTCGTTGTTGAATAATCACTAAGATCAATCGTTGTTGGTATCTCACTCTTCAATGCATATTTGCTTGCAGCATCATTCTTAACTTATCCAACGCTGTGTTAACTTCATCAACAGTTGGAAAGTCATTCAACGTTTTAGCAAGTGACTCATCGTTCAACTCAAGTTGAGCACGTAATGAATCAATGCTTTTATTCACTGCGTCAATGTCACATGTATATGCTAAATCATTAGTTGTGAGTGTCAATTGTCTAACCGATGTGTTTTCTTTAACAGTTATGCTTGTGACCTGTACGTTGTGTGGGTTGTTAATCGTAATGACGTTGCCACTCATCGTTGCTGCTGGAAATGTATCTGTACCAATGAACTCAGCTATTGCATCATCCACAATGTTGATTGTAACATATTGTTCATCATAGTCAATGTCATTGAACTCGCTAATCGTTCTAACCATGAGTTTGACTTTAAGTACACCACTTGTGATTGTGTCTTCAGCTATGAGTTGAATCGTTTTACCATCAACCTTGCCAACAACATCAATGGTATCATTACGTGATAACTCATTCTTGTTAACATAACCATCCATCTGTACAGATACATCACTGATTGCATTTGCCAGCGCTTTGATGGTAGGCTTGAGTGTATGTCTGAATCGTTTACACATGTCCATTGTTGATGTCAATGTCATTGCCACTTTAGATGGATCATCGAGTTCATCACTGAAGTTCATCTCTGTTACTGGTATGTATTCTTCATCACACCATTGAGCTATTCTACTTAACGCTTCATCTTGAGCGACAGCTTGAGTTGTAATATTAAGAGCTTCATCTTGAGTGACAGCTTGAGTTGAACTTAACGTTGCTGTCTTAGCACCACTAACTAAGTCACCGAAGAATATATCAGAGCCAATATCAGGCAGTTCATCAGTCAGCTTACCTACCATGTCATCCAATACATCAGCTCCAACATCACTAGCTTTAGTTATGGTGTTAACTAACTCACGACCACCTGATTTGACAGCTGAACCAACACCCTTCGTTGCAAATGATAATGCCTTACCAGCAACACCTATGCCAGTGGCACCTAACACACAGCCAACAGCACCTAACGCAATACCAACATTTGCTTTCATATCAATCTTATCAACTTCCTTCTCAAGGTATTTAGTCTTAGCTTGTTGGTCAGTCATCTGCGAGCCAAGTGCATCAACCTTAGATTGCACTTCCTTAACATCATACGATACTACATCAACGTTGTTAGTGACGAGATTCAAGTCAGATCTCATTGTAGTGATATTGTCAGCAGTGATTATCTTCGATGATGTAATGTTGAAGTCAGTGTATAGTGTTGTAGCTGAGTTTGGATTAGGTGACACTTCATAGAACTGTTGCTTGATGATGTATTCGAATGCATTTGTAGATGGATCCCAATTAACTTCATCAATAGGATCAGTATAATCATGACGAAGGTATAATGCAATATCACGTGGTGTTAAGCCATCATCATTGCTGGTTTGAGTGGGTGTCTTACTCCATACATATGCCACTCTTTCGACTGTATCAAGTGCTCCACTTAAATCAACGTATCCTCTATCATATACATCATTTTTATTATGAACTTCACCGACTGTGAATGATAACCTCATGGTATGCTCTTGATGTGGCAACGTCAAGTCAAGGTATAGTAATTCAATGTCGCTTACTTTGAGTGTTGATGTTGAGTAATTATTATATGTACAACTCATTGCAACCAAATCATAACCATCCATCGTTGCACCATTGAGTATAAATGAATAGCCAATGTTGAGTTCATACTCAGATGCATTAACCAATCTACCATCACGCAACTTAATCAGTACCTCATACTTACCATCATTGCGGCATGTGTTGAGTAGTGAATATGCTAAGCCATGTGCTTTGTCTTCAGGTATTGCTCTGTAATTCAACGTATCACGCTTGACTGCAACCATACAACCAGTTGAACCATAGTTATCTTCCTTAGGATCACGTGTTTTACACTTGCTGATGACCTTGCTTTGGAACCTACCTTGAATACTGTCGCCAACCCACTTGTTACCATCCCATGTCAATGCCCATGTGTTGCCAAAGCAGTACTCACTAAATTTGAACGTTAAGTTGGTTGGTATGTCATACGTTGATGGTATCTTATACACCATTCGATAGCACTCACATTCATACTCAAGTTGTTCATTCGCAAACATGTCAGTGTACTTAACATGTTCATCATAGTCAATCATTGATGGTCGATAGAAGTAATATGTGTCAGAGCGTTGTAACTTCAATGCATTAGTTGCATCTATGATGTCACACTTGATGGTTGGCTTGCATGATACCAATGCATCTGATGAGAGTAGGTTGTGAATCACTATGTCACCATTCAAGAAGCGTATGTATGGTTCAATATTGAAGTCAGTTGCAAACATTATCTCAGGATCATCTCGTTTGCGTGTTGAGTATGTGCAACAATCACGTGCTACGTTGTGTGTCAACTCTGGGCAGATGAACTTACCATCTTTAGCTGATATGATGAAGTCATTTAAGATGTTGCCTTGCCAATCGAATAATAACATGTTGCGCAAGTGAATCTTAAACACATCAACTGGTTTGGTAGCAGCAGTGAGTTTGTTTTTGAGTGTGGTTGGTAGTGTTATCTTCATGATTATGACTGGATCATTAACTGGATCATCAACACCTGATTCACTGCTGACAGTTGGTGTATACACTGTTATGTCATCATGCTTGACGTAGTAATCAGGATAACCTTCAACTGCATCAAACTCACCTGAACTTGGTAGCTGACCTGATGATTTACTTTCAACATCTTTGATCTTATACGCGAGCAATGCAAGTGGACCTTTGATGGTATCTCTGAATGCTTTACATATGTTTACACATGAGTTTAATGAGATTGCCTCATTTGTATCATCAGGTAATGATATATCAATGCCATTGCCAGTGCACCACTCAATGATTGCATCAAGACCATCATCATAAGTGGAGTATGTTGCATTATCAACTTCGGAAAGTAATGCAAGTGTTTCTTCACCTGCTTTGTGAATCAAACGAGGGATGTATAACAACACATCAACGATTGGAATTAATATGGATGAACCACGTCCAATGATAAGACGGTCAGTTAAATTAGGATGATCTAATAACCATTCAATGTTGTTGTTGATGCGTTCTATTCGATCAGTGATGTTTGATATGAAGCCACTTAATGTTTGACGTATTGTTTGTTGTTGTTGTTCATCTCGTCTTATCCATTCTAATTCACGATCTGTTAGTTTGAAAATGCTTTGTGGATTAGTGATTGTGATTGTATTATCAGTGATTGACACTTGATTACGATGTCTTAAATCAATTACACCAATTGCTCTGTTGTTATATAATACAGTAGTGTATTCCGTTTCATTGTCATCTAGATTACTACCTTCGAATGAAAGTATGTTACCGCTTTCATTTAGAATCTCATAAACGAGTCTATATCTTTCATACCAATCCATATTCTGAATATCAGCAAGTGTGATTGTTGTATTAGGTATTGTCAAATTCTCTTCGATTGGTGCTAGTTCATAATTTGAAACAACAACATTGTATTCATTAGCAACTAACTCATGTACATTATCCTGTCCTGTTGCAGTGATAGCACCTTGCTGCATACTGATACCATGTGAGTTAATGCTGATATTTGATTCAGGACTTTGAATTGATATCTCATCACTGCTAACATCAGTTCTAACTGCTATTCTCACATCAATGACTGCTTGAATGGAACCATTCATGTCCCTCACTTCAGTCCAGCTAACTCCCATCTCATTATCAACGTTGCGTGTGAATATATACTCTGGATGAGCTGATTCAAATTGATACCTCTCATCTGGTTCCATGCGTTCGATCTGAGCTGCTGTATAAACCGTACCATTGTCATTGACACTCCACATTGAGTTGGTATTAACGCTTCTCATTGTGCGTAAGCTTAATTGTTGTGACGTTAACGTGCTGCTTTCATTATCAATTCGTCTCATGTATATTATCTTATTAACACCCTTATCATTAACACGTGTTACATATATCAAGCCAAATCGATTGTCACCTACTCGTCTAACCATGATATCACCTATTTGTGGACCTTCAATTGGATCGTATGTGTTCAAATCAAGTAGTTCATCTATTGATAGGTTTGATAATGATTCGATGGTATGATCACCGAATAATGGTTGACTAAAAGCTGATGTGTTGGTAACTGTTTCATGAGTCAATCTAACGCATGGAAGATTATTTACTTCTTCATTTGTATCATCTTCATCTAACTCCATCTCATCAGTGTTAGTAATTGTATGATCGACAATGGTATTGTTGTTAGTTCGTTCTCTCCATCTGCGTCGCAACTCATGTATTGAATCAGTGAACGTTTGTAGTGATTGATATATCGTTCGTGTGTTATCAACTATGGTTGGTATACGATCGAATGTAAGTCCACCTGCAATTAATGTGGTAGTTGCGTTACCTATTTGAGTTAATGATTCTAATGCACTTAACACAAGTGCTGTTGCAGTTAATGATGATGTTGCTGCAGGTGTATCTGTTTGAGATGGTAGGTATCTGCTAAACTGTTGACCAAATGCATTAGCTGCATACTTAAGTAAGAACTGACCAACGATATCTATGCCTGGGAACTTGCCACCGCCACCACCACCACCTGAACCACCACCAGGAAAGTCAGGGAAGTGAAAGTCTTCTGTATGAGTTGTGTTTAATGCCATACTCTCACTGTCAAATGAGAACTCAGATAATGCTGTTGCAATTTTAATAGCACCTGACACAATGCTTAATACATTCTTAGTTATAGTTATATATTTTTGAAGGTCATTGACATAGTTATTGTATTTAGCTTGTAACCTCATCTGTTCTTGAATAGAATTGATGATTGCTTTCAAGATAGCGTAGTCGTATGACAACACATCAAGTGTACCACCAACAACGTTAAGATCACGTCGCATTGTCATGATGTTATCAGCCCATATGATTTTGGATGAGAATATGTTATGATCTGTTGTTAATGTAGTGCAGTTACGTGGATCTGGTGTTACTTCATAGAATTGCTGTGAGATGATTGTATCGAATGGATTGTAGTTTTCATCTGCGTTTTCAGGTAGTTGTTCGAAGTAATCTTTCTCAATGTATATGTTAATGTTCTTCTTAGTTGATGGTTCGATTATCTTATTTGAGTGTCTGACTCTACGTTCATATCTAAATGATTCAATTACAACACTGTCATCCCATGTGTTAATGAATGATGCATCGATTGGTGTAACTGGATGCATGTCCCATCGTAATGGTGTGGTAAAGTCGTCAATAACAATGTCAGCCATGATATAAAGTAAATTCTTACTCGATACTTTGCTTGTTAACTTGACGGAGAAGTAATGTATATCACATGGAACATCTTTAATAGCAATCTGAGATGATGATGTTGGTGTAATGTTACTGTTTGAATCATTCAACTCGATTATAGTTCCATCACCATATACCAAACGCCAGTTTTGAATGTACTTGCATAGTGCTGTTGCATAGTTAGTATCTGATGACACTTCTTCAAAGCTGCTTAACCATCTCGCAATGCGTTCAGTGTGTTGTACATAAATATATGGTCTTCCTTTTTTACTTTCGTATGTTGATAGCTTAGCATATGAGTTATTCACAACGTTATCACCTGTCCATGAATCACCATCCCATATCAATGACCATGCATGGTTGAAGAGATGATCAATGAAAGTGAAGTTAGTATGTAGTGGTATGTTGTAATCTGGATCGATGTTCCATGTCATGACGTAGTACTTTGACGTTTGACTTATTGATGATGGTTTGTATAGGTAAAGCTGATCTGATTCTTTGAGTGTGAATTGAGTATTGTCTTTAATGGTTGTTTGCATTGATTGTAATGCGTCATCGATTTCTTTCTTAGTATAGATGCAATTGATATGTACATCATCTGTTTTACCATAACGTGTTAATTTTACTTCGCCATTACGTATTCTCATATCATAACCTTTATCATTGAGTGATAGTGCTTGAGCTGCAAGTGGTGTTATCATTTACCATTGATAAAATGATACTTTCATTGAAGAGCAATGGTCCAGACTACAATCGCATACGTGCTAACATACAAATACCATGGAACTGTCAATATATTGAGTATTATGTTGCGGCAATCAATACAAAGAATGTGTTACTTATATCACATGATGATAGTATAACATATGAGTGGGATGATAATGATTTAGCACATACACATCACGTCAGCACTATGAGCTTGGAAGACAGATACTATTCATTGCCAAGTGATATACCTGATTTATTTAATGTGAATGATGCTAATGGACAACCGATTATGAATGTACAATTGAATAACAATACTAATGTCATTAAGTTAACCCCACATGTTGACAACTTCACTATCAAATCAATGTCACATCGTATAGCATTGATAACAGGATTGTATAACACGCCACTTAACCAGCCGTTAGCAAATGGTAGAGCAACACAATGTGACATTCCGATAATAGACTACGCTAACAAGCTATACTTGATATCAAAGCAAGGTCAAGCTATACAATCCAACTTGGGTGATGTTGAGTATACACCATCAGTGATAGCAAGCATCGATCATATCATTCGTTATGGCTTACCAATCATACAGAACTTTGAAACGTATGGTAAACCAATTAAAAATGTTGTTAATATCGATTCATTCAAACAGATTGAGTTGGAGTTGGTTGACTTTGAATATCAGCCAGTTAAGTTGATGTCACCTATGTTTGTTACGATTAAGGTCAACCCATGTGATCCACCTAAGATGAAGCTGTAAAAATGATTGATCTATTTTTGATCACTGCTAATGTTGGTTGTTACACTAGCTTTAAATGCACGCAACTCAATGAGCTCTTGCTTTTTACGTTCACGGTACTGCTTTTGTTGTTGTCTTCTAGCATTGATACGTTCTTCATCAGTGTGATATAGCTTTTTACGACCACGCTTTTTAGGTTCGTTATCAATACCCTGCTTTGATTTGAGTGATTTAACTACAGCTGTATCGTTAAACAATTCAGTGTTGATGCTTGACATTTGCTATGAGATAAAAAATCATATTATGAAATGTGATATGAAAACAAATGAAAAAATTTTAAGTGTTTATAATGATATACATTATGTAATGTAGTGGGAATGGTTTAAATATCATATTGCAACTAACTAGTGTCTGGCCAGACGTGGTACAGTGGTTGAGTCATGAAGCGTGTCTCCCAGCTTCGGCGGCAGGCATGAGTTCGATTCATAGCAGTACCGATTTTTCGTGTTATTTTATCACACTTGTGATGGAGCCTGTAGCGAATCAACACCTAAGGTAAGCCATTGCTTGTGATATGTGTAACACGAAAGCATCTACCGGTAGGTGTATCTTTGTAATGAACGTGTTAAATCACGTTCCCCAACCATAGTGTGTGTAGTTCCTTTCCTGTGAGGGGTTGATGTACAATCCCGGGTACGTATGTTGATTCCTCATCGAATGCATAACACACTCACGAAGACGGTTGGTTTTTGCACTTTTGTTTTTGCATTTGCATGACGTGTTGAAGTGAACACTTAAGCATACACTTGAGTGATACATTAACTGCACACTTGTGATACATTAAGCTTGACTACACTTGAGTGATACATTTAACTGCACACTTGAGTGATACATTAACTGCACACTTGACTACACACTTGAGTGATACATTAACTGCACACTTGACTGCACACTTGAGTGATACATTAACTGCACACTTGAGTGATGCATTGACTGCACACTTGAGTGAACACTTGAGTTGGTAACCAAAAATGAATCGTTTAAACTACATCATTAGTAGCATCTCTCAACGCATCAACTGAGGTTTGTTCATTGAGTTTACTTCTGTATTCATTGATAGCATCATTTGCTTTGGTGTAGATTGATTCATAACGTTTCAACTCATGACGTAAGCATAACTTATCAATGTAATACTTGTAATAGGTATGTGTTTCATCATTAGTTGATGTGAATTGTCTTGGTGTTAAGTCAATGGTTAACAGCATTGGATCACGATATACTGTTCGATAACGATTCTCACGTACAGTTATGTATGGTACCTTACCAAAGATGTTAATCAACTCATTCATGTCAATGGTTCTGTTGCCATCAATGACTAGTAATGGTCGAACACTAATGCCAAAATCAATAGGGTATATCTTACTATCAAGATAGACAATTAACTTATCATCATTAGTTGGTTTGATTGTTTGAACGAAGCTAGTGACAGACATGGTTTGTGATGCGAATAAAAATTTACATTGATGAATTGCAATGTTTTAATTGAATTACTGTAACGTTACTTGAATTGAACTGTCCTGGTAAATTGTGGTAATGTAACTTGTTGAAATGTCTTTGTCTTTCTGAAGCAGTTGCAACCGTCAGTTAAGTTAAACGTGATTGCTTCACCATGATACATACGTTCATACAACTCTTCAACGGTGATGTTCATGCGTTTGCACTTGTTAATGATGCATTGCTTTGGTATTGATTTCATTCTAATGTGATAGTCTTCATTACCATGTTCATCAACGAGTATATCAAGATATGACTTCTTACCTAACGCGATGAGCTTACGTGAGTGTATCTTACCAACTGCACCAGGGAATACATCGAAGTCACAATGAAACTGTGTCATATCACTGCCAATTAAGTCTTTACCATATGTTGCTTTGAATAGAGCAGCTAACTTATCAACATCATCTTCATTTAAGTGCATGCTATCAGTATCTTGGTAGTATATTGCAATGTCATTCTGTTCAGCGAGTGTCATGACTTGATTCATGATGTGTTTACTCCATGATAACACTGATGCACCAAACTGTGGTAGGTTGTAGTGTTTATTGATTGGTTTAATCATCTTAACGAATACTTTATTACCACCATTGTCAACAACCTCTTTGATGTAGTTGTATTTGCGATAAATGAATGGTATGATATCATCTCTGTTAATAATCTTGACTTCATCTGTGATTGGCTTTAATATTGACTTGCCATAGATTGAGTTGAGTAACAACTTGATGGTCTTCTCAAGTGGGTTATGTTCACGCTTGTATGTTTTTCGTAACTCGAATAGTGTATCAATGAATGTGTTGATGGATGAATTGAAACCATCATTGAAGTAGTAACCACGTAAGAATTCATATTCAATATCATAAGCTGCAATCAAATCAATCAAACCAATCTTGTCAATATAGAAGTGGTCAACTGGTTGGTTGCAAAACAGTTTAGTGCCTTCTTCATTGCGTATGAATACCTGACCAAACCTATATGGGTTAGTTGACTTACACTTTATGTGTTTGATGTTGATCTCAATGAAGAACGTATCATAACACATGAGTTGATCGTGAGTTGTGTTTGATGGTATAACTTGGGGTTTACCCTTTGGTATGCCTGGCATGATGTGCATAGCTGATGGATATAAGCTGACTGCATCGAAGTCTTGTATCTTACCTTCAACATATTGCTTCTCATTGTTAGCTGTCATTGTTCTACCACCACTAACACAACGTTGGATGAAGTTCTGTGGCTTGCCTGATAGTGTGAAGCAGTCTTTAGTGCAACCATATGTGCGTGCGAAGTCGTAGCCGATTGCACTGATTGATATGTACTGGTTAATGCCTGGGAATTTGTTGTTAGCTTTCTTGAACACTTCATTGAGGTCATGATCAAACTTACGTATACCATTAGCGAGTGTGATGCAGTCATGTTCACAGTAGAATTGAGCATACTTCATAATATCAATCATGTGTGTGGTTTCATCATATGACTCAGCTACTTTAGCATTGATGAGTAGTTGTAAGTAAGCTTGATCGAGTTCAGATGCTGACATATCATCAATGTGTTCGTTGCGATATTGATCTTTGAATTCATCGAATGATATCACCTTACGTTTGATGTTAGCTGCTGTGTATAGTTTGTATGGCATGATTTCTTTATGTACATTGAGATTGAACATGTTACCGAACTGTGATAGCGGCGCTGGTATGAGTGAGTAACTGTCACGGAATGTTAAACGCTTAGTTATGTTCTTAGTTACATATGTATGTTTGACTTTATCCCACTGTTTGATGGGTATGTATTGTTTCATGACTGCTTGTAAGATGGTACCACCACGTTTAATGACACTAGCCTTCCAACCTGGTTCGTTGATGAAGAAACATACGTCATACTTAAGATTGTGGAAGTAAATCAATGAGTGATTGGGTAGATCATTTAAGAATCGTTTTGCAATGTCATCACCAGTGTAAGGCTCTTTACATTTAACACCATCGTACACACAGCATAAGTATGGTTGGTGTGGTGATACAGTTACGTCTGTTTCAAAGTCAGCGTAGTAAACTGCTTTCCATGGTGTAATATGTTTGGCGTTAGATGATTCTTCTTTACAATATAACGTTTCATCATAGTCGAGTTCAATGTAATCATTCAAATGGTTGTCATACTCACAGGTTGTTAATATGTTTTGCTCACATTGATTAATCTCACGAAAGCAGTTGCATTCAAACATCTTGCGGAATACCTTAGTGAAATCATTACCTGTCCAATCAGCAGTGGTGTAAAGTGGATAGCCTGTTTGATTAACTCCTCTGATGTGAAATCGTTTTTCAACTGGAATGTCAGCATGCTTTTCATCGAGTTCATCTCTATGTTCAATGTAATAGGTGGTGATTGGCAACTTCTCATTGTTATCAATCATGAAATGGTCTTTGTATAATAGCAACCTAACCACTCTATCAGCAGTCACATTACTGTTCTTATGTGTGTCAATGCTTAAGTGTTTTTGATGTTTAACATCACGTGATTCATCAATGCGATATACAATGAAGTGGCATTTCATTTCACTAGCTATTTTGAGTATCATATTGATGGGTACTGAACGTGTGTGTATCATACCACGTAACATGTCAATCTCATCTTTAGTGAATACACCTGACTGAATGCATGCATATACGAAGCAGTTGTCAGTATAGTTTTTAGCATCGACCTCGTGAAAGATCTGATAACGTGATAAGTCAAGTGATGGGATGAGGTTAATGTATGGAAAGAATGCACCATCATATGAGTTGCGGAATGAATCAACTGTTGCAACATCAACATATTCACCATTAATCTTCTCTTGAAATACTGTTTTACCATTGCGTTTAGTTAACTTATAGAAGGTAACAACAAACTTAACTGGGATGTAATCAGCATTAACTTCTGGATCAGTATCAGAACCGAACTGTTCAACTGTAATGTTACCAAGTATTCCATCAATTACTTCATCAATAGTTAACTCATTGTTTATTGGAAAGGATTTTATATGTCTATCTTCATTATCATAACTTAATACACTTGCTGTGGGAAAGCGTGATCTGTTATCGCGAATATATCTCAACACTTGTATGAATGCATGTTGTGTTTCAATGTTGTTATCAATATTAACTTCGAATGCATCATGATTGTTAGCAGCAGTCATCATACGTTCCAACTCATCTTGATACTTAGTTTCATCGTAGTAGTGGTCTCCATACAAGCGTTCAGCTGCATCCATAAGTGAAAGAATGAATTCATCATCATTGTATTGGTCATCATCAATCATTTGTAGAGTGTTAATAATCGTGGATGTAGCTATGAATGTGAATGGTGTATATTTAATAACGGCATTGGTAAGATCTGTTACGTGTTCAACATCATTATTTACAGTGGTGACATCAACATCATTCGTAGTGGCTTCGTAATCATCAACTAGGATTAACTTCTGATCATCATCTGAATCGAAATCAATAATATCATATGGTGGCATTATGTAATTACGACGGTATAACGTAAGTGAACCGCCTTTCTCAATGATAGTGATGGCATGTTTGTTGTCATCATCGTATTGATATGTTTCAACAGCAGCAATATCAAAGGTTTCAATCTCAAGGTCTGGTTCGTATTTGGACTCAGTATAGAGTTTAACGTCAATAACATCGCCTGTTTCACGTACTACCTTGTGTAGTTCAAACTTAACATCATTACCATCATCATCTTGTCCGACTTCATCAAAACAATCATCTTCAACTTCATAATCACATACTTCAATGTCGATGATGTTACCATTGCTATCATATGTAACTTCACATGGTTTGACGTCAATAGTACAATACTCAACTGATTCATCGACGAAATCAATAGCATTAACATTAACAATCGTCAACTTAGCGTGTTCATCAATGGGTTCGTCAACGAAATCAATAGCATTAACATATTCAATCATCAACTTGGCATGTTTATTAACTGGTTCGTCAATGAAATCAACAGCATTAACATCTTCAATCATCAACTTAGTGTGTTCATCAATGGGTTCATCAATGAAATCAACAGCATTGACATCTTCAATTATCAACTTAGAACATTCATCAATAGGATCAACTACTTCTTCACTGTGTGTTGCGTTATTAAGTGGTTCATCAAGTGGTTCAATAGCGTCAACATCATCATCGTCAAAGATAAGTTCAACATTATCATCATCGTCATCATCATGTGATGCATTATTGTCATCTAATGTAGGCTCTTCTTCATCTGATGCTAACTCGTCATCGTTAAGTGGTGCTGTAACTGGTGTTGCAATGGTAGCATCATCATCGTCAAATATAAGTTCAACATCATCGTTAAGTGATGCATCATCATCGTTAAGTGGTGTTGCAATGGTAGCATCATCATCGTCAAATATAAGTTCAACATCATCGTCTTCGTCAAGTGGTGTATCAATGTTATCGTATGATGGGATGACGTCATTACTATGTTCGGATATGATGAGTGAGTCGTTATCAATGTATGTGGTTGTGTCCTCATCATAAGTGCAGTTTTCAATTGCGATTAATTCGGATATGGCGAATGGCATTTGTATGGTGATAAAAAATTGACACGCTAAAAAAATTAGGGTGAGCTTAATTGAAAAAAAAGTAGTGTGTTTACAGTTGAACCACGTTATGTGAACCGTTGTGTGACGTGATATGTGGCGTGTGACATGAGGTGATGACATGAGGTGATGACATGAGGTGGTTACATGAGGTGGTGACATGAGGTGATGACATGAGTTTAACGTGAGGTGACGTGTTAAGTTTTGACATGAGGTTTCACATTGAAAGTGCTATGATCTAGAAATGTCAATAGGTATGGAGTTTCATCTTAAGGGGGGCAGATGATACGTAGTATCAGACGCCACCCTTAGGGTATCTACTTCAGAGATTTATATAATAGTTATTTTAGTACAAATTATACCAAAAAAGGACTGGCTCATATACTTGAAATAAGAAAAATGTTTTCTAATAAGCGTATTAGAAGAAAATATAAAAGACAAACAATATACACAAAAAATTTTCAAAAAAGCTTTAAAAAAAGTATCTTTTTATTTTATTTTTATTACAAATGAATTTTCATATAAAATTGACCTTTTTCCCATTAAATCAATACTATTTATTTTGCAATATTTTAATGAAATCTTCATTCTTTTTTTAAAAAACTCATATTTCTAGTTCCTTTTTCTGGAACCATTGGAAAATTACCGAATTCCAGTAGTATTAGCATAGATTATCAATGCTAATACAAAGATCAACGATTCATAAGTAATGATAAGTATTTATAATAAAAAAATCTATAAATATGATACAAAGATCAACTATTTTAATACAAAGTTTATCACTATTCTTACAAAAATCCACAATTCTCATATAAAGATCAACAATTCTCATGTAATCAGAGACTATTCCGACAAAGATCAACAAATCTAATGCAAAGATAAATTATTTTACCAAAATCAATTCTTTTCATACTTACCAACAATTATCACGCAAATATCAACGATTTTCATGCAAGGATCAACTATCCTCACAAAGAAAAATAACTCTAATGCAAAGATCAACATTTGATATATAAATCAACAATTACAGGACAAAGATTGACCATTTTAATACAAAGATCAAAAATACTCACATAAAGATCAATTATTTTCGCGAAATGATCAACAACTCTCATGTAAAGATCAACAATTCTCACAAAGATTATTATTACAAAGATCAAAATTTGATGTAAAACAAACAATTTCAATACAAATATTAACAATTTTAATTCGAAGACCAGCGTTTAATACAAAGTTCAACTTTTTTAATACGAAGATCATCATTTAATCCAAATATCAACATTTAATATAAAGATCACAATTCCAAAACAAAGATCAATGTAACGAATATTTAGTATAAAAATCATCTGTTTTATCTTATATTGATTTATGAGTAAGTATTTTAAATTAATATTTATTTTTAGCTCTTTATTTTTCTTTAAGTTTTTTCTATATAAAGACTCATGTATATGAATTATATAAGACATGCTCTAATTTAGTTAATATTGTTTATTTTCTTTTTTCAACCAAATTAAACTTTTAAGTATTGAAAATTTTAATGAACAATAATTCACCTTTTTATTTCACCTTATTGATAATATATTTTTTTTTTTTTTTAAAAAAAAAAAAAATCATATCAAAAAGATCGCTTAATGCGAAATGAAGTACAATTTATCGACATGTTCTCCTGTTATATGTCCTAATGTGCTTTCAAAGTTATGTTTATTACTAAGTGTGAAGTACTTATACTTTCCATCAAGAGCTATTGCTTTAATAACAGGTCTACCTCCAGGACGTAGTTTATATAGCTGTCGTAGTGTTTCCGTAAAAGCATACCTCTTATATTCATCTTGATTGATATCGGTTGTAAAAACAATACCTTTAATAGCAACTTTCATTAGTTGGTCCATTTCTTCTTGATATCTTTCTTTTTTATTGTATTGCTTAACACGTCGATTATATTCACGACAAAACTGTGTTTTAGTATCTGCAAATATATCACCAATAGCATCTAAAAAATCAAATTCACTGTCTTTGTTCATGTTTTACTTAAAATATAAGTGAAATGATAAAAATAAAAAACAAAGAAAAAGTGAAAAAAATAATTAATTAGTTATTACCTTTCTATTGAGGTAACCATTATCATCATCTTCATATTTCTTGTCCTTATTCTTTTCGTTGAAATAAGGGAACTTGTAAGCAAATTCATTTCCATTTCTTTTATCTTCATCAAGCTTTCAAGGAAGGTATTTATCTTGTTGCATATTTTTTTTTGGATCTTTTCATTTCCTTTTTCATCCTTGAATGAGCCAGGCTTAGTAAGTGCTTCCTTTTCATTTGGTGCTAGAACAATGTTTAATCGGTAGGACAATTCGATACTTTCCAGCCATATTTTACAAACTTATCTTTGGGATTTCCTGGTACTACATGTAAGATATACCTGAGTAGAGTAAGTTCTTGTTGAGCCAAAAGAGCTCTTTGTATTTTTTCTGATATGAAGCCTGAGTTTATATTTTCAATCATATTTAGGATGTCTTTAATGGCTGCTCTAGATTCCCTGATTTTATTGATGTACTTAATAACCTTTTCAGGAGTGAATTTAGCTTCTATTTAAAACAAAAAAAATTTCTTTTGTGAAGAGATATATTTCTCACCAATTTCTCTCCCTATTTTAGCATTAAATTTATTGAAGATTCATCAATTGCATTTGATAGAGTCAAACACAGCTTTCATACAAACATTAATGAATCTCTTCATGCTGAAACATCTGAAATAACAGATAAAAATACAGCCTGGAGCAAATGGGGATATGAAGGCCGAGTCCACTATTCATATTTGAAAAACAATAGACCAGATGACTGTTCAATACTAATTAGACAAAAAATAAGGTTAGAATCAATAAAATTGATCAGAAAAATATTGATGAAACTGTTAGTGAAAGGATCAAAAGAAGTGAATCATATAATTTTTTTTTTTTTAAGATACAATTAATAATATCTATCTTCTGTGCCAGTGCAGATCAAATTTTAATTGTAATATAGGAATTATTATATTAATTGTCAGAAATCATATTATAATTGCATATTTATCATCTGCGCCCGTGCATTTCTAATTTTATTTGGCCCTTGAATTTTACGACTATAAAAATTGGAGATGAATAAATATTATATAATTATAACAAATATTAAATCATATAAAATTAAGGATTAAAAAAATAAGGATTTCAATATATACCTATTCAGTTTTATTTTATATTTCAATAATACATTGAAAATAATTGTGAACATATTTTTAAATTTTGTGAAGTATATAATCATTTTTTATAATCATTCTATTTTGATTTTTTCATGTAATATTTACAATATAAGCATATTTATATATTATAATAAAAACAATAAATATATATAAATGGAAATTATATTATATATATTATTATTATATTAAAATAATCTAATAATCTAAGAAAAAATAATTCAATGATTATTTCATAAATAATAAATTTATTTACTCTGATAAAGATCAATTTTTATCCAAACATGCTTCATTGATAATTGATTTATATATTTATGATAATTTAAATTTTTGATATGCAAACGTGTTATTCAATAGCAATACCACACATAAAACAAACACACACAAAAAAAAATAAATTTTAGTATACTTTTTATATTCAAAATTGAAAAGATATTTTATAAAAAATATTCAATTTTATTTTATATCAGCTGTTTTAAAAATAATTATTCAAATAATATCAATATTTCAATTGATTATTTTTTATATAAAAAATAAATAATTCAAAAATATAAAATATAAATTTTTCGAATGATTAAGTTCTTCGATTACTTTCATCTCATTTTTATAATAATACTCCAAACAAATGTCATACGTCGATGTACCAGACAAAAAGCAAAAGCATCCACATTATGAACATCGAACTGCAAAACTCGACTTAAAAGATAACGAATTTTCAAGTAAAAAGTTTCAGCAAGTTAGAAAAGTTTCAACCCATAAAAAGCTTCTTAAATCATTTGGAAGAATTGGAATGTGCTTAAATAACAGGGCTACCACAAGTATTCCAACAGAAGATCTCAATAAAGTTTGTTTCATCATAATGAACGACTACGATGATGATGATAAAGAACTTGGTGTTGGACCACTCAATGACGGCTATCTTGTTGGCTTAAAACATCATCGTCTTGGTTTTAAAGTATTCTATCTTTACAATTCCAACTGCACCCAATTCACCAACTTTCTCAGCTTTTTAATGACAAAAACTACTGAATCATTAACCGTTTTTTACTCAGGAAGAGACGATAATGCCGAAGGAATCGAATTTGATGAAAGTACACTTTCAAAAGGTTCAATTAGCCATATAATCTCCTCAAATAACAACGATCAACTCCGCCTTATTTTTATTACAGACACTATTGCTGGCGGATCTGTTTTCGACATTGATGGTTGTCAAAATGCAATATCTTTCTCAGTTCAAAAAACAAATTCAAATGTTGAAAAGGAAGTTGAAAGATCACACGGAATTTTCACATATTACTTTTGTAAAATCATAAGTGATTGCCCCAACATCACACCAAATAGGCTTGTTGAAAGAATGAATCCATCACTCACTCGCTTCAACGAAGTTTTCACTTGCGAATTTAAAGCAAAAGAACTTGGCGAGACCCCAATTTTCAATTAAATATATGTATTTATTTAATCATGAATAAAATTTTTTTTTTTATATGAAATTAATTTTTTCTTTTATGACCAAATTGAATATTTATGACCAATTTCCTATAAATTAACTGTATTTTGTAATTATTGTTGCATCTTTGTGATAATTTTATATACTTTTTTTTTTTGAAAAAATATATTTTTTTATATAAGATTGGTTTTTGATTAAACTTACAATAAAAAATTCAATATATTCGTTTCACTGTTATTAACAATTCTCAGATTAAAATATTGATTATTATTAAAAATGATATAAAATTGATTTTTTTTTTTTTTTTAAATATTACGCTGTTGTTATTTTGCATATTCAATAAAAACAACTCAAAACTCAACATTTAAAGAGAAAAAATTAATATCTACGAATTGGCAACAAAATATCATTATATCATTTGTCCTTATTTAAACATAAATAGATTAACTGGCCTTATTTAATCATATTAATCATTAATTTTAGGTAAATTTTAAAACATCTTCTCATACTTTTTTACAATTATTTTTTTGCTAATCCATAGTGCTTGATATATTATATTGCTGTGAGATGCTCATCGGATATAATTCATTTATGAAACAAATTCAATTTTATAAGAATATTTTTAATTAAAAAATTATAATTTCATTTGCTAATATGTTTATTACCAATAAATTGCTGATAAGCGTTTTAGGTGGAAATAACATATTGAATAAATATAAGTTTATGTTTTTATATAAAAAATATTAATAAAAATTTTGAAATACTGTCATTGGCAAGTTTAGGATCTCAGCTTTTAGAAATATTATTTTATACTATTTTACAAAACTATCATTTATCTCATATTTTATAATGTATATTTTCGATATTATTAAAAGAAAATAAATAAAGAATTGACTTTGAAATTAGATGATTAGATTGATTTCAATTGCTAGATTATAAGATGATTAGTGGATAAAGCAACTTTACATGAAAAACAATTAACTCAAATTTCAACTATTCAAAAATACAATTATAAAAACAATTTTGATTGAGGTTAATTTTTTGAATGGGGTTAATGAACTATCAATTGAATGAGGTTAATTAGTATTTCTATCAAATTATTCTTTTGTTATGAAAGAGATAATATAGTAGATTTTCAATAACAAAACATACAAAAAAAATATTTAATTTCAGTCTACTTACATTTTTTTTGTTATAAATATTTCATGAACAATCAAAACTTTGAATTCGCCCATACCGATATATTTGTTAAAGAGAATAAATAAATATGGAAAGTAGAAGTTTTTGGAGGAAAAAACACCATATTTTAACTATTTAAAGTAATTATATACCTTATATTATATATAAAATATACCAAAAAGAATTTTTAAATTTGAAAATTCTATTCTTTTAGCTGCTCATTTTTTAAAATTTAAGGTATATTGTATGTCGTTTAAAATTTTTATATCATTTTAAAAAAAAAAAAAACAAAATCATTCAGAAATCATATTATTCTTTTTGGCGAATAATTATTATTTAAAAATATTTAATTATTATATTTCATATACAAATATGAACATTCTTTTTTTATTTTTTGAGATTTTTGTGATTTAAAATAAAATATTTCTTTTATCAAATATCTACTCCTATCAAAATTCAAATATTCAGTTTTCAAAATTTTGAATAAATTCAATTAAACAATTACTATCGAAAATAACTTTTATATGATTTCAATTTTTTTCTACAAGTAAAGTTCTGAAAAAAATAAAATGATAGATCCCTGGTTGGTTAGAATGATTAAATTTTCAAAATGAAAGTTTTGTATTTTATCTACATCATTTAATCTTATTTGGTCAACAATTCATTTTGGAGAATTTAATTAAAAAAAGCTTATTTCTTTGAATAATCTTGGCAATTTTTACAAATCAAAAGCAAGGCGTAGCCAAATTACTTTTTTGAATGATAATAATAATCATTTTCCATAAAATTTCTTGATAAATATGCCAATTTTATAAAAGATTTTCGAAAAACTTTTTCAGTTCCCTCAAATTTTAAAAGAAAATTTATTATTTTGAATTCAAACCGATATATGATTTCTATGAGAATATTGAAATGTATAAAATAACCTTAAACAAATTTCGAGAACAAAACTCACATCATTCATTATATAATGATCTTTTCCAATTACCTTTTCCCACCTCCATTTTCTTTGCGGAGCACATACCGCAAACGATTTACACCAGAAGAAGATGCTAGATTAATAGAATTATGCGACATTCCTAATCTTATAAATTGGGAAGAAGTTGCAAAACAAATGCCCGGAAGGACATCACGGCAATGCCGAGACAGATATAATGCGACTTTGAAAAATCATATCGAGAAGAAACCTTGGACCAAAGAAGAAGACGATATTATACTCGAAAAATACCTGGAAATCGGCCCAAGATGGGTCATAATCTCGTCTTTCCTTGTCGGTAGAAGCGGAAACAATGTTAAAAACAGGTGGCACAAACATATAAACAAGGAAAAGAAGTATCCACCTCATAAGCAAATTACTAATGAGGAGAAATCTAAAAAAAAAGTAGAAAGTAAACCTCAAGAATTTGAATTTTCCTTTAATGACTCTCCCGACAATTTTATGCCATTTCTCGATTCGTTGGATTCAAATGAATTCATTTGTTTGAACAAACTGCGAGTAAATGAGAGTAACACTTTTTATGATAATTATTAAAATAAGTTTAAACCATTGGGGCTCAACCTGAGAGAGCTATACAGGTAGGTTATAATTTGTTGAGCTATATGAGATTGCATTGAGAATTATACTTTTTTTCTTATACTGAGGAAAATCATTATTCATGTGAGAATATTTTTCACTTTTTTTGTTTTTTACATATTTTTTTTTTTTTTTACATATATTTTTTATATATAATATTTTGAAAGAAAAAAAGAAAATCCTTTATATTTTAATTAAATCTCAATTTTATGAGTAAGAAATGATACAGTAGTAGTAGTAATTAATAATCCAAACTATAAATTTTTTTGAAAATGAGGTATTAGAAATTTGTCTGATATTCTAATTCTCAATGTTAGAGCAAGAGTTAGCCTAAGAAGTTTATTTTATGAACTAACAATGATGATTTTATTTATAGGGCCAAATATAATTAGATAATATTACCATATTTATAAAGTCATTATAATAAAATAATTAAAATGTAAAAAATGAATAGTGGGATAATTTCTCCAGTATTTATAAAATTAAATTATTCCACTTAAAAGCAATGAATGGAATTCCATTCATTCTTTATCAAGAATAGAATTTTTCAAAAAGTTTATTCTAGTCAATTTATTATATCAAAAAGTGAAAAAAATTTCTATTTATAAAATAAAAATTTTTTTTTTTAGTCATTTAACTGAACGCAACTAATCGATAAGCACCATTGGCTTGATTAGATCATCAGGTTTTGAAGCCATTATATCGAACGCATCTTTTATTTTATCAAATCCATGAAATTCATAATTTACGAGTTTTGAAGGATCAACTCTTCCGTATTTAACCAAATTCACCATCTTTTCTAATCGGAGTCTTCCTCCGGGACAAAGTCCTCCTCTAATGGTCTTATTTGCAATTCCACCACCAAACGCGATTCCTTCAATAGCGATTTCATTGAACGCAAGCAACGCTACATTTGCAACAACTCCTCCAGGCTTTACCATTTTGAGGGCCTGTGAGAGGGTTCCAGAATCGCCTCCTGCAATAATTACTCTATCGACATAACCTCCATTTTTCTTCATTACAACCTCAGCCAAAGGACCTTCTTTGTAACTAACAACATCAGTTGCACCATATTCAATTGCAAGTTTAACACAATTTTTACGGGTACCGATGGCTATAACTCGACCAGCTCCACCAATACAGCAGGCTCTAACAGCCATCAAACCGACAGGTCCAATCCCAATAACAGCAACTGTATCACCATATTTTATATCAGCCAATTCAGCTCCATAAAAGCCCGTGCTCATCATATCGCCAATCATAACAGCAGATTTCATTGAAATATCTTCTGGAAGGTGATAAAGATTACCATCAGCGTCGTTTACGTGAAATTTTTCAGCAAAAACTCCAGGCTTTTGCGAAGTGAATTTAAATCCTCCTTCCTGACGGCCACTATGACTAGAATTACCTTCTTGTGAGGCTACAGATGACCAATCGGGCGTAATAGCTGGAACAAGGCACTTATCTCCAATTTTGAAATCTTTTACAGATACTCCGACTTCTATGATTTGTCCGACAACTTCATGCCCAAGAACAAGTTGCACGTTAGCTGGAGCTGATTTTGCGATATGAACATCCGATGAACAAATGCAAACTGCAAGAGGCTTAAGAATAGCATCGAAAGGCCCACAGGGAGGCACTTCTATTTCTTTCCATCCTGTTTCTCCGTTTCCTAAACAACAGAATGCTTTGGTCATTTGCTTTTTTTATTATCTAAAAATGATTTGAAAAGTTCAAATAAACATATCAAATTGACATTTTTATTTTTTCAATGATTTTTATATTTTTTTTGAATGTAATATTGAAAATTTTGAGTAAGATCTTTGAAATATTTATCCAAATCAATGAATCTTACAAGTTTTTTCTCAGTAAATATTCATCAAATTATATTTATATAAGTTTTATGAATTACAATTGATATATCAATCATAAATAATTATTTAGTAAAATATAAAAGTAAATATCTACCAATAAAATCAAAATATATTCAATTTAATGATAATTAATTTCTATTATTCTAAATCAAAATAGAAGTGCGGGGACTAAAATAACGTATTTTGTCTATTTAATATTTTGCTTTTATTTCCTTTAATATTTTGTAATCATGTTTACAAGAGTAGAAAAGGTTTCAAAAGATAAATCATATTATATTATGCAAAAATCATTCTTCATTTTACACATTTATCATTTAATTCATAGAAATTTAAAATGATATTATTACAAGATCGATTGAATTAATTTTTTTTATTAAACATTTTCATATAATAAAGATGCATTTAATATTTTATGACTTTTTTTATGCAAAAACATGAAAAATATTTGATGAATTTTTTTAAAAATTTCAATGGTTTACGAAAATTAATAAAAATACTCATAAAACTCCACCTGACGAACAAAACTCTTTCATTAAATATTTTTTATATAATATTGAATATACTTGATAAAATATATTAATATAAAGAATTTTTAAAAAAATTTTTAGTACCCGTACCTCTATCAAAATTAAAATTCAAATGGAAATATCTTATTAGTGATTAAAAGGATATTTTGACTTGCACTATTAAAAAAACAACTGATCTCAATAAAATATTTTCTTTTCAAAACCAAAACCTTCAACTTTTTTTTTTTATTTCATATTGAAACCTTCCAATTTCTGACATATAGTCATTAATATTCGATTTATTATTTCTTTTCTGTCATTTTAATCAACATTTCCCCTACTATTTCACCAAAATTTAAAGAAAAAATCATAAAAATATGATTGATATCTCTTTTGAACGTTCAATTCAAGAGATATCCAGAAAACCAAGAGCAAAAAATAATTTTTTTCATTATGATCAAGTTTTATTCCAATTAATATTCTTTTTCATTTATATACAAAAATATTCAATATAAAATCAAATATAAAATAATTAATATGATAATTTCATTTGATAATAAAGCTCTTTAAGCTTTGCAAGCCTTGGTGTCTCTTTCTTTTTCTTTGTAACTTTAACGTGGGATCTGATTCCCAAATCAATATGACTAACATAAAGAGACTCTGGCATACAGACGTGCTCAAGTGAATTGCATCCAGACAATAATTGAATACCAATTAAAGTAACAGACATTGGAATTGTTATGTCAACAATTGACTCGCATCTCGAAAATGCAGAAGTACCAATAACTCGTAATGAATTCGGAAGATTGAGTTCTTCCAACAATATGCAACCACTAAAGGCAAATTTACCGATAACTTCAACTGAATCAGGAATTTCAATTTGTTCAAGGGATCTACATTCTTCAAAGGAACCTTTACCTTTTGAACCTATTATTCTCTTCGTAGTTTTGTCAAGCTTGACATGAGTGATAAATTTATTTCTAAAGAATTTGTCATCAGTATCTTCAATTCCAGTAATAAAAATTGAAATTAGCAAAGTTTCACAAAATGGCTGCAATTTTATTATCTGATCATAAATTGCATCAAAATCTTTCGAAGGATATTTAATTTCAAATTTAAAATTGACATAAAATTTAAGATATGCTTTCATTTCATTAGAGTGAAAAGTTTTGGTCTCATACAAAATTTGTGACATTTGATATGAAATACTGAGATTAAAATAGTGATGATAATCATTGATAACAATACCATTAGCTTTCTTTTTAAGATTTTTTGTAATACATTCAACAGTCAAATATTTTATGTCACATTTCTCACTTCTACTTTTTGAGTACTGCTCTGATAAAAAATTCAATAGGCCGATCATTTTATTTTTTGCAATTTTAATTGCAAATCTGATTGCTTTTGAAACCAATTTTTGATTTTCACCATTGAGTTCATTGAATAATCTAAGCTGATCTGGATCTTTCAACTTATCGAATATGTAAAAAATTGAGTCACTATTGATTTTATTAAGCAACAAAGACTGATTCTCTTCGGGAATTTCTTTAAAAACTGAAAATTGCATATTTTTGTCCAATTGATCAAAGATTGCAACTTGATGATCTATTTCTAGATAATACAAAATAAACAACTGTTTTTGTATGCTTAATTTTCTAAAGATAAAAATTTGAATTCCATCATTCAATTTTTTGAATAGGTTAACTTGATCTTTATGCTGAATTTCAATGAAAAATGAATATTTTTCTTCTTGATCAAATTGATCAAAGAGAAAAAGTTGTTTTTCACCATCTAATTTACCAAAAATACAAATTTGAACTTGTCTGTCTAATAATTTAAAAATTGCAATTTGTTGTTGCTGATTGAATTGAGTAAACAGAAAAAGTTTAACTTTTGAATGTATTCGATTAATTATCGAAACTTGATTCGCAATTTCCAACTGTTGGAAAATAAAAAGCTGCGTCTCTTTATCAAGTTGTTTGAAAATGTAAAATTGCATCTCTGGATCATAATGATCAAATTCATAAAGTTGATCTTTTTGAGACATTTGATTGAATTTTAAAAGCTCCGCTTTCCGTAAAATTTGATTAGACACAGAGGTGATTTCCTCAAAATTCTCGTAAGAATTTTTACATAATTTGCAATTTAAAAGAAATTGACTCTGAAACCTCAAGAAATTATCATTAACTCCTTTTAATTCTTCCATGCCTTGATATTCCATTTCGTTTTTTATGTTTGCAAAAAGAATTTTAGGTTCTTCTATATCAAAAAATTTCATTAAGAATTTTTCTGTTGATTGCTTTAAGGATTTAACTCTATATTTGTACGAAAAATAATTGAGAACCGCGGCGTTATCAGAACTAATAGATACTGACCTCTGTTTAATATATTTAATAAATAATTCAATTATTTCGTCTGAAAACATAGTACATCCTTCAAGAAATTCATCATCAAATTGTATATACTTGCAATTTTTAAAATTTGAATAATTTATTGAGAAATATTTTGCAAACCATTTGAAATAATCAAGACTAAAAGGAAATTCTTTATCTCTATAAATAAGATAATGCGTATCTTTGTTTTTATTTTGAATTTGTAAGTTTTCTTGCTCAAACATCGCCATAATTATCCAAAATTTTGATTGTACGTTAATTCTATGATTTTGGTGAGACAAATTAATTTATTCTAAATGAGTTTTTACTATTTAACAGATGCTTTTGCTTACATCTCATTCTTTTTTCTTGCCAGATAAGAAAAAAATTGAGAAAAATAATTTTCATTCTGATAATCTGTTTTGATATCATACTTTTTTCATATTAATACTTACTCCAATTTACGAAAAATTAGCAATGCCATTATTTTGAATGTAAGAATATAATAAAAATAGAAATGCTTTTTTTTTTTTTTTATTTTAGTTAAGCTGATACAATAATATTACTTTATTTTACGAATAGTAAGAACATTTATTTGTTTTAATTGCTAAATAATCAAAAAAATATTCAAATAAATTATAAATTTTCAAATGATAATCAAATTTACCACTCGCTGAAAAGTTAACTCACAAATATCTAATGAACACCATAGATTTCATAAATCAAAAGTCATGTTTTTTTCAATTTTATAAAAAAAATAATTAAATTTTTGAATTTTTAAATTCATTTTTTCATTACAGTTTAGTGAAAGGCACGAATTGCGAATTAATTTGTTAAAAAAACTTTATATCTATTTATTACAACCATATTATCTTAATGACCATTTAAAAAAAGAATTCAATTCAAATTATTTGTTTGGTTATCTGACCATTCATTTTTCAAACAAAAAATTATCGTAGAATTTGATTTCTTTCAAAAATTTTGATATGCAGAAATGTGATTCAATTTTATAAAATTTCATAAATTATTTTTTCTCGGTACCATTTTCTTTAAACAGATTATGCAAGCAAAAACTAAGGATGGTTTATGTTTTAGTATTCCATATTTATTTAAAGGATACAAATTTATCAGATTTTTAGGATCTGGAATTACATCACTCGTTTGTATTGTTGAAGATTTACATTCAGGCAATTTTTTCTCTGCTAAAATTATACCAAAAAAGTATATTCAATCGACTAATTTATTAAATCAGATCAACAACGAAATATCAATAATGAAAAATGCAAATCATCCTAATATTGTAAAATTTCATGATTCTTTCGAATATGTCAATGAAATTAACGAACATTTCATAGTTATTATCATGGAATATTGTGAAAATGGTAATTTATATAATTTTCTAATAAAATATGGTTTTCAAAATGAAAATCAAAAGAAAACAATCATCAAGGGATTTTTAGAAGCAATAAAATATCTTCATGATAAAGGAATTACTCACGGAGACATTAAACCTGAAAACATTTTACTTGATTCGAACTTCAATGCAAAATTGACTGATTTTGGCTTTTCAAAAACAGAAATAATTTCTGGTAACGAATCAAAAAGTGGAACGTTATACTATGCTGCTCCTGAATTGTTTGTCAAAGGCCAATATAACTCGTTAAAAACAGATATTTGGTCAATTGGCATCTTGATTTATTGTCTCTCAGAGAAAAAGCTCCCATTTCTAAAAGGGAACAACGATTTTATTAAAAAACAGATAACTGAAGGTCAATTATATTTTGATCCAAAGATTAATGAAACTCTAAAAAAAGTTGTCAATAGATGCACTCAATTAAATGCCAATAAAAGACCATCGATTCATGAACTAATAAAAGATGATTATTTCTGCGATAATGATAAAACAAATGATTATTTAATTCAAGATAATATTGATCTTTTTTCAAATGAAGATTTTCAACCTTCTTATATTTATGGGATCAGATCAAATTGCAATCATCAAATTTTAGTTTAGTCCTATTTTTTAGTGTTAGTAAAAATTAATTATATTAATACTTTTTTTTTTTTTTTTTTATTTTTAAAGCTATTATACAACATGTTCTTAACTATTTAATCAACAATCTCTTGTGGTGTAGCGGTTATCATATGGGACTTTGAATCCAGGGATGGAGGTTCGACTCCTCCCAAGAGAATGTTTTTGCTTCTTTTTTATTCTTATAAAAAAGTGAAAATAAACAAAAATATCACTAATTTTATCAATTGTTGGAACCATTATGATTTTTTCAAGTTATTTTATAAAAAAATGATTTCATATTAATTATCATAATTACAATAATGATATTTCAAAGAATAAAAATTCTGAAGAAATTTCAATATATTTCAATGAAAACGACCAAATAAGACAATTTTTTTTCTCTGAAAAGAACCAACAAGAATTTCAAGCCTCTCTATTATAAAATGACCTCCGAAATTAAAGATTCTAAAAAAATTAATTCACTTTCAATTAATGTTTCTCGAAACAATCCAAATAATATTATTGAAAACGAGCAAAATACATGCAAAAGTTCGAATATAGAAACATCTGATATTAAATCTCAGCTTGATTGTCCTTCAAGTCTTGATGAAGATTTACGCTCAAAAATCCTCACAAAATATAAAAATTTTCAACAAGAAACAGGATGTACTGATGAAGAACTCCTTGATCTAGTAATGGACATAGAAACTGAAAAAATAGAAGAGGAAGATTTAGACAAATTTATAGAAAGAAACGATTTTGGCTCACACGACTATTGGGAGAAGCGATACACAGAATCAAAAACAACATTTGAATGGTATTTCAAATGGAACACTATTGAACGTGCCATAAAACCATTTTTGAAAGGACGAGAACTAGTTTTAAATATTGGATGTGGAAATTCAGAAGTATCAGAAGATATGATAAAAGGTGACATTGAAACCGTTGTTAGTATTGATATATCGCAAGTAGTGATTGATCAAATGAGCGAAAAATGCAAAAATATTAACAATATGTATTGGTACAAAATGGATTGCACTGACATGGAATTCAAGGACGATTTGTTCGATATCGTCTTCGATAAAGGTACATTCGATGCTATCCTATGCGGAGACAATAATATGACAAATATTCGCGACTCTTTGTGCGAAATTTGGCGCGTTTTAAAAAATGGCGGTTTTTTCATTGAAGTTACTCATTCTGAACCCAAAAAAAGAATTAACATACTCAATTGTTCAGGCGAAAATTGGAAGTTTCATGAAACAAGAGTCATTGAGGGCAATTCAAATAATGGAAGCCATAATACAAAAAATTATTATATTTATATTTTGGAAAAAATAGAAAATGCGGGAAATAATATCGAAACTAATAAATAAAATAGAAACTTATCATTAATTCATTTTAATTTCTAATCTTTTTATCATATAGTCTACTGGAAACCCCCCTACAATTTTTATTCACCTATTTTTAGCCTTTAATGGTGGCAAAAAGTCCGTTGGTGGAAAACTGACATGAGTAGCTACTCATGGAAAGTAAAAAAACCGCCATCTTAAGGTGAAATTTGAGTTACTATGTTAAGAAATTTAACCAAAAAAATTGCAAAATTTAAATTTTACCCTAATATTATAACTATTTACTTTTTTTGATATAAATTTGTTTATTTTTACATAATTTTTCGGGGATATACGCACCAGTGATCACCACGGGGCTGCACGAAGCTGAATCTGGTTCCTTGAATTGCTGGATGAGTCGGGAAGCCATTTGAACAATATAATTATATATTATTTAGTAAAAATTGAATTAAAAAAGTATTCAAAAAGTTTAAAAGTTTTCAAAAAGTTGTGTAGAAAAATACGATTCCCCTTCCTCATGCTGTTTTCAATTTGGTAGGGCGGTTTTCTCTAGATTTAATTGGTTAATTTTAGATCAAAATTATTTGATTATCAATATAAAGTACTTTTAAAAGCATCTTCAAGGAAAAATCTTTTTATTTTTATGATTTTATTTATGCAAAAACGTTTTTAGATTTTTAACCTAAACGGAAAATAATATAAATATGAATTTATCTCGGTAAATGATATTATTATGAATAATATTTTGAAATATTTATAAATTAATAAATAAATTTATATTAATAAATCAAAAAAAATTCATTTTTTTTGTTGTTATAAGTAGATAAGTAATTAAAATTTTCATATAAAGAAAAAGTTTTATATAAAAATGAAAAAATCCAGCTCAAACACTTTTTCAGATACCCAATCCACGTCAAAAACAGAATCTGAAAATACTGATGAATCAGATTCAGAGTCTGATTCCAGCAATGCAGCAAAATATTCGTCAAATTATGAATCAGGATCTTTGTATGAATCTGTTTATGAATCAGGATCAGATGTTGAATTAATTTCAGAAGATGAATTTGAATCTGATTCCGAGCCCTTTCAAATTTCCAATATAATTGGCATCAATCAACCAACCTTTGAACAATCATCAACTCCTCTTCTCTATTATGTCAAATTCAAAAATATGTCATATAGACACTGCGAATGGGTTTCCAAAGATTTTTTATTAAAAAGCAGAAGCGGAACATTTGTATATAACTTATTTGTCAAAAAACCGCCGCCTTTCACAAAAGTTCCTTTCTACGACCAAATAGCATCATCATCACCAACAAATTCTCCCAAGTATGAACTTTACAAACCAGACGATATCAAGTTTGAAAAGGGATACGTTACACCCGGCAGAGTCATCAATATAAGAACGGTTTCTGGAAGTGAAGAATGCCTCGTTAAGTGGGTTTCGCTTGACATTTCGATGTCAACGTGGGAGAAGGATGGAATTCCTAACGATCTTATTGATGAATTCAAAAACAGAAACTCACAAACACATCCAGCATGCTACAATCACTCCGTCAATCGAAAAGTGCATCAATACGAACGAATCGAAGAGTCGCCGACGTTTAAAAACGGCAACAAATTGACTGATTATCAGACAGCCGGACTTGATTGGCTTCAAATGTGCTGGCTTCAAGGGAAAAGTTCAATTCTTGCAGATGAAATGGGTCTTGGAAAGACGATAGAAAGCATTGCAATTATTGAAAGATTGTCAAAATGGTACCCTAAATGGGGCCCTTTTCTGGTTGTTTGTCCGTTGTCGACAGTTACTAATTGGCTAGATGAATTTGAAAGATGGACTAATTTTCGCGTGGTTTGCTTTATGGGCAACAAAGAAAGTAGAAAAATCATTAAAGAAAACATGTTTTTTCAACACGATTTGAAGAATAATAAAAAAAATCAAAATAAAATCATTTTCGACGTTTTGGTTGTTTCTTACGAATGGCTGACAAAAGAGTTGAACTTCATCAGAAAGTTTAACTTTATGTACACAATCATCGATGAAGCACAAAAGATAAAAAATGCTGAAACTCTAATTTATGGAGATTGTGAAGCTATTCGGTCGCAACATTTTCTATTGTTGACTGGAACACCTATTCAAAATAATTTGTTTGAGATTTGGTCCTTACTCCATTTCATAGCGAAATCAAAATTCCCAGATTACGAAGAGTTTGAGTCAGCATACGGTGATAAAGAGAGTACAGAAACAATTGAAAAACTTCAAGAGGTTCTACAACCATATATATTGAGAAGAAAGAAAAATGATGTCAATTTAAATTTGCCAGAAAAAGAAGAAACAATCATTGAAGTTGAAATGACACAAATTCAAAGAACTTTTTCACAACTTCTATTCAAAGATAATGCTGACATTTTAACCGATCATCTGTCTAAAAAGATAAATATAAATAACATCATGATTCAACTTAGAAAACTTTTTTGTCATCCTTTCCTTTTCGATAACTTGGAAGATGTTTGTCTGTCTCAATATCGCGACACTCATAAAATTCCTTATTCACAACCCTTGACTGAGGAAGAGACGATCAAATCATTGATTTTGGCTTCAGGAAAAACAATTCTTATTGACAAACTTCTTCCAAAGCTAAAGGAAGGACATCATAAAGTTTTAATCTTTTCTCAGTTTACTTCGATGCTCGATATTCTCGAAGACTATTTGACTTTCAGGAATTACATTTATGAAAGACTTGACGGATCTTCTGACACAATGTCGAGATCAACGTCAATTGATAGATTTCAGCGAAATGACGAAGTTTTTGTTTTTCTTCTTTCAACGAGAGCAGGAGGCCTTGGAATCAACCTAACTCGTGCTGACACAGTTATCATTTACGACAGTGATTGGAATCCACAAAACGACATCCAAGCACAAGCAAGATGCCATCGAATAGGTCAATCACAAAAAGTCAATGTTTATCGTCTCATTACTCGTGGAAGTTATGAATCTGAAATGTTTTTAACAGCCTCTAAAAAGTTGGCTCTAGATTATGCTATTCTCGATTCTGCTTCAAACAAATCAACTGAAGAAACAGAAAGTCAAAACCTTAAATATAATCGAAGCGAGCTTGAAATGATATTGAAGAAGGGCGCCTATTACACTTTTAAAGATGATCCGGGCGAAATTGACAAATTTTGTTCAGAAGATATCGATAAAATCTTGGAGCATCGATCACATACAAGAAAAGACGTTGTTAGCGGTGGAAATTCAAAATTTTCGAAGGTTACTTTTGATGCTACAAATGATGATTATGTTAGTAAAACTGATTTCTGGGAAAATTTGATGGGTGCACAAAACATTATTGAAAATGACAGTAATTCAAGCTCAAGGATTAGAACAAGAATCAAGAAGAGAGTCAATTATTCTGATAAACCTTATAAACCAGAGAAATCAGAAAAACAAAAGAAAGCTAAAACAAAGATTGAAAAAACAGTTTTCATAATTCAACCACCATCTATTTCTAATTTTCAATTGCCAATTGTTTCTAATTTACAAAACATTGCATCAACTCAACCATCAGCAATCTCAACACCACCACCAATGAATCTCAATTCATCAAAATTACCAGTATCTTTATGCCAAATGCAATCACAATCATCAATACAAAACATTAATCAAACACAACAAAAGAATATAAATTCAAACCAATCATCATCAAATATCACAAATTTAAGTCAAAAACAAACATCATCAAATACATTAAAAACTAATGATACAACCAGTATCAATCAAGATAATAAAAATTCAAATCAATCGCAAGAAACCAATAATCCTCATTTCTTAAAGTTTCTTGAAAAAATGAAATTAAATCAACAATCAACTCCTAATAATAATGCCAAATTATCGAATTCAATGATTGCCCAAGCAGCACAATCTTTAATGTCTTCATTAAATAATTCAGATGAATCAACAACGAAATCCGATGAGTTGTCAATTGATGACTTTTTATCTTTTAACACTTCACTTGATTTAAACACATATACAATTGCAATTTCTGTTCTTTATAAGCATGGAATTGGCGCTTCACGTTTTTTTGCATCCAAATTTATTTCAGAATTATGCAAGTCACTTATTTATATTGCATTTACACGTGCTCCTCAAAATGTTAAAGATGGCTTTAAAGTTTACATTGATCAATTTATTCCTGATGCTGCTAGTCAAATTTTTAGGACACCATACAAAGAACTCATTGACAATAAATTCCTTACAAATATATTTAAAGATAATGAATTTAATTTGATCAAAGCAACATATAATCAAGACATTTTATATCGTGTTGCAACTTATATTTCAAATGAAAAATTGCCTGCAAAATATCAATTTGTACCTCAATTTTTAAATGATTTTGAATGGTCGCCAGTTTTAGATTTCATTGCAATCACATCTGCTCCTTTTTTGGATAATTTAAGTGACATTGTAAATGATTCAAAACTTCCTTTTAAAGCAATGAACACTAAATCAAATTCACTTCTAAACTTTATATTAAAGCGCATTGAATTAAACGTTAGAGAAATCTCATCATTCATTCCAAATACATTCACCATTTATAAATCTAGAGATGATCCAAAGGAAATGGCAAGTGTTGAGATGTTTAAAATATTGAATAATCATGTAGTTTTTCCAAGCCAAATGAATAGATATTTTCAAAAGAGACTTTTAAGAGTTTTTTATCTTTATGGGATTCCTGAAAATAATGGAATTGAGAAGATAAAAGAAATTCTTAAGAATCAAGTTTCTGATGAATTAATTTTGATTTTCACTGCAAAATTTCTTGTAAAGGCAATAAAATACATCCCCGATTTGATTGAATTATTTAGATCGATACCCGGAATTAATTCTGTTTCAATCAATGATGATAAACGTGTTGATATTAGTTGGATAAAAGAAGAAGCCATTCAAGCTATCGCATCAAACATGCATTTGTTGTATAGAGTTAGAAAATGGAGGACTTCCATCTTATCTAAGAAAATTGTTTTAAGTACTGTTCTGATTTCCATTCCTGAATGGACCGAAATTAATTGCACCTGGTGGAGTTCTAAATGCGATGTCGTTTTATTCAATTTGATTAGCTATTATGGATTCCTTTTTAATTCAATGTTTGCTCATTTCATTTCAACCAAGATTCTTACTGATAACGATATTTTATCTTGGAGAGAAAGAGAAATTACTTTGTTAGAGCCAATTTCCCATCCAAATGCGAAGTATTTGGAACCAATTATTCCTTTTGAAAGGAAGAAAAATAGAATTCTTCATATATTAGATGTTATTGAAAAGAATATAAGTAAAAATCATTAATTAGACTATCTTTACTTTTTGCTTATTTGTTACAGATGAAAGAATTGATATTTATTTCATTATATTTTTTATAAAAAACTTTTTCATAATGATTCATTATCATATATTTTATTTTGATAATAAAATAATTAAATAAAACAGTAGGAAATCAAGTAAAATGAAAAAGATTTATAAACAATTTTTATTCAATTCTTTTATTTCAAATTCAATGAATAATTAATCGTTCATTTAAAAGTTGAATTCAACTTTTTTAGTGAAATTAAGTAGAAAGGTACATCTTAATCAATCATGCAGATTAACTGTCCCTCTTCAACTCTTTTGAAATTTACGGGATATTAATTTGATGATAATTGGCTGGATAGTTACTAAAAAATTTTTTTATTTGATAATCTTATTTTATTTTTTTTTAGGATTAACACAATCAGTTGATAATATAATCTTTTTGAACATTTTTTCTTGATTCAAATGATCTTTCTGAGCTTCTAATTAAATTAACATAATTCATCCTTAAAAAGTTTAATAGAAAATTTTACTTTTTTCATATAACATTTCAGATATTTTAAATGGATAAGAATAAAGCTACTCAGTATTCATTGGATATTAACGTGCTAAGAAACCTCCCTTTTGACAAGTACAATAAAGATTTTACGTTTATTGTAAATGACAAAGAATATAAAACAAGTCGTATAATAGCAGACATTTTATCGCCTCAAATTCGTAAATTTCACCTTGCAGATGGTACCATTGATACTTTTACAATTGATACAAAAGAAATTTCAGACAAGCACGATTTTTCAGAAATTCTCTCATTGATCTCTTTCAATCCTCGCGAAATCAAAGAAGAAGATATCGACTACTACAGACAAATTTTCCTCCTACTTGGAAATGAGCAAGAATGCCTCAATCTTTGCACCAACTATTCAGACGAAATTTCCATTAATAATGTCTTCGAATTGATACGGCAAAAGACGAAATTCAAGGATTCTCCTGCTTCAATTGCAGCAAAGGAAATTGAATTCATATCTAGCCACTTTTATGAAATTGATCGTTCCGAATTCAAAAAGTTCAAAATTGAAATAATTGAGGAAGTTGTGAAGAACGATAAACTCAAAATTGAGAACGAAGACTCGTTACTCAAATTCATCATTGAAATTTACTCTGAAAATCCGTCTTATTCGACAACGTGAGCGGCGAGTGCCTGCCGCAGTTCTACGAGTCATTCGACCTTGACGGAAATGTGTGGAAGATGATCGTAGAAAGGTCAATTAAGGATGGCAGGAGTGTGCCTGATCAGAGGTATGCAAGCAGGTACATAGTGAAGCCTCTTCCGCTCTTGTACGAGAGCGGGAAGGAATTCCAGGGAATTGTCAGACACCTCACTCAGAAAACTGGCGGAAACGTCCACAAGAACGGAACGATAGAAGTCTGTTCTAATGAATACCAATCGGAGAGCGAACCTTGGAATCTTCTGGACTTTGACGGAAATAACTACTACTGCGCCTCTTCACAGTGGGACGTCTGGATCTGCTACGACTTCAAGGAGAGAAAAGTGAAAGTCACAAACTACTCAATTAATTCAATAAAACAATATATCGGCCATCACCTGAAGAGCTGGGTTGTTGAGGTGTCAGACGATGGTAATAACTGGACTCAAATTGACGAGCAAAAAGATTGCAAAAAATTGAATGGGACGAATCTGGTGGCAACTTTTGATGTCAAGCCAAATGACTACTCACGCTACGTACGGCTTCATAATACAGCTGAACCATGGGGAGGAAACAATCTGTGGTTTAGCTGTCTTGAGTTTTATGGCTACATTGTATAAAAAAAAACGTAAAAAATGGATGATAAGGGATTCGAACCCTTGGCCTCTACATGGCAAGTGCAGCGCATCTACCTCTGAGCTAATCACCCTGACATTTATTCTCTTTTTTTAAAATTATTGATGATAAATATTCTTTATTTTTATTAAAAAAAAAAAAAAAAAAATCTGGAAATATCTATTTCAAAATACGAAGAAATTTGAATTCTTCTTTTTTTTTTTTTTTCAATTGATTATTTATAAAAAGTTTTAATTAACGTATTTTCATTTTCAATTTTTGAAGGTAAAAAAATTTTTGTTTGAAAAATCTCTTTCATGAAACCTTATTCCAAATCAGATGCAATTCGTCTTCTTGAAAGAAAAGGATTTTATTTAATGAATTCAAGTAATGTAGATCGTTTTATTTCTTGTGGTATCGACGCATTCCACGGTTATAGCTTATACGATTTTTTTTTTCCAAAAAAAGACTATGACAAAAAACTTTCTTTGCTCATCGAAGTATTAATTAAAGAAACAGGTAAACATGGAATTTTGTACGCTGACTCAGAAAAAGTTAATGGACTCGCGCAATGGTTTCCACCTGGCTATACTGGTAGCTCTTTATTTAACCACATTTATTGTGGTGCGTGGAAATTTCTTTTTGCATCAGACTTTTTTGGTACGTATAATCGTATGAGCCATTATGAAGATTTTGCCACAAAACATAAATCTGGGCTTACTCAAAATAATGATGTTTTCCTTTATCTTCTTGCGGTACGAAAATCAATGCAAAAAAAGGGTATTTCATCCAAGCTAGTTCGCCCAATGCTAGAATATGCAAAATCAATTAATAGACCTTGCTTTTTGGAAACGCATGAACAAAAGAATGTAACACTTTATGAACATATGGGATTTAAATTGCTTTCAACTGCAAAAATGGCTGGTACTTCTGTTACTTATTATCCTATGATGTATAAAGTTGATTAAGATTCATTAATAAAATTTCTCGCACAGATATATCATTTTTTATATCAATTTATTAATTTGTGTAATCATTTATCCTAATAAAAATATGAAATCATTTATTTTATATTTTCTATTTGTGAATTTGTGATTTTGGCATAGTATTATTACGATTTGCATACTAGTAAAGTACCAAATTCATTCATAATTTAGAACTATTTCATCTCCAAACCATATTGTAATATTTCAGCATTATGAGCTAAATAATTATAATATATAACAACAAATACAAAAATAAGTTTTTATCTCATATTAATATATTTATATTAAAAGCCGATATTTGAATTTAGCTTAAAACGATATTTCAATCTAAAAATTTGAATTACGAAGCATTCAATTATCTGCCTTCAATTCAAAAAATACGAAAATCCTTAAAATTAAATTTTACATATATATAGTTTTTTCTCCATAAAAACATCAAAATCTATGAAAAATTTGCCATATAAAAAACTTTTTTTTCTTAATATGATTATATCACTTTCTTTCGTTCAACACAAACCCTTTGCAATCTTCATAATTGGTTATAATATCGCAAATCTTTAATAAATGCAATTACTAAAGAAGCTTAATTCTTTCAAAAAACACAAAATTTTGAGAGCATTGATAGTAACGAAATATTCATTTCAAAAAAGAAATCATTTTTTTTTCTGGAAATGTCCAAAAAAGCTAAGTTTGGTGCATTGTTCAAGACAGTTACTAATGCCTTAAAGGATGAGAAGGTTCAAGCTCAAATTAAATCTGGAATTGCTAAAGCAGCCAACACCAAAAAAGGAAAAGAAATCTTGGGAAAAATTGCTAAAAGCAAAATCGGCAAGACAATTCTTTCTAAACTTAAATTAGACTTCACCCAAGAAGAATGGGAAGAGCAACATGAACAAGGAACTGTTGAAGAAAATTCATGCGAACTTGATGAAGTTGCTAAGGATATTAAAAAGCTTTCAAGTTTGAAAGGACAAGATATTAAAAAAGCTGTTTTAATTTGCTGCAATACATATACCAGACCAGAATATTCATTGGGAGTTGGACCAATGAATGACTCAATTACTGTCGCCAGTTACATGAAAGATATTGGTTTTGATGTTTATTACGTACATAATCCAAAATCTTCAGAATTTTTGAAATATCTTCGATACTTCTATCACTGGACTACAGAATACTTGGTTGTTTATTATACTGGTCACGGTGCAAGTGTTAAAGATAATAATGGCGATGAAGAAGACGGATACGATGAAGCAATGGTTTTCGATGATGATTTCGTAGTTGATGATGACTTAGCAGATATCCTTTGCAAATCAGAAAAGAAGCCAACAAGCAAGGTTTTATTACTTACTGATTGCTGCCACAGTGGTTCAATTTATGATCTTCAATCTGCATCATTCCGCGGTTTGACAGTTCCACCTAATCTTTTGTCAATATCTGCTGCAAGAGATAAGCAAACAGCAAAACAAACAACAATTGGTTCAAAAGATCAAGGTATTTTCACTTTTTATTTCTTCAAGTTCTTGTCAACTAATCCAAAAATGACACCAAAACAAATGGAAACTCAAAGCCAACCTTATCTTTCAAAATTTGACCAGAATTTTGTATGTTTCGCTACCACCGATGGTATGTTAAATCAACCAATTTTTAATTAAATTTTTATAAATAAGAATTTTATTTCCAATATTATATAATTTTTTTAATGAAACGAATGAAATAGAGAATGAAACGAATCTAAAAATATCATTTAGAAAGTCTTAACAAAAAGTTTTACAAAATCATTCAAAAAGTTGTGAAACTTAATTCAAAAAGTTGTATTTATTTTTAATACAATTTTAAATTGGAACATCAATGTTTGCAAAATTCAAAAGCATTAAAATATAATTATATCAAAAAGTGAAAATAGTTCGTTTCAAAAAGTGAAAATCCGTTTTCACCTAACTTGTAATTTAACGGCAATAATAAGAAAATAGTTGTTATATAAATTAATAGGTAATTTTACAATATTATTATCAATTAAATTAAGATATTTTCCTTATTTTGTTGAATAAAAACTGTGCTACACAGGCAGCTTCCGAATTTTGATTTTTCAATCATTTGAAACTCTGCATTTTCTGGGATTTCAATGAACTGCAGTTCGCAACACCCAAAAAACGCATTTTTGCCAATCTGAGTAACTCGTGGCGGAACCGAAAAACTTTCAAACAAAGAAAAAGCGAAAGCTTCTTTCTCAATTATTTGCAGTTCAGAATCATCTGGAAAATCAATTTTCTTAAGTTGTTGACATGTGTAAAACGCGCTATCACAAATCATTGTGACGTGACGTGAAAAAGAAACTTTTTCAATTGCAGAATAAGAAAAAGCTTCTTTTCCAATTATTCTTAATTCCGATTCTCTTGGAATCTCGACATGCTTCAAATGTACACAGTAGAAAAAAGTGCATTCTTCAATTTCAGTGAGGTGAAGTGGAATTGTAAAGCATTCAATTGATGAATAAGCAAATGCGTTATTTCCAATAAATTTCAATTTCGAATTTGAAGGAATTTCAACATTTAATAGTTTTTCACATAGGATGAAAGAACCTTCTTCAATGTGCGTTGTTTCAGTTGGTATTGAAACTTTTTCAATTGTTGATTGGCCGAACGCATAAGACGAAATACGTTTAATAAATGAAGGTATTTTAACGGTTTTGACATCTCTTCGGGCAAACAAAAGAACATCATAAACATCGCTATTTGAGTCTGTCTTTCCAAGAATCAACTTGTCTTCAAAATAAATGATGCTTGTTTCATCACTAGGCGTGATTTTGACTTCACTTAATTTTTCGGTGTAGCCGCACCAGCCAACATCAAACTGCGAAACGGACGATGGAATTGTGATGCTCTCAATTGATGATCCACTGAATGCAAATGAAGCAATCCGCTTGACAGAGGGAGGCACAATTGCCGCCTTGATGTCTCGGCGGGCAAAAAGAAGGACATCAAAAATGTCACTTTTTTGACTTGATTTTCCAAGAATGAATTTATTCTCAAATGAAATAATATTCGATTCACTACTTGGAATAATAAGGATGCTCTGTAATTTCCACGTCTGATTGCACCAGCCTTCTTGCAGATCAGAAATGCTCGATGGAATTGAGAGGCTTTCAATGTTGGATTTGGAAAACGCATCTTTTTCAATTGTTTGAAGTTTTGAGTCGCTCATCATTTCAATACTCTTTAGTTCTTGGCACAAATAAAAGGCGCGCTCACAAATTTTTGTGAGATGAGGCGGAATTGTGAAGCTTTCTATCGTAGAAGAGGAAAAGGCTTCTTTTCCAATTATTTGGAGTTCTGAATCGGGAGGAAATTGAATCGATTTGATATTCATTGAGTTTTTGAATGCACAATCAGAGATTGACGTAATTATAAATTCACGAGAATCATATTCAATTGATCTTGGAATGAAAATGCTATTATTTTTTAATTCACATCCAACCAAACTTGCTATATTGGTACTTTCATCAATGATATAGCTAATACTGTCTTTCAAAATATTCATAAATTCTTTTGAAATAACAAAAAAAAATATGGTTAACAAATAAAGAAAAAAATCAATAACCAGAAAACGTTTTTTTAATATATGACGATATATTTATTCAATTTTATTAATTCCTTCAATAAATATCTTTAGTGATACTTTGATAATAGGAGGGAAAATTGCTGGTTATCGATTTTATATAAAAAATAATTATTTATTCAATTTGTGATAATGATAAACATCAATTGAAGGAAAAACTGTCTGTTAAGATTACAGAACAAAGAATTGTGACTTGCTTCAATGATAAATATTATTCGAAAACTGATATTCATTCTCTTGTAATTAAAATTAGGGATTCTGTTTTTCAAAATCGTTCATCATTGAGGTGCATAATGATGAAGAAGGAATTGCTACTTACACCTTATTGAAGTCACAGAAGAAGGAATTTCAATTTCTACAAATGTAGCGCATCATTCAAAAAAAATTTTTTTTTTCAATTGATATTACAGAAGAGAAAATTGAGATCAGTTTCAAAGAAGAGCAATTTTTAAAAGCAAAATCTTTAATTTATTTTCATGAGAGCTAATATAATTTTCATCACCTAATAACTGATAGAGTAAATAATTATGATTTAAGGGACAACAGACATATTTTTTGTAAACCTTTGAATAATCAATAAACTCATAGAATATAAAATTGAATAGTAGCCTTTTAGGAAAAAGTTTAGGTCAAAAATTATAATATTTCGCTAGAACGATCAATTTTTCTTCTTCTCAATTTATTCATTCTATCAAAAAAATTGGAATATGATAAAATTAAGAATAAATTTAAACAGTATTTAAATAAAATAATTTATTGCAATAAGAATTAAATAAAAATATATTGAAAATAAAGATTATATGTATATAAGGCGAATTTTTGAGATAATTGGCCTTATCAATTTTTTTTATTTGGTTTTATTTTCCCGTCTTATTAGAACTATCACGAACTATTACATTAGAAAATCCTTACAAATATTATTCAACAATTCAAATATTAAAAGAATCTAAGTTAACAAAAGCTTTTAAGTGTGAAAAATCAATACAAATTACCATAATCAATAAACCTGCTTATTAAAATGTTTCACAACTTCATATAAAGAATCAATTAGATTGTAAGGTTGCAATATGATGACAATATTCGTTTTATTTGCATTATTTAAATATTCAAATCATAAATCAGTATTAGCATTTTTTACATCATAATAACAGTAAATTGCTTAAGTGGGTATATAATACTTTTAAAATTATATTATCTGAATCAAATTTTCATCCTTTATTTAATAAATATTTTTATTTCTATTTAATTTTTTATTTCTTTGGATAAGAAAATACTCAATATGATGTTCATGAATATATACAATATTAATAATTACTATTTCCCATTTTTAAAAACCAAGAATATTAAAAATTTCATTTTGTGGGAACTCATTGAATTTTACTCTTTCAATTTTCAAAATTTTGTCTGTTGTCCCTTAAATAAATTAATTATATATATATTTAAACTTAGGGAGTCCAATTTTTGATTTTTACTACCGTACTAAGATAGTATTTCTATATGCATTTTATATAAATAAACTAATTTTATTAATAAAATAATTGTTTTTTCTTTTTACATTTGCTGAGAAATTCAATTAAAATAAAAAAAAAATGGCTTAAAACTGCAACGTCGATATTACTAAGGGTAAAAGATCAAACATTTTATCAAGCATATAGAAATCGTTTATAATTCGAAATCTATTGACTTTGACAAATTTCAAGAGTTAAAATATGTTTTGAAATGAAAATAAGTAAATTTAAATTTTTAGTAAAAATTTTTAGTTAAATTTAAACTAATGGAACTGTGGCCATTGTTGCAATACCACATTGGTTGTTATTCCATACCATCCTGATAAATCCTTGTTCACCCCATGACGTTCCCCATGAGTTTTTAACAATCCAGTATTTCGTTCCATCTTCAACTCCATATCCAATGCAGCCAACCGCATGATCAAGATTATAAGGAGAACAATTTGGTTCATCATAAATTCCTCCTGAATAAAGTTGGAATGACCATTGTCCTGCGTCAATCGCAACTGCAACTGGTCCATAATTTTCAACTTTAGCTGCCAAATCTTCTTCATCTCCTTCAACAACGTTGATGTATTTAGAAATTGAACCAACCGGTTGATATTTCGCGAATTTGCAAGTTCCTTCAATCGCTTCATATTTATAATCATCTTCGAGGATGAATTTACCATTTTGTTCAGAGATGACATAATCATAAGCAGGTGTTATGAGACCACCTGAGCATCCAGAACAACTTGTAACACAATCAATGAGATTTTGTTCACTATATCTTTGAAGTGTTCCTGTCGAGATCGCGTTAGCTGATTCTGCTGCTTGAATTGAAGAGAACGCCCAACATGAACCACATGCTGCTTGATCTTTAATTCCATTAACGACACCTTTATCGCGCCAATCTAATGTGTTTGAATTTGTTTTTCTTTGTGTTTTAACTGATCTTCGCTTATTCATGTCCATCTTGAATCCAAGGAGAGAACGATATTCTTCTGGTGTTAATGCAGCAAATTTGTTCATTGAAACGGTATATTTGGAATTACCTGAATTATGTTCTTTAACAAGACGAGAATTTGAAAGGAAAATTCCTAATCTTGTTTGATATTCATCGCCTGTATAAAATTGATTTGTAGAACGCATCCAATTTATGAATGATTTTTCTTCATGTTGAAGATAATAAGCACAAGATACCAATGATGCTAAGAGTGCAAACATTATAATGAAATGAAATACTAATCAAATTCTTTTCTTTCAAAAATTCTTTCAAAATTTGAATAGAATTTTTGAAAAAGTTTTTTATTACCCACATTTTATTCTTTTAATAAACTCTTTCTCTTTTGATATTCCACTTTTAATTTGGATTTTAAAAATATTAATTGTATTCATTCGAATTTTTTTTCAAGAGTTTACTGATTTTAAATTTTCAATTGAAAAATTTAAACTGGTTAACCGATTTCTCAATTTTTTTATATTTTTTTCAATATCAAAATTGTTCGGTTAACTTTAACTGAAGTTAATTTCGTATATAATTTTTTACATAAATGCATTTATGAAAAAGTATTATGTTTAATTATTCAATAATAATGTTGTATTATAATATTTTATTATAATATGATTAGTTTAAAAATATTAATATTTATAAAAACATTATAAATTACATTTTATATGATATTTATTATCTAATAACATCCAATTATTTATGAATTAGTAAATTTATAATTCCAAAAATAAATAATAACAATAAATATCATAGATTGAAATTATAATAAATAATCATTTTATGTACTACAAACCCCATTTATATGCATTTTATCTTCTCATAAAGTGAGTTAGTTTTGGTATTTTTTTAAATTTATAAATAATAATTGAAAATTTTAAATACCAAAAATATCTTGGAAGTAATGAATAAGATTTAGCCATTACCTCATATTCATAAAAAAAACTTAATGATTAGCTTAAGCTAATTTGAAATTTTCCAAAATAACTCTTTGTTGATACTCATCACCTGTATAGATTTGATTCGTAAAATTCATCCAATTTATGAATGATTTTTCTATCATGATGAAGATAATAAGCACAAGATACCAATGATTTTAAGAGTGCAGACATTATAAAGAAAAGAAATACTAATCAAATTTAAACTTCAATTGATGAATTAAATAATTTTTTTGTTATATGACTTATGACAGAGCATTTAATGAAAGAATAATCACCAATTATGGTGACTGATGAAGGATTTGTTATTAGTCTAAATGATCAACATCTAGTAAAAACTTCTTTAAGCCTTTTAATAAAAATGTCCGTTATTTATTATTTGCAAATTTATAAGTCTAAATAATCTTTAGATCATCTAACAAAACTTCTCCATTTTCGCAAAGTCCATATGCTACTCCATCTTTCTTTACTGCAAATGTAAAAAAAAAGGAGAAAAATTCATATAAGAAATAAAAGAGATATCATCTTTTATTATTATTATTTTCCATTTAGACGAATGATTAGACTGGCTTCATTTTGATTAATATGGTAAAGGACAAATGATATGAAAAAAGTTGTAATATAAACTGAGCTACTCATTACTTCCAAGATATTTTATTAATTCACAAATAATTTGATGATATTAAATAATAAATATCATATAAAATGTAATTTATAATGTTTTTATAATAATTTATTTTTTTAAACTAATCAAATTATAATAAAATATTATAGTAATACATTGTTGTTGAATAATTAAACATAATACTTTTTCATAAATGCATTTATGTAAAAAATTATATACGAAATTAACTTGAGTTAAAGTTAACCGAACAATTTTGATATTGAAAAAAACATAAAAAATTGAGAAATCGGTTAACCAGTTTAAATTTTTCAATTGAAAATTTAAAATCAGTAAACTCTTGAAAAAAAAAAAAAAATTCGAATGAATACAATTAACATTTTTAAAATCCAAATTAAAAGTGGAATATCAAAAGAGAAAGAGTTTATTAAAAGAATAAAATGTGGTTAATAAAAAACTTTTTCAAAATATTCTATTCAAAATTTGAAAAGAATTTTTGAAAGAAAAAAATTTGATTAGTGTTTCATTTCATTATAATGTTTGCACTCTTAGCATCATTGGTATCTTGTGCTTATTATCTTCAACATGAAGAAAAATCATTCATAAATTGGATGCGTTCTACAAATCAATTTTATACAGGCGATGAATATCAAACAAGATTAGGAATTTTCCTTTCGAATTCTCGTCTTGTTAAAGAACATAATTCAGGTAATTCCAAATATACCGTTTCAATGAACAAATTTGCTGCATTAACACCAGAAGAATATCGTTCTCTCCTTGGATTCAAGATGGACATGAATAAGCGAAGATCAGTTAAAACACAAAGGAAAACAAATTCAAACACATTAGATTGGCGTGATAAAGGTGTTGTTAATGGAATTAAAGATCAAGCAGCATGTGGCTCATGTTGGGCGTTCTCTTCAATTCAAGCAGCAGAATCAGCTAACGCGATCTCGACAGGAACACTTCAAAGATATAGTGAACAAAATCTCATTGATTGTGTTACAAGTTGTTCTGGATGCTCAGGTGGTCTCATAACACCTGCTTATGATTATGTCATCTCTGAACAAAATGGTAAATTCATCCTCGAAGATGATTATAAATATGAGGCGATTGAAGGAACTTGCAAATTCGCGAAATATCAACCGGTTGGTTCAATTTCTAAATACATCAACGTTGTTGAAGGAGATGAAGAAGATCTGGCAGCTAAAGTTGAAAATTATGGACCAGTTGCAGTTGCGATTGACGCAGGACAATGGTCATTCCAACTTTATTCAGGAGGAATTTATGATGAACCAAATTGTTCTCCTTATAATCTTGATCATGCGGTTGGCTGCATTGGATATGGAGTTGAAGATGGAACGAAATACTGGATTGTTAAAAACTCATGGGGAACGTCATGGGGTGAACAAGGATTTATCAGGATGGTATGGAATAACAACCAATGTGGTATTGCAACAATGGCCACAGTTCCATTAGTATAAATTTTACTAAAAACTTTAACTAAAAATTTAAATTTATTTATTTTCATAACAAAACATATTTTAACTCTTGAAATTTGTCAAAGTCAATAGATTTCGAATTATAAACGATTTCTATATGCTTGAAAAAATGTTTGATCTTTTACCCTTGGTAATATCGACGTTGCAGTTTTGCGTCCTCCCTTAATAATTCCAAAAAAATTATTTTATTTACAATAAAGATATAAATAGACCTTTTTATAAAAAAAAATATTTAGAGAAAAAAAGTGAGGTTTTCAATAATAAAAATCTTTCTATAAAACTTTTTTTCTTTATAAAAACTTGGGCTTCTTTCTGAAGTTATTTTTTCAATAAAAAAAGTACTTTTTTTTATAAAAAGGAAGATTTGGGCCCATTTGAAAATGTTGTATTTTTTCATCACAGAATCTGTTATTATGATATAAAATATAAATTTTTCTTTAATATGTATTCATGTTTTAGATTTGTAATATATTTTCAATTTAAAACTCATGAAATTGCTTGACTCTAAAACACTCAAAAAGTTTTTATGAAACTTATTTTTTTATTGAAAAAGTTTGTTTTTTTATAAAAATTCAAATGTCAGAAAACAAATATACATATTCATTAAAAAAACTGTTTTCATAAAAAAGTTATTTTGTAATTGAAAAGCACACTTTTTTTATCGATATTTTTTTTTTTTTTATAAAAAGGTCTAATTATCTATATTGTTTTTTAGGTTATTAATTATGTTTAATGGAGCCATAATAAAAATATTATTACTGCAACATAAGAATGCACCTTCATCCATTCTTTGAAGTTTTGAATTTTCATCAAATTCAATAATTCGAAGATTTTTACAGGCGAAAAAAGTATCTCTCGGAATTTCAGTTACAAGAGGTGGAATTATCATACAACTGATATTTGTGTAAGCGAATGCATTTTCTTCAATTGTTTGAATTTGTGTGTCATTTGGGAACTCAATTTTCCGAAGTTTTCCGCAACCAAAAAAAGCGGAATCGCTTATTTTGGTGATATTATGTGGAAATGTAAACCTTTCAATTTGAGTGTAAGAAAAAGTGGATTTCACAATTGTTTGAATTTGTGTGTCTTTTGGAAATTCAATCAAATAAAGGTTATTAGAATAATTAAACGATGAACCTCCAATATGCTTGATAAAATTTGGAATTCTGACGGTTTTGACATTTCGTGAACAAAAAGCAATTGAATCATAAATATCAGATTCAATTGACGATTTTCCAATTATGAAAATTTCATCATATTTTTTGTATCGAGGATTGTTTGGACTAACATCGACTTGTGTATTTTAAAATGAACATCATTGATTCAAAACAAGTTACTCAAGATTTGTGCATCCTTCAAAGGCTCCAATGCCAATTTCAATCACACCAGATGGAATTGTAACTTTACCTAATGATTCACATCCTGAAAAACTTCGTTCGCCTATCGTTCTTAATGATGCTCCAAAATTCACTTCATAAACAGATTTGCAATCACTAAACGCATTTGTTGGAATCGATTCCAATGCATCATCCAGCTTTATTGAGATCGGCACACTGCATCCTGCGATTTCAGGTGGAACTGAAATATCAGAAATATTCAAGCATATATTTACAATGAAATCGTTTGAATTACTTAGACCAGATATCTTTTCAAAAAGGTCATCTACAGAATAAGGGTAATCCAATTCAAAATACACGATTTGAAGGTGGTTCAAAATTTGAATAAATTCAGGTGAATTGAAATAATTCTTTGCATAAAGAATGATGCAATATTCATTTGAAAACTTGATTTTATTATCGTTAGAATTAATCTCATTTATTGTGCTTATTATTATATCCTTCAATTCTTTATCAAACTTATCAAAACCAGGAATATTTCTCAGCGATCTGTAGATGTGTCTCAGTTCTTTCTTCAATTTCCGCGACGATGTGAAAAAGCTAGAAGGACAAATACTGAACCAATTTGATGGATCATTTGGATCAGCATTACTATTGACCAATTTGATGTAATTACGAAAATCATTCTCATCGATGTCATTAGTAATGAACTCTTTGTTCGTCTCTATTTCATGAACAATTTGCTTAAAAGTCGGCCTGTTAGATGGACTCGTTGACCAACATTTATTTATAAGATTCTTGTAGCATCGTGGAACAGAATCATCAATGGGTCTGTCTTCTTTTTCGTGATCATTTCGTAGACAATGAATGCATTAGCTTAAACATCGCTTGCTTTTGAATATTGCGGATCAGATTCATCGACAAGAATCTCAGGAGCTAAATATACAATTGTTCCTTTGATGTCTTTTGATGATTGCAATACATTCGAGTTGTTCCGGTTCATAACTTTCGATAATCCAAAATCTGATATTTTGGGAAATAAATAATCATCAAATAGGATGTTGTCAAGTTTTAGGTCTCTGTGAATGATATCATTTTCGTGCAGATAGGACATTATTGATGCAATGCCATAAATATGAATGAGCATTTTTGTTGGGGTCCACAAATCGAGTGGATAGTTGATCTTTTTACGTATAATAAGGTCATATAAGGTGCCATTGGATAAATATTCCGTTATAATGACAGGGTATTCTTGATCTTGTAAATCAATTGGACTATAGCCTATAAATTTGACAACCTATGGATGATTTATTTGAGCTAAAAGATTTACTTTACGCTTTAATGATAACTTGAATTCCTCATTATGTTGAGTTAAAGAATTTTTTGAGATTTTGCAACATATTTGGTTTTAAGATCTTTTTTAACAACAATATGAACTTCCCCAAATCCTCCTTCCCCAATTTTATTTAATAAAATAAATTCTTCCAGATTAAGAAATGCTTCATCTTGATTTTTCATTTCTATATTTTTTAAATTAAAAAACTCAAAAAAATTGTGAATAAAATATTCAAATAAAAAATTTTGTTTCTCAATTATTTATATTATTCAAAATTACATTATTATTTATCTAAATAAAATACAGATATATTAAATATTTTTAAATATTTATAAATATTAAATATAAAAATTAATTTAAATTTTATATTAAAGCATTAGTTTTCTTAAAAAAATAAAAGAAATGTGGAATATATAGATAACAATCAATTTTTTTTTTCATTGAAAAAGTTACTACTTTTTTGTTTTGGTTTGAATAAACAGAATGAATCAAGATGAACAAATAATTAATCCCGAAAATTTCATTTTATTAAATAAAATTGGCGAAGGAGGATTTGGGGAAGTTTATATTGTTATTAAAAAAGAACACGAAACCAAATATGTTGCAAAAATCTCAAAAATTTCTTTAACTCAACATAATGAAGAATTCAAATTATCATTAAAACGTGAAGTAAATCTTCTTGCTCAAATAAATCATCCCTATGTTGTCAAATTTATAGGTTATAGTCCAATTGATTTTTTACACCGCAACAGACCAGTTATTATCACCGAATATTTACCCAATGGCTCATTATATGATCTTGTTAAGCGTGAAAAGAACAATTTTTCTCTTGAATCTTGGACACCCACAAAAAAATTAATTAATATTTTTGGCATTGCCTCAATAATGTCCTATTTGCATAAAAACGATATTATACACCGAGACCTAAAACTTGACAATATTCTCTTAGACGACTACTTATTTCCCAAGATCGCAGATTTTGGATTATCGAAAGTTTTGCATAAGCATACAAATTCCATTACAACGCAATCAAAGAGAGGCATTAAAGGCACAATTATGTACACTGCACCCGAACTCTTCAATAAATCTGAAAAATCACAATATTCGAAAGCAAGCGATGTTTATGCATATGCGTTCATTGTGTATGAGATTCTGAATCCCACTTTTCCTTACAGAAACCAGAGAATTTGTGAAGTCATAAATGATGTGAAGAACAATAAACGTCCTATAATTGACAAAATTGTGCCCAAATGTTACAGAAAACTTATCAAAAAATGTTGGTCACATAGTCCAAAGCACCGACCGACATTTGAAAGCATTGTTAACAAACTGAAAACAGAAAAAGAATTCATTACTGATGATATTAATTCTAAAGAATATCGTGATTATATAGAATTATTTGAGAACTGTTCAAATGATCATGTTGACTTATCCAATTTTACTAAAATTAAAATCGGTCCGGATAGTTATTCGCTCAAATATGACCTTAGCAAAAATGGCCAATTTTTTAACAAGCTTGCCGAAGATACTAGAAAGATATTTGAAAGAGCATTGAATGAAAGATCTAATGGTCAATTGTTTGTAATTTCTGATGATGAGTCTCTTAAATTGTTTGCTACAAAATCTTTCGATTCTCCTTATTTTGCAAACGTTTTAAATTATTTTTCTGATGTGATTTTCGAGCTGAAAAGTGGAAATAATATTTTGGCGCCAATTCTCGGAAAGCTTTCGATGCTGTTTGACAAAGATTCATCAATGATAAAAGTGCATTTATTTGTTTCTGATTGTTCTCATTTGTCTAAAATTATTGGTGAAAAAAGTGTGCCGATTTCATTAAAGCTGGATGATGAATTTGAATCGATTCCAAACAATGCGTTTAGTGATTGCAAATCTGTTTATGAAGTGAATTTTGGAGCATCATTAAGAACGATAGGCGAACGAAGTTTTTCAGGATGTGAATCATTAGACGAAGTTGTAATTCCATCGAGTGTGATTGAAATTGGCATTGGAGCCTTTGAAGGATGCGCAAATCTTGAACATTTTGAAATTAAAACTAATGAAATGAATGAAATCAAAGAAATCAAAGAATATACATTCAAAGGATGTGAAAGATTAATAGAAATAACACTGCCAAGAAGTATTAATAAAATTGGTAGATATGCATTTGAAGGATGCAAATCACTGAATTCGCTTGATAAGAATATTTTAGAAGGAAATGAGTATATTGGTGAACAAATAACAATAATTGAAGAAGGAACATTCAAAGGATGCTCTAGTTTGAGTGTTATAATAATTCCAACAAATATAACAGATATTGAAAACGACTCATTCAAAATGTGCACCCAATTAAAGAATATCATATTTGAAACACCATCATCATTACGCACCATTAAAGATCAAGCATTCAGAAGCTGCACATCGTTGGTTGAAATAAAGATTCCAGGATCAGTGAAAAAGATTGGTTCATGCGCATTGAAAGGCTGCACGTCATTAGAAAAAGTGAGTCTTCCTGCATCAGTCGAGTCCATTGGATCGAGTGCGTTTGAAGGATGCACGAAACTCATTGAAGTCGATCTGAAATCAAGAATTAAAATTCTTGAAGAGAAAACATTTAAAGGATGTATTTCATTACAGAGAATTGAAATTCCATCAAGTGTTCAAGAACTTTGTAAAGAAACATTCTGTCTATGTTCATCACTTGAAAACATTTCACTTCCACATAAATTAAAAAGGATTGGAACACGAACATTTGCCAGTTGTATTTCACTTTCAGAACTCAAAATTCCTAACAATGTTGAAACCATTGGAGACAATGCATTTAATTTATGCGCATCTTTAAAAATATATCGACATGGTGAATGAAAAACTACTCAATTTTTTATATATGTAAATATTTTTTTACTCAAGTGTTTTTTAATTATTTTTTTGTTATGCCAAATAAAATTCTATTCATCAATTGAAATTTTTTATTCTTTAGAAAAAGTTGTTTGTCAATTTTTGTGTCACTTAAACTTTCCCAAAAAGATATAAAAGAAATAAATGATAATTACTTGAATTTTATATTTATTTTATAAATAGAAAATTCAAGTAAAATGTCACTAAAGTCAAAACTTTTTCAGAACATAAATGGTCGGTTTGTTGTTAAATTAATTTGCCATAAAATTCAATGGAACAAACATCAAGGTAGTGGCTATTGTTCCAATCAGGGCCAGTTAATTTCATTCGGATGTACTTGAATTCTTTAGTTTGTGAATTCTTCATTACAAACGTATGAACAATATTACTTCCGTTTAGGTGAGAACAGTCCTTCTCTTCGTCTAGTTGTGTCCACTCGTTCCCTGTATCAGAGCCTTCAATGACCCAGCTTCGCGGATGATGTTTTCCACGGTAGGTTCTGATTGTGTAGTGTGTGGGAGTCACTTTGTGATGCTTGAATTCAAAGCAAATCCACGAGTTTGGAGAATTGCTTGGAAAAAATTGATTCTGTGTGTTCTCAATGTCAAGAAGAAGCTTTTTATCTCCATTTGTAGATGACGAAGCTGTAACATTCACTTCATCATCAATGTTTGATTGTTGTTGAAGATGGGCGAAGATTCCTTTCAGATTCCCACTCGAAAATAAAATGTCTGTTCCTTTCTTCTTGTATCGTCCTTTCATTTCTTCTTCTCTCATTTCAAAAAGACTCTCACTCAGAGATTTCCAGATGCCTTTCGTCATGTCGTCGATGTCGAAGATCGATACAAATTCTTTAATCGACTCTTTCCCGACATTCCTGAAGATGACAAACTCATACAACGAGGCGTATTTCGAGTCTTTCATGTACAGATTGTTGACAATCCTCAGAAGCTGGTCTTCTGTGTCAATGTGAATTTTGTCGTTTGTTAGAACTTTTTCAATCATATCGTATTTTATTTTAAAAAGTGAGTGTTCTTCTTCTTCTTTAAATTCATATAAATGGCAACTCAAAAAGTCGATCTCTGCTTTCAATTCTTTTGAATAAAAATGTTCGAGTTTGCTATGGCTTACAATAAGGTCGATGACGTTTTCTTTGCTAATTGGGACTTTCGGAATATTGATGTCAATGTCCTCGATTGAAAGTTCTTCAACAAGCTCGCTTATGAATTCAAGATTATTTTCGTCGAAATCTTTGGTCTTGAAGGTTAAAAGATCAAGGAAATTTTTGAAATTTCCTTTGTGTTCTGTGTTTATGTAATATTGGCTCAATGTTGGATCGTTGTGATGCATTTTAGAAATTTTTGGAGATAATAAATCAGCGCAAAACTTGTTTGTTTGAAATTCTTCATCGTTGACAATAAACGTGAAATTTTCTTCATGAATTGAAAGAGGGACATGTAAGATTGAATCCGTTTGAAGTTTTATTGTAGTTTTCATCTTTTCTAATCTTCCTTTTGCCATATATTTTGACGATAATGTGGTTATATTTTACTAAACTTTTTGATAAAAAATTTTTTTGAATTCAAATATTTAAAATGAAATAAAAAAAAATACCAAAATATTTTTAAATTGATTTATGTGGCATTTGTATTGAGAAAATTACAATCTCATCTGAAGAAAAAAACATTGATAATTTTATTTTCACGAAATTGAAGTCATTAAAAGAAGTTATAATATTATCACCAATTAATAAAATATGAGAGATAATAATTTCATCATCCTTCAAAACAGTTCGCTCTACTTTTGAATGATGATGGAATTGTTATGTAACTCCAATAAAATAAATGGGCCTTAGAAAAAATTTGATTTGCAGCTAATGATAAATAATTAATGCATTCAACTATTTCTTTTTCTCATAAGCTTTTTAATGTAATTGAAATATTTAAACCAGCCTCAAAAATCACTTTCATACAGTCAAAATGATGTGACTTTTCAATTATTGAAATTTTCCATTGCAAAAGTGGATTTTTCTGTCACAAAATGGAAAACAGGTTTATTGAAATAGGAGAAAATAAATATAAAATGTTTGTATAATAAAATATAATTCAAAATTTGAAAGTGAGAACTTTTTTTATTTTGTAAATTATAAATTTCAAATGAACTCAAAACCAAATAAATAAAAAAAAATAATATTTCAAATAATTATCAAATGTCAAAAGTATTCTTTAGTAAACTTTAATTCATGTTCTGTTGTCATTTTAAAATGCATAGTTTTTGATTGCTTGTAATTGCTTTTGTGTTAAATGAATATCTTCATATCTTTCAAATTCATCAACTACTTCATTGATAATTTGGATAGCTCTGTTGTTATTTAAACGTGCTGCCTTAATAATGTATTCAAGTCCAATATCAATATTTTCTTCAACACCAAATCCGTTTATATAAAGTTTTCCAATTGCAAGAATAGAATCAGAATGATTTTGTTTCGCTGCTTTTTCAAACATTTTTTTCGCCTCATCGTAATTCTTTTCTTCTTCATATACAATGCCTAAGTTATATTGTGCCTTTGGACTATCACAAATTCCCCAATAATATTTAGCCAAGTCAAGATTATCATTATTTGCATAGTAAAAACCTAAATTTAAATATGATTCGTTAACTCCATATATGCAACCCAATTTGTAGTATCTTCTTGCGCGATTTATATTTTTCTGTGTACCAAATCCATCCCTACAAAAAACTGCCAAATAAAACAATGCATTTTTTTCTCCAAGTTTTGCAGCCTTATTGAAATATTGATATGTTTGATTTGGATTCTTTTTAACACCTAAACCATCACGATAAATTAAGCCTAATTTCATTAATGCATCAGTATTATCTTGGTCTGCTGAAAGTTCAAAGTACTTTTTAGATTTTGCATATTTTCTTTCTCCATTGTATATCATTCCTAATTGATATTGTGCTACATCTGAATTATATTTGTTTGATAAAACCTTAAAATATTGTTTAGCTTTCTTTTTGTTAAGTTCCAAACCAACACCTTTCATGTACATTTGTGCTAATTCGAGGATTGCATCGGAAGAACCATTATTAGCTGCTATTTCGAAACATTTGATTGCATTTGGATAATCTTTTTGAATGAGAAATGTTTTTCCTAAATCAGTGATTACTTGTGAATTATGATTTTTATATACCAACATCATCATCAAATTAAAAAATGAAATGAATATTATTATTATTTCTTTTATGAAGTTGACATTTTTTTCTATTCTTTAGAAAAATTTTTGTCTATTCAAAAATAAAAATTTTGTGTCACCAAAACCTTCTCAAAAAGTTATAAAATTTTTATATAATTTTGTAAAAATTGCCTTATCATATGTTTTAAAATATTTAAACTGAGCTTAAAATCACTTTTTTCAAGTTAAAATGATGTGGTTTTTCAATTATTTCAATTTTTATAAAAGCTTTTATTTTCTGAAGACAGATAAAGGCCAATTATGACCTTAACTGCGGTGGGCAAATCCGATTTCCTTTTATTATTATTATTATTTTTCAATTTTCTTTCAATTTATAATAAGAATCTCTTATTAAATAAAAACGGATCGATTCTAAAAAAGTTATACAATTGAAAGAACCTTCAAAAAGAGGAATCTCCTCAGAAAAAATAATCATAATAAAATAGCAAAAAAAAAAAAAAAAAAAATCTTTTTATATTACAAAATTTTTTAAGATTCTTACCGCCATCCTCGGCTTCGCTCGACGCCAGTTAGGCGGTATGTAGTCTGGGCAAAAATTATGTAAAAATATAAAAATATAACACTGCAATTACCAATTTTTCAAAATATTGGAGAAATAGAAATTTTAACATGCGCATTGATTTATTATCAATGAATTAAAAAATATTATTATATATTTTTTTCATTGGAATCTCATGTAATCTGCTTGCGTCAAATCTAATTTGCACAATTTAAATTTTTATCATGTGAATTGATCACCAATGTCAAACAATCCATTTTGTAAGAAGTTTTGATTTGTAATTTCTTTTTTGCATTTCAATTTTATGTTTCATTAATAAATATCAGTTGAGAATGAAAATGAAAATTAATCGGTTTCATTAATTATTTCAGGAGCAGCATATTCTGAAAGTTCGTTGTTGAATGCTTCCCTTTGTTTTCAATCATTCATTCATAATCAATCAGAATCATTTTTCCATTTTGATGAATAAAGAAATTATTTGGTTTTAAATCTCTATATATATAATTATTGTATCGAAGAAATTCAAGTATCATCATAACCTCAGGTATAAGTTTGATTTGTTCATTCATATCGTTGAAATTATTCAATTGAAGATTTTCGATGTATTCGAAAATCAAGCATTTCTTGGAATCGAAATATGTCCTGCTAAAATATTCTAATAAAAATGGATGATGAACCTTCAGATAATGTTTATTCTCTTTTTGAAATAAAGGTTCTTCGTTAAATATTTTTATTGCAGATAATTTTCGATTTTTGATATGATATATTAATATGGCATTTGAGTTTGCCATTCCAAATAATCTAAGTGGAATGAACTCATCTGCCTTAACTTCAATGTCTTTGACTTCTGATTTAAAATAATATGAAGATTTGAAAAATTAATATGATGTTTCATGATTATATAAGCAGATAAATTAATTCTGATCGATATTAATGTCTCATATTTCGTTAAAATTACAGAAATCAGCAGAAAATATTTAATCTCATCATTAAATAGTTGATCCCTTATCTTATTTATATCTAAATGAATATCATTGTGTATACAAGAAAAATATTCAAGTATGTCAGGATTTGAAATATAAATGATCAATCTTTGGCTATTAAGAAAAAATTTTTCAATAAATGCATATCTTTTTCTAAAAAAAATTTCATTGAAACATAATATATAATATTTTTTATTTGATAGCATACATATATTAATCATAGTTATTTTTAGTTCATTGATCCTTTCTTTTCAATTTCGATTTTTAATCAACAAGAAATTAAATAGGCTTGTTATTCTCCGATTCTCGAGATCGATAATTGATTAACTTTTTGATATCGATACATAAATATGCACAGATTCTCGAGATCGATTTCAGAGATCGATGATTTTTTTTCTCTGCTTTTGACATCAGAATTTTCAATTAAACTTTTTGATAAATATATGATCGCAATTTAATCTTAAATATTTCATAAAAAAGATTGTATTTTTTGACTTTAATCTAAAAATAAACATCAATACATTCTATTATTTATTTTTAAATATTTTTAAATCATAAATACCAATTATAAAAAAAGAAAAATCTGCTTGAGATCTCGAGATCTCGGTAATTGATTTCAAGTTTACAACTATTTTTATATCACATTTCATTAAATCATGATAATCGATAATCTCGATATCAGATTTTTAAGCTGATAATCGAGTATCAGATGTAAAAAAAGTGATGTTTTTTATATCGATTCTCAAAATAGCAATAACTTGTTTTTCCCTCTTTATTTTAAGATTTTTTTAACTAGTTCACTTCTTAAAATCTCTTTTGGTTTTTGTTTTTGAGGTTTCAAAATTAGCAAAATATTTTTTAAAGGAAGAAAATAAAAGTGATACAGTAGTTAACGGTAGGCCATGCTTTGCCCCAGTAGTAAATATGCTTCATCAATCAATAGTGTGTACTGTTTATTGAAGTCTATCTGATGGTGGTAGAAGTGTTCAATTATGCCTCCAAGACACTTAGATGCAGTTGAGAATGTAGTTATGACAAAAGGGACAAAATATGTGATAGCTGCTTTAAATTCTTTGAATGCACCCTCCTTGACACATACTTTTATTATCTCATCTATGTTCTTTGGGTGATTATTATTTAATGCTACATACAACTTTGAGTAGAACTCCATTGCAATATTAATGGTAGGGACTACAAGTATGAATTTATTATTGGGGACAGTATTGTAAATCCATTTTCTTATTGCTGTTGACTTGCCTGAGCCAATTGGCGCTTGACAGATGAATTTCTTTATTGTCTTCTCTATGGTTATCTCATTTGTGGTTCCCTCTTCATTTCTTTCACTTTATGTAATCTCAAATGATTTTTCTGGGAGGTTTTCAAATACATTCCAGTCTACATATTGCTCGCAGCTCATTTGAACAAAAATAAAAACAAGAATAAAAACAAAATGTAGAAAGATTCTATTGATGATATTGCATTGATGGTATTCTATTGATGGTATTCAGGGGGGATTTGAATTGATAGTATTGCATTGATGTATTCTATTGATGATATTGCATTGATGTATTCTATTGATGATATTGCATTGATGTATTCTATTGATGATATTGCATTGATAGTATTGCATTGATAGTATTGCATTGATAGTATTGCATTGATAGTATTGCATTGATGCTATTCAGGGGTGATTTGAATTGGCTGCATAGCAGACCCTAGCTCTGCAAGTGGTGATTGGCAGCGGTAAATTAACTGCATTGAATTGAACGCGTGGTTAGAACTTTTTGACAGCTTGCCGCCTAGTATAGTAGCCCCGGTGTTTTGTGGCATCGCGTGGCCAAAATGCGGGGGTTGGTGGGCTTGGGTAGCGAAGCGTGCCAAAGCCTACCGTTAACTACTGATACTACATTATTAATGAGAAATTATCTTGAAAACTACATTTCAAAAGTCTATAATTGTTTTCTATTATCCAAATAACTTTTTCATTTCAATATTTATTATATCTTTTTTTATTCTTTAATGATCTCGCGGAAAAGTTCTTTATGATTACTAAAAAACTCAATTTTTTAACGGAAAGTATAACCATATTTTTGTGAAATTTTTTTCTATAAACATTCATTTTAAAATCATGATTTTATTTAATTATTTTTAAATAAAAAGATTTAAAATCATTATATATATATATATATATAGAATATGTGAGAAAACATTTTCCCAAATGTATCTTCAAATGTTTTCTAAAAAAAACTTTGTTATAATTTGATTTTTTTCTTCTTTTCTTACACAAACATTGTTATTTGTATAGAGATTATGGTTCTATTAGCTCGTTATTTGAAGATTTATATAGATATCATGACCTTTAAAACAAATAATCTTTTATAAGTGTCATCAATAAGTCATAAATTAGTAGCAAATCAATTTTTAAATTTAGAATTGTACTATTATCATTAAAATAATAATAATGTAATCTAAGTTTACAGTTTTTTTGATATATTAATATTAATAATCATTTATTCACTTGATATCATACAATTTTTTGAGTATTGAAGGAATTGTTCAAATAATTAAAAATATTATTTTTATATTTTATCAAAAATATCCTTGTGAAGTAATAATTACTGAAAAAATAAGTATTTATTTTCCAATCATATTGAAAATTTAGCAAATTCTTCAAAATGATACTTAATTTTCAATAATGTTATTATTATTTAAATAGTTTAATTTAATTAATTATTCTTTATGACTTTATTATACATTTAATAATTAATATTTTGATAATTTTATCAAAATTATGTTATTATACCGAGATATTGCTAATAAAAAAAATTATGAAATATTGTATTGTATTTTTGATGGTTGTTATTATTTAATTATTTTCTCCAGTTTTTTCAATTTTTAATTATCAATTAAATAAATCATTTAATTGACCTTTTTATTTTTTACCCGTCCAATATAAAAGTTTATTCTAGCTCATTATATGGTGAAATAATATTGACCTTTTTTCTCGATGGAAAATTAATGAATTCAAATTAAAAATTAAGTAATATTAATAATTTTGAAAATAATCAATAATATTTATCAAAAATTATTTCATAAATATTATTATATACATATATATTAATTAATTTTATGAAAATATTATTTATTAGTAAAAGAATATGTTAATCAAAAATTGAACTAAATTCTTTGAAAAATTAGACTATTCAGTTTTTGATAAAACAAAATCAATAGACTGGTAATGTTTATTCAATAATTGAATATGATGATTATTTGTTCTGTTTGAATTGAAAAATAAAATTTTAGTTTTTTTCGACTTTAAGCCATGCCAATCAGATTAGGCAAAAAGAAAGACAAAACTAGCACACCAGAGGCCCCTGTCCAGAAGGCCCCTTCAATGAAAATGTATACTACCGAAGTTCTCGATCCAAGACAACCCGATGACAGCTTTGTTCAAAACAAAATGCTGATGTTATTAAACGATCTTGATATTTATGGCGAAAAACGTGTTCCTCTTGATAAATTGCCCATCAAAAGCAAGTGGGATTTTATTTTACGTCAAAATGAGCGAGATCGCACAACTCCCGCCCCCGAAGCATTATTAGAAAATTTACAGACCAAAGAAAAAACCCAAGCCGCCCTTATGTCAATCGATAATTGCTTATCAACATTTAGATTATCATGGGGAGTTAACTTTTTCCGACTTAATGGACACCTTGTTCTTTTAAATATGCTATCAGGATTTCAAGGCCATCTCGAAGGCTTTGTTATGATGCCGGCCGATGAACAATCCCAATTACTTACTACATTAAATTGCATTCGATCAATTTGCAATTCAAAAAGTGGATTTCCCAAGATTGTCCAACACAAGAACTCCCTTCGAATTATTATCAACAGCCTCGATCTCGAAGAAACACGTACATTTTATGTTGTCTTTGAAATATTGATGATCTTTTTGTATTCAAAAAGCAACGATTTAAAGCAACAAAAAGTTCTAGCCAAATTAATTCAATACTTTACAGATCTCAGACGTAAACGAGTTGCCAATAATCAAGAAATATTCATAAACGGCTGGCAATCCATTGCATTTATACTTAATAATCGATTAGGCAGTATCAACACCTTTTTGAATGGTCTATCGGCCTTTTTAACCGGTTTAATTGAACTTTTGAAATTGGATGAAAACACGAAAACACTTGTTGATTGGGTTTATGAAATGCAACGATCAGGCCTTCTTCAAGCAGTCCGAAACTATCGTCAACAAAAGCCACAGCTTCATGTTCTTACTGAATACATTGAAGAGCAGCTACAGTTCCTCAATTCCATCTATCCACGACAAGTTATCAACCTCTTTGATATCGATAATGTCGTCTCACATATGATGGCAAAACCTGATGTTAGCAACATGATCTACAGTGTGATATTAGGTTTGTACGACCTTTCTTGTCGTCATGACCAAATTTACAACAAAATGGTTCTTTACTTCTTCAATGTTGTCAATTTGGTCCGTATTTATGGCGCTAAAGGAAACATTGATCAATACCAGCAAGCATTCGTTTATGCACGCGATTTACGAACCCAAATTAAAATGAATGTTGATGATAATGAATTGGCTGAAGAGCCAAACCATTTCTTGGTCAGTCTTTATAAGTCGAAAGTTTTATATGACAAGCAACTTGCTAAGCTTCAAGAGTTAGATCTCGTCTATAATGCAACTTCAGGACCAACAACTGATGTCAGTGGAACCAGCAGCACTGAAAACTTGAACAACGCAAATGACTCACATTTGAGGGCAATTATTGCTGACAGAGAAAGAGAACTTCGTGATGCAAAGAATCAAATTGAAGCATTAAAAGATTCTGTCCAATCAGCACGCGAAATTAAAGAACAAGCAGAGAAGCAAACAAAAGATCTTACACAACAAATTGAAGCACTTAAACAACAAATTCAAGCAGGCGGAGCAACACCAAATATCCAAGAAAGAGTGACAGGATTACCTCAAGCCCCACAGCCAATGGCTGCTGCTTCAAGTCCAGCTGATCTTCAAAAACTTCAACAATATGAGCAACAAATTAAAGAGAAAGATGAGAAGATTCAGCAATTACAATCTCAAGTTGAACAGCTTCAAAATCAACTTCAAAATCAAGCTTCAGGTGCTCTTCCTTCTGCAGATGGTGCAGGTGCTCCTCCTCCTCCACCTCCTCCTCCACCTCCACCACCACCACCACCTCCTCCTCCAGGTGGTGACTTTGCTCCTCCTCCTCCACCACCGCCTCCACCTCCTCCACCAGGTGCAGATGGAGTTCCACCTCCTCCACCACCTCCACCTCCGCCACCAGGTGGTGCACCAGGTGTTCCAGGTGCTCCACCACCACCTCCACCGATGGGACCACCAAAGCGACCCAATCCTAAGCCACCTAAGCCATGCAAGCCCATTTACTGGTCCAAGATCCCAGACATCAACAAAGACAAGACATTATGGAAAAACATTGATGATACCAAAGTTAAATTTGATGAAGAACGTCTTGTTGATTTGTTTGCACAAGCCAAGCCAGCAGAAAAGAGTACACAGCAGTCAGCACAAGCTTTACAAGCATCAATGAAACCCAAACTTGTTGATATTCTTGATGAAAAGAAATCGAGAATGATTAACATTATGCTTGGTAGATTTAGAAGACCCAATTCACAAATTGCCCAACAAATCAAGTCACTTGATGAAGAACTTACTGAAGAAGAATGCCAATCACTCAAGACAAACTTCCCAACAGTTGAAGAAATTCAATCCGTTGAAGCTTATGATGGTGATAAAAGTCTTCTTGGAAAAGCAGAACAATTTGTTTTGGCTGTTGGTTCAGTTAAGCTTGCTGTTCAACACGTGAACTTCTTACTTCTTCGTAAGACATTCGACTCACAAATGGAAGATGTTGAAAATCCAATCAACTATTATTTGTCCAGCTTGAAGGCTGTTAGAGAATCGCCAAACTTGAAGCAACTTTTAGCTATTCTTTTGAGAATTGGTAATATTGTTAACGGTGGAACTAACCGTGGTGGTTGCTACGGTTTTAAGTTAGATTTCCTTGAAAAAGTTAAAGATACAAAAACAGTTCAACCACAATATAATCTTACCAATTTCATCGCCGAATTCTATCCAGTTGACAATTTAGTCAATGATCTTTCTGGTCTCAAAATGGCAATCGCTACTGATATCGACACTGCTAAGAAGACATTCAACCAAATAAAGGGAACTTTCACCAGCCTCAAAAATGTAATGCCACAGGCTGATAACTTGGTAACTGAAGGTTATACTCTTGCTTCTCAGTTCAAGAAATTCGAAACTGCTAATAAGGACAAGTTGGAAGGATGTCCAAAGAAGTTCGAACAAATCGATTCCGAGTTCAAAGAGCTCGTCACTTCTTACGGCGAAGAACCTGACAAGATTAAGATAAGCGACTTCTTGAGCATATTTTATAACTTGTCAAATGACTTGAAACGAGCTAAAGAAGAAAATAACAAGCCTAAGCCAAAGCCAAGACCTGCTGGACCTGCTTCCGCAATGCCAGGCGGAGTGAGAAACGCTCCAACAATCCCTGACAGCGGTGAGGCACAGAGAGGTGTCCTCGATGAACTCATGAAGAAGCTTCAGGCCGGTCCTTCAATGCTCAGAAGAGTCCCTCAACCAGGCCCTTCTTCACAGCCTCCTCCACCACAACCTCAGGCAAATGACTTGCAAAATGCTTTCAATAGAGTTAAGAAGACATAAATACAAAAATTTAATTTTTTTTTTTAATGACGTTTATTAAATTTAACGTTTATTTAACTCTTTATTTATTTATTCAATGCATTTTTAAATAATCACCAGTACCAATCAAAAAGACAAATCTTATTTAATATCAAAAAGATTAGTTGATAAAAAGTGGCCTTTATCTATATAAAGCCTAGTTTATTTTTTTTTTATAATTAATTCTAATCTCTTTTAAAAATCTTTAAAGGTTTTCTTTATTAGGACTTTGCTTAATTAATTTTTTTTTTTTTTTTTTTTTTTGAGGGTTCTCAATTTTGAAAGAACCTTATCAAAATTCAAAAGAAAATATTTAATTACATCTTCCAAAGATTAATTTCCATTGGCATTATTTATTTCAAAATTGTTAATAACTTTACATTGGGGAATAATTGTGAGAGCTTAATGAATGATCAAGATTATGAGTTTTAACAAAATGAGTAAAACAAATTACAATAAAACTCAATTCAACAATACAAAAAGTAGCAGGATTTTTCAAATTAATACACCCAACTATTGAAAAGATAATTGGTCATCAGCAAAAAGCAATGAAGACAAAAGTTTCTCTTTTCTAAAAAAATACGTTGAATTTGAGAACTTGAGACTACAACCACACCAATCACATAATTCATATATTTTAATGAATAACAATAATTGAATTGTGATAGATTATTATTTAGGATCTATCTTTAAAATATAAAATACTTTTTTTCTATCATATTTATATTGCAATAATACTAATATCAAAATATTATAATTATATTAATATTGTTAAGTCCAAAAATTATTTTTATAATTCTCTTTTTCAATTTTATGAACATTCAATTTTTCAATTAAAATTTTCAATAATGTCAATGAGCTTTTCTACAAAATATATTGAAAACGAAGGAACATTTTATCAAATTAACCCTCAAACCCACAATATAAAATATTTTACTTATAAAAATGCACGATATGAAATTGATTTTGAACAATTAAAATTATATTCAACTTTTTTTCTAAATGAAGAGAAACAATTTAAGAATATCGAGTGCATTCAACTTTTAAAAGATCCAGAAACTAAATATTTTGATCTTTCTGAATCATCCATTCAAACTTTTATATTATGTAGTCAAGGCAAGAATTTTCAAATCAAAGAAGAAGATGTTATTTCTCTATATTTTTTATCGATTAAATTTGCTGTTTCAGGCTTACAAGACGTCATTCAGTCGTATATATCAAATAATGAAAAAGAACTTATTTTTGATCTTCTTTCATTCAAACAAAATTTCATCAATTTATACAATACGGAAAGTAGCCACGCGAAGTATGAAAATTCTTTATACCTTTTCTCAAATCAGGATACGACAAAAGAAGAACAAATTTTTTAGAAAATTTTCCTTTTTATGCCAGAGACGAACGATTTCATACCCTTCCAGTTGCCTTGATATATAGAGTAGTGAGCAAATACTACCAAAATCCGCACGAGAATGATGAATACGAGATTCAGTTTTTGTTCGATTGTCTTGATTATCATAAACGTAGCGCCTCAGTTTTGTTTTCAGTCATTAATATCGACGAAAATCATAAATATGTTATTGATAAGCTATTGAACGACTACTCAGACGTTTTTGATTTCAATTACTTAAATGTGTCACTTGTTAAAAAGGTCCATGACCTGTCAAGTGAAATGAAAAAAATGAATATGAAGTTCGAACAGCAAAAACAAGAAATGGAACAGATGAAGACCGACTTTAATGGCATTTTTGAACAGCAAAAACAAGAAATGGAACAGATGAAGACTGACTTTAGTAATATTTTCGAACAGCAAAAACAAGAAATGGAACAAATGAAGACCGACTTTAAATGCATTTTTGAACAGCAAAAACAAGAAATTGAGCAGATGAAGACTGACTTTAATGGCATTTCTGAACAACAAAACGAGAAATTGAAAGCTTCAATTGAATCTTTTAATGAGGAAAAATCTAACTTTGAAACAAAAATTACATATTCATTGTCGCTACTATATTATCCTCTAAAATATAAGTTTGATAGCGTTGGGGAACATTTTTTGAAAACGCCATTCGATGGGATCTACAGGCTTGAGGTTTGGGGTGCTCAAGGCGGCCCTACTTATTATAATGGACGCAATGTTCAAGGAGGGAAAGGCGGTTATTCAGCAGGAACCATCCATCTGAAAAAAGGGACTCTTTTGTACATTCATGTTGGCGGCGAAGGCGGCAAATCAATTAGCACATGCCAGTCAGGTGGCGGAAGTAACGGGGAGGTGCTGGCTATCATCATAGTAGTGGAAATGAAAACGATGCATATGTTGGCGGTGGCGGTGGAGCTACTGACGTTCGAATCAATGAAAATTCTTTGTATTCACGCGTAATTGTTGCTGGAGGAGGAGGGGCGGCTGGATATGACCAACAGGAGTGTCCAGGCGGTTTTGGCGGTGGAACCTGCGGAGAAAGCAGACAAACTCATTCTGATCCAGAGAGAAGAAGCAACGGCGGCACACAAGTTGCTGGTGGCCTAAGTGCAAGTAGTTATGCGGAAAGCGGCACCTTTGGACAAGGAGGAAATGGAATTGGCGCTTGCTGGTACGGGGGTGCTGCTGGTGGTGGAGGCGGCTGGTACGGGGGGAGTGCCTGCTTTTGTGGCGATGCTGCTGGCGGAAGCGGGTCGATATACACTGAGAGCTCATATAATACATGGAAAGAAGGGAACCGAGCAGATTCTTCGAAATGGCTTTTGAATCCCGAGTATTACTTAACTGATGCAAGAACGATTGCTGGAAATCAGGAAATCCCAAGTTATGATGCAAGATCTCAAACACTCGGAAACAGCGGAAATGGCTATGCTCAAATTACGCGACTGTTTGAAATACAACCTTATTGAAATGGGAAAATATAACTAATTTTGGGAGCAGTATAACGGGCTTGAAATTAACTTTTTGGGAAATACAGTAGGAGAAATTGAATGATTTATTCATTTATTGAAATGAGTATAAAAGATCTTGTTGGAAGAAATAATACATATAAAATATTCTTTTTTTTTTTTTTTTTTTTTTTTTTTAATTTTATTTCTTTAATTCATTACAAATAAGTTTAACAATTAATACGTTTTTAAGATGAACATGTGAGATATAAATTTTTTATCTGATTTAGATATAAAAAAAAAAGACAATCACAACAAACTGGAACATTTGTCTTTGCAATTTAAAACATATACATAATTTGGAAGAGCTGGAACAACACTATTCAATTAATCACTTGCAATCATTTTATAATAATATTATTAATTTTGTGAAGGTAATTGAAAAAGTGAAAAATAATTAATAAAATAGGCAAGTCATTTATTTTAATTTTAATAGCCACAGTAAGAAGTTCAAATTTATCTCCTTTATTCTCCTCAATATTAAAATTGAAGTCGGTTTATATTTTATTTCTTATTTCAATAATTTATTTTTCTCCTAAAGCGAAATTGAATACTTTTTAAAAGAATCATTGAATTAAATTAAATAAAATCAATGAAAAATTGAGTAATTATTATAAAATCAAAAATAATTAATTCAATTTAAAAAAAAGCTTTCAATCTTTTCTTACAAAACAAAAAGAATTCAATCTTAAAATCATTTTTATATTAGATCTAATGAGTCGTAAAAACGTATCCGTACCTGTACACCAATCAAAATCTAAAGGCAGTCAAAACGATTCAATTGAAATAACTGACTCAAAAACAGAAATTGCATATTCAAATGATGACATAAAACAATTGAAAGAGCAATTGATTAAATATCACAAAAAAAATAACCAATTAACAAAAGGTCTTATCAAATCAGAAGAATATAGAAATGAATTATCAGAGAAATTAGCCGATGCAGAAAAAATGTCCAAAAAAGAAACAAATATTCTTTTGCAAATTCTTTCAGATTCCAAAAAGTATTGCCAACAAATTGAAACAGAATTAACCGATTCAGAAAAACAGTTAAAAGACAAGAAAAATCTTGAAAACTTTGCCATAAAATTGATTCAAGAATTAATGAAGACAAAAACGGTTTTAGAATCTTATCAAAAACAAATTTCAACTGTAATTGAATCCAAAGAAGTAAATGATGAAAAAGAAATAAGCAACGAATCAAAAATTGAAAAATCAAATATTAAATCAGAAACTACTCAAACAGCAAACGAAAAAAACAAATCATCAAAAACAATTAAAGCCAAAGAAAGCAAAACACCCAATGAAAAACCCAAACCAAAAGGTCTTGTAATTTCAATGTCACAAAATGGCGAACTCCAAAAATTGAGAGAAGAAAACAAAAACCAATTGAAAGCATATAACAAATTAAAGGCAGAATTCGAAGAATTACAATATTCCAAAGATTTAGCAATCAGTAATTTGAAAAATTCTAGATACACAGACTGTCAAACTGCCGGCATTATTTCCTCCTTAAGAATTGCCAAAGAAAAAGCCGAGAAACTTGCCGCTGAGTACAAAGAAGCCAAAGAGAAAGCTGAAAAGCAAGCTGCCTTTGAAAAGAAAGAGAAAATCAGAGTCAAACTCCAACTTGAAAACATTCAAGCAACAATGAAGAATTCATTAAATAAAGCTGCATCAGTTCAACAGCAAATTGAAAAAGCTGAGGCCGAATTAAATGAACAAAAGAAAACTAAAAACAGGGCACTTTTAAATGCAGCCATAATGAGAATCGCAAAATTAAGAGCTGAAACCGAAGCTGCTGCACTGAAACAACAAAAAGATTTGGCTGAAGAAGCAAGAATTTTGGCTGAAGAAAAAGTGGCACAAATCCAAGCTGATATTGAATTGATTGAAGAACAAGCAAACGAGCAAAGAACAGCTCTTGAGTTGGCTTTGTCTCAAGTGGAGGAGGCTGAACAGAAAGCTTTGGAAGAATATGAAGAAAAAGTTTTAATGGAAGCTGAATTAAAGATACAAATGAAGGAAAATGAAAATTTATTGAAGCAAGCTCGAATAAATTTTGCTAATAGGAAAGACTAAGATAAAAAAAAAGTTATACAATTCAGAAAAATTGTAATTATCAAAATATTTTTCTGTAGCACAGAAAATATATTTTAGTGATCATTAAAAAAAGCTGCTTCGATTGGGGAAGGTTGGAATAGATTTTATTGAATTATCAAAAATTCTTTGAAAACTATTTGCGGAATTAGATTAGAAATGTTTATTAAATTTATTAATAAAATCATGTGATAAAAATCTATTTCATTTTTTTTTCTTTATTTGATTAATTCGGTTTTTTTATACAGAGATTCAAAAAAAAATAATAAAACTTTTTGAATGAAAATTTTTGGAAAGAAATATTCAATAAACTTTTTCAATGATGAAAATTTTTTGACTTTGACCAAAATCTTTGACCAAAATCTTTGAATAATCAAAATTTTCGAGGCTTGAGTTCATTTATATTTTTTAGTGATATTGCAATGGGAATAACCAATGTTTATATGGAATTACAAAAACTTTTTATAGATAATAAAGAAGATTTACCAATAAATGAAATTGTTACATTTATTAATCAAAACAATTTGTTTAGCAATGAATTGGTATCTCTTTCAACAATGCGATTAATATCCTCAATTGTTTATTGCTATCCAGCCCTTTTTGATCAAACAGTTCATATCTTAAGTTTGATTGATAAGATAAGTATTAATTTATTTTTTATCAGTAATCTAATCTCAAATAAAGGAATAATGAATCGATCGTTGGTTATTTATGTTCTACTTTGCTTATCAAATCATATTGTATTTGGCGATATAAAGGTTGAATTAAATTATGAGAATTTGATTTTCATCAACCCAATTTATATGAGCAAATTTCCCAATTGTCCTCGATTGACCAATATTTGTGATTTCAATATGATTGTTAAAATGTCAAATGAAGAAAAAATCAAAATCAGAAATAAGTTGCACTCAAGTCATCCAATCGTCCAATCAATAATTGATGATAATGTTGATCTTCTTAATGAATTAATATCGACAAGTAATTTTGATGTTAATGATAAAATTCCGAAATCAATATTTGAAATACATTCAATTCTTGAATCAGCCCAACCAATCCAATATGCAGCCTTATTAGGTTCAATCAATTGTTTCAAATATTTATTGCACAAAACAAGTTCAATTGATTATAAAAAATTAATGGAATTTGGTATTGCAGGAGGCAACAGTGAAATCATTCATATAATTGAAAATTATGTTGATGATTTCAATCAAAAATTATTGGATTTAGCAATTTTACATATGAGAAATGATTTAATTGAATATATTCTAAATAATTATGATTTGAAAATCAACTGTGAAAGTTATTTTCTCTGCATTTATGCATCTAATTATGAAGCTTTGTTACTTCTTCAAGAATTTGAAAAATATGATGAAAACAAAATTGGAATCAATTCAATTAAAGAATTTATAAGTTATAATTGCTTCATGTGTTTAATATTAAGCATAATTGGCTTCGACTACATAAAATCATTAGAAATAGACATTGTGAAGTCATCTTATCAAGGCAGAAGATTTGATGTTTTGAATTATATTAATGAACATAAGTTGATTGACGATGATTCCAAATACATTTTAGAGCCATATTCAATGGTTCTAAGCCATAATGAAGAACAAGTGATAAATGACTTTCAATCATTTAAAGAAAATGCTATGTTTCATTCATACTTTGAATATTATTTTGATGATTATTATGATTATTATTATTTATGGTATGGTGACTATGATGATGAATGGGGATATCGCTGGCCAGGAATTGATGATGGAAATGGAATTGACAATTATGAGAGAACACATAAAAAAAGATTTACTAGAAATAAATGTAACAGAAGCACTGTAAACAAAAAGTATAATAAAATAAATTGTTCTCAGAGATTGAAAAAGAAATGCTTGAAAAAAAATATGAATCTTGATATCAAAGAATACTTTGATAATTAGGGATAAAAAATTGTTTTATATTAATAAAAACTGATGTTTGTTTTATTTAAACAAGATTTTTTTTATAATTATTTCCTTGAACACTAGAATTCTTTTTTGTAGTTCATCTGTTTCTTTTCCTTCGATGATATTTTCATGTATTCTTTCTATCAATTTAAAATGAATTGTTTTTAAGACTCTTCCTGACGCGATTATGTCGTGATGAAACTGTAGCATTTTATGCAATTTAAATCATTGTGATATTGTACTTCTTCTTTTGTAAAAAAAATTAAAAGTGAATTACTTTTTGATTTTGAGTTTAATGTTCTTCAATCTTTCTTTATAAAAAAGTGTCTCTTTCTGATTAACATCGACATTTTATTTCCATACAATAGTCTAACCAATTAGATGTTATCAATGGTAATCATTAAAGGAGGTTGTTCATTTATGTATCACCACTATTCAAATAAAATTTTTTTGTTTCTTTATTTCTTTTCAAAAATATATATGTCAAAGATTTTGGGCCATTCTTGATGCTTATAAATAGGTGTTGCATTCCACTAATAGCAAAAGACTTTATTTATTTTGAATTAAATATATGTAAAGTTTGTCCAATAATTGGAAAGTGATATAAAATATTGAAAATTGAAGTCGGTTTATATTTTATTTCTTATTTCAATAATTTATTTTTCTCCTAAAGCGAAATTGAATACTTTTTAAAAGAATCATTGAATTCAATTAAATAATATTAATGAAAAATTGAGTAATTATTTTAAAATCAAAAATAATTAATTCAATTTAAAAAAAAGCTTTCAATCTTTTCTTACAAGCATTCGCTGGACATTACAAGCATTCAATCTTAAAATCATTTTTATATTAGATCTAATGAGTCTTAAAAACGTATCCGTACCTGTACACCAATCAAAATCTAAAGGCAGTCAAAACGATTCAATTGAAATAACTGACTCAAAAACAGAAATTGCATATTCAAATGATGACATAAAACAATTGAAAGAGCAATTGATTAAATATCACAAAAAAAATAACCAATTAACAAAAGGTCTTATCAAATCAGAAGAATATAGAAATGAATTATCAGAGAAATTAGCAGATGCAGAAAAAATGTCCAAAAAAGAAACAAATATTCTTTTGCAAATTCTTTCAGATTCCAAAAAGTATTGCCAACAAATCGAAACAGAATTAACCGATTCAGAAAAACAGTTAAAAGACAAGAAAAATCTTGAAAACTTTGCCATAAAATTGATTCAAGAATTAATGAAGACAAAAACGGTTTTAGAATCTTATCAAAAGCAAATTTCAACAGTAATTGAATCCAAAGAAGTAAATGATGAAAAAGAAACAATCAACGAATCAAAAATTGAAAAATCAAATATTAAATCAGAAACTACTCAAACAGCAAACGAAAAAACCAAATCCTCAAAAACAATTAAATCCAAAGAAAGCAAAACATCCAATGAAAAACCCAAACCAAAAGGTCTTGTAATTTCAATGTCACAAAATTGCGAACTCCAAAAATTGAGGGAAGAAAACAAAAACCAATTGAAAGCATATAACAAATTAAAGGCAGAATTCGAAGAATTACAATATTCCAGAGATTTAGCAATCAGTAATTTGAAAAATTCTAGATACACAGACTGTCAAACTGCCGGCATTATTTCCTCCTTAAGAATTGCCAAAGAAAAAGCGGAGAAACTTGCCGTTGAGTACAAAGAAGCCAAAGAGAAAGCTGAAAAGCAAGCTGCCTTTGAAAAGAAAGAGAAAATCAGAGTCAAACTCCAACTTGAAAACATTCAAGCAACAATGAAGAATTCATTAAATAAAGCTGCATCAGTTCAACAGCAAATTGAAAAAGCTGAGGCCGAATTAAATGAACAAAAGAAAACTAAAAACAGGGCACTTTTAAATGCAGCCATAATGAGAATCGCAAAATTAAGAGCTGAAACCGAAGCTGCTGCACTGAAACAACAAAAAGATTTGGCTGAAGAAGCAAGAATTTTGGCTGAAGAAAAAGTGGCACAAATCCAAGCTGATATTGAATTGATTGAAGAACAAGCAAACGAGCAAAGAACAGCTCTTGAGTTGGCTTTGTCTCAAGTGGAGGAGGCTGAACAGAAAGCTTTGGAAGAATATGAAGAAAAAGTTTTAATGGAAGCTGAATTAAAGATACAAATGAAGGAAAATGAAAATTTATTGAAGCAAGCTCGAATAAATTTTGCTAATAGGAAAGACTAAGATAAAAAAAAAGTCATACAATTCAGAAAAATTGTAATTATCAAAATATTTTTCTGTAGCACAGAAAATATTTTTTAGTGATCATTAAAAAATGCTCTTTCGATTGGGGAAGGTTGGAATAGATTTTATTGAATTATCAAAATTTCTTTGAAAATTATTATTTGCGGAATTAGATTCGAAATGTTTGTTATTGATAATTAGGGATAAAAATTGTTGTATATTAATAAAAACTAATGTTTGTTTTATTTATACAAGATTTTTTTTATTACTATTTCCTTGAACACTAGCATTCTTCATTATAGTTCATATGTTGTTTTTTCTTCGATGATATTTTCATGAATTCTTTCTATCAATTCAAAATGAATTCTTAGATTAAAAGAGAGTCTTTTTTAACATTGTTTTTAAGACTCTTCCTGACGGGATTATGCCGTGATGAAACTGTAGTTTTTTATGCAATTTAAATAATTGTGATATTGTTCTTCTTCTTTCGTAAAAAAACCAAAGGTGAATTACTGTTTGATTTTGAGTTTAATGTTCTTTAATCTTTCTTTATAAAAAAGTGTCTCTTTCTGATTAGCATAGACATTTTATTTCCATACAATAGTTTTACCAATTAGATGTTATCAATGGCAATCATTAAAGGAGGTTGTTCATTTATGCATCATCACCATTCAAATAAAATTTTATTGTTTCTTTATTTCTTTTCCAAAATATATATTATTGTCAAATCCACACTAATTTTTTTTGTTTATAAAGAATGTATAATTCAAAATAAATATAGTTTATAAAGAATGCATAATCAATATCAATCATAATTATATGAGTAAAACTTTTTCAATATTGTGTATTTGCTGAGATATTGAAAAACGAACTATAACCTAAATTATTTATTATTGCCACCTATATTTTCACATATATTATTATTAATATTACTATTAGATTCAAGATTATCTGCAATCGACATTGATGTTAGTTCTTCATGAATCACTTCATTTTCAACTTTTTTAATTAAAAATAATGAATATATAAATATTGAAATATAAATAATGAATCCACTTATATCCGCAATATTATATACATACATTATTTTCACAAAATCATTTTTATAAATGACCTTGAGAATTTCACAGCCAGCACATAGTACAATCATTTGCGTCAAAGAAGGAATCATTGATATCAGTGGTTTCTTTAAAATTAAAAGAATTGAATAAACAACAACACCAAAACATTGTTGAAATGATGTATAAAAAGGAATTGGTAAAAGTTTTGATGATATTTCTAGTTCTAATTTATCATTAATAAAGCAAGCAGCAATTTTCTTATTAAAAACAACAAATATTAATGAAAATAATAATCCAAATCCAATAGATAATGAAGCAGCCCAAAACAACAGTATTTTCAATCTTCTAATGTTTTTAGAACCATAAGCATGATTTCCTGCTGTCAAAAAACCAACACCTAAGGCAGATGGTAAAGCTTGATTCACTGAATGCAATTGAGTAAAAACAGCAAAAACACTTCCAATTGCATTGCTAATATTTGGATCCTGATTTTGACTTGTTAAACATTGTAAAATTAGCATTGGTGGAACAACACTACCTATATATCCAAATAAAATTGGAAGTGGATATAACATACTTTTTAAAGTATGCTTTGATAATTTAAATGTAAATAGCATCTTAACTGTTGGCTTTAAACTAAATTTTCCCCAATAAACAAATATTAATATACCAAATGAAAATAAAATATCTGTTACAACTTTTGACACTTTCATATATGTTGCTGAAACATTACATACAAATAAAAAAAATGGAGTAAATATTAAAGTTTGTACAACTTTTGATATTGATATAAGAATTGCTAAAAAAATAACTTTTCCAATTGATTGGAAAAAGCTTTGAGCAGCAACAAATAAGTTGGAAAAGGGAATAAATAATAATAAGAAAAAGTTATAATTAAACCCAGGTTTCAGAACTTTTTCGGGTGTACCAACAAATTTAAGAATTGGATTTATTAGAAATCCCATTGGAATGTTAACAATTATTGAAACAAAAAATACTAATTTAAAAATGTCTGATGCTAGATATGCTGCTTCTTCTCTTTCATTTGACCCTATTAATGCACTAACTCTTGTTATAAAACATTGACCAAAAAATATTCCTGCAATTGAAACAAGAGTTTGATATTGGGCTGAAAATCCAAGAATTTCAATCGCATAAGAATTTTCTTTTTTATTATATTTCTTAGTAATAAAGTACATATTAAGTGTTTCAAATACTGCTGAAACAAGATTTGAAAGTGGGCCTAATGACATTAATAAAAGAGTAACTAATGGTGAATATTTAATAAATCTATTTTTTTCATCTTCTTCATTTTCTCCAAATTTAAAAATGCTCAACACCTTATTCTGTTTGTTGTTGTTGCTTCTATCATCTAATAATTCTTCTTTAATTGAATCATTAGATTGCTGATACATATTAAAAAAATGATTTTCAAAAAATAAATATTATTCAAAAAACCATCATTTTCAAATTTCTGAAACGGTGATTATAATTCAATCAAAAAAGGAATTTTTTTCAATTCCGAACACATTAAAATATGAAACATTTAAATTATTGATAAAACTAAAATTTAATTTCATTAACTCATTATATGATTAAGTATAAGTCTAAGAAATCTATTAATTACTATTTTTTTTTTTTTTTTAATTCAAATTTCTGAGATACGGTGAAACATTTTTGAATGTTTTACGAAATATAAAATGTAAAACAAAAGTAAGATTGTTTTCCATATTAGTATTAATATTTTGTTCAATTATTGACATTTTAATTGGAAAATTAATGGGAAATGTTTTAATTAACTAATGATCAGTTTTCATTGATATCGTAAATAAGCCATCTTTTAATATGAAATTGATCATCAGAATAGTTTGTATACTATATTATAAAATATATATAAGAATATTAAAGAGAAAATTGAATATTATTTATTCAAGTTGATATTTCACTAAATTTGCATAAATACCATTCTTTTTCATTAAATCTAAATGAGTTCCAGATTCATGAATATTGCCATCTTTAAATACTAAAATTCTATCAGCATTCATAACAGTTGCCAATCGATGAGCCACAATGATACATGTTTTTCCATGTCTGATAGATTCAATTGACTGTTGTACTAGTTGTTCTGATTCTGTATCTAAAGCTGCTGTAGCTTCATCAAGAAGTAATATTGGAGAATTTCGAAGAATTGCTCTTGAGATGCAAATTCTTTGTTTTTGACCACCAGAGAGAGAAGCTTGATGAACAATTGTATCATAATCCTGAGGTAGTTCCATAATAAAATTATGTGCATTTCCAATCCTTGCTGCATCATAAACTTCATGATCATTTGCATCAGGTTTTGCATATCGTATATTATCTCTAATTGAAACAGAAAACAAGACAGGACCTTGAGGAACTGAAGATATTTGAGATCTCAAAAAGATTTGTGATAGATCTTTTATATCAACATCATCAATTAATATTTTTCCTTTTTTTATCTCATAAAACCTTTGTAATAATTGCAAAGTTGTTGATTTACCACATCCTGATTCACCAACTAATGCAACCGTTTCACCAGGATTGATTATGAATGACAAATTTTCAATTGCATATGATTCTCTTGTTTTATATCTAAAAGAAACATTCCTGAATTCAATTTTGCCCACAGCATGATCTTTTCCATTTATTAAATTTAAACCTTTGTGCCTGTCTACTTCTGGTTTCTGATCAATTATTTTTAGAATTTTGGCTGCTGATATGCTTGCCTTTTTGAAATCATCAACAAAAGATAAAGCTAGTGAAATTCCCATAGAACCAAGCATTACTGACATCATTAATATCATTACATCACCTATTTCTACACCAAGATAAGGCTTATTTACAACAATCCAATATGTATAATACAATAAAAATGCTGTGGTTCCCCACGAAATAAATGCTATGATACCATTTTTAATGCCACCAATAATAGCTTGCTTTTGAACAATTTGCTTAATATTCATTATATTTTGAGAATAAATTTGTGCTTCTCGTAGTTCACAATCAAAAGATTTAACAATTCTAACTTGTGATATTGCTTCTTCGGCTTTGTCAATGCATTCTATTAAGCTATTGTTATATTTCTCCCATAATTTATTCAAGAAAAAATTAAATAGTAAATAAATAATGCCAGATAAAGGATAAGCTGGAAATATGGCTAATGCAATTCGCCATGCATAACAAAAAGATAAAATTATACCTGCAAGTGCTTGAACCATATTTGATATTACTTGTAAAAATTTATCAATATATACATTTTTAATGAATGTTACATCTTCAGATATGCTTCCAATTAAAACTCCTGGTGAGAACTCATCATAAAAAGAAATACTTTGCTCCATTAAACTATCAAACATTTTTTCTCTAATATCTGTACAATAACAGGCTGTTACAACCATTCTAAAACCTAATGAAAGTGAATTTATTGCTACCATTGCTATAATAATATATAAAAGTTGAAGACATAAATTTTTAATCTTATTTAAAAAATCATCTGTTACTGAAGATGTCATTACATTCATCATTTGGGCCATAATAACATTCATTAATAATGGCGATACTCCTTGGCATATTGTAAAAAAGAATGTGATAACTAAAAGCCATTTTCTATTCATTAGTTTATAACATCTTGCAAATTCATTTCCTTTAATTTCAATATTTTCATCTCCTTTTGTTTTACTCATTATAATAAAAATAAGATTTTTTTTAATTTATTTATAAAAAAAAAGTTAAAAATAATTGAATTAATTAAATTTCTGATTACATTAAATATGTAGAATTCAATTTTGAGTTACTGTGATTTTAAAAAAATTTATTGAAAAAAAAATTGATAAAAAAAACTTCACAGTAGAGTTTTGTAATATTCTGACCGTTATCATCAATATTGAATGCCTCACTGAAAACTGCATTCAATTTTTTGATAAAATAGTTCATGTCTTTATATAACGATCAATATGAGAAATAACAAAAACGATTGCTTTAATTAAAATCTTTATATATAGGTTTTTCTTTAAAAAGCTAATTTTGGTAGAATTTTTTCACATTATTATGATATTTAAAAAATGATACCATAATTTCTTTTAAAAACATTAAGCTATGATAATAATTCATATTTAAAGTAATTTTAAAGCAAAATTTCATCACATTTTTGACCGATTGAAACAACAGGTAATCATCGATGATTCTAAATTCGATATTTAAGCAATTCGATCCGAAATAATTATTATTATTTAGCTATTCATTAGTACCTAAAATTATGATCATTTGACATAAAAAAAATGTTTATGAATTTATATCGATGATTCGTTAGTACCTAAAATTATGAATAACTAAATAATAATTAAAGATATCTTTAATTATCAACATTTTAATTCTTAAATAACATTTTAACTTCAGAGGAAGATATAAATATACTGATATATCAATTTATATTGAATGTAAAATTTTGGCCCAAGTTAGCCCAAATTTAATTGCCAAATATCCTCTGAATTATTTAAAATTATGAGAAAAGCAAGCCCACAAAATTTGGGCCAACTTGGGCAAAAATTTTATATATGTTTTTTGAATAATTCAGGAGGCAACAGTGAAAGTCATTATAAGCAAGAGAGACTCAATGAACTAAAAAAAATAAAAAAAAAAAATTAAGGTACAAATCCAGTACTTTATTTTTTGAATAGGAGAACGTTTATTATTTGAATAGTTGCATGTCTCTGAAAAAGTTTAAATTGACTAGGTTTGTTTTTGTCAAATATTTCACAATTTAAATAAACATTATGACATGTTATATGAAATGGATGAAAATAATCGTTTTTTATTTAACATGTCATCTTATTCTTTGAGAATGTCAAAAAAAATTGCGGTTACTAAACATACTGGATTTGTACCTTAAATAATTAATTAAAAATAGATAAGTAAGAGTTAGTCAGAAAATTTAATAAGGAATTTTTTCTTTGTGCTCTTTGATCATCAATTCAACTTCTTTCATTTCTGAAGGTGATAATGAAGTCAATGTGTACTTGTTGCTTTCCATTCTATCAAGAATGTCTTTGAAACTTGGACGAGCGCTTGCATCCAAACTGCAGCAATCACTGATCAATTGCTTTGCAAATGATGTGATTTTCTCAGGAATTGCAAATTTTTTACCTTTGAAAATATCACCAATTTTAATGGATGACAAGTCTCCATTATTCAAGACGAAGAAGACCAAGACACCGAATGAGTAAACGTCCACTTTTTCATCGTATTCTTCTTCGTTGATATTTTCAGGTGCCATGAATTTCTGTGTGCCGACACCTCTAGTTTTTGACTGTTCTTCAACTGTCATCAATTTTGAGATTCCAAAATCGCATATTTTGATTGTGCCATCGCTTGCAATCAGGATGTTTGAAGGCTTCAGATCTCTGTGGATGATTTGCTTGAAGTGGACGTACTTCATTCCTTCGGCAATTTGGTATATAAAGAAGACAGTTTGGACGTTTGAGAGTGATTTGTTACAGACAGCATCATCGAGGTTTTCACTGCAAAACTCAAGCAGAATGCTTGGAGGATGTTTTGCATCGCTGAAGAAGAAGCCATAAGTATTCAGGATGTTTGGATGCTTGAGCATGCTTAATAGCTCGTACTCTCTGAGAAATGACTGGAAGTCTTTGTGAACGGACTTTTTGGAAATCATTTCTTTGAGTGCGTATATTTCCTTCTTGAAGACTTTGTAAACACGTCCTCCGCCACCGGATCCGATTTCTTCAATTTTTTCGAGGTCATTGATTGCCTCTGAATCAAGGATTTCGATTTGATTGCTGCTTGGCTGCTGAGTATTGCTATCTTTGCTGTCTGCGGACTTTTTCTTTGCATCATTCTTGATCTTGTTGAATTGCTCATTGCTAAGTTCATGTGTGCTGATGGAATCATCACCAGTGAGCGCTTGAAGAAGTTCGTTTAATTTTGACGAGTCATCAAGTAGCCTAGAAAGCACAGAATCAACTTCCGATGGATCATGATAAGAACTGGGCAAATTCTTTGCAACAGATACACCTATTTTCTTCAAATATGCAGCTTCTGAGCATAACTCATCGATTTTGTCTTCAGTGAGTTCATCATATCGGATATCTTCTAGAGGCATACATTCAATAGCACCAGCCAACCGACAAATTTTCAATTGAGTATTTTTTAGATCATTTTTAAGTTTTTCATTCTCTTCTTTCAATTTAGAGATTGACTCTTGAAGGCCTTCACTAGTTGCATCTGATTCTATTCCCGTCTTCTCCCTGATAGTTCTGTTTGGCGTGTTTGGAGGCGGTTCAGTGCCAATAAAGGCAACTGATATTGCACAGCCTGCAATGCAGAATGTTGCGCCACTTTTGATCGTTGTTTCAGTCGGAGAAAAAACACATTCATCACTTTTTGAGATGAAAAGCTGACCAAATTTATTTGTTCCACAAGCCAGCACCAATCCTTCTTCTGTGATGAAAAGTGAGTGGCTGAATCCAGCAGAAACAGATTTAATTTTGTATTTTTGAAGGGTTGATCTTATTTCTGTGAATTGTGGCACTGATTGAAATCGCGCACCTATTCCAAGTTGGCCATTATAATTTGATCCACATCCATATACGAGTCCGTCTTTAGTAACCGCCAAAATGTGATCGTTTGTGCCTGAAATTTCGGTTATTTCAACTTCTTTGAGTTCTTCAACTAAATTGAATTCTATATTTTTTGCGCCCAAGGGCGAACAGTAGACTTTGCCACTCGTTCCAAGAGCATAAATGAAAGATTTGCAGAATGCAATGTCAACCGCTTTTTCATTTTCTGGGAGAAGTGACGGTTGGATAATTGGATCGTACAATTTGTTAAAATTGTTAATTATAATAAAGATAGAACCATTGGAATCAATTGCCGCAGCTGAACAATGACCACCAAAAAGATATTTTGGATTTTGACCATTTATGCTGACAAAATATGGCATTTGATATTTATCATTGTAACTATAAACAAGTTGGTTGTTTTCATTTTCCCCTTTTGAAATGAGATATAACGTGTAAGCTCTGCCACAAACAGCGGATATAAAATCATATTTTTTACCTGTCTTATCTGTCAAATTAAATATTTCTGGTTTATTAAATATTTTTTTGTCATAAAATCCATTAATTTGATTTTTTTGGTTTGATCCTACTCCAAAACATTGCTTCTCTTTTGAAATCCAAACTGAATGATTATAGTCTGCAGAAAAAGATAAGAGAGAGGGAATGTAAAGGCTTGAATCGCAAGGAGGATAAATAGAACTTTTATCCGAAGTAAATCCAAAACGATAACACTCGTTTGATCCACAAATTTTCATTTATTGTCTAAACTTAAAACCAAAAGGCAGACCACCATTTTTCCTTTCAAATTTCTCTGACATATTTTTTTCCTTTCATTTTTTAAAATATTGAACTTTTTATCTCAAATTAATTTTTTCTGTTTTATTTTGGCTGTGTTTGATAAATTATTTTCTTACTTTTTTTATCTCAAATCTTTTTTTTTCAAAATAATTATATCCTATAATTTATAAGATAATTAAAGTGTTTATATTATTATTTAATTTTATTGATATATTTATAAATATAAAAATAGATAATATTTAATTTATTTATTATTTTAAATAATATATTTTATAAATTTGTATCTGTAAGAATTTAATTGAATGCTAAAAAATGAATATCTTATATATAAAAAGCTTTTTGCATATATTAGCTATAATTAAATATTATATAATTAATTATATTAATTTTAAATCCTAAATCCTATTTTAATAATTGATATATATATGTATATATTCGTTTTTTATTTTAAAAAAATTGAATAAATGAGTTATAACTTAATTTGAATTTGGAATAATTAAAACTTCTTGTTTGAAAATGTCGCTTAACTAAATGCATCTGCTGTAGAGTTTGATGATCTAATACAACAACACAGCCAACAATATTTGATTATATGATAAATTTTCTTTCCAAAATACCGCAACTACCGCAAGATGATTGAAAAAAAAAAAAATATTATAATGTATTGCCTAAAATGCAATAAATCTCAAAATACACAAAAGATACATCTCGAAAAACGCATTTTTCCAAAATTAGGAGAAAATAAATATTGGCGAAATTCTCTTTAAATATCACGATTTCTATTTCCAAATTGTTCATTTATTCCATAAAATTATCAATATTTTCTATTTTTAACCATTTTGCACCAAAATATTACATAATTTTGAAAATTTCTCAAAAAATTTTAATTCAATCGGAAAGGCGCAAATATAAATTTTAATTTCTCTGATATTTTGGAACACTTTTTAGCAAATTCTTACTTGGATTAAATGATGGAAGACATTTCTTTTCATCTTTTTTATTTTTCATTCAATAAAAAAATCTTTTTATTCAATTTTTTTATTTTTTTTGCATTGAAAAATGCAAAATTGAGACGAATCAAAACTCAGACCATTAATTGAATGGAAAAGTGTTCTAAATTGAGAAGACGAAAAATAAAATAACCGCTCAAAAGGCCAATATAAGGTTGAAAGTGGTCCGACTTTTGACTCCCAGTTTAATTTTTTTTTGTCAGATTCTTAAAACTGCCTTTATCTTTATATTTATAAATGTATTGAAAGAAATTATCTATTTATTATATATTATATTTATATTTATAATTATTGATATTAAACTATTACTAAAGAGACTATAAATTTTAATAGTATGGTATTATTTTACAAAATACCAAATAATTCTTGTCGATATTGCCAAACAGATGATGATTCTCCATAAAATATGTAATATTTGCCAAGATATGAAATTAAAAAACAGAATTAACTGATTAAGCATAACTAAAGAGAATGCTTTGTGACAAGCATTTTATAATATATATATATATATATATATATTGCCAATTGAGTGATATCAAACTGCTTATTTTGAACGATAATATCAGGTGTAAGTTGCAAAGATCATTTGTTGCCATGTCAAAGTTTCATGGGAAATTTTTAAAATCACATTGTAATTTTTTATATCCATTATGAATTGGTTATTATAAACATTTTTTTACTTTAATATCTTAGATTTTTCATTGAGATTTGATTATTACAACCAAATAAATATAGAAATTATACGTTAAAAATTTGCCTGTACTTATTTTAGGTACTTCTACTCAACTTGGATTTAATATTACTCAAGCAGATGGGAATGCATATAAAAACATAGTTCTGTTTGTGCAGCAGATAAAACTGGCTTCTTAATTAAGAGTAAAGTTGAATATATTACTCAAGCAGATGGGAATGCATATAAAAACATAGTAATTAGTGATTGTACGCTTATTTTTAAAGATGTTGAAGATGGATGCATTGCAATTAAAGTTTCTCTACCTGATAAAAATCTTTATATATCAAATTGTACATTTGCCAAATGTTACCTGACTGATAGATCAAATGTATGGTCTAATACTATTGGCATAGGTGATATAATTAATGTTATTATATCAAATTGCAGTTTTATTGAATGTGGAATAAATAATGAATACAATGAAGGTGGACACGTTATCGGAATATTTGGAAATTATTATACATATTGTATAATTGAAAATTGTTCATTTACTTCATCAACAGCTGTAATATTCATTTATACAGACAATATATCAGTTACCAATTGTTTATTCGACAAATGTGGTAGAAATATATTTGAAGTTCATAGAGTTAGTCTAGAAAGTAGAGGATTTGAATTAATTGATAATCGTTTTGTCAATTGTTACTACGGTGGCCTAATTCATTCAGCTCGATGTACAGCAAAATAAAAACCAAAAATTATAGGAAATGTTTTTGAAAATGTTAATACAAATGATCCAAATATTATATATAAATATGCATTTTGCTTTTTATATGAAGAAGAAGTGAGTATAATATTTGATAACAATACTTTTATTAATTTTAATGTAACTTATGGAGGAATTGGATTAATTATATCAGAAGAAATGCCATCTGGAATTGATAGACAAGTAAATTTGACTTTCAATAATTGCTTTTCATTAATAATAATCAAAGTTCAAATGGTGGAGCGTTTTGCTCAACAACAGATCAAAATAAAGGTTATCTTAATTATTTCTTTGAAAATTGTTACTTTGAGAATAACGAAGTTAATGAAAGTGGTGGTGTTTTATACATTTCAAATAAATTAAATGTAATTATTCATAAATGCTCATTTATGAGAAATAAAGCGAATGAATATGGAGGAGCTCTATGTATAGTGTCAAGCGATAATGAAAATCAAATGAGATATTGTGAGATAACTAATTGCATTTTTAATTCGAACAAAGGAAAAGATGGATTTGCCATATAAGTAAGAAATGATACAGTTGGAACATTATTTAACATAACTGAAAATGCTTTTATTAATAATTATAATAAAGAAACAATAAATGATGCTACGATTATTACATATGAATTTTGTAATTTGTGACGTCATGAAATAATAAATGAGAATGAATTTACTAATCAAGAAGAAGGAGCTGATATTAATGTAAACATTTTTGCTTGCGTTTTTAATGATGTAGCAATTACTTCTTCAGATGAAATCACATCTAATGATATTGATATTGAAACCAGCGATGAACTATCAAGCAGCGAACATGATAAAACTATAGATATTTCATCCGAAAGCGATTCTTCTGAAATAATTTTGGATGTATCATCTGATATTTATTCATCAGAAACAGAATCTATTGAAACGAGTGAAATAAAATCAGCAGAATATGAATCTTCCATTGAATATGATTCAAGTGATGCTAGTTCATCTGAAGTGGAATCTTTTGAAGCAAGTGAAGATTCTTCAGTCATTTCTGAATCTTTAGATTCAATTGAAACAAGTAAAGATTCATCAATTGATTCTGAGTCTTCAAGTGCAGAATCAGATGAGATAAGTGAAAGTATTCCAATACAATACGATACATCCAGTTTTGAGTCAATTGAAACCAGCGAATATGGTTCAAATAGTTTTGCTTCATTCGAAGGTGATTCATCAGAAAAAAGTTTAGATTTATCAATTAACATTTATGAGTTTATTGATGCAAGCGAAGAACAATCAACTAATAATGATGAACATGAGTCATCTGAAGCAAGTGTTGATTCTTTAACAAATAACGAATTACCAGGTTTTCCAACTGATGATGAACAATCAGAATCATCCAAATATGAATCATCAAACAATGATTCTACAGAAACCAAATTACTAGAAGGACCAACAAGTTATACTGAATTTATTAAATATACAGAAACAATCACAAAAATCTCACAGATTGAAACAAAAATTGTATTTTCTTATTCATCTCAATTTTCAAATGTAATTGGTAGCAATGTTTCAAATGATAAAAATAAGATAAGTACAGCTCCCATCATAGGAATTGTTTGTGGAATTTTGGTAGTTTTGATTGTTGCTTCAACAATTGTTATTATTTGGGTTAAGAAGCAAAAAAATCAAATAAAACGACTAAACAAATCCTTATCAAAAAAGGACATCTCATCACCTGAAACAAAAGGAAGTAAGTCAAGTTTTGAGCAGAATTCGATTACAATAGATGACGAAGAAATGGATTTAGACTTTTGGCTATAATTGTTATAATTCAACAAATATTTCTTTTATTAGAATAAAGTTAAATTTGGAAAAATCTGATTTTGAACTTTTTAAATTGATTTATCCAAAAGAAGATCAAAATGCTAAATTTATGAATCAAGTTTATTAATTTTAAATTTCTATATTTTTTATTTATTTTTGACAATTAGAAATCATTGTTTTCCTTCAATTTATACTTTGCAAACTCCATCACGAACAATCCCGAGTTGAACGTTGATGAAGGAATAACATAAAAAAATATTCATCTGTTAACAGATGAAGAAAAGCAACGTCGAAAGACAATCCTCGGCGTCTTTCGTCACAAGATTGCGTGATGGAGTTTGCAATCTTTGTTGGCGACAACAAATAAGTTATATTTGAATTTTCAAGGCTGCTTTGAACTTCTTCATTGACGAGTTTAGCCTTTTCTTTATCGTTTCAAACTAGTCGATGGCTTCATCAAGTCGTTGAGTGTTATTGTCACTAATTAAGTTCGTCTTCGAAACCTTCCAGATTGTCTCGATTCAAACAATAACTTGATCCTCGCACGAAAACTCTTCCTTACTACTATAAGTCTTTGCATCAAAAAAAAAAAAAAAAAAAAGCTCTCAATTTTTATGTGCCTTTTTCTCTGGAACGAGCAAGGATTTTTTTTTTTTTTTTTAAAAAAAAGCTCTTGAACAAAAGAACCTGTATGTTATATATATATATATAAATCAAGAAATTTTAAAATATGTCTCCCCTCAATCAAATATGAAAAAGAATTTACAGTCTAGTAACTTTTGCATTTGATGGTAAAGCTTTCCATCCAATTTCAGTTACAGAAGAAGGAATTGTGATTTGTGTTAATGATGAACATTCAGAGAATGCACAATATCCAATTTTAGTTACAGAAGAAGGAATTGTGATTTGTGTTAATGATGAACATCCAGAGAATGCATAAGATCCAATTTCAGTTACAGAAGAAGGAATTGTGATTTGTGTTAATGATGAACATCCAGAGAATGCATAAGATCCAATTTCAGTTACAGAAGAAGGAATTGTGATTTGTGTTAATGATGAACATTTAGAGAATGCATAAGATCCAATTTCAGTTACAGAAGAAGGAATTGTGATTTGTGTTAATGATGAACATTCAGAGAATGCACAAGATCCAATTTTAGTTACAGAAGAAGGAATTGTGATTTGTGTTAATGATGAACATTTAGAGAATGCATAAGATCCAATTTCAGTTACAGAAGAAGGAATTGTGATTTGTGTTAATGATGAACATTCAGAGAATGCATAAGATCCAATTTTAGTTACAGAAGAAGGAATTGTGATTTGTGTTAATGATGAACATCCAGAGAATGCATAAGATCCAATTTTAGTTACAGAAGAAGGAATTGTGATTTGTGTTAATGATGAACATTTAGAGAATGCATAAGATCCAATTTCAGTTACAGAAGAAGGAATTGTGATTTGTGTTAATGATGAACATTTAGAGAATGCATAAGATCCAATTTCAGTTACAGAAGAAGGAATTGTGATTTGTGTTAATGATGAACATTCAGAGAATGCACAATATCCAATTTTAGTTACAGAAGAAGGAATTGTGATTTGTGTTAATGATGAACATCCAGAGAATGCACAATCTCCAATTTTAGTTACAGAAGAAGGAATTGTGATTTGTGTTAATGATGAACATCCAGAGAATGCATAAGATCCAATTTTAGTTACAGAAGAAGGAATTGTGATTTGTGTTAATGATGAACATTTAGAGAATGCATAAGATCCAATTTCAGTTACAGAAGAAGGAATTGTGATTTGTGTTAATGATGAACATTTAGAGAATGCACAATATCCAATTTCAGTTACAGAAGAAGGAATTGTGATTTGTGTTAATGATGAACATCCAGAGAATGCATAAGATCCAATTTTAGTTACAGAAGAAGGAATTGTGATTTGTGTTAATGATGAACATTTAGAGAATGCATAAGATCCAATTTCAGTTACAGAAGAAGGAATTGTGATTTGTGTTAATGATGAACATCCAGAGAATGCATAAGATCCAATTTTAGTTACAGAAGAAGGAATTGTGATTTGTGTTAATAATGAGCATTTATATAAATTGACCCAAAGAAGTGTATCGTAAATTTCACTTTTTGGGTTTGATTTATATACAAGAAATTTTTCTTCAATATAATTTATTCTTTTTTCTTGGCATGGATAAATTATTATTTTATTTAAAAGGGAACATTTAGAGAATGCCTCACATCCAATTTTAGTTACAGAAGAAGGAATTGTGATTTGTGTTAATGATGAACATTTAGAGAATGCACAATCTCCAATTTCAGTTACAGAAGAAGGAATTGTGATTTGTGTTAATGATGAACATTTAGAGAATGCACAATCTCCAATTTTAGTTACAGAAGAAGGAATTGTGATTTGTGTTAATGATGAACATCCAGAGAATGCACAATATCCAATTTCAGTTACAGAAGAAGAAATTAATATTTTTTCTAAAGAATGACAATCTTTGAATGAACCTCGATTACATTTACTAGTGTATTTGACAGATTGATCAAGAAGAGCATAATTTATAGTATTATTATATATAAATTTATCTGTGAAATTAATTCCGGTTATAAAAATACCGATTTCAATTTTTTGTTCTTTGTTTTTCATTTTTTTAAGCTTTGTCAAATATGAATATATAAATTCGAATAATTTGCTTGGATATTGGATATCAATATAAATAATTTTGAATGTATTAATTAATGAGACAAAATAGTCAAAACGCGATGAACCCTCTTGAAATAAAATGTTTGTTGCATCCTTTAATAAACGGATTTTCTCTAATTTCTCACCATTTACCATTATTTCATTATTATCAGCATTTAGAAGTTCTATATAATGCCCATTTTCATCTGCTTTGAGGCTTTTTAAATATTTGAGTATATTGAATACATTTTTTAAGCATTCAGTAATTTGATCATTTTCAATATTATTTATTATATTCGTTATTAATTCCATTTGCGAAATAAATTGGAGTGCATTGAATCCAGAAAAAGTTGTAACTTTTTCAATAGACAATATTTGTTTATTTTGGATTTCATTTTCTTCTTTAAGTTTTTTAATTTGCTTTGCTTGAATTTTATTTTGGCTTTCAAGTTTATCAAAAAGTTTAGTATGTGCTTGATTTTTTTCTTGAAGACGTTTTAATTGAATTTTTAATTTTTCATTTTCTTCCTTGATTTCATCAATAGGTGAAGCATCTTGTATAGATTCTGCGTATGATAAAACTTCTTCTGTGTCAACTCCATCTAAGAAATATTTATTAATGTCATATTCGTTTTCACTTTCATTTCCTTCATAAACATCAATAATCCAGTTTTCATCATTGAATGCGAGCTTATTAAAAAGTTCTTCAAAAGTTGGTCTTTCATCAGGATTTTTTGACCAACAAAGTTGAATCAAATTTTTGATAGACTCTTTAATAGATTCATCAAATATTGGACGTTCATTTTTTTCAATAACTTCAAAATTGAATGCATATTCGGTCATACCATTTATATTGGAATAGGGGATTTTATTAGTAACAACTTCATACATTAAAATACCAAAGGAATAAACGTCGGTTTTTTCATTGTATATGCTATTTTTGATAGTTTCAGGTGACATATAAATTCTTGTGCCAACTGGTTGTATTGAACTCGTAGGTTTTCCCTTTTCAAGAAATTTTGAGAGGCCAAAATCAATAATATGTGGCTGAAAATCATCATCTAATAGAATATTGCTTGGTTTAAGATCTCTATGAACGATATGTTTCTTATGTAGAAATGACATTCCGTATGCTATTCCAATTAAAATGATTTACCGTTTTGTATTATCAAATTTTATATCTGCATTTCCTATTCGTGCTTTTTGAAGGTAACTTGATAAGGAACCTTTTTCAAAATATTCCATTAAAATTGTGACATTTTTTTTCGCGTCGAAATCTTCAAGGGAATATCCAATAAATTTAATTAATGTTGGATGAGCAATTCTCATCATAATACTAATCTCGCGATTGATCATAAGCTTGTAATTTACTTCTTCTCCATTATATAAAATGCTTTTCGCTGCATATAAATCATTAGTACCTTTTTTCTTGATCAAATAAACACAGCCAAAGCCGCCTTCGCTTATCTTTTTAATTTTTTGATAATCACTAAGGCAAATTTTATAAATATTACGAAGCCTTACTTGTGGGTTTTGATCATCCATAGATATTAGTTATTATTAAAAATTATAATTTCAAAGAATTAATTCAAAATAATTATCTCAAAAATTTATTTAAAAAGTTTATAAATAGCCGAACAAACCGAAAAGACAGATGAGAATATGATTCAATTATGATGACATTTTATATTTTCTCTCAATTTGTAATATTCTTTTCAAAATAACTTTTTCTAAATAAACTAAAGAAAGTAATATAGAATCATATAATTTGGAAAAATAATTATTTCATAAGTCAATTCAAAGAGATTGTTAAAGTGGATGAAAGATAGAAGTAATGAAATATTAATTAATATATTTTTGATAGGAAAACTTGATTCAGAAATTACATGTGAATCTGGAGAGTTTAACGAAAAATTAGAAAATATTTAAAGTCTGCATCTTGTAAATTAGTTTTTTATCCAAAAAAAGTTATTTTCATCCATGATTTCATCGGTTTATCCATTGTCTAAAAATACAATCATAGTTGCATAAGTTATTTCTTTTTATATTATTACAAACATAATATCGTTTTTTAGTATCATTATAAAAATATTTTAAAAATGAATAAATTGAAAATTTTAATTGAAATTTACTTGGAAATTTAAATTTATCAAAAATAATAAAACAAAAATTCAATTGTCAAATAAACTCACAAAAGATAAAATATGAAAAATTAAATAATTATTATAAAGAAAATAAATAATGAAGAAAAAACTGTTCTACAATTTTGTGAGAAATATAAAATATTTTAAAAACTTTTAAAGTCGGATTCAAAATGCTTAGGTCATTCTCTCAAAAAAATTCTGATAAAAGTGAAAAACAAAATTTTCAATTGAATACTAATAAAATCTCATTTATTTTAAGCCAAGATGAGCAATATGAATAAATCATACGCAAAAAAGCATTTTTAAAAAAGAATCACCACTTTAAAACATCTCGAGAATAGATATTTATGCTCCAGATAGAAATTTCTTTAATTAATTATTATAAATAAGCTAGGCTTTAAACTGGTGGTCATTTTAGGTTGGAAATGACCAGTGTTAAAGCATTTTATAGCTTCAAGTGACCAGTTGCCAAAAAGTGGTCATTGACTATTTAAAGAATAAATAAGATGCTAGGTTTTACTGTCCAGACGAGTTTTCATAGAAAAAGTCATAGAACTATCCATATCCACTTTCAATTTTATCTTTTAGGTCTCAATAAAAAGATTTCTTCTAAAGTTTTCTTTTTTAATTTTCGTTTTATTTGAGCTTGACACTTTTTCATTTTCAGAGTATCTCTGAATTTCTTGCATGCAGCTTGGGACACTTTTGAATGGATTTCTATTGTAATTTAAAAAGTTTGCCCAAAGCTAATTGAATCCGACTTTATTTCTATATTGAAATTTTTTTTCTCATAATCAAAAGAATATATTTGAGCATTCCATATATTTCAACCACAAATATAAAATATTATAAACCAATTAGGTTTTTTTAATATTTTTCAATACTTTACAAAAGGATAACCGCTCTGTTTAGTTGAAATTAAATAAATGGAAAGGAAAAATAAACAACAAAGTAATTTTTTCAAAATTCCAATTGAAAAATATGAGAAAGATATGGAAATAGACTCTGTGAAAGAAATTCTCGATCTTTTCTCAAATTTTAATAATCTTCATTTTAGGTGTGGAAATTTATCCTTTAAACAAAATTTTATCCTAAATTTATCCTAAATTTTTTTTTTAAGAAAAACTCGTAAATTTTAAGTAATGATCTGAGGAAAGCGTGGAAAAACAAAAAAAAACAAAATTTTTTAATTTAAATATAATATTTATTTATTATTAAAAAGGAAAGTTTTTGTTTAAATAATATCATTTTTAGCTGTTTTATTATCATTATTTGGAATATTATTTAAAATTTTTATTGCAATTTTCAAAATTTGCGAGAATTGCTTTTTTTTCATCGAAAAAAATTAGTTAATCAAAAACAATGATGAATATGTAAAAAAAGGTAACAAAATATTTTTTTTCATCATCTCACATTATATAATAATGATGTGATTGGTTAAAAAATCATCGTTTTTTTATATAAATAATCATATCTTTTGTTTATCTTAATTAAATTCTTATTAATGTCAATATATGTAGTTTATGTATATTTATATATATATATATATGATATAAAATGAAGTTAATTCGTTTTATTATTTGGAATATTCATTTTGAATTAATTCTATCTATTATAAAAATTCAATGCACGATTAACTATTTTTGAATTCTATAACTTTTTTTATTTATAGCTTAATTGAAATTATTTCAATAAGTATATTCAATATCTTTTTGAAATAAATATAATATAATATATGATATATCATATATTTATTGTAGATTTTACGTATTTTTAGATTCAATTATATTCAAAATTTTAGAAAATTTTGAGAGTAAATTAATAGAAAAAAATTTTACGTTTAGAAATATTTTTTTTGGATGGAATCAACTTTGTTTACAAGAGAAAGCATTTAATCATTATATGAACAACAATTATCGTTAATAGTTCTAGCAATTTGTAACAAATTTTATCCTGTTTTTCTATTTTTGCTCACTTTTTTTTTTATTTTTTATTAACTTCGATACTGACTGTCAATTTAATATTCAGCGATATATTTACAAAACAAAATTTATTTATCTACTGCAATATTGCAAAAAAAAAATCCAAAATTTTTATTTTTATTCCAAAATTTTTATACTTTCTTTTTTTCTCCAAAAAAAAAGCATATATAAATAGATACAATTTATCATACACCACTTTTGCTTATTTTTTTTTATTTTTTTTTTTTTATCCCAAACTTATCCTAAAAAGTGACAAAAGGATAAATTTCCACAACTAAATCTTCATTCTGAAAAAGAATTCAAAGAAATCGAATATCGACTTCATAATTCATGTCAAGATGGTGATCTTGAATTAATTAAAATTTTGCTCAGTGAAACAATTCAAAATGATTCAAAAGATCTTACATTTAAAATCGATAAAACCAAACAAACAGCGTCACTATTTAAAGTAAAGGCAGATACAAAACACCTTATTATTCCACGAAGTATTAAACATGGTCCGATAGATTATTTAATCACGAGTATCACATGCATTGACTTTTACGTCAAAACCGTCAAATTTTTGGATGATTCAGCAGTGAAAACTATTTACAGAGGTGCATTTTCTGGCATTCATCTTGAAGAACTTTATTTTCCAGCAAGTTTGAAAGAGTTGAAAGAAGGATGGTGTTATGATACAAAAAATTTGACGAAAATTACAGTTTCACCATTGAATGATCAATTCATATTCAAAGAAGACAAATTATTGTTTGGAAAAAGTGACAAGAACAACGATGAATTTGATGTTCTCTTATTTTCAAGCCGAGACATTGAAAAAGTTAATATTCCATTCAATATCAAAATCATTTCATCGTGTGCATTTGAACATTGCAAAAATCTCAGGAAAGTTGAAATTCCAATGAATTCCAACTTAGAAACAATTGAATCACATGCATTTTCATATTCAAATATTGAAAAAATTTTAATTCCACCAAAAGTTAAAAAAATATGCAAATTTGCATTTGGAGATTGTCAAAATCTAACAAAAGTTGAAATTCCAATGAATTCCAATTTAGAAATAATTGAATCACGTGCATTTGCATATTCAAATATTGAAAAAATTTTTATTCCACCAAAAGTCACCAAAATAAGTGAATCCACATTTGAAAATTGTCAAAATCTAACAAAGGTTGAAATTCCGCCAAATTCTAATTTGCAATTAATTTGTTATGAAGCATTTTCAGGTTCAAGTATTGAAGAACTTTATTTTCCAGCAAGTTTGAAAGAGTTGAAAGAAGGATGGTGTTATGATACAAAAAATTTGACGAAAATTACAGTTTCACCATTGAATGATCAATTCATAATCAAAGAAAATAAATTTTTGTTTGGAAAAAGTGACAAGAACAACGATGAATTTGATGTTCTCTTATTTTCAAGCCGAGACATTGAAAAAGTTAACATTCCATTCAATATCAAAATCATTTCATCGTGTGCATTTGAACATTGCAAAAATCTCAGGAAAGTTGAAATTCCAATGAATTCCAACTTAGAAACAATTGAATCACATGCATTTTCATATTCAAATATTGGAAAAATTTTAATTCCACCAAAAGTTACGAGAATATGTGATTCTGTTTTCTTCTATTGTGAAAACCTCAGAAAAGTTGAAATCCCAAAGAATTCCAATTTAGAAATAATTGAATTAGGTGCATTTATATCTACAAAAATTAAAAAAAATTTTTTATCCCATCAAAAGTTACAAGAATATATGAATCCACGTTCTTCGATTGTAAAAATTTGAGACAAATTGAAATTCCAAACAATTCCAATTTAGAAGTAATTGAATCACATGTATTCTCACGTTCATCTATTGAAGAATTAGTTATTCCATCAAAAGTCACAACAATTAGTCAAACTGCATTTAGTGTATGTGATAATCTTCGAATAATTGAAATACCAGAAGAATCAAGACCTAAATCACTTCCAGAATCCTTTCATGAATGCAAAAAACTCATAATTATGATTCCGCAGTTACTAAATAAATTAATCATTCAATCATTCAACAAAATGCGTAATGTTTAATGGTGGTGAAGATGATATTGATATTGGTGAAAATGGAGAAGATAATAATAACAGAAACGGTAGCCAAAATAAAGGAAAATTACAGAAAGCTGCAATTAATGCAATTGTTATCATTTCTGTATCAGTTTATTGCGTTGTCCACAAAAAAAAAAAAAAAAAAAAAAAGGTTTCTTCTTCTCCTGATTAAGTTTTACATAATTACATAAAATTAACTGATTATTTTATTTTATTTTATGTTTAATTTGTAATTATGTAAAACTTAATCAGGAGAAGAAGTGAATTTTAATCAAAATAATTGTGAGAAATTCACTTTTTGAAAAAACTGATTTTAACAAATTAACGATAAAAAAAAAAAATAGTCATATCTTTAATAATTTAAAAATCTTTTTTAAAAAAAGAAAACAAAAATGTTTTCTTAATAATTAATTGGCTTTCAATTGGTTTGATCTTTTAAATTTGCTGGAATCAACAAAATGCAATTTATATCATTATATAACTATCATTTAAAATTTTATTCAATGAACAAAAATAGTTTGATGCATTGGATACTGGACTACTGATGGCTTATTCATTAGTCTCATTTTAAATTCTTTTTAATAAAAAAATTATTAAAGTTTTTTTTTATTGTTAATTTGTTCAATTTTGAAAGGATATAGAATAATATAGAAAAATGGAACAAAATTTTTATCAATTTTGTATGCATTCAATTTCATAAAATGAATTCTAAATATGAACTTGTAATAAAAACAGGTCAAGATCTCTCTGGGGAATTATATGAAGCGCTTGACAAAAAGGCAGGCACTCATTATTCAGCAAAAGTCTCTTATATATCAAAAAATGAAGCTATTTTTCTGCATGAAAAAGATTTTTTATCAGCATTTAATCATCCATCAATTCTAAAATATATTGACTATGTTCCTAACTTTCACGACCGACGTCTAATTATTACAGAGTTTGCAAGTAAAGGCACATTAAATCGCATTTTAAAAATTAAACCAAATGCTCGTAAAGAAATTGGATGGAATAGCACTACAAAGCTTATTAATATTTATGGAATTGCTTCCGCAATGTCTTTTTTACACTCGAATGATATTATTCTTCGCAATTTGAATCCAAATAACATTGTTCTTGATGATGACCTCCATCCAAAACTTACTGGATTTAATTTATCCGGAAATATAAATGATTTGTCAAATGATATCGACTTAAATAATTTTTCTCCAAAATATGTTGCACCAGAAATTTATTCAGATAGGCAATTCAGTAAAAAAGGCGATGTATATGCTTTTTCAATGATAGTTTACGAGATTATTACAGAAAAAAGGCCTTTTGAAAAAATTAATAATCTTTTAATGATATTAAAAAAAGTTGAAAATAATAATCGACCAGATATTGATGAAAAAACGCCAATTTGCTATAAAAACTTAATTCAACATTGCTGGTCACAAAATCCAGATGATAGACCAACTTTTGATGAAATTCTTAATTTGCTTAAAAGTAATCCAGATTTCATAACAAAAGAAGTCGATGAAGAAGCATTTTATAATTATGAAAAATTAATTGATACATCAGAAAAGTCATTTGATTTGAACCCAACAGAGAAAACAAATAAAATTGATCTTTACTCAATTTTACCAGAAGAAAAGTATTCAAAAAACAATTGGAAGATAAACGATCTCATAGAAGATAAGGCTGATTCTTCTATTTATTTAGTTTCATGTGGCTCTTGCTGTTGTGTTGCAAAAGAATATAAAAAAGAAACAACAAAAATGACTTCATATGAGCTATCAAATTTAATTCGATCATTGAAGATCATGAATGACATAAAATATCCATCTATTGCAAATTTTTCTTGTTTCAGTCCAACAGATTTAACAGGAGGAAATCATCCTGTTGTTTTTATTGAATATGCTGAACATGGATCTTTGCGTAAATGGATGGAAAAGGAGAAGAAAAATGAAACTCCTGAAAAATTGGATTCAACTCAAAAGTTCATCATTATTTATGGAATTGCTAAAGGAATGAATTACTTACATAAATGTGATATTATTCATCGTGATTTAAAACCAGAAAACATATTATTGGATGAAAATCTTTATCCAAAAATTTCTGATTTTGATTCAGCAAAAAAAGTTGATGACAAATTGTCAATTGATGAAGAAAATAGCGACATAAAAGGAACGATGACGTATTTGGCACCTGAAGTTCTTACTGATGATTTATATAGCAAGGCTAGCGATGTTTATGCGTTCGGCATAGTTGTTTATGAGATAATATCTGGAGAAGAGCCATATAATCAAATCAAATCTCCTTATTTATTAATGAAAGAAGTAAGTGAAAAAGGATTCATTCCACATTTTGATGATATGATTCCAGATTTTTATAAGGAATTAACTGATAAATGTACATCAAAAGAATCTGAAAAAAGACCTTCATTTGATGATATTATTCGTGTTCTTGATGACAATGCAGTTGTTAACAAAGATTTTCTTGATTATATATCAATCTTTAATTCATTATATCAAGAACAGCCCCCACCAGATAATATTCCAGAAATGATTGAAAACGAAGAATCATTGGAAATAAACTCAAATATTACCAAAGAATCGACTTCTGAAGATTCTTCAAGAGAAAGTGATGAATCAGATTGTGAGTCATTATATAATGGAAAATATATTAATTATGATCAAGCAGATGAAATGTATGATAGTGATATTATTGAAGAGCCAATTGATGTGAAACAAGCAGGAGGAAATGATGTGAAACAATCAGACCCAATTAACGAGGAGCGAATAAATGAAACTGATGAATCAGACTCAATTAACAAGGAGCGAATAAATGAAGCTGATGAATCAGACTCAATTAACAAGGAGCGAATAGATGAAGCTGATGAATCAGACGCAATTAACGAGGAGATAATAAATGAAAATGATGAATCAGAAAGTGATGGCTCACTTAATTCCAAACCTATTTATGACAATCAAGAATTTGAAAATGAAATTGAATCAAATGATAAATCGCAATTATTGTATAGCCCAGAAAAAATAGACATTAATTTATATCAAAATGAAATCCAAGAAGAGAACTTTCTCTCAATTAATATACCTTTTATAAGTCTTGAGCGTTATGACAAAAATGAAGAAATTGGATCTGGAAATTTTGCTACTGTTTACAAAATCATAGAAAAAGACACTGATGATTTGTTTGCTGCCAAGATAATAAATACCAGTTTAGATGAATGCACAGAAGAAAGCCTGCAAAATATTGAAAGAGAAATACATATTATTTCCACATTAAATCATCCGACAATTCTTAAATTTATTGGATATAATTCAAATGATTTTGACTTTAATCCAAATCCAACAATTGTTACGGAACTGGCATCCAATAATACGTTGGAAAACATGATCACTTTGGAAAGATATAGTTGTGGTAGCTCTGATTGGAATGATACAATGAAACTGATTAATATTTATGGAATTGCTGCAGGAATGGAATATTTGCATTCTCAAAGAATTCTTCATAGAGATTTGAAAACGAGCAACATTTTACTTGATGATCATTTATTCCCAAAAATTGCTGATTTTGGTTTTTCTAAAAAAATTAATAACCAGATCAAATCAGATTCATGTTATAAAGGAACTGTGGCATATACTGCACCAGAAGTTTTTAAATCAGAATATAGTGAAGCAGGTGATGTCTATTCATTTGCTATCATTGTTTATGAAATAATGACAAATGAAGAAATTTATAAAGGAATGAATATTTTTAAATTAATGAACCATGTATTAAATGGTTTTAGGCTTGAATTCACATTTAAAATTCCTGATTCATATCAAAAACTTATTGAAGCATGCTGGATGCAAGAACCTGAAAAAAGACCAACATTCAAAGAAATCGTCCAACAACTTAAGACAGATACAGGATTCATTACAGAAAATGTTGATGAAGAGGAGTTTCTCTTGTATATTGATCAAATTGAAGATCAATTAAATGATATCAAAAATCAACAAAATGATAAATTCAAGAAAGTTGTTGTTAATTCAAATGAAAACTATAATAATCAAGATCCTAAAAGAATAAAGATTGAACAATATAAATCGATGTTTTTAGATTTATCAAAATTTGAATTAGGTGATTTAATATGCAAAGAAGAGTTTTGCAAACATTATAAAATCATTAATAAAGAAACAAAAAGCATTTATTCAGGCAAATTTTCAAAGTTTGAAATTGATGAATTAACTGATGGCGAAATAAAATCGCTCACAAAGGAACTGCAAACATTAACACAACTTAATTATCCATCATTGATACAATTCATTGGGTTCAGTCCAATTGATTTTAATAATGCAATGAAACCAGTTATTGTTACTAAACTAGCTTCTAATGGATCATTGAGGCAACTTCTTGATACAGAAAAAGATTTGGGAGAAATTCCAGAATGGAATGATACCAAAAAATTGATTACAATTTTCGGAATTGCATCTGGGATGTTATATTTACATCTAAATAACATTATTTTAGGAAATTTGCAACCTGAAAACATTTATTATGATGAATATTTATATCCAAAAATTGGCGATTTTGGTTTATCTAAGATTAATCGTTCTTATAAAAGTTTATCGTTCCAATCTACTCAAGGCATTAGTACTTCAATTTCATATTTATCCCCTGAGGTATTACAATTTAATGATTACTCAGAAAAGAGCGATGTTTATTCTTTCGGAATGATTGTTTATGAGATCATTACAAAAGAGACACCATTCAGCAACATAAATAATTTGAATAAACTTTACAATGTTATTGTTAATGAATCAATTCGTCCTAAAATTGATGAAAATATTCCTGATTGTTATAAAATTTTGATTCAAAAATGCTGGGCATCAAATCCCATTGATAGACCAACATTCAAAGACATTGTTGAAAATCTCAAGTCAGATTCAGACTTTATTAATGATCAAATATCAATTCCTGAATATAACTATTACGTTGAAAAAGCTAAAATATCTGTTAACATACCAAAAGAAAGCAAAATAATTGAAAGAAATATCTCTCTCTTCAGTGCAAGAAGAACAGTTTCACATCAAGAAATGATCAATAAATACATTGAATCAAATGAATTGATTAACTTGATGGAATATCTTCATGAAAAATGTGATGATGCTACAATTTCATCTGTCTTTGATGCTTTTTATCAACAATCTATCGAAAAATACATAACATTGTGTAAGGCTGGAATCAAAATCAATGACAGAGTTGCACATCAAAAATATGCATGCTATCTAGCAACCAAAGAGCAGCCATCTCAACAGGACCACTTTGATGCAGTAGAACATTTACTAATATCGATTAATAAAGGATATCATGAATCATATTTCTTCCTTGGCAGACTTCTTCATGAATCTTTTCATGATGACAAGAAAGCTTTCCAATTTGCCAAGAAAGGATCAGACAAAGGAGAAAAGTACTCAAAATGCCTCCTTGGTCATTTCATATCAAAAGGTATTGGCACAGAAAAGGATCTATATAAAGGTGTTGAAATCATGCTTGAAAGTAACGCAAATGATTATTACGATAATTATCCAAATGACATTGGCCTTTATTTCATTCATTTATCCGAAGAAAAAGGAGATAAAAAAAGTTCAACATTTGAAAAAGAAAAAGCATTTAAATGTTTTGAAAAAGCTTTTAATCATAAACATACAACGGCAGCTGTTAACAATTATGGACTCTGCTTTTTGTTGGGAATAGGTGTTGAAAAAGACATTAACAAAGCAAAAGAAATCTTTGAAATTGGGATTGAAAATGCTAAAGATATTGAAAGTAAACAAGATATGGTTTATATTCTGTCTAAAATAGATAATGATGATTCTAAACAAAAAATAAACGAAATGTTAATATATGAAGAATGATTGGAATGATGAACAAGGAGTTTAATAAAAAGAATTATCTATACAAGTGCTTTATCATTACAATGAAAAGGAAATACCACAATCATTCATTCATATATTAACTATTCAATAATCCTTCTTTTATTAATGCAAAAGCAATAATAATCTTACATTTGCAGTATTTATACATCAGAAAGTTTTTATTAATTAAAGATTTAAAATTTAAAGAGAAATATTTTTGTATTTTGTGATTTTTTGGTAGATTTCATTTGAACATAAAATATTTTTTTCTGCCTCTTTTTTTTATTGCAATTCTATAATATTTTTCTGCCTCTTTTTTTATTGGTAGCAATTCCATCACCGTTTGCATTCATGCTTGCATAAGTGAACATTGAATTAGTATCTCCGCTGTCAGCCATTTTATTTTTTCTTTCTATTTTATTTCCATAATAAAGCAATCTCGCATATACAGTCATCGATGGCAAGTGTCCTTTGTCGGCTGAAGGACTATAGAACACACATTCATTGATCAAGTTCGAGTCCTCCTATAATAAATAACATATAAATTCTGATCTATCAAATAATTTCATCTTCATTTAATAATTTCATTTTTTCTTCTGAAATAAAATTGTATGACAAAAGCATTTGTATGATACGATTTGCAATAGTCATATTTCCATTTTCTACTTTTATTATACCAAAAATCTTTCCTTGATCAATTGAGTCTTCATAAGCATCTTCTGATGAAAATGATTGGCCTTTTATGATATGCGCTTTTAGCATTTCTTTTAACCTAGGATTTTCTTTCAATTTTGATATAATATCATTTTGATAATTATTGCCATTACTTAATATCAAATCAACAGATTTTTTCACGCCTTTTCTTGACCACTTTTTAAAATCTGAACTATCTGATAATTCTTCATCAATAGTTTTGCAAATGGCTGACACATAAAAAGGTTGACCTGAAGTATATTCGTATATATATTCGGAAACATCATTTATTTGCATTCCTGTATTATTGACACTTTCATATTCTTCTAGCATTGAAGCAATATCAGATACTGAAAAGGACATTTCAATTGTAAACGCTTTGCCAATGTTCCAAGGACTACATTTGTCTTTATCACTGATTAGATCTCTAAAGTGCTGTATTTTACGGACACCAGATAGAATTACAGAATGAAATGACGGGACTTTGTGTCTAAGTTGATATTGACCTCTCAAAAGTGATAAAAAATTAATAAAAATGATCGGATTTACTTTGAAGGCATCTATTTCATCAATGATTAAAATGAGTGGTTTTGTTGATGTTTGACAAATTGAATTTATTTTTTCAAGAAATTCTGAAAATACAACTTTTCCTTTATTTAATAGTTGTTGTATTGGTTTGATTAATTTTTCATCGGGATTGTCGTTAAAGATTTTATATGATTGTATGAAATAATATATAAATTGATTTATAAACACTTCATCGGATTGGAAGAAACTTTGGTCAATTTGTTGTAAATCAACAAAAAAAATTAAGTATTCTGATTTCAAATATTCTGCTAAAGCGAAAAGAGTTGTAGTCTTGCCTGTTTGCCTGCTTCTATTTATAACAAAAAATTCTTTTTTATCGATAAACTTTTCTTTTATAGCTTTCAATCGATTATCTATATTAACCATGTAATGTTCAGCACAATTACAAGCTCCTCCGTTTTGAAATTTCAAACATGCTTTTGTAGGAATATTTATAACTTTTTCATTTCTTTTATAGTTTTTAAGTTCATTAACTCCGTCAAGATTTTGAATAATATGTTGAACTACAGAAAATGAAAGTCCAAAAAATTCAGGCCCTGTTAATAAAATGTTTTTTCCAAAACTTTTATAAAATTTAATGCATGCTTTAGTTGGTTCTGAATCTTCGAAAAATACTGATTTATCATTTTCCATTTCAATTCTAAAAAGAGGTTTATGATGAATATCTTCATTTATTTTTAATAAATACCAAACTTTTTCTTTTGGATTTACTACTGATATTTCAAGTCGTTTGGCTGTGTAACCTAGAGGATATATGTATTTTTCTGTATGAAAGCCTTTTTCTTGAACAATTGTACCAATTGCTAAAATTGTAAAATTGCCATCTATTTGCAATGGAAATTTTGGTTCATTTTGAAGAACCTGTTCTGCTTTAAGAATCAAATCTTGATCTTTTGAATTATTATTTTTTACTTGTTCAAAATTGACTGAATCAGAATTTGTCATTTCCACTTTTTCTGTTATTTTTTTGGGCACAGAAAAATGAATTTCATATTTATCAGTTTTATTGTCGCTGTTAATATTCAAATGATAAAAACTGGCGTTATTTTTGATATTGAAATTTTGAATGATTTCTGCTTCTTGTTTTTCGTCTATTTCGTTGTCATAAAAAATAATTGTATCTGCACAACTCAAATTAATTCCTTTAAAAATATTTTTAAATTCAATTAATAATATGCAAACATTAGAATCTATAGAATTAAATGTATTAATTGTTTCCTGCCTTTTTTCTCCACGAATTGAATCATCTAATTTGAAGCATTCGTATTTTTTGTCATCCCAATAATTCTTAATAATATCTAGTACAAGTTTATTTTTGGACAAGATGATAATTCTTTTCTTATTTATAAATAATTCTTTTAAAGCAATCATTTTCACTGAAAAAACAAATTCTTCGGTAGATGAGAGAGCATCTGACATGCGATAAATTAAAAGGGAATGTTCATATGATTTAGTAATATTATCATCACGGATTCTTTCAAGTTGACTTTTATTTGAGGAATTAATTTCATCAGACTTTTGGCAATTGATAATTTTGCAAGTAACATAATTCATGCTCTCGTTAGTATTTTGGAGATCATCACTTTTTGTAGAAGATGAAGCTGCCGAAAACTCCATATAAAAAATTTTTTTGGATAAAAATAGTTTAATTCACAAATATCTTGTTATAATAAATTCTTATCTTAATATTTAAATATTTAAATTATTTAGTATTTATAATATATATTATAAATAAAATATATTCAATACAAATACTATTTTATTAAAGATATTAGCATTTTTATTTTTTTGTCAAAATAATATTTGTTTATCTTGGCTCAAAAATAATTTCATGGAGATAACTCTATTTATTTCATTTTTAGTATATTTATAATAAACATATATTCGTCGGATACAGTTAGAAAAAGATTTCACAATTTTTATTTTTATCTTTGTATATTTCAAATTAATAAAATTACTAAAAAGAAATATAGATATAATCCATAATAAATAATTAATAAAATACATTTTTTCATCTTTAATAATGCAATTGATTAAATGAAAAAATGCGTAAAAACATTGAGCACATCATTGAAATTGCTGCCAACAATTTGTATCGAATTGAAATTCAATACAACATTGCGAATTTCTTCCATATATTAATATCTAAAGTTCCTACTTTGAAAGGTTTGAAGCATCTTAATTTCCCAAGACTTCCTTCTCGAGATGAAAATAAAGATAAAGATCGAAATAAGTCTTCCATATATTATTTTCTAAAGTTCCTACTTTGAAAGCATCTTAATTTCCCATAATAAACTTTCGATCACTTCTGAAACTCGGAGATGAAAATAAAGATGAAAGTGCAGATAATTCATAAAAATGTTTTGAGACTTATTAGTTCGTTTGCTTATTCAATGTTTGAAAATTCGGCTACAGAAGTCAAAGAAGAACTTGACATTGCACAGAAACATGAATATTTTGAGGACATTGTTCGTAATTTCACACTTAATGCGACATTAAAGCAAGTCGAAACGATTTCAAAAGCATTTGAAAAACAAATTGAATTAATAAAACATAATTCAGTGATGCTTAGTTACTTGGCACAAATATAGGCATCGCTGAATTATGTTTTCTTAATTCAATTAAAAACAATCAGTATTACCACCAAATTTAAAGATTGTCATTGATGTGATTTCCCCTTTTACAAAAGATGAAGACAGAAAAAATTAGAATGGCTGCGTGGGAATCTATTTCTTCATCATTACGAACAAGTGATTGTATTTGAAATTTTACAGTTCAAATAAAATCAGAGAAAATTAAAGAGAATTTATTTGAAAATACAAGAGCTGAAATCATTTGGAATCCGAAGCCTGATTTTTCGAATTTAGCATTTGAAAAGTTTGATCCAATTTATGAAAAACTTCTTATGATGAAAGATCCACATGAAATCAAAAAACCGTTATCATTTTATTTTGTAGGTGTTAATATATTCGCAGAAGATGGCTATTGACAAAGGAAATACAGTTGCAATGAATAATTATGCTAACATGCTTTCAGAAGGAGATGTCATTCCAGTTGCTAATTTCATTTTTTGAGTACTTTATTTTTTATTGCTATACTTTAGCTTTTCGGATGGCAAGCTTTATATACAGCAAGGCATCTGCCTCTACATGCTACATAACGGTATGCCTGTGATAAAATTGATTGTTTTTATAGAAGAAAGAGGAAATGCTAAATCTCATGTTTCTCAAAACAATGTATATATCGAGATATTGCAAACGAACTACACCCTTAAAGAGAAAATTTTGTGTATTTTGTGATTTTTTGGTAGATTTCATTTGAACATAAATCATCTTGGTTTGAGGCAATTCTATAATATTTTTCTGCCTCTTTTTTATTGGTAGCAATTCCGTCACCGTTTGCATTCATGCTTGCATAAGTGAGCATTGAATTAGTATCTCCGCTGTCAGCAGCAAGTCTATAATAATGGGCAGCCAATTCCTTGTTTCTTTCAATTTCATCTCCATAATAAAGCAATCTCGCATATACAGTCATCGACGGCAAGTGTCCGTTGTCTGCTGCAAGTCTATAGAACGCGCATGCCTCATCTTTATCAATGCCAATTCCATCGCCACTGAATCGCATGTCTGCGAACTTTTTCATAGCCTCTAAGCTGCCTTCTTCAGCAGCTCTTCTAAAGATTCCAGCGGCCTTTTTTTTGTCCTTTACGACAGCGTCACCTTCATAAAGCATGACTGCATAATAGTATGCGGAATCCAAGTGGCCTTGATCAGCAGCCATTTTGAAGTAAAAGGCAGCATTCCCTTTATCAACGGGGATTCCATCGCCATTGTAACACATCTGTGCAAAGTGGTATGCAGCCTCGCAGCAGCCAAAAGAAGCAGCGAGATGGAAATATTTGGCAGCCTTTTTCTTGTCTTCTTTAGTTCCAGTGACGCCGTATTTCATGAGTGCGTAAGCGTACATTGACTCCACGTGTCCTTTTGCTGCTGCAAATTTGAGCTTCATCATTGCCATTTCTTTGTTTTCTTCAACACCTTCGCCCTTGCTAAGCATGACGCCATAGAAATAGGTTGCCTCAATGCTCCCTCTTTGCGAAGCAAGTCTGAAGTAATTCACTGCTCTTTCGAGGTCTTTTTCAACACCTTTTCCATGGTAAAACGCAAGCGCCAACTCTTTCGTCGCTTCAACATGTCCTTTAAAGACGGCCGATTTCAGAAAAGATAATCCAATCCTCGGACTCTTTCTAACGCCATCACCATTGAGCAACATTTTTCCATAGAAAAAAGTAGATTCAACATCGCCTTGGTTCGAGGCAAGCCTGAAATAATGTGCGGCTTCTTCCTTGTCTTTTTCAACGCCGTCTCCTTCGTACAGCATTTTCGCATAGTGCGACATTGATTGAATATGGCCTTCCTCTGCAGCACTCCTAAAATAGTGGCATGATTTTGGCTTGTCCTCTTTATGGCCAATGCCATAAAATAACATTTCGCCATAAAGGTGAAAATAATGAACATCTTTTATGGTCAATTTTTTGACCTTCTCTGAATAATCTTTTAAATACAAAAAAAGTGATTCTTCGTAGTTTTCTACTTTTATTTTGTTTGGACCTTCAAAGTCATCGATGTGAGAATATAGCTCTAAAATTACTTGATGGATATTTGGCCTTTTTTTGGGGATATTTGATCTGCAGTTTTCAATCAATTTTAAACACCAGTTTTGTTTAGGTTTGTTGAATATTTCAATGTTTTGGGATGTTTTTTTGCCCGTAAAAAGTTCATAAGCAATGTCACCAAATATTTTGATGTCATCTTCGGGATTTTTTTTGGGAAGACATTCTGTAATTGATATTTTAGGATATAAGTTGTTATCTAAATAAATTTTGCTTGTGTCAATACTAGAAAAATTAATATTATGAAGATTAAGATATTCTATCAAAGATGCAATACCAAATAAAATGATAAAGTTTTTTGGATTTAGACTAAACAGATTTAAAAGTTGTTTTTTTGAAACATCAGCAATAAAATCTTTTAATGTGACTTTATATTTCAAATTAGCAATTATCTTTGAACTTGACAAATTTTTTATTGATAACATCGAAGGATATTTATTAAACATATTTATTTTTTCCAAATCTGATAAGAAAAAGTTATTAAAAATGTTTTTGAAATTTAAGATTTGAGAATAATTTTGTGCTTTGTGAATACCATTAGCTGATAAAATCTTTTTCTTTGCTTTTGAATGATTCTTTAGAATTTTGTTGGAGTTTTGGTGATTCATTGATACTTAAAAAAACAATAATTATGAAAATTCTGATTTTCTCAAAATTTTGTTAATGTTAATTCAAACTTATTTGCCCCTTTTTGAAAACAATTTCGATATTCACAAATTCAATTAATCAGTTATTATTAACAAAGCATTCTTTTCAAAATCTTATTCTATTAATTGTTGACTAATATAATATATAGCATTTTCCCTAAATATTATAATATATTTTTTTATAGGGTATAATGAACAATTCTTGAAATATGGAAAGGAAAATCATCCAGGAATTGTTGAAATTTAGACAATGAAAATGTCATTATTAGTAGAACTTTTTTACTTATTATTTTTAATTTATAAAATATTATAATTATATAATTTCATCAAATGATAATATTAATCAACTTTAAAAAGCATTGGATAATGTGTTACAGAAGTGTTAGGCACCAATTGTGGTTCAAGGTCGGTGAATCCCAAGTGTTTGTAAATTGCAACATTTTTTGGATCATATGTTTCGCAATAGCAAGGCCTGTTGATTGCTTTTGCATATTCAAGCATTGGCTTGACCAACTTCCGAGCAATTCCTTTTCCCTGCATTGAAGGCCTTACTGCAAAGTTGTAAAGGAAAATATCTTGATTTTGTGTTATTTGAGCTTTTCTTTTAAATGAAAAGCCTTCAACAATATCACAACGTTTAATTGAAGGCCAAAAATCAGGTAAGAACATTAATTTCCATGAGCCTGATAAAACATAATCAAAAGATGAATGTCCTACAAAGCCAGGTGGAAACCATTGTGCAAATCCGTTAACTTCTTCGGAATCTGAATACAATATTCCTTTGCTTCCGTTTATTTTAACTAAAGATTCAATTGCTATCATTACTTTTTTATCGTAACTTTTCTCATTAAAAAAATATTTATATATGGTGTAATCTTTAAAAGCTTCAAATCCACAGGAAATAAATCGATCCGCATTGCTCGGTTTCATGACACATAAACCAAATTTCTCTATATAACGGATAGCCTCTTCTTTTGAGTATGGTTTCATCATTTTTTCTAAATTATTTTTTCAATTTCGATCAAATTTTATATATTAAAATTGAATTGATATTTGGCTAAATAATGTAATAGAAACGAAATATAAAATTATAGGTGTGGCGATCGGAAGTGAAGTGTCAAAAAATTGAAATAAAACTTAAAAAATCCATAGATCATAAATTAAACCAATTAATTAAATGTTGCATCCTATATTGATTATATATTTTGAATAAAAAATAAAATTCTATGTGCGAAATTTAAGATATAAAATAAATGATTTTTTCATTCAATTATAAGACATGTTATATAAAAAATATGATTTGTTTTAAGCTTTATATAAAAAATTTATAAGCCATTCGCATATTAAACCACTTGAATATTTTTAAATAGCATAAATTTATCAGGAAAAAATATTGAAACTTACAAAATAATAAATAAAATATTATTTTTTTTATCATTTCATATAAATCAATCAAGAAATTGGAGAAAGGAATTTATAATGTTCTATAGAATAGGAATAAACAATTTTTTTTTAATTCATTATGAATAAAATATAAAAATTATTTATCCCAATTCATTCAAAACTGGCAAAAACGAATTGACTTTTGTTTTTACTCCTTTGTAAAATATTTATTTTATTTTTTTAAGCACAAGTTACTTATATTATATAATTCAAATTATCATTTCTAAATTGAATGTTCTAAAAATTATATTTTAGGGAAGCTACTTTCTTTTTTGGCGTCATATGTTTTTTCTTTAATATTGTTTACTCGAGAATCTTTACATAAGTTGGAAAAATATAATAAAGTTTCATTTTTCATTTGGAAAAAACGATTATTTTCAATTGAATTTCATATTTATTCATATCTTGGAAATGCTACATAAAATTTTAAAAATAATAATTTTATAAATATTATATTACAATTTAATCCACCAATACAAAATATCATCCAATTCTATGGATTTTTCATTTTTTCTGACACTTCACTTCCGATCGCCACACCTATATAAAATTTTAGTTTTAAAAAAGTTAAGTGTTCTCATTCCCAAACCGACGGTACTATATGTTTGTTTTCTCAATTGGGTTATTAAAAAAGAATTTTTTTATTATATTCGAAAATATATTATATATTCGAATAGATAATATCTTTTTTTAATTTCCTTCTATTATCCAAAGAGAAACACCTACAGCCTTTTGATATTAAACAAACTAGGTTTTAAATTGATGATAATAATAGGTTAAAAATGGCCAGTAATAAGGCATATCAAAAAGACAGCATTATTTTTAAAAAAAACATATTTTAAAAAGAAATCATTATCCATATAAAGCCTAGTAAATGAATAGATTTTAATTGATTAATAGTGTCTAAATGATTTTTTCTGAAAAACGAAATTTTGGAAAGTTAAGCTTTGACAATGTAATCTGTATCCAATAAATGGTAAAATTGATGGATGATTTAACTGTGATATAATTAAAGCTTCTCTATAAATGTTTTTTTTCATTTTCTTCACATTTATTTATTTATTTTTTTTTTTTTTTTTTTTTTTTTTGATATTTTTGCTGAATAAATCTCTTTTGTTTTCTTTGATTAAACGATGTATACTTCTCCATAAAGACCTCCACCGATTAATTTAATTTTTTTCATAATCTTGAGGATTCAAATAATCTACATTAAGTTCATTTATGCCTTCTTCAGATTTTTTTTCTTCAAAATATATATTATATTTATCAAATTTGTCTCTTTTTTGACTAACAAATTCTTCAAATTAGATAAATTTGTCTGCGTTTTCAAAATATTTGTCATATTCATCAATCAATCTAACGTATTCATAATAAATATCTTTATCTGCAGTAACATTCTTGAAAAGCTTCATATAAAAGATTATTATTGAATACATCGAGAACAATTTCATGATTAAAATATTTGTTTGATATTTTAATATATTCGCTGTGATACTCAAGTGCAAATTTTAATATCTTCTTGGCTAATTTGAGGTTCTAACTCGGAGTTATATCCGACCAGAACAAAAGGTATTTGACCAAATTTTTCAAAAAGTGAATTATAAGTATATCTTGCTTTTTCAAATGATTTTTTATCTGTTAAATCATACATAATAGTAGCACAATGTTAAGCAGGATAATATGTTTTCATAATATACTGAAAAGATTCTGATTCAGATGGTTCCCAAAAATTCACAGGAATTGACATTCCAGCAATATCCAAGTATTTTATATAAGGCGAATGAGCAACTGCATTTACTCCGACAATATTTTTTATAAAAGCTACTAAGTGATTGCTTAAATAAACAATTCTCTAACTGAGAAAATGACTATTTATTTGTTTTAGTTATAATTTTTTTTCCGCGACTATTTGTCCTTTATTGATAATTATTGTTTAGTGCTTTGATCAAAAACTTGCTCAATTGCAATGCACAAATTAGAGCTCATTTATAAATATATGCCAATTTAAAGATTGTTTTTTTTCATAAAATGATGTTCATTAAAACAAATGTTACTTTTTTCTTACCATATTTTTACTAGAGAAAATTAATAAAATTTTATTTATTCAAAGTAGAAAATTCAGATGAAATTTCAACATTTGTTATATTCATTTGTTTCTAAAAGTCACCAAATGTATAATAGTTATCTAAAAATGCGTAACTTGACATAAGAGCATATACATATGCAGATTTGATTTGGTATTCATATTCTTTGTGAAGGTAAATAAAACGACCAATCCAGACTTCTTTTTCATGAAGATCTTTCACATTTTCAAGTTGCGGCAAATAATCCATTATTACTGAATTTTCATTAATCAAGCAATGGATGCAAGCATTTCCTTGTGAATAATTATTATTTTTATCAAAATTGAGACCAATTTCTTCTAATTTCTTATTAAAGAATTCATAAAAAATGCTCCATATTATTTCTGTCCATTTTTTCGTTCGAACATCATATCTTTCTCGTAAATGATATACTTCTATTTCTGATAAATCAAGGGCTTCTTCAATTATTTTTGTATATTTTGGGTTTTGTATTAATTGTGCATCTTTGTTATCATCATCATCATCACCAAATTCATTACGATAATTTCCAACTTTAACTGAGGTGTTAGATGGAGAATTTGGTGGAGAATAGTCATTATCTTTAATATTTTCTTCTTCTTTTGATAAGTTGTCAGAATGTTTTGGATAAAATCTTTCTTTAAATCTATCGGTTGGACTGACAGTAAATCGAATAGCTGAGCATAATGCCATAAATTCTCCATCTGTTGGATCACACCAATCACTTTGATCAGAAAATTTTTCTACATATTTTGGGATTTGTTCAACAATTGGATCAATTTCAACTTTATCGTTGAATCGTGCTTCTAATACAGAATACACAAGACGGACAAGATTGTTATGCATATCATCATTTACAACTATTTTATAAGCTAAATCAGGCTTAGAGATAGAAAGATTATTTATTAGATCATTTAAATTATTTATTATGGAATTAATATAAACATTGTTTTCATCATTTGGACTAAAGAATAATTGAATATCATTTATATCTGTGGAAGAAGTGTATTTTAATTCTATTATCTTTTCAATATTGGAATGTAAAAATGTTGTTGTAGTTAACACAAATTCATCAATAAATGATGAAATTGATTGCTTAATAAAAGTTTCGAGAATAGTACCAATGCTAAATTCAAGAACATTTTTGCAATCACTTATTTCTTCACACTCAAATATAAAAGAATTAAGAGGAGGGAAAGGATTTGTGAAAAAAGGATGTGATAAAAAATCAGAAACATTATTCTTGGAATTTGAGAATTTGCTCAATATATCGATATTATTTATAATATATATTTTAAGATCAGAGTAAAGAGATAAATTAGAAAGCTGAATTCGAAATTGCTCTGAATAAAAATAATTTGATTCGAATAATGAAGAAGAATTTGGTAGTTTTTTAAATTCTTCTGAATTCTTTGTTGGCTCAACTGATTTGAAATTTTTAATGAAAGTAGCTAAACTTAATTTATAAGATGAATAAGAATGGCTATCAAAAAAGATAAATGGCAAACAAAATAGAGGGAAAGGCTTCAATTTTCGAGTCATTGAGTCAAAAAAAATTTGAATTGAATCTGGTGGGATTTCATTTACTTTTTTAAGAAACATATTGAAATAAGTGGCGGATTTTTTATATTTATTAGATACTTTACAAAAACTTACAATATAATAATATTGATAAAATAATTGTAAAAAGTTGTATGTTTTTTGAAGACATTCGAAAATGTTATTAGTACAAAATTGTAGAATATCTGCCAAAGAATTGAAAGTGTTTAATTTTTCTTCAATTTTATTGAATTTTTCTTCTTCTAACAATTCTGAAAAAATCTTTTGTATTATTTTAACATCTGTTTCTGGATTTGCATCTAAATTATCATGATACTTTAATAATAAATATGAATAAATTGACGAAAATACGAAAAAATTGCTAGGTAAAATATTTAAAATAGATGATTCTAAATCAAGAAACATTTTTTGAAGATTGAATTCAGGAGATTTTTTTAATTCATGTAAATCATTTAATTTTTCTGATTTCTTTTTGTCTTCATCAGGTACTGTAACACTATAATACTGATCAATTAAATTATCCGAAAAAAGTTCATTTAAGAATAGTACTGTTGATTCATCTGAAGCATTTGTGCATTTTTCTAATTTTTTTGATTGCAAGAAATCTCGAGCGTATTCTAATTCTTTGATTGAAAATAAATAAAGTGAATTCGATGGTTCTTTCAAAATTAAAAGCAAATTTTTAGCAAATAAGTATCTTATTTTTGAGGAGATGACAACAGAAAAAAATGTTGTGAATTCAAAGCGACCTTTATTAATTGAAGCCTCCATTGAATGAGTTTGAAAAACCAAATTCGCAAATTTCAAAACTTTTAAAAAATTTTCATTATTAAGTTTTAAATCAAAAGGAAAAGCATCAGTATTTGGAAAAATCGATAGTAAAATGAAATTAATTAACAAATTAGAAGGAATTATAGATAAGCCACAAGAGAAGTTAAGTTTTGGGAAATAATGCTCTTTTTGAAACTTGGAGAGATAATCACGTACAAAATGAGTAAGAAACCTCACGGCGGCAATTTTATTAGGTAATGAAGGAGAAGGGTTAAAAAAGTAATCAGTCTTATCCTCTTTAGAATGATTGTGATATTTTGGAGAAAGAAGAAGTAGTTGTGCATCACCAGTTGGTTTTTCAAATTTCGGATATATATAAGAAGGAAAAAAATAAAAAAATTTGGTTGTTGGATTATAATAAGTATTCTTTTCTAAATAGGGAAAATGAATATTATGCTTACCATAAATAAAAAAAGCATTTCTAATAAAATAAGCAAAAGTTGGTGTATTTGGAAAAACTTTTGTAATGGAATTAGTAATAATAGATGGATAACTTAATGATGTTTTATCAAGACTTGTACTTGTAATAAACTCTACATTTGATTTACAATCAAAAAAAACTAAATTATTGCTAAAATATTGGTAAAAAAAATTTGCAATATGCTCATATAATATCATTTTTTCTTTTGTTGTTTTAATAATAGTATTTTTCTTTTTGGAAACATCAAAAACTTGTTTTTCAATGTTGAAAAAGAGTTCATAATTATCTATTGTAAAAATATGATAATACTTTAGAAATTGCTTATCCGTTTCGGAAGTAAATGAATAATAAGAATCGAACATTAATAAATTGGCAATATTCTTTATATTATTGTTTTGTAAATATGTAATAAAAGAATCTAAATCTGAAAATCTATTTGTCACATTTAATAATTTAATGCATTTATCAATGTCAAAATTTGAATTATTTATTAGCTTGTTAAAAAAATCTTTATCGATTGGTGTTAAAAAATATTCTTTCTGCTCTTGATCTTGATTTTGATTTTGTTTATCGATTGCATTTAAAATTTCGACAATAACATTATAAAAAGATTCCTCTAATAAAGTGTTAGATAATTGTGAAATGAAATTGATACATTCTGGTAAAAAAGTTGAGATGTTATTCTTAAATACTTTAAACATTTTTGATTGAAATAATGCAAAATAATAAAAGTTTGCGATGTCTGATATTTGAATTTTCAAATTATATTCCTGTACGTATGTAAAAAGAGTTTGATTTTTTTGAAATAAATCAATGATACTACCACTATTACAGCTATCATCATAAATCAAAAAATTTTTATTAGATTTGGAAACTAGATTTAATAATCGAATATGAGGTAATTTATTGAAGTGATAAAGCGATCCATGGTCTTGGAGAATAATTAGTATATTTTTTGAAGAATCTTTAAAAATACGATCTCCTAAAAATTGAAAAAGATCATTTAAATCTAGAAATAATTTAAATTTGATATTTTGATCGGCGCTAATAGTATAGAAATCTTCTTTTTCAGATTGATAATAAGCTTTATTATTAGTGTGATTTAAATTTGTATAATCTTTCTTTTGGCCAATACCCAGAATTTGAAGATTTTTATCAGGTAAATCAAAAAATAATCGAGAAATTGAATTGATCAATAATGAAGTAGAAATAGGGAAATAACTACCAATTCGACTTGAATCAAAATATTGATTAGGAGGGCTGCCAATAACAAAATATATAGATAATCCTGGTGGTTGCATTTAAAAGAAAAACTTTGTTTTTTGAATTAAAATCTTTATTTTTTGAATAAAAATCTTTATTTTTTGATTTCAAATTTGAAATCATTTTATCTTTTTTATAAAAAATTTTAATTGCATTATTCTTCATTAATAATATATTAAATAATTATTATAATATAAATATAATTTTAAGAAATGAATTTTTATTTAAAATATAAAGATATTATTATTTTAAATTGAGATTGAGGTAATGTTTTATTTTCAGTCTTTTTAGTAAAGTTAAAATAATACTCAAAATATAAAGATATTATTATTTTAAATTGAGATGGAGGTAATATATTATTACTTTAATATCATGTTTTTTAACAGTTAATTCAAAGATATTTATGTTCTTTAGTTTAACTTTTTCTGTATAATTATAAACTAAAGAACATAAATTTGAATTAACCAAATTCAAAAATCATCATATATATATTTTATTTATATCTTCGGGAAAATATATGATAGCAAGTATTAAGTTCTTTTTATATAATTTAAAGGACTAATATACAACAAATTTGCATATGAAAAAACAAGTTTTTTTCCACCAACTATATTATTTTTATAATATAAATATAATTTTAAGGGGAACTTTTTTTAGCCCCCAAAAATTGAAAGGAAAAATGGGGGAAAAAATGTAAAAAAGTGTTTTTTAGCCCCCACTTTTTTGAAAACTTTTTCAATTGAAAATAATCGTAAATTTAATTCAAAAAAAGAGCAAAAAAAGCATATTAAAATAAAATAAATGCAAAAAAAAAGGAAGTTATATGTTAAAAAACATATAAAGATAAAAATAAAACGAAAAATTCTAAAAAACTTCAATAATTCTTGATGATTACTCTATTAAGATAAACTATTAAATGATAGATAGAATAAAAAGGGAAAGAATCATTAACTCATACTGGAAATTATATATTATCTCAAAAAAAGCAATAAAGCTGGTGTTTATATTAACATGAATAAATTATTATATTTCATATTCATTATAAAAATATGAAAGTATAATGTCTGGTTTAAGTTTAAGATCATTTTGGGCAAAAAGGAAATGCTGCTGCGTTAAATAATTTAATTAAATTGATACTAAATAAGAATTAGTGTGTTTCTTTTATTACCAAAAATTTTGTGAGAATATATGGTTGTAATAGAAACTTTTTGAAAACACTCTGACCATATAAACTATCAAAAATATATAAAAAAAAATCGTTTAGCAAAAGCAAAATAAAGTCGTTTAGTTTTTTTTAATTAACAACAAAAATAATTAATAATAGAGAAATTCTTTGGTGAATAAAATAATAAACGGTATTCGAAAATAATTACACATATATTTAGAAACGAAATGTGTTTATTTTCTCAATTGGGTTATTAAAAAAGAATTTTTTTATTTAATATTATTTTTTTCAAAATAATATTTTTAAAAAAAATATCTTCGAATATAATATCTTTTTTAATTTCCTTCTATTATCCAAAGAGAAACTCCTACAACCTTTTAATATTAAACAAACTAGGTTTTAAATTGATGATAATAATAGGTTAAAAATGGCCAGTAATAAGACATATCAAAAAGACAGCATTTAAAAAAAAAAAAAAAAAAAACATATTTTAAAAAGTGATCATTATCCATATAAAGCCTAGTAAATGAATAGATTTGAATTGATTAATAGTGTCTAAATGATTTTTTCAGAAAAAGAAAATTTTGGAAAGATAAATTTTGACAATGTAATCTGACAAAACTTTGACAAACTGAAAAAGTTTCGAATATAGAATCATAGCTCATTTTTAAATTCCACGACCAAAGATTAAATCCCAAAACCTAGTTGGTGATCCAAAAGAAACATTACAGAATGCAATAAAAGACACACTAAATAGCAAACAATCCGATCTTCAATTATCCACGATACATAAAGCTTGCTCAGAGCTAGTTGGCAAGGAGCAGTATGATCTCATTTTTAATATTCTTACTGAGTCATTAAAAGCTCATTTTAGCAATTGGCATGATCAACTTTCGTCAGTTGCTGGTGATCCATTATTAACCAAATTATGTGATCAATATGAAGATTTCAAAACTTATTGCCTATTGTTTCCCAGATTTTATATGTCGTTTGATAGACATTTTAAAAAAGAGGAACCTGAAAAAACGCTTAATCATATCCGCAAATTATTTATTCAGATCATCTTATCGGACACCAATCTCTTCAAAAAAGCAGCAACACCAAGTATTATTAAAGTAATTTTCAACGTGCAAAACAAATCAGATAATGAAATGAGCAAATCAGATATTGAAATGAGCAATGTCAAATTATTGCTTGAAATGTATTATTCATTCAAAGACGAATCATTTGGTTCTGAGATATTCAGCCATTTCATTGACAATTTACAAGAACAAGAAGCAGAATTTTATGAAAGATTCTTTTCAATTAATTTCTATAGTAATCCATTCTCAAAGTATCTTACTACCGTATCTGATCAATACAAGAAAGAAGAGCATATTTTTACAAAAATATTCCAACCAAAAGAAGTCAGAGAATTTTTAAGTAATTTTATTTTTTCTTTGTTAATATCAAAACAAGACGAATTCTTAAATGGTCCCGAACCAGGAATTGCACAAGCATTGGCATCAGAGGATCAACTTTCATTGAGATGGTTCGTTGAAACATATCAATTATTCGACATTGATCTTAAGCCCATTTATTCTACATGTGCGTGTTATATCATGAATGCCATGCTGAAAAGAACGCAAGAATTTCCATATGAAGGGAATGAAATCAAGAAATTTAATGCCAGTGAACAAATTGGAAAATTGATTGATTCAGCAATAAAACTGTCTGATCCATACATGAAACTATTCACTAGCAAAGAATCCAAAAACCAATTGGAAGATTCAATTAAGCTTGCCTGGAATGATGAAAAGTTTAACATTACTGTTAACTTCAACGATTACATTGACGCTTTTATCAAAAGTAATATAGAAGATGAATCAAAAGATAAACAATTAGCTATTATAGCACGTTTTTATAGATATTTAAGTGACAAAACGCAATTCAATAATATTTATGAATCAGCTTTTATTCGCAGACTCATAAAAATGAGAGAAAGAGTTTTCATTAAAGAATTACCAGTAATTAATGCAATCAAGAAAGTATCAACAAATTTCATGCTTAATTATGATGCTTATAAAAAGCAATTTAAAGATTGTGAAATAATTCGAAGTGACTTTGAACAATTATCTGAAGATAATGGAAAGAATAAGTATGTTAAAATTGAGCCAATGATCTTTGATCGAAGCATTTTCCCATTACCAAATGAAGAAGAGACCAACATTCCTGTTCAAGTTACTGAAACAAATAAAGCATTCATTGATTTCTTTTCAGAAAAATTCAAACAACGAACACTTTCTCTTGTTTGGTCAGGATCAACAGTACAATTAACTCTGAAATTCGCTAGGAATAATTATACAGTTATAACTGATCTTCCTTGTGGTACTCTTATTTTAGCATTAAATGAAAAATCAATGAAATTTTCCGAAATCACTAATCTCTTACAAAATAAAGCAATAGCCGCCAAAGTTGTTAAAAAATTAAGCGAAGCAAGCCATAAATTGCTCAAAAGAGAAAAGGACAAATCAGCTCCAGAGGGATCTAAATCTCTCTCTGATAATGACGTGTTTTCACTTAATCCTAATTTTTATCATAAGCTCGCATGTGTTGTTATTCCTCCAATTGGTTCTGAAAGAAAAGCTGCTCTTGATCTCGCAATGGTGACCGATAGAAAAGAAAAATGTGATTCAATTAATGCTGCTATCGTTCGTTTACTTAAGCAGAATAAAAAATACGAAATGGGAAAACTAGAACGTGAAGTTATTGCATTACTTAGTGATAATTTTACTTGCCCAGCAGAAAATGTTAGACGTAGAGTAGTAGAATTAGAAGGATCTTTCGTTAGAAGAGAAATTATTAATGGTGAAACAATTATATTTTACAATCAATAAAGAAAAAAAAATATCTTTTGTAATTTGTAACATTTTAGCTTTTTATTTCCTGAATATTTGCTCGTTGTTTGAATCTTTCAATTATTGCTTTGTGTGTTTCATTAACTTTTTTTTCATAACATCTCAATAACCTCAGAACACTATTGAATGATATTCTGAAGTTTATTTTACTTTAGTATAGAATTATAGAATTATTTGAATAATAGTAAAAATAATTAACTCAGAATATTCTAAGCAATTGAATTTCTTCATACAAAATATTGATAAGATTGAATAAAGGGTAAAATATTAGGGTAAAAAAAAAGTGAGGCCAACGAAAGCTTTCACATCTAACTCAAAGTACAGTTATATTGGAAATTATATATTCTAATATTAATATATATATTAAAATTAATTACTAATGCATCTCATGATTACTTTTATTTTATTTTAAATAATTAGATATTTTTATTTTTTAAAAATTGAATTAATTTGAATGAAATATAAAAATAATATTTTTCTTATTTCTCAATAATCTTCAAATATTATAAATTTAAAATCAAAATATATTTTTATATATTCATTCATAAAATAAACAATTATATTAAGAATAAAAATCATTGGATTTTTTTTATTCACATAGTAAATCATCTTAAATTAAATAACTTTTTTACGGAATAAGATCTGAATGTTTATAATAAAACAATTTTTTGTGTTTTGAAAGCAAAAAACAAATAAATTAAAATTTTCTTAATTGGTTGAAATTATCATAAGACGGGAAAAATCAAATATGTTTAAAGCATTAATGGAGTATAATTGATATATATAATCAATTATTGTAATTTGTTTGCGATTTTAATTTAAATGTAAAGCTATATAAATCGCAATATGATAACAGTCAAACGAATCATGATTTTGATTTTTAATTATAAATATACTATAAGTATATAATATTTCACCTCTAATTATGGAATGAAATATTTTAATTTGATGGAACTCATGATATGAATCTCTCCATAATGTAATTATTTCAACGTTACTTTTAGAAATCAATATATTTAAATCATGTATGTTGCATATATAGATTTTAATTACAAAATAAATCTTTTTTTGAAAGAATCAAGGCCATTTTTGTTTTTTAGATCGGCTTTATTTTGCCATTATTGAAATAAAATACATATTTCTCAATAATTTGTGTTAGGATTTAAATATTAATTATTTTATTAGTTCTATTTTTATTTTATAAATATAAATAAAGAATTAATTAATAAAAGGATGTGCCAATTTTTAGATATTTTCTTTTTAAAATGCTCTTAAAAAATTTTTTGTATCAAAGGTATCTCAACGAAAAACAAAATTATTTAAAAAACGATTGCTTAAATATTGCATATTTATATACCAAGTAATTAAAACTCATATTTAATTCAGGATATATCTCATTTTAGCAGATCAGATATTATGGATATTGATGCATTGACCAAAATAAAACAAAATATTATTAACAATATTTAATACAAATATTAAATAAATAGTTATTATTTGTAAATGTACTTATTTTAATGAGATAAATGGAAAATAATAGAAAATTCTAAATTCATTCAATTTCGTTGGCCTCCCTTTGTAAAAAAATAAAAAGCAAATCTCAGTACATTAAAAAAGAATTGAATAAATTTATTGAAATATAATTCTGAGAATTTCAATGCTTATAATCAAAAAGTTGTAAGTGTTCTGAGGTTATTGATAGTGTTCTGAGGTTATTTTACTTACTGTAATTTTATCTCAAATTGTCAAATCAATTGATTGTTATTTTACAGTGGATAGCGATTTTTCGTTTAAAAGCATTGACACAGGAAAAAGTAGAATGTCTAAGAAAAAGAAAATTCTTATTGGCGCGAATGCAGTCCGACTTTCGCATTACCAACAGAACGAGACCGTTTATGAATATTGTGACAAAAACGGTTTGATCGTCATTTGTGAAGTTCCTTTTATTTCAATTTTTCTGAACACCACACAATCTGAATTGAATCTACTCAACCAATTAACTGAGATGGTCAAGCAGAACTTCAACCACCCCTACGTGGCTCTCTGGGGAATCATGAACGAAGTCGGAATGAAAGGCGAATCTGAAGACGAATACGTCTTAGTTCGCAAGCTCAACGAAAGAGCAAAAAGCCTTGATGAAAGCCGACAAACGTACGGAGCAATGCTCATTGCAACACCGCCAACAAGTCCACTGAACAAGATGCCAGATGTCATCGGATTCAACCTCTACGGAGGCTGGTATGTTGGCACTGTTGAATTCAATGGTCATATGATTGATGCCATTCAAAAAGTGGAAGGGAATAAACCGCTGTCTCTCACTGAATACGGCGCTGAAGCCATATTGAAATATCACAGCGATCAGCTTGTTTCTCACGATTATTCTGAAGAGTACCAATTGATCTTTCACCAAAAGTTCTATAAAATAATTGAAGAGAAGGATTTGTGGGGCTCCTTCGTGTGGAACATGTTCGACTTCGCTTCTGATCTTCGTGACGAAGGTGGCGTTAAAGGCATGAACAACAAAGGCTTGGTTTCATACGATAGAAAGATCAAGAAAGAATCTTTCTATTTCTATAAATCAGTCTGGAATAATCAAGACAAGTTCGTCCATGTTTGTGGCACAAGATTCCATGATCGTGCTACAGATGACATCAACGTTACAATCATAACCGGAAAAGCAGCTCTGAAAAGTGATCTTTCAATTTATTTGAATAACAAACTAATTCAAAAAATTGACAATAATAATGAAAATTTGATCGTTGTGAGAGTTTTCTTGGAAGATGGTAAAAATGTGGTTAAAGCGGTTATTTCGGATCCTTCCTCAAAAAGTGAAATTGATACAGATTCAGTTGAATTTGAAAAAGTTAAGGAGCCAAATCCTGATTATATGTTTTTGAATGTAACTGAAATTGAAACTAAATATCCGCGTCCTGAAGGAAATTACTCTGTTTATGATTCGTTTGGCGATCTTCAGAAGTCACCTCAGGCTTGGGCGATCGTCTCACAAATGTTCGCTGACTTTGATATTGATTCTTTTCTGCCATTGATTCAAAATGAAAGATTTGTTGATCTTCTTATTTCTACTGGTATGGTGAGTGACACTGTTATAATGATGTTTGCTATGCAGCTTGCACAAATACCAAAGGTTAATTCATTGATTACTTAATGTAAACTAAGATAATGAAAATATCTGTTCTTTATTGTTTAACTTCTTTATGATTAAAATATTTTTAAATTGATATTTGGAATTATTGAATGAATTTAAAAATTTACAATATTTTTCATTTATCTCATTAATTTTAAATTTTTTTAAATTGATATTTGGAATTTCCGGCTTCTCATTTTATTTAACATAAAATAAGCAATTTAAGTCGAACTTTATTTTAAATCTTAACAATTGTTTAAATACTTTCTTCTTATTGGTTTAGAATGTATTCCGTGTAATTATCTTATGAAAACCTTTGATCATTTGAAATTATAATAAATCCCAGAGATTGTTTTTCAGATCAAACTCGAGTTATATTGAATGAAAATTTTATGAAAAGTGAAAAATTCAACTAAAAATCATATCATAATGAATTTGTGATTAGATGTAAAAAAATTGAGAGCTGTATTAAATAACCTGGAAATGCCTAAATATATTACATAAGAGTTAATTTTTTATATAATTTTAATTTTATAAACATGACATATGTAAATCGATAAAAAGATATTTTCATTCAAATTTAATCAACTTAAATCTCATTCAAATTTCATTATTAATATCAAAATTTGAATTTTATTGGATTTTTATAATAAGATTTATGTTTTAAATTTTTATGTATTTATATGATATAAAAAGAATAAACAAAATATTTTATAAAAACAAAGACTTTTTTTGGAGATAAATGTATTTTATATCGATAATGAAATTGAATAATTTATTTTAGTTTGTATACTTTATAAAATCTTTAATTTCCAGACGAAATGAGTTCATCAAAATCAAGCAATTTTAAAAAAATACGAGATGTTCAAATTCCAGGAAATATCAGACACATTACTCTCCTTGAAACCGATACTAATATAGTATATTCACAATTTATTTTTAAAAAATCTTTTGAATCACAGCAAGATAAGAATGAATTTCTTGCCAAGATGTCAAAAATAGCAGAATTATCAATGCATCCAGCACTTTTGCACATTAAAAAAATTGATATCTTAAATCCATCACCAACAATTCTTACTGAATATCAATCAAATGGTACATTATCAAATGTAATCTTGAACTCATCTGGTCCCGATTCACAATATTCTCAATTCAACGGCACCAAGAAATTAATCGTAATATTAGGAATTGCGTTAAGCATGCAATTTTACTATTTGAACTACGCCGAACATGGGAATCTAACACCAGACAATATTTTTTTAGATGACCATTTTTATCCACATGTGCTCAACATAGAAAAAATTGGCGTTTTTTCTGAAGGACAAAAATGGATCGTAAGAAAGAAGCGCCAATCAGCCGATGTATCGAACTTTGCGTTGATTATATATGAACTAATCACGAATGATCGACAGAGTTATCCAAAAGGTGATAAATATCCAGATCTCAGAAAAATTGAATCGAAGTGGCTACGAATATTTCTAATGAAATGTTTGTCTGATGATTCATCACGAAAACCGATTTTTGAGAACATATTTAATGAACTTTTTAAGAACAAAAGCGGTTATCAGCACTTGTTAGGAGCGATTGATGAAGAAGAAGTGAGTGAGTACATTAAAATGGTCAATGATTATTCTTACAATTTCTCAGAAAAAGTGAAAGAAAAAGCAGATCAGGGCGACATTGAATCAAGCTCTCTTTACGGCGACATTCTTTATATTGGTGTTGGTGTTGAATCGAATATGGAAGAAGCTGCTGTCTACTACAAGAAGGCAGCAGATAAAGGGAAGACAAGAAGCATGTATAATTATGGCTTGATGCTTACAAATGGAGATGGAATTCAAATGGACAAAAGTGAAGCCGCCAAATATTTCAAAATGGCAGCCGATTTGGGCGTCCCTATTGCGATGAATAACTATGGAATTGCGTTGGAATTTGGCGAAGGAGTTCCTCAGAATGTCGAAGAAAGTGTTCGTTATTATAAAATGGCTGCTGATTTGGAAAATCCAGTTTCACTGTGTAATTACGCAATGATGTTGAAGTTTGGAAAAGGCATCGATATGAATAAGGAAGAAGCTTTGAAATACTTCAAAATTGCTGCTGACAACGGCGTCCATCGAGCTATGTATAATTATTCTGATATGTTGATCGAAGGAGACGGAATTGATAAAAATGTAAAAGAAGGTTTGTCTTACTTGAAAATGGCTGCTGATCAGGGCTACACTGACGCTATCTTTTACTACGCAAGCTGTTTGTATGATGGTATTGAAACCGATCAAAATTTGATCGAAGCTGCTTCGTATTTCAAATTTGGAGCTGAGTTGGATGATCCTGATTCAATGCTAATGTATGGTCGAATGCTCTTCTTCGGAGATGGAGTGGAAATGAACAAATTCAAGGCAACTTCATATGTGAAAATGGCTGCTTACGCTGGAAACGAAGATGCAAATGAATTATATAAAGAAATAAGTGAAGTGTTTCGTTTTTCTTATTAATGAAAAATAAGAAAACGAATGATCTATAACTAAGTTTGTGGTTATTCTTTATAGATGTGGTCTTAAAAGCTTTTATAAAAGTATGAAATTTTTTTTTTTTTTTTTTTTTTTTTTTTTAAATAAAATTATTACATTGATGGCAAGCATCATAAATTCATTTATAAGTATGTAATTGTAATAATTGACAATATATAATATTACAATTACAAAGATCTATGCAAGTTATAATTGTAATATTGATTTCATCATTCAGTGAATCTGTTTTCACTTCAAATTTGGATTTGTTATAATAATTTATGAAATAGAAGTTTTAACAAAATGAGACCAATATTTTTATAAATATAAAAACTCATTAATCAATAATTTTATTTTGTTTCATAATGTTAAAAATAATAAGGCTTGTCATTTTGAAAATCGATATCAAAAATGCAACTTTTTAACGTCTGATATTCAATTATTAATTAAAAAATCTTATATAAAGATTATCGATTATTAATGATATCAGACATGAAATATGAAAATAATTGTAAGCTTGAAATTGATCTCAAATATATATTTATATTTTTTAATGATTCGTATTCTCTTTTAAAAATATATAAAAATTAATAATTGAATTTATTTATGTTTCTTTTAAGATTAAAATCAAAAAAAAAATACATTCTTTTTATTGAGGGATTGGTTTCTTACATAAGTTTAATTGAAAACTTCTATCTCTGAAATCGATCTCGAATATAAATAAAGTTTGTTAAAAAAATTGAAAGATTGACAACGGTTATTATCTGTGGCAAGCTATCAAAAAGTTTAAAAAGGACTTTAATTTAACAGGGCACAAAAACCTAGCTGGGGTTTGAATTTTCATCAATTTCAAACAATTGTTTCACCAAAAAATTGAATACTTTTCTATCATTTAAAATTTCAATTCATGCAAAAAATTTGAATACTTTACCTCATAAAATATTTCATGCCAAAAATTTTGAATCAAAATTTGGGCTTGCCAAGTATCTTATCAAAATTTATCATTTTTTTTTAAGTTCATTGTTTGAATGCAACAATCCATTCATAACTTTCAAAATTTATTAAAAACAAAAAGAATCGATATATCGAATAAATATTTAAAGGAAATTCTATATAAATTCGATTTTATTTTTTACCAAGATATTCTTCAAGCAGAAGAAAAAATAAAACAGAATGAAAACAAATCCAAAATTATCATTATTGATGAGTGTATGGAGAATGGCACTAAATATTATGTTATATGTTTTGATTTTACATTAATTATCATACCTCAGGAAGACAAAACGGATGACTTAATTCTACCTTCCATTTTAACTCGATTTAAAGATAACGATAAATATTATATACGAAATTGTAACATACAAACTGGATATGATACAGATAATAATAACTTTTTCAAAGAAATAAGAATTTTTTCAAAAAAATTCATAATCTCAAATAAAAACATGCAGCACTTTTGGAGCTCTGTTGTCAATTGCTTAAGCGGATTTTTAATCAAGAAAGGCTACCAAAATTCGCGAAATAGACATGAAAAATATTTAAATGAAAAATTTATTGAATATCAAGAGGAAAATGCAAATTTTGTAAACAAGAGTTACATTGAATTAAGAAATATTGGTTATGGAAGTTGTGGTACAGTTGATTTAATTTATCACATTCCTAAAGAAGAAATTTTTGCATTGAAAATTCCATATGCTGAAAGTCAACATTTGATTGAACGAGAAAGAAGCAATTATTTGAACATTCGACATCCATTCATTGTTCAATACATCGGTTACATTAAATTTGCTAACGATCCGAAATATCTTTTGCTTGAATATGTTGAAGGCGAAACTCTCGATGAATATGATTTATCACATTTAAATGATCAAGAAAAATACACCATCATTCTTGAACTTCTTCTCTCAATTCATTATCTTCATTCACACAATTACATCTATCGAGATTTAAGATTAAACAACATCATGATCAATCAAAACAACGATGCGATATTAATTGATTTCGATCGTGTACTCAAAGAGAATGATGAAAAAGACAATGAAGAGCAAACAATAAATTTTGATAGTCCATCAGTTGCACCAGAAGAAAACAAAACATACAAATCAGACATTTATTCATTAGGATACATCATCCACTTCATATTATATGGAATACCTCCAATAATAAATTATAAATTGTCAGTTCAAGGAAATTTCAAATTTAAATCATGTTTTGAAACAGATCCAACTAAAAGACCAAATATCAATGAAATGACAAATATTTTTTATACCAATTTATATTCGAAAATTAAATTTGGAGATAAAAAATTTTCATATTTAATATCACTATCATCAAATCAAAATATTCCAGAAGCACAATTCGATCTTGGTAACATTTATTATGAAGGACTAGATGCCAGACAAGATATCAACAAAGCAATTCATTATTTTTCATTGGCAGCAAATCAAAATCATCCACAAGCACAACTCAATCTCGGTATCATTTATCATGAAGGAAAATATGTCGCACGCGATATCAACAAAGCAATTCATTATTATTCACTCGCTGCAAATCAAAATGATCCACAAGCACAATTCAATCTCGGTCGTATTTATTCAGATGGGGAATATGTCACACGAGATATCAACAAAGCAATTCATTATTTCTCACTTGCTGCAAATCAAAATCATCTACAAGCACAATACAATCTCGGTATTATTTATCATGAAGGAAAATATGTCGCACGCGATATCAACAAAGCAATTCATTATTATTCACTCGCTGCAAATCAAAATGATCCACAAGCACAATTCAATCTCGGTCGTATTTATTCAGATGGAAAATATGTCGCACGAGATATCAACAAAGCAATTCATTATTTCTCACTCGCTGCAAATCAAAATGATCCACAAGCGCAATTCAATCTCGGTCGTATTTATTCAGATGGGGAATATGTCACACGCGATATCAACAAAGCAATTCATTATTTCTCACTTGCTGCAAATCAAAATGATCCACAAGCACAACTCAATCTCGGTATCATTCATCATGAAGGAAAATATGTCGCACGCGATATCAACAAAGCAATTCATTATTTCTCACTCGCTGCAAATCAAAATGATCCACAAGCACAATACAATCTCGGTATCATTTATTATGAAGGAAAATATGTCGCACGCGATATCAACAAAGCAATTCATTATTATTCACTCGCTGCAAATCAAAATGATCCACAAGCGCAATTCAATCTCGGTCGTATTTATTCAGATGGGGAATATGTCGCACGCGATATCAACAAAGCAATTCATTATTATTCACTCGCTGCAAATCAAAATGATCCACAAGCACAATTCAATCTCGGTCGTATTTATTCAGATGGGGAATATGTCACACGCGATATCAACAAAGCAATTCATTATTATTCACTCGCTGCAAATCAAAATGATCCACAAGCACAATACAATCTCGGTCTCATTTATTCAAATGGAGAATGTATCACACGAGATACCAGCAATGATACTTTAAAGAAAAATCAAATAGATACAAATGTCATTTTCGAGATTAAACAATTTGAGGAGGAATGCACAAGTCAATCCAAGGAATTTGAAATTCAACTTCAAAACGAGATAAACAAACTCCAAGAGATTCAAAAAGAAATGGCAAAAAATCGTGAAAAACAAAATGAAAAATTGACACAAATTCAAATGATGCTTGAAACTAATCAAAAATCATCACATATAAGTGAAGAATTTGACATAAAATCGGATGAAGTAATTGAATTCAAGCTTGGATCTAAAAACATTAAAACTATGAAAATACAAATTTTAAATCAAAATTTTCATCAACTCTTTGCTTTATATGAAAAGAACCAAAATCTTAATCATCCAAACATACTCAAATCAAATGGCTTTTTATTTGATGATGAGAAATCTCCTTCAATTATTTTATTTGAATTTTGTCCGATCAACCTTGAACAAGGAATCAAAAAAAAGATGCTTTCTAAAGTGAAATTAATGTATTCAATTTATCAAATTTTGGAAACAATGAAATATCTCCACTCAAAGCAAGTTACTCACATTAATTTAAATCCATCAAACATTTTCATAAATAAAGATGGATTGATTAAAATATGCATGTTTGATATTTCACCTCCAATGAGCACTGATGATCATAAAAATCTAAATGATAAAGAATCTGATATCTATTCATTTGGTGTGCTTATATACTTCCTTTTGTCTGGAGGTGAATTTCCTTGGTCAAATACTCCAGTTACATTCTCATCCATTGCACAAAAAATGATAAATGAATGCCTTGGTTCAGCAAACAAAATGTCTTTCGATGTAATCTCTAGCATTTTAATGATTGAAAATTACAATTTAATATCATTATCTCAGCAGAAAATTCATGAAATATCAGAAATCGTTAATAAATACAAGTCACAAAATCCAGTTTCAAATAATTCTTGAGAAATTTTTTCTAGAATAAAACATATTTTATATATTTTTAATATATACATTTTTTAGCATCACAATCTAATTTTGTAATTACACAGTAGAATGAAAACAAAAAATGAATTATTGAGATGTTAAATTTATTAAAAAACATATAAAAAGTTATCTTGTTTATAACATTGATACATAACTTTTTGTTTATATGTTTTTAATATCTCAATAATCTCATAATTCCTCCATTCGCTTTATCTTTTTGTTTAGTTTTCAGATTTTAAATTTTTTTTTTTTACAAATTGGGTCAAATTCTTTCTTTATATATATACTATATGTTACGTTTGCCTTTGAATTTTACAAATTAAAAAAAAAAAAAAAAACGAACTATAGTTGTCTTTAGAAAAAGTGGAATCAATTCACTGTAAACTTCAGAAATATAAAAAGACCAACATTTTCGTTTATTTTACATAAACGATCATATTTATTTCTTATGCTCATTCTAGGTGTAATTTCTTTAATTCAGATGAGAAATATTATTTACAAAGACTCAAGCATTTCTTTATTTGCAGGCAAGCTGATATGCGATGATTTACAAATTCATTTGGATTCAAATATCACATTATTATGTGAAGATCAATTTAGTTATACAATTCAATATGATTCATTATTTGATTTCGAGATCGATGTCATGAACAGTATCAACATTATCAATAATTCAAATTTCTTATATGATCAAGTCAATTTAGCATCATTTAAAGAATTATTTAATACAACATCTGATATTGAAATAACATTTAAAGATTTTTTAAATATGTCTGTCATTGAAGCATTTATTAATATATTTCAATCATCATATGAAAATATAAAATTAACTATGGAATGGAGCAAATATGTAAAAGATGATTCTTCATATTGTCAATGGGATCAATCTTCTATTTTACCAATATATGATGGAATTATTGATCAATATAAACAAATAAGCGAATCACTTTTATGGTCAAAAGTTTGCATAAACAATCAAGCATACATTGTTGGTGTTGAATATCCGGGCAAAATCATTAATATTTCTAAGATGACGACAATTATCATTGTTGTTTCAATTATTGCCTTTTTTATATTTGTTATTTTATCATTATATTGCATTGCTAAATGTAAGATTTCACGCAGCATCATACTAGCTGAATTTTCAACAGATGAGTCAAAAAATTCAAAGAAATCTTATTCATCAAAAGATTTTAATAGAGCTTTTTTCAAAGAATTGCTTGGAATTGGTACAAATGCAGGTTCTCTCATAATTGAAGCAATTAGTATTTTTAAAACTTTTCAAAGAATGAGTGCAACAAAAACATTTTCAGTTCATTTTTCCAAAGATTGTTATAAAATGTTTTCGTGGGCAAACAATTTAATAGAAATCATTTTTTCAAATATTTATTTGAGATCTTTTGAAGCAATTGAAATGTTTTATTGTTTTACTTGTATTATTCCTTTTATAGGGATTACATTTTTAGGCTTTTTATTTTTGAATTATAAATTTTATTATATAATAATATTTGATGCCATTTTGGCAGCATGGGGTTTTGGTTTTGGATATATCAAATACAATTTAACTGTAGCGTTGTGTTGCATTATTTTAATATTTTTCGGACTTGTGGTAATTGGCACTATATATTCCTATAAAGCAGATAAAAATGATGATTATAGACTTAAAATTGATCATATTATAAAAAATGGTTTTGATTTTAATGAGGACAATTGTGTTTTTCCTTTTACATTTTCAATTTTTAATTCTTTAATTATAGCATCAATATTTTTGATTCCTTTTTTCCTCCATAATTTATATTGTGTTGGAAGTTGCCTCTTTTTATGTTTGATAATAGTTGTTGTATGCTTTATAATTGAACTTACCCATAAAACTCACAAAAAATGTGAGTTTGCGACAATTCAATACTAAATTGAATTATAATTTTCTTTCAAAAATTGTGAGGCTTTAGCAGAGCCATACATTTCCAAAATAAAAAACAATTTTAACACCATCCCTTGATCCTAAGAGCTATCTCTTAGCTATCTTGTACATTAGGAAGAATATTCTTATCGTTTCATTCAATTACAAAGCAATTATTTCCGAATATTTCAAAATCCAAATATCTCAAATTTATCTCTCAAAGATCATTCAATTAATTACATATTAGAAACAACGATATCGAAATAAAAACAAATAGATACTTACTTGTTCATACAAATCACTTGTTTCTATTCATAATTAATTTCAAAAAATTTCTTAATGAAGGAGTTAATTACTTACGTTTAAATGCATATGTTTACTATAAAATCCAAAATAGCTTGCTAAAAGTTTTCAAGTATGTAAAGATCTTTGATATTCTACAATATTTTTTTTTATTTTTCTCCTTTTTACATTTTTTTTTTTAATAATAAAATGATTTTTTGCTAAATCTTATTTTATATATTATGCTTGTTGTTCGAAATGTTGAAATATTCATAATTTTATTATCAATATTTATAGAAATAATTTTATGTTTTGATATTTTCATCATATAATTATTGTATGAAATTTAATTTTTAATCAAAATAATTAAATATTTGCTTACACCATGCTTTTTTTCAAATCATTATGAAAAAATGTTAAAAATTTTACGAATCATATTATTCAAATTGTAAATCTTAAATAATTAAAAAGAGAGCAACATGAATTTTAACTGAAACACTTCAAAAACGACATTAAAAAGGCGCCAAATTTGAGAAAAAAAAATGGCGCCAAATTTGATAAAAAAAATCTACAAATTCATCCATATCTTTTGAAATATTTTTATTAAAAAAAAAATAATTAACAAAATCAATTATACAACTTTTATCTGATTTATTTTTAGTATAATTTTTAAATACCTAATTAAATGAAAACAATTATTTTTTAAATATTTGAATTAAACTATGAAAACAGGATGGTAATATCATTTATTACTGATTTAAAAAAATTGGTAATAATAGTTTTCACTAATATTAAATTTTTCTGAGATTATTTAAAAAAACAGATGTTTTCCTGAAAAGTAAATTTGAAACATTTAATATAAACCTTATAGCTGTATGAAACAGTATGATGAATATCATAAATTGAAATTTAAAAGATAATGCCAAAATTTAAAAACAATATTTAATAAGGTTTTTTAACATACGTTTTTTTCAAAAAATAATATAAATTCATGATGCACAAACTTTATATGAACCTATTTTTTATAATAATTTTCAGCAATATTAAAAAAAAGTATTCAATTATTTGATATCTATAAAATAGCTATTTTTTGATATCAAGATTTTTGATTAAAAATGAGATATTGATAAGATCAAAGGATGTTAATAGCAAATTGTGCGATTATACATCGTTTTGCAAAAACCTTTTCGAAATATGATCAAAATAATTATTATGTTTTTCAGCAAATTTGGTATATATCTGGATGATTAATAAAATTAAAATCTTTGATATCAGCTGAAAATAATGGCTTAAAAACAAAACATGAGATATTGATTCAGAACGAAAAATGGACTTTTAATTTTCTAATTTTCACAAAATATTAAAATTAAATGTATCAATAGAAAAAATTGAATAAAAATTAAAAAAAAGATTTTTTTTCTGAGTAATTTCATAATTTTTTTGAAAAGAATTCATTCAATTGTCGCAAACTCACATTTTTTGTGAGTTTTATGGGTATAATCGGATATTTTCGGAAATTTACTTGTATGATGAAATTCTTTTTTTACAAATTACTTATATTTGTATTCAATATTTTGCAGCTTTTACCTATTCCAGCCACAGATTTTTTGGTTGAAGTCATCACTGGAAAATACAAGAGAAATTGGGCGTGTATAGTAACTTATGTTTTTATTTTATTATTTTTATTTTTTTTTATTTTTGATTCATTACTTTTATTAAAAATCAAAATTAGTATTCTTTTTTCTTTTAACCTTGGAGAAGAAGAAGAAGAAGAAAAAGAAGACAAAAATTTTTTTAAAGAATTTTTCCCTTTTTTCTTTACTCTAGCTGATTTTATTAAACAACTTGCCTTTGCCTTTGTTTCAGCATATGATATTCCTTGGGCGTGTTTTGGAATTGAGCTTTTTTGGGTATTGTTCATTTTTTCTGTGATGGAATATAATTCTAAAAGTGAAATTGTTTCTGGAGTTGGAAGTTCTATTGTGGTTATAATAAGTACTGTTGTTTCAATTGTCTGCAAATACAAAAAAACAGGTTTTCTTTCATTGGGTGCATCTGTTTCTTTGGTAATAATAGCATGTATTCCAGCAATTTTATCGCTATATGCCTTTTTTGGATTTGATTTTGAACTTTGTGGTGATGATGATGATGCCGAAGAAGAAGAAGAAAAATCTTTGAATAAAGCATATTCATTTATAGCTTTTTTGATAATGTTAATGACGCCATGGTTTTCGCTATTTTTTGGGATGTTTATTCCTGTAATTGTTGATCATTTTATTGATTTTTATAGTGATTATCATAAAATGTGAAAAATAAATCAGCAGAATATTCTCCTTTTATTATTTTACTAAATTTAAAAAAGTGGCACTCTTGTAAGAAAGCAATAAATTGAGCTCAAAAGATGCTTATTGCTTTCTTTCTTTAAGATAAATTGTCAAATGTAAAACTCAGAATCATCAAAATTTGTTCAGAAAACATCAAACTTTTTCTGAGATAGTATTATCTATTTTTAACGTACTGAATTTGTACATTTAAGATTATAAAAAATATGATTAATCGTATTTGCCAGCAGACAACCCTCAGTCAATTTTTACCAGCAGAGGGTCAATTTTTTTACCTTTTTTTTTATTTTAAAAAAAAAAAAAAAAAGTAAAAAATTGAAACTGCTGGTAAATACGACCACTCTAAAAATATCGAATTCTTGTAATATTTTTGATATCACATGCAAAATGGTGATTAATTTTTTAAAAAACCTATTTTGCCTGCAATTTCAACCCCAAATATAAAAAAATAATAAAAAAAAAAAAGTTTGTCCACTAATTGGAAAGTGAAATGAAATATTTTTTTCACTTTGTGATAGGTCATTTTCATGAAAAGTGGCTGACAAAAAAAAAAAAAAAAAAAAAAAAAAAAAAAAAAAAAAACAATGGTAGTAATCAATTCAGCATTTGAAATAAGATTAGAAAACACTGATGTCAAATTTAATTCATTTCACATCACTTAAACATAAATCCATAAGAATAAATTCTTGAGAAAAACATATATCATAAAAAATAAATCTTGATAAATATGGTACATAAGATAAAGGCAGATAATAAAAGCCAATAAGGTATTTTTCTGAATCTTTATTTCACCATATACATTTTTTGTAAAAAATCATATAAAAATATATAAGTGAATAAGGATAAAAACCTGTGAAAAAAATAATGTTCTAATTTCCTCTCTCAGACTTCTCTTTTTTTTTTTAGTTCTTTGAAATAATTTGATATCTGATTATCTGCCTTTTTAACGGATTATCATAAAATCTTACTATCTAGTAAATTTTGTTGAACTTCCTCTGTTTTTAGCATCATAATCTTTATCTTATAAAAAATAAACTATTGAATTCCAAAACTTTACTCAGAATTATGATAAAAATTTATTTATAATATCTCAAAACGTTACGTACAATTTTTTAATATTATTTAAAATATAATAATAATTTATAATAATAATAATAAATAAACGTATTTGATATCATTCCACTACTAGTCTGGAAGTTTCCGGGGTCACTCTATTTAGGCTTGTTATTATTATTCTGATATCGATTAAAATGTTATCGATTGTAAATTTTAATTGATGAAGTCGATTATCATGTATGAAATGTGATGCGAAAAAAATACCCAGAACAGTAGAAACTAAACCATTTATAATTTTTTAAATTTTTAATGAAATAAGAAATTTTTCAGTGAAATTCATAATTTCAAATAAAAGCATGAAGCACTTTTGGAGCTCTGTTGTCAATTGCTTAAGCGGATTTTTAATCAAGAAAGGCTACCAAAATTCGCGAAATAGACATGAAAAATATTTAAATGAAAAGTTTGTTGAGTATGAAGAAAAAAACTCAAATTTTGTAAACAAGAGTTACATTGAATTAAGAAATATTGGTCGTGGAAGTGGTGGTATAGTTGATTTAATTTATCATATTCCGAAAGAAGAAATTTTTGCATTGAAAATTCCATTTTATGAAAGTCAACATTTGATTGAACGAGAAAGAAGCAATTATTTGAACATTCGACATCCATTCATTGTTCAATACATCGGTTACATTAAATTTGCTAACGATCTGAAATATCTTTTGCTTGAATATGTTGAAGGCGAAACTCTCGATAAATATGATTTATCACATTTAAATGATCAAGAAAAATACACCATCATTCTTGAACTTCTTCTCTCAATTCATTATCTTCATTCACACAATTACATCTATCGAGATTTAAGATTAAACAAAATCATGATCAATCAAAACAAAGATGCGATATTAATTAATTTTGATCATGTACTCAAAGTGTATAATGAAAAAGATGATGAGGAGCAAACAATAAATTTTGCTAGTCCATCAGTTGCACCAGAAGAAAACAAAACATACAAGTCAGACATTTATTCATTAGGATACATCATCCACTTCATATTATATGGAATACCTCCAATAATAAATTATAAATTGTCAGTTCAAGGAAATTTCAAATTTAAATCATGTTTTGAAACAGATCCAACTAAAAGACCAAATATCAATGAAATGACAAGTATTTTTTATACCAATTTATATTCGAAAATTAAATTTGGAGATAAAAAATTTTCATATTTAATATCACTATCATCAAATCAAAATATTCCAGAAGCACAATTCGATCTTGGTAACATTTTTTATGAAGGACTAGATGCCAGACAAGATATCAACAAAGCAATTCATTATTTTTCACTTGCTGCAAATCAAAATATTCCACAAGCACAATACATTCTCGGTTTCATTTATTATGAAGGAAAATTTGTCGCCCGAGATATCAACAAAGCAATTCATTATTATTCACTCGCTGCAAATCAAAATATTCCGAAATCACAATTCTATCTCGGTGTCATCTATTCAAATGGAAAATATGTCACACGAGATATCAACAAAGCAATTCATTATTATTCACTCGTATCAAATCAAAATAATCCACAAGCACAATTCAATCTCAGTGCCATTTATTATGAAGGAAAATATGTCACACGCGATATCAACAAAGCAATTTATTATTTTACACTGGCAGCAAATTTTAATTATCCAAATGCTCAATATATTCTCGGTTCTTTTTATTTACATGGAGAATATGTCACACGAGATATCAACAAAGCAATTCGTTATTATTCGCTGGCAGCAAATCAAAATCTTTCACAAGCACAATTTATTCTTGGTGTAATTTACTATGTTGGTGATAAAATTAAACAGGATATTAAAAAAGGGCGATATTATATTATGTTGTCATCAATGAATGATCATCGGCAAGCGAATTTTGCTCATGGATTTTTGCTTCATGAGGGAAAGTGTGTTGAAAAGGACATTGCAGGAGCCATCCATTATTACAAAGAAGCATCTTCATTCAACAATCAATATTCGAAAAACAATCTCGGTATTATATACAAGCACGGTTACAGAGAAATCAAAGGAAATGTAGGTAATGCAATTGTATATTTTGAAGAAGCGATTCGACAGAAAAATGATTATTTGTCAATGTACAACTTGGCTCGCATTTACATGTATGATTCAACAATCAAACAAGATCTCAACAAATCAATTGATTTATTAATAAGATCAATGAATAAATTCAAACATTCGTCTATATTATTGAGTTTAGCATTACTTTTGAAATTTGATTTCAATATTGAAACAATCCAGCATGAACTTAAACAAAGAACAGATATAACTAGAAGTTCAATGGAAATACTATTCAGGATAATAACTCTATCTAAGTCGGTCTTTGATGTGCAATATGAATCATATCGATACAAGGATTACTTATATAATGTTGTATTGGAACCAATTGAATCATCAGAACTAGAACAGCACCGAATCTTTATTAAAGGCAACAATCCAGTAATTCCATGTTACAGCATTTCACATAATAATGGATGTAAAATAGGAACTGTTTTTCCAGGTGAATTAAACTTGGATGATAAATTCGATTTATAGTTGTTAATAATTGTGATTTAAATCAAAAAAATTGAAAGCTACATACGCAATGGTTCCTTTTCATTTGAAATTGGTCTTGATCATAATAGTATTAATCATAATAATGTCATACCATGACTAATAATAAAGTTTGATTTTGAATATGTGTCAGATTTGAAATTCTGAGCTTTATTTTTTTATATAACATGTCCTTTATTTTTTATTTCAAAATGTACTAGATTTGTACCTTAAATATGATATCAAAATATTTTATGAACAAAATTTTGTGCCAATACAACAACAGCAAAAACAATACTAATTATAGCAATTTTTGAGAGTCCTTTATCTCCACCTGTACAATCAAATTCAGATTTTGCAGAGATGAATTTATTTAAGCCACCAATCATTTTAAATGTAAAGCCACGAGTATCAAAGTAGTAATCTGAAGAAGGATTAAAATGTATTGCTGATGAAAAGCATAATCTGGAGGACCTGTGATGAAAATTTGGATGAATATTTAGATTCATCATATCTTTGATGAATGTTTAAATGTCATTATAAAGATTACACCAAAATGAAAACTTTAAATATAATATCAAAATAAACAACTTCAATATCATTGTTATTTTTTACTTATTTCTTTCATTTTAAAGATAATTTTATCTTTATTTTGACTTTCTTTTGTCATTTTCAGCAAATCTAAAATAATAGAACAAATATGATTCTTTAAACGATGATTCGTTTCATTTACATTTTTTAAAAGAATGTTGATTTCTAATTTTTGATTTTTATATGATTGAATAATTTCTCTGATTTGTTGATCCTCATCTTCATGAATTTTCAATTGTTCGTTTAAATAAATGTTTTCAACTTCCATCCTATTAATTTTGTCTTGATTACTATTAATAATGATTTTTAATTTACTTATTTAACTTTCTTTATTATCAAGATCTCTTTTTTGTTGCTGATTTATTTCTTCTAATTTTTTGATTTGTGTTGGTAATTTCAAATTTTGAGTTGATTCATTGATTTCGGTTTGTAAATCATTGATTTTTGATTCATAATCAAGTTCTAATCGAATAATTTTCTTTTGGAATTTATCTTTGATTTGTTGATTTGTGTCTTTTAATTGTTGGATTTGTTGATTTAAAAGAAAAATTTGATTTTGATTTTTGGATTGCAAATCTTCTTGTTTTATTTCAATTTCTTTTTTATTTTGAATTAATGTTGCTATTTTTTGTTTGCATTCTAGAAATAAACTATTGAATCGTTCATTCTTTTCTTTTAATGTTTTGATTGTTGATTCTTTTTCATCGTTTTTTTGTGTTAATTCATAAATTAAACATCTCAATGATTCATTTTTTGAATTTAGCTCGTTGATTTCTTGATTCAATTTATTATTTTCATAATTCGAGTTTGATTCAAGTTGCATTCTATATAAAGAGGCATCTTCTGATAAAGATTTGATTTCTTTATATTTTTCATTCATTTCTTGCTTTTTCTGTTTTAATAATGATTGGATCTGATTCATTTGTTCTTTTAAATCATGAATTTCTAAATCTTTTTCTTCATTTTCTTGCTTTAATCGTTCTAACTTTAGTTTGGTCTGAATTCTTAGTGATTTGATTATCTTTTTTAATTGTAAATTTTCGTTTAGTATTTTTTGGTCAACATCATTTTTTGATGTGTTGTTATCTTGAATGAATTTACTTCTATCTTGTTGTTTTATTGAGAGAATCATGCTTTGCAAACTTTGATTTTCTTGTTTTAAATTTTTAATTTTTTCTTTAATTTCACTATCATTATAATTTTGCGTCATTAATTTACTTTGAATTATATTTTCTTGATTTTTTTTATTTAATTCAAAAAAATTTTCTGTTTCTGTGTAAATACCATGATTAGATTTTGTTAGTGCTAAAAGTTCTCCTCTTAATCTTAGATTTTCCCTTTCTAATCTCAATTTTTCTTCTTTTAAATTTAAAAGTTCTTCATAAGAAAGCATTTTATAAATAATCCTTCCTAAAAATAAATTTTTATTTTATTGATTCAAAAAAAAAAATAACGTATTTTATGTGTTTCGATTTACATTTATCTTTATACATTAAAGATATTAAATTTAAAAAATCAAAATTTTTATTTTATTTTTATAAATGTATTATATATATTAATGTTTAAGATGAGAATATCAGTTGTATATCGAGTTTTTCATATTTCAACAGCTTGAATGCAATGAAATCAAAGAAAAATATTCATTATTTTGCCAGTAAAATTCACCAGAATGAAAACAATTTTTAGATGAAAAAGGAATCAAATTCAACATTACTGAAAAAGTGACCAATTAAGTACTGCGGCTCTTCCATCACTATCACTGTACGAATGAATTATTATTATTAGACTGGTTGGCACTTAAAGTCATTAAAAGACTGAATATTTCCAACTTTATGAAAAATTACGCCAGGAATAGTTTCAATTGCATTTGTATTCAGTATCTGAGATAGAAATTTTGAATGATTTTTCATCTTCACCAATTTTTGTATGGCCCACAATTATTCATTCCAGCATTACAAGCGTTTCAACAAATCTTGAATATTTTTGCCAATCAAATGCAAAGCTCATCAGAAATGAATTTATTTATGCCACCAATCGTTTTAAGTGTAAAGCCACGAGTATCAAAGTAGTGATCTGCAAAAGGATGCTAAATGTGTTGCTGAGGAAAATCATGAGCTGGAAGACCTGTGACATATGGACTTCTAATTTTAATTATTTAATCCACTTTTCATATAATATTATTTTATCGTTGACAGGTTTTTCGATTGTTTATTAAAACAAATGAATGATGTTAAAAGAACATGTTTTATGATTTTATTTTTATCGATGTTGAAATGAAATTGAATTTTAATAATGATTAAACTTTTTAAAAAATCCATTTCGAAGCCCATCTCCAAAATTCGAAAGTTATTTACATTCTAAAATGGTTAGAGCTAGCTTTGAAATTTCCATCAATTGCACAAAAAAATAGAAAATTTTCAATTTGATGACCAAATATCTTTTCAAATTTTATTATATTTATTTCCCCTCCTTTCATTGTTTGAATGCAACAATCCATTCATGACTTTCAAAAAGAAAATATCTCTGTATCAAATGAATATTTAAAGAAAATTCTATATCAAATCGATTTTATTTATTCTTCAAAAAGTTTGTATTTGAGTATGTGCATATAAACTGGTGGACAAATTTCCATACAACACAAAAAATTGAATGAAATTGAATTCATTATTTTTACTTTTTCTCAAAATTGAGTTTTATGGATTTTTGTCCCTATTTAAATTGAGAGTTTTTTTTCAAAATTTGAAATAATACAAAATTTAAACTTTTTCAAATAAAATTTAATTTTTTTTTATTGATTTATCTTATAATAATTAAAAGTTGTATTATTATTTTATAAAATAATAATATTTAGCGGCCAACTGTATAAAATTTTTGCATATTGTTCAATATAATGATAAGAATCAATTGTTATTTGTGAAGTACAATTGTCTAATTGAAAGTAATAATTAAACTTCCCAAAATTTTTGTCAGCATCAACAAAAACTTCAGATTCTTTCAGATAATTTTGATAAACTTCAGCAGTAATTCGTCCTTTAGGAGAAACAATTTTGGATCGGAAATTTTTCCCAATTGCGCCAAAAGCCATAATACCAAATCGGTATTAGGAATGCTGTGCACAACGACTTTCACGAAAATCATTATTCCGTATCCAGCAGTAAGTGCTATCAGCCACATTGCTAAAACGACACTCGTCGCTAAATATAATTTTGTCTTTATATTTTTGATAGTTTTAAGCATTTTAATAGAAAAATTGTATCTTGTGAACTTTTGTGCTTTTGATAATTTTTGAATCTGCTGCGTTTTTCGAAATCTAAATTTGTTTTCTTTTAATCTTTTTTCTTATAACAAGCTGCCTATTTGCATTTTGATCAGAAGCTCTTATATAAAAAGGTCTGAATGAAACATTTTGAGTTACTTTATAGTTAAAGTATTGATTAAGTGATGGATGGTTAAATGAGGGTTGATTTAATGAAAGGTAATTGGTTAATGGTTGATTGATTGGTCTATTAATGACAGACATTTGAATTTGTTGATGAAAAAAATCCGTCAGCGCATGGCTCTGACTAAACATTGGACAATTTTGTTGGATAAGCATAGATTGACTTTGCTGTTGGTTTAGCATAGATTGACTTGGCTGTTGGTTTAGCATTGAATGACCTTGTTGTTGGTTAAATGCAGTTTGACCTTGCTGTTGGTTAAATGCAATTTGATCTTGTCTTTGAACCAAGTTTTCATCTTTAAATTCAAAAGAAACATTTTCGCCATTATATTCAATAGAGCCAGCATCAACACATTTTGTACTTTACCAATTTTTAAGGTCAAATATTCTCCTTCGTTAATAATTTCATTATCACCTTTTTTTGGTAAAGAGGTCTCAGCTGACAAAAGATCTCCAAATTAGGGCATTAAAAGAACAATAACTTTTAATTCTATTCGTGATTCAGAACATTTATTTGAGTAAAAAAATATTATTTGATATTGATACGCATATTCGTCTTTTGATTGCTCAATATTTATATTTTCTCTGTCAATATTACTTAATTTTGAATTTCGATAATCTATATTTGAAGATTTTTGTCCAGATATAATTTCCATTTCTATTGGAATATTTGTTCATCGATACATTTCTTAAAAGACAAGGACAATCTTTGGAGGTCAGTGAATCTTTTTTTCTTAAGTTTTTTGCTCTTATTTTGGGAGGAGTTGATGACGCTGAAAAACTTTTTGGGTTCATTAAAAATTATCAGAAAATATTCAATAATCAGACAAATTTTTCTTAAGTTTATTTTTTCATTTTTAACAAATTATTATGCTCGCAGTTTGGCTATGTTTTTAAATTGATTATATAGCTTTATTAATGATCTGCCAATGTCAATACTAATTGTGACTCATATATATAAATAATCATTATCTTTTATTATTAATATTTATTCATCATTTAAGAAGTCAATTATAGAAATTGTATCAATGATATAGTCAAAATTGTTGGAAATCCATTCATCTTTATTTTCTTTGGTTTGTGTTAAAACTGCCCAAGTTAATATTATACCATTTAGTTTTGAAATATTAGAAGCATTATCCAAATAATCAAATTGGACTAATAAATTATCAAATTGGGATAAACATGTTATATTGCCTAATTCAAATTGAGAAATACAAAATTTGAATAAATCGTTATCTTCTTCTAAAAAAAATTTTAAAATGTATTCAAATATATCTATATCATAAGCTTTGTGTATTTTTTTTTTTTTTTTATTTTTTTTTTTTTTTTTTTTTTTTGGTAAATTTTGAAATGCACAAAAAGTGCCCAAAAAGTGAAAAATACTGAAAAAGTTTCCCAAAAAGTGCTTTTTGCACAAAAAGTGACAAATTTGGAGAAAAAAAAAACTTAAATAAATCACAAATAGAATTAAAATGTTTTTATAAAAATTATAATATAAAATGTATAAGTCCATATGAAATAAAAAATGGTATAAAAATGAGAAATGCAAATTATCCTATATATTTCATATATTTGATCTAATATTGTGAAAAAGGCAAATTATCATTTAATGTAGCTTGTATATTAATATTTGCGTGTCATTTTCGCGATAATATTGATACTTCAAATATTGATTGATTTTCTAAAAATAAAAGAAAATTACTTATTTGAAATTATTTAACGTTAATTAACAAATTAGTCATCACCATTTTTAATTTAATAATGTTTTTTATGAGATAATTCTATATTAAATGTGAGATATTATTTTCTCAGAAAAAAAACAAAATAATTAAAATTGATAATAAAATATTGAATGGCAATAGAAAAATTATTGAATTAATTATTATTATATTTCATATTTATTTATTTTAATATGTTCATGCACTATACGGATATATAAACTTTAATCTGCTTATATAATATTATTAAACTTATATTTAGTGGTTATTTTATATGATATAAATGTTATATTTCATAGAATTCATATTTTATATTTTGTGAATAAAGTATAATTTTGAATAAAAATAATTATATATTGAATGCATTGAAATATTTATTTTTATAAACGGCTCTTTTATCTTTTATCGATTTATTTTACAATAGAAAAGATTTTTAATATTAATAATATGATATAATTATTTAGTATATTGTTCATTATTTTGGAGTTCCTGATATTTTCCTTTATGTGGTGAAAAATGAACAATTTGATGAAAATATTATATCTTCTCTTAATCCAGTTATATAAACTAGCAATAAACGATATAAAGTAATTTAATGGTTATTATAGTTGTTCATTCTTATTCTTTCATTTGTTTTCATAGAATCTTATTTCAAAGTATTATATCTTCTCTTAATCCAGTTATATAAACTAGCAATAAACGATATAAAGTAATTTAATGGTTATTATAGTTGTTCATTCTTATTCTTTCATTTGTTTTCATAGAATCTTATTAAGAAATTTAATATTTTTTTTTCCCCCCCCCCCCTCTCTCCCCTCACTATTTCATTTAGTATATATTAGTATATAATAAATTGTAGTGTTATCTAATATTATGATAACACAAATACTTTATTTATTTTATGCTTATTTCATACAAATCATCAATTTTCGATTTTGAATATGCTCATTGAATTATTTCAATGGATAAAATATAAAGAAATGATTTTTTAATTTCTAACTAACGACAGGTTTTTTGTTTTAAGTAATCAAATTATTACAATCAAGGAGGTCTTTCACGTTAATATTAATTAAATTTTTCATTGTTTGAATCAACCTTAATATTTATTTTTATATCGTCGTTCTCGTTTCTTCTATCATTTTTTTACAGCATAAACAATCATCATTATCACTCATTCTATCATTATTACTAAGCATGCGGCAATATCCTAAAATGGATCAGGAGAAAATATTTTTTATCCGAGGATAAGTTATCATTATTATCATTCGTTCAATCATTATCCTAGTATATTCATCATAATTCTTACTTATATATTTAAATTATCACTCATTTTATCATTATTCTTTTCATTCTATCATAATATTTACTTGTTTATTATAATTGTTATTTATTTAATCATTATTATCAATCATTCTATCATTATTATCTCTAGTTCAATCATTATTCCAGCTTATTCATCATAATTCTTACTTTTATATTATAATTATCAATCATTTTGACATTATTCTTATTCATACTATTATAATTCTTATTTGTTTAATGCAATTATCACTCATTTAATCATTAATATCATTCATTCTATTATTATTTTCATTTAATACATCATAATCCTTATTAATATACTTTGATTATCACTCATTCTACCATTATTCTAGCATATACAGTAGTTACTATAAGAGGGGTAGCTACACTAAAATAATTCGAGATAATAACACCGAGATAATAACGGGATAATAATACCTGGATGATAATTCGAGATGACAGCACCGAGATAAAGATACGTGACTATGCTCCTGAAACGTGATTAACACCTTAGCATATTTCTATAGACTCATATCTGATCCCAAGATAACTATATATAGTATGTTAATTGTTTTAGCGTGTCTACACCTGTTATAGTAATTAAATATACATCATTATTCTCATATATCTATTATAATTATCTCTCATTCTATCATTATCCTAGTAGTATACGTTCGGCTGTGCATCATTTACTGTTTCCTAGACTTAACGACACATATTTTTTATATCTTTGACGATTTCATTCTTTTCATGGTCAATTTATGGCATTACTTTTTCTCATAAAGTAACTCCTGCGGTGATTTGCATTAAAATACGCCTTTGTCAACCAAATAACAAATATATTTCCAATAATTTTCCAATAAATTTGTACATTAATAATTTAATGAAAATCTTGGGAGAATTATGACATATATTTTAGAGTGATGCTAACATGATTAGTAATTATATTAAATAAGCGAGTATTATTACAAATCAAACGATAATAATGATAAAAAGTGTGATATTTATGATTTATAAATGAAGATTTTGATAGAACAAATGATAATAATGATGGGTTGAGTTGGATTAATGATGGATAGTTAATATATATTAACAAATTAAATGTATAATCATTCATATTGGGATCTGTTCTATCAATCTTTTCAATATTTTGAAAATATTTAAGAATTCACAATTTTAGGCATTTAATTAAAATATGATTGTTATAATATGTAATATTAATGTAAATGAACTCCTTGATTGTAATAATTTGATTACTTAAAACAAAAAACCTGTCGTTAGTTAGAAATTAAAAAATCATTTCTTTATATTTTATCCATTGAAATAATTCAATGAGCATATTCAAAATCGAAAATTGATGATTTGTATGAAATAAGCATAAAATAAATAAAGTATTTGTGTTATCATAATATTAGATAACACTACAATTTATTATATACTAATATATACTAAATGAAATAGTGAGGGGAGAGAGGGGGGGGGGGAAAAAAAAATATTAAATTTCTTAATAAGATTCTATGAAAACAAATGAAAGAATAAGAATGAACAACTATAATAACCATTAAATTACTTTATATCGTTTATTGCTAGTTTATATAACTGGATGAAGAGAAGATATAATACTTTGAAATAAGATTCTATGAAAACAAATGAAAGAATAAGAATGAACAACTATAATAACCATTAAATTACTTTATATCGTTTATTGCTAGTTTATATAACTGGATGAAGAGAAGATATAATACTTTGAAATAAGATTCTATGAAAACAAATGAAAGAATAAGAATGAACAACTATAATAACCATTAAATTACTTTATATCGTTTATTGCTAGTTTATATAACTGGATTAAGAGAAGATATAATATTTTCATCAAATTGTTCATTTTTCACCACATAAAGGAAAATATCAGGAACTCCAAAATAATGAACAATATACTAAATAATTATATCATATTATTAATATTAAAAATCTTTTCTATTGTAAAATAAATCGATAAAAGATAAAAGAGCCGTTTATAAAAATAAATATTTCAATGCATTCAATATATAATTATTTTTATTCAAAATTATACTTTATTCACAAAATATAAAATATGAATTCTATGAAATATAACATTTATATCATATAAAATAACCACTAAATATAAGTTTAATAATATTATATAAGCAGATTAAAGTTTATATATCCGTATAGTGCATGAACATATTAAAATAAATAAATATGAAATATAATAATAATTAATTCAATAATTTTTCTATTGCCATTCAATATTTTATTATCAATTTTAATTATTTTGTTTTTTTTCTGAGAAAATAATATCTCACATTTAATATAGAATTATCTCATAAAAAACATTATTAAATTAAAAATGGTGATGACTAATTTGTTAATTAACGTTAAATAATTTCAAATAAGTAATTTTCTTTTATTTTTAGAAAATCAATCAATATTTGAAGTATCAATATTATCGCGAAAATGACACGCAAATATTAATATACAAGCTACATTAAATGATAATTTGCCTTTTTCACAATATTAGATCAAATATATGAAATATATAGGATAATTTGCATTTCTCATTTTTATACCATTTTTTATTTCATATGGACTTATACATTTTATATTATAATTTTTATAAAAACATTTTAATTCTATTTGTGATTTATTTAAGTTTTTTTTTTCTCCAAATTTGTCACTTTTTGTGCAAAAAGCACTTTTTGGGAAACTTTTTCAGTATTTTTCACTTTTTGGGCACTTTTTGTGCAAAAAAACTAGTACCTTTTTTTTTTTTTTTTTTTTTTTTTTTTTTTTTTTTTTTTGAAAATTTGATTAAAAATTCAATGATTGATTTGTATTTTGATCCATTTTCCATTAATAAAACCAAACAATTTTGAATAACAGTATCATCAAAATCGTCTATATTAATTCAAGGACAAGACTACAAGTTTGTGGATGTAAAAATAAATAATCCGAAGCTGATTGAATAATAAACATTCTTATTTCTTTATCAAATTCTTCCGGATAACGCTGTGAAAGAACAAAATACTCTAACTTTTCTTTGACGCTTTCAAGAGAATTGAAAACATCAAAAAAAAAATATTTCTTCTTCATATACTTCTTGATCTGGTGTTTTTTCTGATGTTGAATCATTCTCATTATCAAAAATTAATTTTGATTGCCTTTCTTTGGACTGAATGAGTTTGAAATTCATGAACTATAAATAAAGATGATGTGAAATTTTCCCGATTTCAAATAATTAAAATGAATAATTAATTCATTACTGTTGATAGATTAACTTAAGTTTTTAATTGAACTTGAACAATTATTGAATATTAAAGTTTGAACTAAAGATATAATATGATAAAAAAAAATATTTAATTAATTTTGAAAATATATTTTAAATAAATATAAAAATCTGTATTGTAGATATATTAAAGTCTGTGCTAAAGATACATTTAAAACGAAATTTAATTGAATTTTTCTCAGACATTCAAAAATTGAATTCTTATTTGCTTTGTTAGAAGAATATTATTTAAATTTTCGGTCTAAAAATAAACCGAAAAAAGGTAATATATATATAAATATATAATAATTATTGCTTTTTTAATATAAATATTTACAAAAAATTAAAAACTCTTATATATAAAATAATTATTTTAAAATGAACTTGTTCAAAGATTTATATTGTAGAAGATCCAGTTATAGCATATGATTTAAATAAAAAAATAATTTTTTATTTGTTTTTTTTTTATTCAAATATTCCAAAAACTTTACTGAGTTTTCTTTGAAATATATTGAAAAGTTTATGTAAAAATGTTAATTGAAATTGATATTGCATTTCTAATGTAATTTGCTTGACTTCACTTTATTAATGATTGTGACATTAAACAATGACTCACCAAGAACTGGCATAGCTTCATATTTTCATCCAGCAAATGATACTCCAATATATGAAGAAGAATTGAAAAAGGTCTATCGTAAACCAATTTTTGGATATTAGCAATTTAACAAGTTCCCAAAGATCTATGTCATATGTCCAGAAGAAGATAAACTTGATACAGAATATTATTTTTATGATATTTGTAAGCACTGTAACAAAATTTCTTCAACGATTAGTAATGTGATCATTCATGCTTCAAAGCATGATAATGAACTGAAAAAAGAATGAATTAAAGAAAAAGATAGAAAAAGAACAGAAAAAATAGATGATGAATTAAAATTTTTATCTAGCAAAAAATCGAAAACAATTGCAAATTATATCCATAATTTTTTTTATTAAACGGAATTGCTTTTAATAAAATAGAATCAGATGAATTGAAATCATTAACTGCGGATTAAATGAATAGAAAAGAATTATCAGATTATGCAGGGATAATTTCAAATAGAATTGAAGCAAAGATATTCTCAGATCTGAGAAATGCAAGCCATATTTCGGCAAGTTTCGATGGCTGGATTGGAATAGACACCCAACATTACCTAGGAGTAACAATTATATGTATAAATAATAAATCTTTAAAATGGTTTACAATTGGATTTTCTCATATCAAAGAAATACATGCAACTTCGGTCGAAATTGGATATTTACTTACTATATCATTTAGAGAATTCGGTATAATAGGCAGAGTTCGAAGCGTTGTGTCTGATTCGCATTCTGTAAAGACATGCGCTGCCGTTAATATAGATGTTTGGGGATGCGAATGCATTTTGCATATGCTCCATACCTTATTAGGTTCTTTTGTTAATGCCGCAAAACCTTTGTTGTCTCCGATTTTCAATCTTGCTTCATATCTAGCCAATTCAACAAAATGGATCGTTTTTGCAAAAAAAAGAAACATTTGTTCAATACCCTCATTTACAGCGATAAGATGGTCATCTATGTATGCTACATTTAAAGCTATCAATTCAGCAAAACCTTACATAATTGAATTCTCAGCATCAGAAAAAAAGGATGAACAAGAAAAATTCCAAATTGATTATTCAATTGTAACTGACTTGATAAAGCCTTTAAAGATATTTAAAAACTGGTTGGAAGGTTTCGAGTCAGATGATTATGGAAGCCAATCGGATTTTCTAAATGGTTGGTACGCAATAAATAAATCTTTTCAGGATTTAACAGATCCTCGATGGAATGATGCTAAGAATTGCATGAAAGAAAAAAAAAGAATTAGAAAAAAGGCATAAAGAAACATTTGAATATCTCACAATCTGTGCAATTCTTAATCCGAATACTCATCTCAAGCGTATTCCTGAAAAATCTAAAAGAAATGCTTTGAATAAAATAATTAAAGAAATGAAAATGGTACCAAAAAAAGAGGAAAACGAAGATGATCAAACAGATGAACCTTTAACTAGAGATGGATTCAAAGCATTAAATTTATCCGATCCGTTAGATCAGTTGCATACACGAGTTTGGGAATGTTCCGTCAATTTATTCGATTATTGGATTAGTAAATTGAAAGAGAAAACATATTCTCTTGCCGATGTTGCACTTAATTATTTATCGCGATTGGTAACATCAGCCTCAACTTAATGTCGTTGACGTTGACTTTCAATTCAACGATATTACATTTTGTTCAACGATTTTAACGTCAACGTTGGCCAGCCCTGATCAAAATAAAGAGTAATAATTAAAATTTAGAGATAAGTAAAATAAAATACTTAATTCATGCATTATTTACTTATACAACTTCTATATATATGTTATTTTGGTAAATTTAGTTAAATTACTGCAAAATATCCAGTTTTAAAGTCTTTTGCTTGTTGAAAATATATAAAAAGATAAATGAAATTACATGATGTAAAGAGAAATGAATTTTATTTAATAATTGTATTTACTCATGCTCGGCTATACTTACTATTCTTTTATTTGTTTTATTTAAACTGGGAGTCAAAAGTCGGACCACTTTCAACCTTGGCCTTTTGAGCGGTTATTTTATTTTTCGTCTTCTCAATTTAGAACACTTTTCCATTCAATTAATGGTCTGAGTTTTGATTCGTCTCAATTTTGCATTTTTCAATGCAAAAAAAATAAAAAAATTGAATAAAAAGATTTTTTTATTGAATGAAAAATAAAAAAGATCAAAAGAAATTTCTTCCATCATTTAATCCAAGTAAGAATTTGCTAAAAAGTGTTCCAAAATATCAGAGAAATTAAAATTTATATTTGCGCCTTTCCGATTGAATTTAATTTTTTTGAGAAATTTTCAAAATTATGTAATATTTTGGTGCTTAATGGTTAAAAATAGAAAATATTGATAATTTTATGGAATAAATGAACAATTTGGAAATAGAAATCGTGATATTTAAAGAGAATTTCGCAAATATTTATTTTCTCCTAATTTTGGAAAAATGCGTTTTTCGAGATGTATCTTTTGTGTATTTTGAGATTTATTGCATTTTAGGCAATATATTATAATATCTTTTTTTTTTCAATCATTTTGCGGTAGTTGCGGTATTTTGGAAAGAAAATTTATCATATAATCAAATATTGTTGGCTGTGTTGTTGTATTAGATCATCAAACTCTACAGCAGATGCATTTAGTTAAGCGACATTTTCAAACAAGAAGTTTTAATTTTCCAAATTCAAATTATAACTCATTTATTCAATTTTTTTAAAATAAAAAACGAATATATACATATAAATATCAATTATTCAAATAGGTATTTGGATTTTAAATTAATATAATTAATTATATAATATTTAAATATAGCAAATATATGCAAAAAGCTTTTTATATATAAGATATTCATTTTTTAGCATTCAATTAAATTCTTACAGATACAAATTTATAAAATATATTATTTAAAATAATAAATATATTAAATATTATCTATTTTTATATTTATGAATATATCAATATAATTAAATAATAATATAAAAACTTTAATTATCTTATAAATTATAGGATATAATTATTTTGAAAAAAAAAGATTTGAGATAAAAAAATTAAGAAAATAATTTTTTAAACACAGCCAAAATAAAACAGAAAAAATTAATTTGAGATAAAAAGTTCAAAATTTTAAAAAATGAAAGGAAAAAAATATGTCAGAGAAATTTGAAAGGAAAAATGGTGGTCTGCCTTTTGGTTTTAAGTTTATTTGCAAAAATTGGTTAAAAAATTGTGTATTTGACTATATACGCATTCAAAAAGTTTTGATATCAAAGTTTTCTCCACTGTTATTTTTTAGTTGAATAAAAATTAACTGGGGGAAAATGTGACCTAATAAATATTGATAGTATAATTTTTGAGCTAAATGGATCTCTTCAGATATGAAAAAGGTGTTTTTTTTATTCAAATACAAATTAATATTAATATTCAGCTGATAGTAGGACCATTTTCTCCTGGGATTTTAATTTTATCAATTGGTTCTTGGATAAGTGCGTTATCGTTCAATTGTTGACTTATAATCATATGTTGGACATCTATCCATTCTGGATCAAGAAACTCTGTGAAAAATGGATTGTTTAAGCAGGTTATAGCAGTTGGACGTTTTTCTGGATTAAAGTTCAGCATGCTCATAATTAAATCTTTTCCGCTCTTTGGAAACTGAGGTCCAAACTTTTTATCATATTTTAGGAAAATTGATTTTGATTCGTTGTACATGGCTGGTTTATTGTTTAATTGAAGTACCCATTCACCAGTAATTAGAAAATAAAATGAAGCTCCTAGAGACCAAATATCAGCTGGAAAAGAATGTGGTTGTCCAATGAGTATCTCTGGTGGATTATATATGGTTGTGCCTGAAGTCATGCTAATAAGGCATTTAGTCATATCTTCTTCTTTAAATCGAACTGAGTGACCAAAATCAATAATGCGAATTTCTGGATTAATTTCATCTTCTTTCATCAATACAAAATTTTCTGGTTTGATATCTCCATGTAATATCCTTAAATCATGTAAAAAAGAAATACCTAATAGCATTTGGTACATTATTTTGTAAATAGTATGAATATTTTTAATTTTTTTAACTTTGTCAATACAATGTATGCTAGCAAGGCTACATATGCCTGGAGGCATTTGTAGGATGCAATATTCATCATTGCTAATTTTAATTTGTGAGTGGATTGCTGACATGATGAAAGGATGATGAATCGAGCATTGAATTTGGTATTCATTTTCAGCTAGTTTTGAAGTTTCTGAATTTATATAAATAAATTTCAATATAACTTTTTGTCGGTCCCCTTTTATAAATGCTTCATAAACGCATGTATATGTTGAAGAATATGCTAGATTTTGAAGTACATATTTGTCGCATTTGCGAGGAGGATGTCTAAACATTGTATGGAATAAATTTGACCCTGAATTTTACAAAATTTTTAAAATTTTATAAAAAATTCAGAGCAATTTGGTTGATGAATTCAAAAAGTTTTAACCTTAAAATCAGCTCAGTTTTCATTTTTATCAAAAACGATACTGTTAGCCTTTTAAAATATATTTAAGTTAAAAATATATATTATATTTTTGTCATTTGAAAAAAAATTAAATTTTAATTAATAAATACTCAAGATAATTATGATCAAATATAAATAGGCATCTTATTGAAATATATTCAAAAAGTGACTTGTAAATAAATTAATACCTTTATGATTATTTTGTTAAAAATGACCATAATTGAAATATTTTTATGATATTTTATTTAGACTTATTACCAATTTCAAATTCTCTTACTAATACTAGTGGAAAAGTAATGTGCCGAGGATGTACAATTGAGGTTTTTCAAACATGTGAAGAAGGTGGTGTAAATATTGTAAAGTTTGTATCGTTGGATATTATGTTGATAATAACAAAAAGTGTCAATCATGTACATCATCGTGTGCAAACTGCGAAAGTTCACCAATTCACTGTTTAACTTGCATTGATGGCTTTGAACTAGATAAAGATGCACAAGTAGTCCATGAAGCACTTGCCAAGAAGGTAAAACCTTGTAAGATAATAAACAATGAAAATGAGTGCATCAATTATCAGCCAAAACTTCCAGAATAATTGAAAACGAGAAAGGAAACGGTGGAGCTCTTCGCATTATAAATTGCATTTTCAAGGCTGTAAAGGCTGAGTTCACTGATTGTTCAGCTCTAAACGGCAGCGGTGGAGGTGTTTATATCAACAGCAGACTTAGTGATTGATCGACAGTCGATTTTGATAGTGTCACTATCAAAATTTGGAGGCGGTTTGTACATCTTTTCACCTGAAGAAAAAAGTGATGTAAATATAATCAGCTGCAATTTTGTCCAATGTGAATTGCTGCCAAAAATCACGTGACGATGAATTCTTCGGCGAAAGTCATGCTTGTTTAACAGTTATAAAAGGAAAGGTTGATATTTATGCACCTTTGTAAAGAACAAAAGGTTCAACTGTCAAAGTAGCAGAAAACTTTTCAAGAAACCCAGAAGATACATTGATCCAACTGCCTTTTCACTTCAATTTAATTGTTGCAATTTAGAAGACACTGAAAAGTTCTGCAATCTTTTACTCAAATAGATATCAATATCATCAAACGTTCAAATCAACAATTGTGAATTCAAATGAATTTTGTCTAACGGACTTCATTACATTGATGGAAAATCAGCTAATGTCGAGAACTCAAACTTTCATGTCAAATTTTGCAAGTTTGAAACTAATCGAGAAAATGCAGCCAATGGCAAATTCATCAAAATTGATTTCAACAAAAATGATATGAAATCAAACAACCTCAAATTAGAATCAAAGGTTTTAATAGCTTAACTTCCAACTGCAATTGTTGCAATAGTTGCAATAACCGTTATGACCATCAAGAAAAATCAAAATGATGCTAGCAGTGAAAAATTTTTTAACTTTTTTATTTATTTAATAAAACAATGAAATAATTATATGCGTTATTCGGATGAATTGTGCATCCTTTGAAGATATTTCTTTGAATATTCAATGTTTTTTGAAGAGTACTTAAAAATCAGGAGAAAAAAAGAATTGCATATGGAATATAAAAAAAATTTTATTTTATTCTCAAAAATTGTGAAAATTGACCGTTTAACATCTCAAATTTAAAAATTAACTCATATTTATTTGGGAGAATATCTCAAAGAATTATCAATTATTTTTCAAAATTTTATTATTAAATTATTTTAAGAATGGTTAATATTGCAAATGATGAAATAGTATAATTATTTAGAATTATTTTTTTTTTAAAAAAAATAATTATCAGTATGAGAAATAAGATAATCACCAGCACGAATAATTTGAAAGCCTGAAAAATTGTTTCTTCCCTATTTTAGTGGATCTTTGGCTTTTTGATTACCTGCATCAAGTTTATTTTCAGAAATTGAAACTAGAAACCTAATTTCAACAAAAATATCATTTCTTGGAACTGGCAAAGTATACTTTTTAATTTTTTTGTTTTGATAATATTATGTAAATTGCGAAGAAATACGATTTCTTGTGAGTTTAATGGCCATATATTTTAATCAAAATTTTTAACTTCTTAATATAACTTTTTAATTAGTCGTGGAACATTAGTTTATAAAATTTTGTCAACATATTCATTATCATTGAATAAAATTGCTTTTTGAGTTAATACGTATTAGGGAAAACAAATAAAATAATTACGCATGTGATAAATTGATCCATTTGTATTTATTTTCATTTTTATTTGAAAATTAACTAATTCTGGATTATTTATAAGGAATTCAGATTTTCAAAAAAATGATTTGCTTTTTTCTAATAAAAGCAGTTAGTAAAGCTTATAAAAAAAGCACGAAAGAGATGATTTTTATGTTAGCAAACTTGTTTATGACCCTTTTTGCAACGAGAAAGATTATTTGATTTGTATGAAATTAAGGAATTCTTTTTCAGATTCTTTTTAAAATATCATTTGTTTTTCACTCCAAGTCTTTTTTATTTTTATTTGACATTTATTTTTATTATTTCTGATTCGAAATTAAAAAAATATCTGTTCGTAAGCATTCCGAATATTTTCTGTTCCATACAAAAAGCTTTTTCTTGTTAACAATCAAAAGATCTTTTGGTCATTAATAAAAAATTTATCTGTTTTGTGCATTTTCGGGGTTTTAAAAAAATAAATTTTCAATTACTATTGTTTGAAAAAGTTGGTGTATAATATATAAACTTTTCAAAACAGTATTGTAAAAATAAATTTTTTATTTATTTGATAACAAAATTTCAAAGATATTTTAACAATTAATTCAATTTCATATTTTAGTTTTTATCAATTTCGTTCATAATAAATAATAGAAAAAATTGCATATAGCTTTCAATCTTATATAAAATAAAATATAAATGGAATCTGAAGATGAGCAAGATAACAGAAAGCAATACGATCTCACAATTATCCGAGAAACATTATCCCAAAATGGCTATTCCTTTTTGAGGCCAATTGGCCAAGGAGGTTTTTCATCAGTCTTTTTAGTTTTTTCCAATCAATATAACATCGAATTTGTCGTCAAAGTTAGTGATTATAAGGGATCGCAGAAATCTCAAGAGTCAAATGAATTCGATTTGAATGAGATAAATAATTTAATAAATTTAAATCATCCCAATATCATCAACATTTACAAGTATTTTACTGACGAGCACTATTTGTACATAGTTTTAGAATATTGTGAGGGCGGAAGCCTCAAAGATATGATAAACAAAAGTGGGAAAATAAGATCTGAGATATTATTTACTTATTGTCATCAAATTTTAACGGCTTTAAAGCACTGTCATGATCTTAAAATTACGCATAATGACATTAAACCAGCAAACGTACTGATAGATAAAAATCACAGACTCAAACTGGCAGATTTTGGTCTTGCCAAAGGAATTTCGCAAGTAAACGGGCAATTCAAAGGGCAAAATGGTGAAATTGCAGCTAAGCAATTTGGAGGATCGCGTCCCTATATGGCCCCTGAATTATTTACTTCAAATGCTTATGATCCTTTTAAAGGTGATATTTGGTCGCTTGGTGTTACTTTTTATGAGCTTGCCACAGGGCATACTCCATGGAAAACCAGCGATCTCGAACAAATGCGCCTTCAAATTAGTGTTGGTGTATTTTCATTTCAAAATCAACAATTACCGCCGACATTTTGTAAGATAATTCATCGTATGTTAGAAGTAGTTCCTTCAAAAAGGCCAACAATTGATTGGCTCCTTGACCAGCCAATATTTAATCCAGAATCTAACAGAATTCCAAGTTTAGGAAAACCGTTATCTAACTGTTCCTTTTCATCGGCTTTCAATATGTCCAGTTCAAGGCTCAGAATTAGTGCTGAAAGGCAGGTCAGATCCTTGCAGAAAATGGAAAGAAAGTTCTCTTTAAATACCGTTGAAAAAGTGGACTTCTCAAAAAATAACGATCTTTTGTCAGATGCTGAAAACCAGAATTCTCAGCCTAATAACGAAATTAACAGAAACTTCCACACAATTCGAAGCTGCTCAAGATTGCAAGGTTCCGTTTTGGACCCAAATAACGAGTCGCAGGAGGCTGCAGCGGGCAGCCATAACGAGTGGCAAGAAATACCTTTGTCAGCTGACCACATTGAAAATAGGAGAGTCAGTATCGATCTGGCCGTTTCTGCAAGGAATAAAGAACTTCACCTCTCAAAGAAAATGAGGTCTTCTTTGCCTTTGCCGAAAACTTTTGTGTAATGAAATAAAAAAAATTTTTATTCTATGATTTCTCGTTTTAATTTCAGTTTTTCATGCATTTCTTTTTCAACAATCATTTTTTTTTAATACTGTTAATGTTTTTAAAGATGAATTTCTGACGAATAATGTAAACTTTTCAATTTTTCAGGAAGAGATCTTTAGTTTAATCAAGCCTGAAAAAAAATATATATAAACTATGCTTTAAATACTGGTCATTTTGATCTCAAAATGACCAGTTAAACCTCTTTTTATTTTATTTTAATGACCAGTAATCGAAAATGTCCAATAATAATTTTTTTGAAATGAAACTTGAACAAAAAATTTTTTAATTTTCTTGACGGTTAGAAGGTCAATAATTCTCGAATACAATCAATAATTGAATCGATTTTTTATATCACATTACAGCAAATAAAAAAAAAAAAAAAACTTTTTCAATAAAATTATTCAAACAAAAAAGATTTAAATGCTTGACTTTTTGATAGGAGATCGTTTTTTCAAATGTCTTCTTTTTTATCTACAAAACGAGAATGACCAGTATCAAAAAAATTGCAATATCTTTCATTTAAATGTTCAACTTTTTGATAATAGACCGTTTTTTCAAAAAATCCAAAATGACCAGTCATAACGAGATGTCAGCCTAATTTTACTCAAAAAGTATATATGGCAAAAAAAGTGGCATGACCACTCCGACCATTTAAAGGCTAGTATATAAATAATAATTCATTTTTTTTTTATATGAAACGGCGGTTGCTCAGAAAATTGCATGATTCACAGAATTTTATTCAATTTTTTGAAAGGAAAGGGTAAATGATTTCTAAAATGATCAATAAAAGAAATAAGGAAAAATAATAATTACTATTACAATATTAATAAAAAAGTATTTTAGAAATGTGGTTTCTTTTTGAATTTAAAGAAAGCTATACGATAAATATTGGAAATATTTAATACTTTTTAGAATTTGGTAAATTCTGTTTGAATTTTAAATTTAATTGTATAGCATTAGATACCATTTTTTATGAGTGTTTTTATTGAATCTTTAGGTTTTCTGAATATTTCTAAATTATATGTTCTATGGGAGCATTGATGTTAAACAAATATAGCATTACTCTTATTATTATATTTTGTTCAGTGATATAGTTTAAATAGGTTTTCAATCTTATAATGAATGATAATGAAATTAATAAGTATAGCTTTTTAATATTTTGTTGATTATCAATACAAATAAAAATTTATCCTATTTAAAGAGATATTTCATTGTTTATCATAATTTAATACAAATTTATTTATAAATTATGTGCATATTTACAAGAAATCTGATATCAAATATCAAATATAAAAATGAAAGTGTAATTTTTTTACCTATTATTTCACATATTAAAAATAAATAATATAAATAATAAAATTAAAATATCTGAATGAATATTTTTTAAGATATCAAAAAAAACATAAACTATTTTTTGAATATTTTACATAAAATATTTTCAATATAAAAAACGGTTGAAAAAACACTAATTTTGCACAAATAAGAATCATTCTCACCTTTTTCTACATTTAATTTTTTTAAAAAAAAATAATGTTAAAAAAATTATAATAATATGGTTACATTTATTATTGCCAATGATCTTGATATATCAAATATCAAAAGTGCACTTAATCGTTATGCATAATGTAAAAATGTTTTATTTTAAATCCTATTTTGTTTAAATCATCAATGATGTGATAATTCTCCTTTTAGCCAATTAATTTCGTTGTTTTTGTCTCCAATTTGTCTGTTTAAGTCGTCAATGATTGCATTTTTCTCTCCAATTGACCACTTCAAGTCGTCAATTTGTTTAAATAGGTTATCTTTATTTTGGCCGTTCTGGAATCCTTTCAGCCAATTGATTTCGTTGTTTTTGTCTCCAATTTGTCTGTTCAAGTCGTCAATGATTGCATTTTTCTCTCCAATTGACCACTTCAAGTCGTCAATCTGTTTAAATAAGTTATCTTTATTCTGGCCGTTCTGGAATCCTTTCAGCCAGTCGATTTCTTTGTTTTTCTCTCCCATCTTCCAGTTTAAGTCGTCAATGATTGCATTTTTCTCTCCAATTGACCACTTCAAGTCGTCAATCTGTTTAAATAGGTTATCTTTATTCTGGCCGTTCTGGAATCCTTTCAGCCAGTTGATTTCGTTGTTTTTGTCTCCGATTTGTCTGTTCAAGTCGTCAATGATTGCATTTTTCTCTCCAATTGACCACTTCAAGTCGTCAATCTGCTTAGATAAGTTATTATCATTTTGGCTGTTTTGGCATCCTTTCAGCCAGTTGATTTCGTTGTTTTTGTCTCCGATTTGTCTGTTCAAGTCATCAATGATGCCGTTCTTCTCGCCCATTTTCCAGTTCAAGTCGTCAATGATGCGGTTCTTCTCTCCAATTTGTCTGTTCAAGTCATCAATGATGCCGTTTTTCTCACCCATTTTCCAGTTCAAGTCGTCAATGATGCGGTTTTTCTCATCAATCTTTCCATTATTGCCTGCTCCTTCTCCTTTCAGCCAGTTGATTTCGTTGTTTTTGTCTCCAATTTGTCTGTTCAAGTCATCAATGATACCGTTTTTCTCGCCCATTTTCCAGTTCAACTCATCGATGATGTGGTTTTTCTCGCCCATTTTCCAGTTTAATTCATCAATGATGCGGTTTTTGTCTCCCATCTGTCCGTTCAAGTCATCAATTATACGATTTTTATCGCCCATTTTCCAGTTTAATTCATCGATGATGCGGTTTTTGTCTCCCATTTGTCTGTTCAAGTCATCAATGATGCCGTTTTTCTCACCCATTTTCCAGTTTAATTCATCGATGATGCGGTTTTTCTCATCAACCTGTCTCTGTTGGTCTCCTCCAGCTCCTTTCAGCCAGTTGATTTCGTTGTCTTTGTCTCTGATCTGCCTGTTTAAGTCATCAATGGTGCGATATTTCTCTCCCATCTTCCAGTTTAAATCGCTAATGGCGTGTTTTTGCTCTTCAATCTTCTTGTTTAATTTTATAATAAGAATGTCATTATCAATCGGTCGCTTTAAGTCACCAGCGGTCACATTTCTCCTATAACCCTGCCTACTTGGGCTCATCACATCATTGGCATGCGTTTCTAATCCACCTCTTTCTCTCTGAAGCCTTTCGATTCGGCTTTTGCTTTGTTTAAGGCTCTCAATTTCTTTTATGAGCTCGTCTCTCTCCTTCTTGAGTGTGTTGTTTTCGCCTGACAGATCTTGAGAACTTTGATTAATTGAATTTTTGTCACTTTTTAGTTGATCGATTTGACCTTTAAGGTCATTGTTTTGATTCGTTAGTTCGTCGGCTTTATTTTCAATCATGCGTTTTTCGTTTATCAGTTTTTCAATTTGGTTCTCAAGCGATTTTATTTCATCTTGATGTTCTTGGTGCTGTTGTTGGTAACCGTTTTCTGATGAATTGCTCTGCTGGTTCTCAAAATGGTTCAGTTTTGACTTAAGTGAATCGATTTCTTCATTGAGATTGGAGTTGTTCGCTTTAAGGCTCTCAATTTCTTTTAAGAGTTCGTCTCTCTCCTTCTTGAGTGTGCTGTTTTCGTTTGTTAGATTTTGAGAACTTTGATCAATTGAATTTTTGTCACTTTTTAGTTGATCGATTTGGCCTTTAAGGTCATTGTTTTGATTCGTTAGTTCGTCGGCTTTATTTTCAATCATGCGCTTTTCGTTTATCAGTTTTTCAATTTGGTTCTCAAGCGATTTTATTTCATCTTGATGTTCTTGGTGCTGTTGTTGGTAACCGTTTTCTGATGAGTTACTTTGCTGGTTCTCAAAATGGCTCAATTTTGACTTAAGTGAATCGATTTCTTCATTGAGATTGGAGCTGTTCTCTTTAAGGCTCTCAATCTCTTTTAAGAGTTCGTCTTTCTCCTTTTTGAGTGTGTTGTTTTCGTTTGCAATTGAATCGTTGACACTTTTTAGTTGATCAATTTGACCTTTAAGGTCATTGTTTTGAATTGATAGATCTTTGATATTCTTTTCTATCTTGAGTTTTTCGCTTTTCATCTCTTCAATTAGGTTCTCAAGCTCTTGGTGATGCTGTTGGTAACCGTCATTTGTCTCTTTTTTGAGTGACTCTTCTTTTGAGGCTTTCAGTTCTCGTTTGAGTGCTTCTATAGTATCATTTTGTTTGGTTCTATCGTTTGTAAGGTTTTCTTTGTCTTTTTGGAGTTCTGTTATTGTTCGTTTTAGCTCATCTATTTCTGTTTGTAGATTGGATGATATTTGATTAGAATCTGAATTAGAAGTTTGATTTTCTGTGCTCGCAGAATTTGGGCGTTCTTTTAATTGGTTTATTATAGATTTAATTTCGTCAAAGTCTTTAAAAAGTTGTTGATTTGCTTGAAATGCTGAAAAAATGTTAATATAATAGTATACTGAATCAACAAAATCTTTGATGCTTTTTTTCTCGTTTTCATTTAACGTATTGGTCGATTTTTCAAACAAATATTTGCGACTTTTATATAGATCGAAATAGGATACAAAATTTTTTATGTTTTGGTAAACATTATCTATATTTCTTTTAAGACTGGTGAGTGTCTTTTCTGTAGATTCATTTAGGTTGCCAGAATTGCTCATGAGATTTTAATTTATAGAATAATAATTGAAATTTAAAATATAAATGGTTATTTTTGCTTCAAAAAGTTTGAAAATGTAAAATAACAAATAACAAAATATCTTATTATCAAACTTAGTTACTCTAAATATTTTCATTATATAAATTTATAAATCAATAATTAAAATATAAATAAATATATATAAAATATACTATATTCTTATTAGCGAGATATAATTATTTTTAATAAAATAAAAATTGTGAACTTTTTGGTAATACAATAAATGTAAACCGACTTTTTGTTTATAAACAAAATCTAGAGTAAGAAAAATAATATTTGTAATTAAATTAATGATAATTATAACTAGATTTTATTAAAGCATTTTTTGGTTTGATTGTTTGCTTATTTGAATTGTGAAATTTGTTCATTCAAAAAAAAAAAAAAATTTAAAAAATGAATAATAATATTTTATTCTTATCTTATAGTATATTTGATGTAAAATATTTTTTATATTAATATTATACAGAATAATTAATATATTTATTTTACTAATGGTATAATTATGTTTTATCAAATACAACTAAAGATATTAATTGATATAATTTATTTTACATTAATAAAATAAATATTAAGAAAATATAAAATATTTATATTAAAAAGTTGGGCTCAACAATATGGTCGGCGTTATTATTTAATTGCCTTCAGAATTTTAAAATTATATATAATTGCTTTATCTTATTATAAAAAAATTGAAATTAAATATTTTCTTAATATATAAATATAGATATAAATCATTTATTTTTTTATCATACAATTGCTTGATGTTGCCATTTAAAATCGCATTCATATTTTCAGAAATGATAATATCTTAAAGTTCTATGAACACACTCTATACTCATCAGAAAAAATAATAGGTATATCATCTGAATGATAAAAAGGTCTATTTGAGGGGAAGTTATAACTTCCAGGTTTCCTGGATAACCCTTGTGGACTTTGGACAGAGGTATGGAAACTAACTTTTGTGAGAATTCGTGAAAAATGCAAAAATGAAATTATCTTATTATATTAAATAAAAAAATTAAATTTTATATAAATTTAAAATTTGTATAAATATGTTAATATGAAAAAAATAAATTATAACTAAATTTAAGAAAAATGACATAATATTACAATTTTCTAAAACGCTCAATACAACAATAATTTTAAAAAAATATCTATCAGAGTTAACTACAATATTAGAAAAAAGAGCTCAAAATGATCAAAAATCTTTTTTTATTAAGAAAAAAACATTTTTATGAAATCTTTGGTGATGTGATGTTTTGAGAATGCAAAAAATCTTTCGTTCCTGGACTTATCGTATATTTTTATTTTACTAAAATTTTATATATAAAAATATCTAATTATATTTAAGAAAATATTAAATTTTTATAGATTACAAATAAAGATATTTCCAAAAAAATGAAAATATTTGTAAATCATTGAAAACAAAAGAAATAATGAGTATAATTTCATGATAAAAAATAAATTAATCTAAGAAATTGCAAATTTAAAACAAGAAATCTGAGGTCTTCGACCCTAATGAAATCTATTAAAAGAAAAATCGGATATATTAATTACAATCAATGTAAATCATGATATTAAAAATTATGATTGGCCAAAAGAATAATTCAGAAACAAGCATAAAAAATGAATTTTAATTGTTCAAATGATATTTGATGATTTTGGAACAAATGAAAAGCATGAAAGCTCAAAAGGAATTATATATATAAAAAAAAACACTATTTTTTTTAGAAAACATGCAATTAAATGAAATAATATCATTCATAAAAATAAGTAAATGTTTTTATTTTATTTGTTTTTTACATAAATAGATATATCAAATCGAAAAAAAAAAATTTTAATGATAAAATCATTTTTTTTATTCATATGAAATTATAAGGATTTAAAACTCAAATATTCTTATTCTCTCCTGATTTATTTTAAAAAAAGTTTATTTTTAAAAATTCTTATATTCTATAGTTTATTGTTTTTTTTTGTGAAAGTTTGCTTCAAATTATTAATATTTGTTTATCTTTAAAATCTATCTGTAAAAATTTAATTAAATTTTATATATATATTATATGTTTTATATTACTCCACTCTCCCTACAATTCAGCCATTTCTCGTTATTTTAAATACGTTTTTTCTCGTTATTTTTTATATTCAATTTTGAATTAAATTGAGAAGAAAATTTGATAGTAAAAATGAAAGTTAAAGTATTTTTTGAATATTTCAATGAATATCTAACAATAATAAATTTAAACCAAATATATAATATTTATATTTATTATTAATATTATATTTTAAATATAAGTAAAAAATAAGAAGGTAAAAAAATTATTATTTTAATATTCTGATAAAGTTTAAAAGATTGTAGGATAATTCATACAAATTATTACTTTTATATATCATTACTTTTAATATTTATACTTAGAATTGGTTGAACTTGTAGTCCATTCAAAATTATTTGATCATATCTTAATGCTTGCTGTTTTTTTTAGGAAAAAAATTACTGATTGGAAATATATGATTGATCATAATAACAAATAAAGAGGCGAAATAGGCAAGTTCAAAAAAATTTGTATAAAATATCATCTTATTTGGAAAAATTCAGGTAAACTAAAGAACATAGCAATTATCTTAAGGTAGTTTCATGTTAAGTATAAATGAGAGATTTGTTTCCAATATTTTTTAGATCTGGTATATTTTGAATTAGAAACAAATCGAGATTTCCCAAAAAAGACGATCGAATTGCATTGAAATTAAATTTTGATTTTGTTTGAAATATGAAGAGTAAATCTATATTTCAAAGCAACGTCCATTGAATAAAAATTCAATTGGATTGAAAAGAAATCTTTTCTTTTGTGAGAAAAATCATTACAAAAAAATTTGTTTTGTTTGAAATATGAAGAGTAAATCTATATTTCAAAGCAACGTCCATTGAGTAAAAATTCAATTGGATTGAAAAGAAATCTTTTCTTTTGTGAGAAAAATCATTACAAAAGATTTTGTTTTGTTTGAAATATGAAGAGTAAATCTATATTTCAAAGCAACGTCCATTGAATAAAAATTCAATTGGATTGAAAAGAAATCTTTTCTTTTGTGAGAAAAATCATTACAAAAAATTTTGTTTTGTTTGAAATATAAAGAGTAAATCTATATTTCAAAGCAACGTCCATTGAATAAAAATTCAATTGGATTGAAAAGAAACTTTATTTTTTTGGAAAAAAATCGAAATTAAAACTTTCTTTTGTAATAAAAAACAACTGAAACCTCTAGTTTTTTAAAAATTTTCCGTAAAGAGTAAAAAAACAAAAAAACTTGTGAATGATATAAATTAATAATATTGCGACCATGCATATACGAGGTTATCTATAGATAATTCTTCAAAAGCTTTTTGAACAAATGTTACTGTTCTTTTCATTCCTACTTCTTTTTCTTGATTTCCAAAAAGATAATTTGATATTTTAGAATTAACCTTAGATTTCAAAGGTGCGAAAATGGACAAGTCTAAAGGCTGTAAAATGTCTGTTAAACCGCTTGGAATAAAATATAAATTAATATTTAATTGTTTAGCAACCATGATTGATTTGAGACTTTTGTGAGAAGCATATAAATTCCAATTGGAATTGGAATTTCTGAGTTAAATTGTTTTCTAATAAAATTTAAATATTCTATAAAATTTTCTGTTGTCATGTATGACTTTTTAGAGAAGGTTGAAATATTTGGCTCAATTAATTGACCTAATAATTCATCTTTTTCCTCTTCAGAATTTGCACCTGCAATAATAAACAAAGGTAATTTGCAATTCGTGCTTGTAATGCTTGCCATAACCGAAATTCTCTCCTTGGTGGAGTCTAAAACATTAATTGATACGTTGCTTGAATTCTTGTACGCCCAAGTTTTTACACAATTTGGTAGAATTTGAAATCCGGTTTCGTCACCGTTTACCACAGGTTCGCCTTTTAAGCGTGCGTTTTCTATCACTGATTGAATTGTTGCTTTGAATTCATCTATAACATATGTATTATCACTTTTTGGATTGTTTTTAGATCTTTGTTTAAAATGTGCCATTTTTGAAGAAACATTATGTCTTGTTTTAAAATCATGAATAAAATGAGCGCTGCAATTGAAATTCGGAATTTCAAGATCATCTTCGTGAATCAAATTGAAAGCATCAAAAACGACGGTTTGAAATTGACTGTCACTAAAATAATTACCTTCTGAAATGTAATTTGCGTCTATATATTCCATTATGTTATCTTCTTGTTGGTCATTGAATATTCGGTGGAAGGATCCATGGTTTTTCGTATAAAAAGGGTTCCATGATTTATCTTCATCCCATTTTTTCATCCATCCTCTCAGAGTTTTTCTATTTATTCCATGTAATGCTGCAATTCGTGAAACGAAATGACAATCTTCATTTAAACTGTTTTTATGTTCCAAGTACTTCTGTTTGACTGTCATACATAGATCAGGATCCTTCCAATATTTTATGTATGGATGTGGAAACCGACTTTTGGTTTTTTTGCTTTTCATTTTTCTTTTGAAAAAAGTGACAAAAGCAATAGCATTTCTATTTTTTAATTTCTCATTATTGATATATTTATTTATTTGGAATATAAAATTATTTTTTATTATTTTTCATTTTTATCATAAATTATTAAAATAATAATAATTATTTTTTTTTTTTTTTTTTTTTTTTTTGTTAACTAGTTAAAAAAAAATATTGTTAACCATGTTAAAATTAAAAAATGGCTGAATTGTAGGGAGAGTGGAGTATTTATAATATGATGATATTAAATTTGATTTGTCCAGAAATTAGAGTTTATTTAATTTTTGGACTTTTTAAATGGACTTTTTAAATGAACTTTTTGGATAAAAAAAAAAAAATAGAAAACGTATAGAAACCGTTCTGTCTTGGACTTTTATTTACATCATTATTTTTGTTAATGCTCATACAATATATTCTATCAATAAAAAAAAATATCCTATTTAATTTTTCGAACCCAAGCCCCAAAAATATCCATTGAGTTATTATCATAGTGGCCATAAGAAAAAATATTTTATATAATATAAAATTAGTATTTATTATAAGTTTTTTATTATTATAAAAAAGGGAAATAATCTCATTAAATCCTTATTATTGAACTAAACCTTTTTTTAAAACTCTCTAATGTCAGCAAAAAGTCTATTTGTTACAAATAGTATTTGTATATATCGATTGTGTTATAAATCTTTTGTTAATTAAATTATGAGTAAATATTCAATGAAACAAAGCATTAAGAAGTGATGTTAAATCTCAAAACTTGATTATTTGAAATATCAACAAGTTTTTGAGACTTCATATTTTAAATTAATAGGATCGTGGCGATAAAGAATAGCATTAATGCGTTCTATGTCTTTTAATTGAAAGCTATTTTGGAAAAACAGATAATTTAAAACATTTTTAGAATGGACATAGTCCAGGAGTTCAAGTTGAGTTGAAAGCCATCGTCAACAGAAACCAACACTTATATACTACTAGTATATAAACAAGCTGGAGATATTGTATACAAGCTGTATATTATAGACTAAAATCATTTGTAAAATTTCATATTTAAATTATAAAAGTTTAACTTTTTTCAAATAAATACCTTTTCGACATTGAATTATTCAATGATTGAATGTCTTAAGTCTTAAGACTCTTAAGAATTTTCTTACAAAGAAAATTTATTAGGCAATTAGCTTACATAAGCAAACTCTACTGTATTATTAATTCTTTTTTGATTTTATTATATCTAAAGATATAATCTAACTATGAATTGTATACTTATGTTGAAAAATTTTCCGAAACATATTAAAATTGTTAACGTTTCACTGAACACATAATGGCGGTTGTTTTTCTGTTAACAATTTTAAACGAACAAATTATAACGCTTAACTTTTCATTTTTATAATGGAAATACAAGAGAATGTCCACTGGAAAAAAATTGGTTTACCCAGACATGAAAATGGAAGAGATATTTACAAATTCCAATGCCTGATCTGTGGAAAAATATTTAAAAGGCACAGAAATGCAAATGCCCATTGCAAACTTTGCTTGTACCTTAAGCAGCAAATCCCTGACCAGAGAACAATCAATGACTTTTTTAATGTTCCTGCTGCTTTAAATGAAGCCCCTGTAGCTGAACCTCAATTAATCCCCAATTTGGACATAACTGATGCCAAAACAATTGCTCTAATTGAGCTAATCAGTGAAATGAATATACCTCATACACAACTCAGTTCACCAGCTTGACAAAAATTCGTTGAATCTCTAAATGTTGAGCTGAGCCATCTTTCTTACGTATTCACTTACGATGGACTACAGGAATACCGAAATAAAAGTGGTGAAGATAAAGAAGCTTTGATGAAAACGTTTACATCATTTTGTATTGCTTCGTTTGGAACTGAACTTGTAGATTCATCTTTTCTCATTGCAGCTTTTGAATATTATCTTGATCAAGTCGTCTACGAAAAAAGGTCATCGACAAGGTTCTGGAAAAGTATGGTTACTTGCACTTTTATTGAACATGAGCTAATTGACGATAAGCCAATTTCATTTGAACTGCAAACTAAAGTTGCTCTGGTTTTTGTTACCCTTCCAGCTTCAGAAGCTATTGCTGAAAGGTGTTTTTCAGCTTTAAGAAGACTGTTGAACGATTATAATTGTTCAATTGGATCTGATGTATTTCTTACAATGAGCAAAATTAAATTGAATTCACGCTATTCGAGGAAATATCCGCTTTAATATATCAGATTCAACACTGATAATTATAAAAATCATTAAAAAATATGATTTTAATAAAAATTAATTAAAGCAATCTTGAAATTATATTGAATTAAACCTCTTTTTTTAATTTAAAATTTTGAAAAAATTATCGTAAATATTCAGATTTTTTTTTGATTAATGTCATAGAAATCAAATTATCTACCTCTGAAATTAAATATGTTAAGTGAGATGAAATACATACTTATGATTCCAAAATGGATAATTTAGAACAAGTTTTAAGAAAAAGTTAGAGAATTCCATTGATATATTTCTGAATAAAGTTTTAATTTGTGAAATGAAATACTGAATATGATGATCGCTAACAAGTATCATTAATATTAAATTTAATATAATATGTTGCTTCTTATTCATTATTTAATATAGTATTTTTATATTTTAAATATATCTTATATGATTATTAAAAAAGAAAAAGCATCTATGTTAATATAACGTAAACCTTCGAAAGGTCACCCTAAAATATTAACCTGACCACAAATTTTTTTTTTTTGGGTCACTACCCAAAAAAAAAATGAAGCGTTCGCGTTTGACCCTTTTATTTCTAGTGTATTTTTTGGATTATTTTTTATAAAACCATGTTCTATAATTAATTTTTTATTGATTCATGTATTTTTTTAAAGTGAATTTTGATTTTAGAAAACAAAATTTTATGATATGACTTGTTATATGAAATACTTTAAATTTTATTTAGAAAAGACTTCTTTATTTGAAAATCAAGTAAAAGTTTGTCAAAACAGGATAATCTTTTAAAATCTGAAATAGTTATTAATATATCTTAATATTGTATTCAAACATGAAATAAAAGAAAGAAATGCCAATTTTTTTTTAATTATATAAGTGATTAGTAACATTAATTAATAGCAAAATGAACTAAAATGCATAGTATAAACTATGAAAAAAAGATAAAAAATATAAAACAAGTAAATGAATAGTTTGTATTATTTTAAATTTGTAGATTTCAAAGCTTAATATAAAAAAATATTACGTAACTTAAATTTATGTATAATTTCTCTTTTCATAAGTCATCTAAACAATAAATTAACTGACAATGAAAATCAGAAAAAAATATGATACAAAAAAAAATCAATTAACTTTCAAGAAAAAAGGTTTTCTGATATTAAAAATTGCAATTAAATAGAATAATAGAGAAAATAATTTCAAAAAACAATTTTTGAGAAAAATATCAGATGCATTATTCTAATGAAATAAAAATTTTTATTAAAAAGGATTGAAAAGCTTGTAAATTTTTTAATAAACCTTTTTTTATATAAATATTTATTCCACATTTTGAGATAAATGAATTTTAAAAATTTCGGGTCAAAAACCGCTTTGGGTAGGCGGTAATTTGCGACCCCTGGTCAAAATATACCTAAAATTTTTGACCCGATTGAAAATGGGTAAATCGGGTACCCCTTACAAGGTCTAATATAACGCGTGAAATGTTTAATTTGGATCAATGATTCAAATAATTTAAATCAAATTCTTTATATAAAAAAAGACTAATTGTAGAAGTTGTTCAACAATAACTTCTACAAAGTTAAATAATAGAACGCTAGATATTTTTTATATTAAGGGTTTGATTGATTGGATAAAAAAAAAAAAAACATAAAAACAATATATCATAAAAAATGAAAAAAATCAACTTGCAGGAAAGATAAATCGACTTAATATCATTGCATAGAATATATAAAAAAAGAATTTTTTGAAAATGGTCCATTCTTTAGATATGAAAAAACAATTTTTGAAATAATCGATTATTTGAGTAGAATCATCTTGAGATATATCAACGACCTGATTCGGTTTATCCGTGGATAAGCCTATCAATCATATTAAAAAAAAGACCAGGCAAGTAAACTGTTTCTTCATTATATTAATATTTCTGATTATTATAATTAAAGTATTGAAAAACTCTATAATTTAGTATAGAAAAAAATAATCGTAAACTATTCAAATATTTACATTTTTCTGTAGTTTACAACTTTTGGACTTTTTTTGTGGATTTTTTATATTGACTTGTTATTTGGACTATTTTGTTAATTTTTTTAAACAGACTTTCTTAAAAGCCACTTTTTGGACCTTTACAATAACCGCTGCAAAGGGTTATTTCCTGGATTTAAAATTATTTTTATTTAACCTCAAAAACGCAGAAGAACGTGAAAAAAAGAATTTTGATATTCATTTTTTCAATTTTCTTTCCCATTACGTCATTATTATCATTTTATCTTATTCTTATAAAGTCACTATAACTAGAAATATTATCAAAATAAGATTTTTTTTCTATTTTAAATGATGAATTCAACTCTTCGTCTTTATATATATAGATAGATAGATATCCTTTATTAAGGGTAAAGTTGGTTTGGAACTTTTTCAATGAATAAACTATTCAAAAAATAGAAAACCCAACTATGCCCTTAAAACTATTATAAATAAATTATATAATTTATCCAACTTTACAGCTCCAAATATGTGAAGGGTGTCCAGAAGCCTAGTTAGTATTTCAAGATGCAATCGTGTAATAAACTAAAACGAAATGTTTTTAAAATTGTTTAATTAAACATACTTTATAGATAGAAAATGAAATGATTTATTTCAAAAAATGATTGAGGATAAATGGACGTTTATAATTTCATACGTTAATTTTTCCTAATGACGCAACTCTCATTAGTCAAAAAATATCATGATGACGGCCTTTCAGCTGTTCAAATCTTTGATATATTAAAAGAGATATTTGAAGATGACGCAATACCATATTCAGCCATCACCTATCACTTTCGAAGAGAGAGCTGGATTTTATTGAGTCCGATAAAAATAAAGGAAGAAGACATCCCAATTATCGTATTGATAACCTTATTTTAAAGGAACTTAATGATGATCCAATAAAAAGCTGCAGGCAAATAGCACACTGCATTGGGTATTCAGTTTCATCAGTTCATTACGTTTTATCGGTCAGATTAGGATATAAACCAAACAATTTACGCTGGATCCCGTACATTTTATTTTAACAGGAGATGAATCCTGGTTTTTTTACCGCACGCAAGGTGGAATAATGTGGCTACCAGAAGGAGAACAACCGCCATCAAAGGCTAGAATTGCTCAAGGTTGAACCAAAAATTTTGATTACTATTTTTTGGAACCCCGATGGTCTCCAGTTAATTGATGCATGCGATTCGAATGATACATTTGATTTGCAATACTTTATAGAAAATGTTCTTGAACCAATTGTAAATAGTGATATTGTTGCAAAATCAAAAAGACAAAAACAAAGGTTCATAGTTCATATGGACAATTATCCTCTCCATATATCAAGAATGACTCAAAGTTACATCTCATCTCATGGGTTATATATGCCAAGGCATCCCCCTTATTCGCCAGATATATCACTTTGCGACTCTTTTTATTCTGATATTTAAAAAGCAAGATAATTGGAAAAACATTTGTAACAAAAGAAGATCTGATTTCATGGATTGAGGAACAAATATCTGAAATACAAAAGAGCGTACTTGAAAAAGTTTTCACTGAATGGCAGATTCGCCTCGAAGAATTTATTAAAGTAAAAGGAGAATACATTGAATAAACATACTTAAATATTTAATTAATTTTTGATTTCTTTCATTTGGTCTTTCAATGCTAACTAGGTTTCTGGACGACCTGTAATTCTTGATATGAAACAGTATAATCAATGTTGAAAATAATATTTGAGAAATAATTTTGGCTGATATTATTGGTTGAATTGGACAGAATGAGGTGACAAGATATTAATTCATGGATTAATTTGATAATTTAGTTATGACTGAGTTAAAATCATTGAGGGATACAGCATTATTTGCTTATGTTGTTGATTGCATTGAATTGAATGTGGTGGTAAGATATTAATTTGTGAATTATCTCACAATTAAGACTCGATTACTTCCAAGAGCGTTTCATAAAAAAACTTGGAAGTAATAGAGTCTTTTTTCTCTATAATAATATTCATCAATTCAATCACCTAAGAACTTAGAAGCTATGCTGCATTTAAGTAGTAATAATCGCATTATTTATCAACATTAAAATCAAAACCACTGGGACGACTAATATTGACATAATTAAAGATTTTTTTTTGGGGGTAGGTATCGGGGGTACATGAAGTGGTTGCATGTGATGTCATCATGAGAGGATGTGTGTGATTTGATCATGAGAGGGTTGCGAGATGTCTTCATGAGATGCTAGCATGGGGGATGGTGTAGGGAACAAGTTATCAATAGTTATTCATAGTGAAGGGGAATGGATAACTAGTTCCAGCAAATGAGGTCTTCCGAGATAGGTGGCTGGGTGGGGGTCGCTTGGGGTTGAGTGAGGTGTAGGTTCATCATTGCCAGGGAGAATTGTGCGAGCGTACTATGATGCCAACGGGACATCTCCAAACATCGCCAAGTTATTGTCACTTTTGGTACCTTTCATTGCTATGGGCCCTCATTTGCTTGTACTAGTTAACCATCCCACTTCACTATGTATAACTACTCTAATAATCATAATATTATTATATATAATATATAGATAGATCGGAAATGATATAGAATATTTTTTTATAAAAGAAATTAATTAATAAAAGTTATACATTTTGTTAAGTTATATCTAATACTATTTATTTTTTCTGATTACATCTTTTAGAATCTTTTCGGTTTTTATTTTTGTCAACTTTTTCATAACGCACGTTAAAATTTTTAAAATGACTGAGATTGAACAAAGATACTCAATCTTTTTTTATTAAAAAAACAAATGCAGCCCAAAGATATTATCAATGAAATACAAAATACATATGGTGATGATGCGTACTGTGTTGCAAGCATTTATTTTTGGATCAAAGAAATTAAATGTGGGCGAAAAAGTCTCTCGAACATTCCCAGAGAGGGAAGGCCAATGGATGATGATGTTGATTATATAATTTCCCAACAACTCAAAATAAATCCGCATATAAGTGCTCGAAAGATAGCTAAGAAGGCACATTGTTCAATTTCAACAGTTTTAAACCATTTACATCATGTTTTTGGTTTAAAAAGCCTTCATTTAAAATGTGTGCTGCAACGATTAAATTACTTTCAAAAAGAGTTAAGAGTGCAATTATCCAAAATGATTTTAAATGAACTTAAAAAGGCAAGAAAGAAAAAATACATATTTATTCTAACAGGAGACGAGCCATGGTTCCGTTATACATATACTGTAAATCGAATGTGGGCAATGAACTTTGAAGAAGTTGATGAAATTGTGGAAAAGTCTTTGAATGACAAAAAAAAAAAAAAAAAAAAAAACATTTGGTTCATCTACTAAAAATTGATTTAATGCTCTAGCTACTTCTTTTGCTCCCTTCCCTCTCATCGCATAACAAAAAGCCTTTCGGGTATTGATATTTATAAACATCAGATAATTCAAACCGTCTTTTGTCTTGTCATTTATGAAAGTATCCATTTGATATCCCCCTGAGTGTTTTGAATATATATTCATAAATTTTGCCTTTGGTACTTTAACATCATGCACTATATTCTTCAAATAATTTAATGCTGCTTCTTCTGTAAATCCGTATCGTTTTGCAAGAGGAACAAATTTTGATGGTGTTTTCCACGGAAATGTTTTGTATAACTCCTCTATTGTTTTGTAAGTCATTTAAATTTATTTAAACATATAACATCTTCTTGTATGGTAAGAATATCATCTCTATAGCAAAGCTTTCACCGACTGGTAATTTAAATGGTGCTTTATATTCACGCGCAGAATATAAATCAATCCAAAATCTTTGGTCTGTTGAATTCAGCTTAAAGTATTTGATGGGGTTGAAATTAACATTCGAATTACCAATATAATAACGATTTGATTGTTCTGCTATTGATGAATAAACTTTACATGAATGTCTATCCCATACATTATCAAACGTTAAAACTTTATCATAGTACTTTAAATAAACATCTTTATTGTTTTGACTAACTCCATCACCAATATTAAATACTTCATCAAAATCTTTATTTGTTTCTTTTAATTTGAATACTAAACCATATTCATCCGCATCATTATTATTTCGTTCTGAATATAATTTTTCATGAAAACCCCTCTCATCATAATAGCCATCAGATTGTATATCTCTATTTAAAATATCAGTATCTGACTGTACAAATATTTCATTGAAGGACGTCCTTCCACCATGTTGCTATATAGTTTTTTATTGATGTATGAATGGCATTAAAGAATCCTCTAAAATCTCCTTCTATTGACATCCAATCGATAACTTTTACATCTTTTACTTTAATATTATCTTTATACAATAATATCATATTATTTATCTTTGAAGTCTTATCATTCCCTTCCACTATATTAAAATATTTCTTTTGAAATTTTGCAATTGTGATGGTGAATTCAATTTTTCTTCTTCTCGCAATCAACCACATATTTCTTACCCCAACAATAGATTCTCCTCTATTTGAAGTGCACCATTCTTGTGGAAAATTAAAGTAGTATCGATTTGGTTTGCTGGGGTCTTGCTCTCCATCTTCAAAAAGTAAGCATATTCTATAGGGATTGGTGTTTGTTCTTCAGCTGGATTGAGCGTCGGGTACATTTCAATCATTATAAAACAACTTCTTGATTCGAAGGGATTATCTTGACGGGATCTTCAAGAAATCACGCCATTCATATATACTACACTTTAAAGATACATTTTTTTTGTGCCAAAATAATTTTTACAACGAGACGATAAAACTTTTTGTTTGGAATTTTTTTGTTGCGAACTTTTTGAATTATCGAGGTGGTTGGAGCTTTTTGAAGGCTCTGGGGGCTTCCAAAGGCTCCAAGTGGCTGTGAAATGGGCTTAAGTATAGGCTTGGCGATAGCGGAGCCTATACTATACTACTAATTCACCATCACATTCATCAAAAAAGGTGAATGATTTTCTAAAGATATCTCAACTTTTCAGATTAGAACATCCAACATACAGCCCGGACTTAGCTCCCTGTGATTTCGGGCTGTTTGGAACAATGAAAGAAAATTTTGAAGATAAAGAATTTGAGACAGAAGAAGAACTTTTTGAAGCCATCATGTATTTTTTCAAATGAAAACCAAGATGATTTTGGATTTCACTTTTTGATACATGGATCAAACGTTTGGAAAAATGTATAGCATGTGATGGAAACTACTTTAAATAAACTTTCTTTTTATGTCATTATTATTTTATAAAAAACTATAAATTTTTTTTTTTCTGCAAAATTGTGGTCATTTAAAAAGTTTCATAAATTTGAACTCAATTTTTTTTTTAATGAAGTCGAATATTCTAGCAAATGTAAACTTTCTATGAAAATAAAACATCATAACTCCTTCTAATTCTCCAGAAAATTTGCAGATCGTCCTCGTAAGTATACCAAACTTTTCCGATTAAAATATTATTACTACTCTCAAATATGATACGAAAACTCTCTAAATATTAAATAAAAGAGAAGCATTAGTGATACTTTTCCAAAAATGATGCATTTATAGCATCCATTTCGAATATTTTATTTCCGCCATAATAAGAAAAAAATTAAAAGAAAACGATTTTAATTAATTATAATGCATTATAATACACCATCAAGTTTTATTTGGGCTATTTATGGCCACTTTTTTGAATAAGAAAAAATTAATAATTTTTAATTAATGATTCTTATTTTCAAGTTTTACATATTGATTCTTCAAAAAAAAATAGTGAAATTAATTAAGAAGAAATAATGCTCAAATAATAATAAAAATTATTTTTTTAATGAAAATGCTATCAAATGTTTTCTTAATGTTGGAAAGCACTCATAAGTTCTTCAAATGATAATCTTCCATTTCCATCAGCATCAAGGTTATTTATAATATTTTGAACATCTTCTTTTGATAAAGGCTCTGGAGAAAAATAATTATAAAAAGCTCGAATTTCCTTTGCATCAAGATCACCGCTGTTATCATTATCTAATGTTGCAAATAACATTTTATGAAGGAGGTTAGGATCTTTATCAAGCTTTGAGAGGGCTTCACAGAATTTAACAAATTCTTTAAATGAGATTTGTCCATTTCCATCTTCATCGAAAAGTCTAACTGCTAAATTTGCGAAATCTGCTGCGAAATTGTTTTGAGCCATAAAGATTTTTAATTCATTAGCATCAAGTTGTCCACTATGATCCTTATCTATAGAATCAAATTCTTGTCTAAGCTGTTTAAGTTCTTCTTCTGAAACTTTCCTCGATTTAGCTTTCTTTGATTTAACTCGCTTTGCAGGCATAATAAATATATTTGAACATTCTCCAAAAAATTTGTTAGATATCGTCTTTTTTTATTTCATTCAAATTTCAATTAAATATAAAACAATCAAAATATGGAGATATTTTTGAAAAATTCTTATTCAAAAGGTATAAAATCATTATTGTTGGTGATTAACGATGATTAATGTTGATAATACATTTTTAAATTGGAGAAAGAATTTGAATAATTATCTCACAATTGTTTCTTTGATAAATGTTAAATTTTGATATGAATTTCAAATTCAATTTCAAATAACAAAATATCGTAAAAAATCCTAAATTCCTCACTCAAACAATTTAGACATATATATTAATAAGTCACATAAAAAAATAATAAAAAACAAATTTAAAAAATCTATTATTTGTTTAAAAATCTAACTTTAAAGTCTCTAACTAAATCAACTTTCTATTAAATTCTAATTTTTATCCCTTTATTGTGGTGCACCGGCTAAATGGAACCATTTCCTGAAGCTAGCACCAACTTTTTCGGAGAATCCAACGATTGGTTTACCAGCGGCTTTATCAGTTTCGTGTAAAACTTCATCCTTGCAGCCTTCGCAATCATCAAGTGGCTTCTTTGCATCACCTTCTAAATTGCATGGTTCGTCATTATTGTTTTCACCACCTTCTGCTTTTGTCTCACCCTTCTTTTCCTCTGGTTTAGCTTCAGGCTTTGCCTCTTGATTATTGTCCTTTGCTTCAGTATCCTTCTTCATATTTTTGCTATTGTGCTTTAATTTAAACATATTCTTTAAATCAACCTTTGAGTGTGTTTTCTTAGCCTTTGCTTGATTAGCTTCGTCATGAGTATCATTCTCATTTACTTTAGTTTCTTCTTTAGTATCAGTCATAATACTGTAAATAAAATGAAGTTAAACAAAGCTTAGATTATCCCATTCTATAAAATTTGATAAACAATAGAAAAAGTTCTAATTTTTTCCTTTATTTTTCTGAAAATTAACGATAAAATAAAGGAAAATTTCAATAAGCTTTGAATTTTTTAAATAACTTTTTAAATCACTATTTAAAAAAATCAATAATCCTAACAAAACTCATTATATATTATTTCATAAATATTTTTATATTTTATAGATTATATCATATATTACATATATAAATATGTTTTAAAATTAATTTTAATATTATTAATCTAATAAATAATTTATTAAATTATTCTTATGGTGATATATTTCTAACATACAAATTATTTAAATTGAATTTATTAAATTTTCAAATGAAAATAATAGACCTTTTTATAAAAAGAAATTTTTTTGCGATAAAGTATACTTTTTAGCTGGGCTTTTCTGTCCACAAAATTTTCGGTCCGTTTCTAACTTTTTAAAACAAGGCGTTACTTTTTATGGATATAAAGCTGCTATTTAAATCAATAAACTCTCAATTAATTGAAAAAAATTTCTATATAGAGCATTTTTTGGACGTTTTATATAATCATAAAATATTTAGCATTTTTGATTGTTCTTACATATAGTTAAAGAATATTTTCTTATAGCGAAATTAATTGAATTTCATTTTTCAATAAAAATAACAATATTTTGAAATTTCATCAATAAATAACTTATTATTATTATCTTTATTAGTTTTACAACTCTTAAAATATATATATTATAGGTATTTTTGAATCTAACATTTTATTTAACGAAGTTATTATAATGTTTTTTTTTTAAAAAAAAAGTATTTGTGAAAAATCAATTCAAATTTTATTTATCGTTCTTTTAACCTTATCAATTTTAGAAAAATTTGAATTTATATTTGTTTTTAATAAGAACCAAATTATCATTTAATTTCATTTTTTTACAAAATGAACGATTAAATTTTATTCAAAAATATTTTTTTTTTTTTTGTTGTTGTATATTTCAAAAGCTAAAGAGAACGGTAGAAACTTAGATGTATACGATTACTTGATATAAAAACATATTTTTTCATTAGGTTGATTTAAGGTACAAATCCAGTACGTTATTTTTTGTAAGTGAGAACGTTTATTATTTGAATAGATGGGGGTCTTTGAAAAAGTTTAAATTGACAAGGTGTGTTTTTGACATTTATTTTACATTTTTCTTAATTCAATGACATGTTATGTAAAAAATAGTCAGATATTCGATTTTTTATATAACATGTCGATTTTTTCTTATAAAGTGTCAAAAAAAATGGCGGTTACGTAACGTACTGGATTTGTACCTTAAAGAACATTAAAAAATTTCCACTTTTTGAATGATATAAAACAATTAACGATCATATTTCACCAATTTTTTTCATATAAGGTCAATAATTTTTTTGCGAATTTTAGGAATATAGGAGAGGCTCAAAAATTTTGAACTATATAGTCCTACTTATAAAACCACAGTTTTGTTTTCTTATCATAAAAAAAAATTAATATAATTTATTATTTATTATTTATTAATCTATTAATTCTATATAATTCTTACATTTAATCCCTTCACTGTAATGAATCTTGGAAATGAATCAATTCATCTAAAACATCTCCTGCTTTCTTAGATGGATCTGCAGTCTTCAAGAAGTAAACCCAAGTATCGAAAATATCTTTAGCTGACTTGTTAGATAACCAAGCTGGTGAATATCTCATGTAAAGAACCAATTGATCCATATCACCATCTGTCTTAATTTTAGAGTAAGCTGTAGTTTGAAGGAATGGTCTTAAACCTTCTTCCTTACCAGCAACAGTCAGAGTAAAGTCTTTAATTGGAGAATGGAACTTAATTGGACCAACATTTGAAACGTGAGCAACTGGGCAATAATCACGAAGTCTATCTACTTTATCGAGATATTCTTTGCAAATCCAATCACTATTATTAAGTATTGTGAAATTATCACGGAACTTCTGGTTAATTTCACCAATTGTCATTCCTGGTAATGGATGTTGGACACAAAGTGCGAAATCAGTGAAAGCATTACCGAAATGATGATCGAAGTGTTTGGCAAGCCTTCTTAAATCATAACAACTTTGAACACCAATTGGTCCCCATTTCCTATTTTTAGCATTAACGGCCAATGCAAGACCTGTCCATAAGTATTCACTCATATGATCTGTTTTACCAGTCTTTGCATGGTAAATGTGTGGTGAAAGTCCGCTATCTGGCATTTCATATTGCAAACGTGGAGGGAAAAGTTTATATGTATCTGGTAATGTAACAACTTCTTGTGTGTTTAAGAATGTCATATCACCGTTTTGAAATTTAGGCCATTTCTTTTCATATTCTGATTTATTCTTTAAAAAGTCATCAAATCTTTCCTTTAAAACATTTGGATCAGTTAATGGATCACCTGTCATTGGTGCAATATCTTTGAACATATGATCTTTTGATGGATCTTGAATATCACTTAATACATTGAAACAATAATCACCATCATTGACGGCATGATTGACATTAACACAAACTCTAGTTTCATCTGCTGCAATTGATGCAAGAGCATAATCTGCATTAGGAGTAAAGTTGTTGTAGATCCAATCACAAACATTGTACAAGTTTGTTAAATTCTTTGGAATCTTGTGAATTGTAATACTTTCTGGTGTTTGATTATTGTAAACTAAATTTGTACCATCTGATTTAATGAAAAGACCTTGTGTTGCATTAAACACTTTTCTAAATATTTCTGGCATATATTTTGGATCTTCAACTTCAATACAATAAATATTATTAAACCGATGAAGCTGTTCATTGGCAAAAAGCCTCTCGGTTTCATTCATCTTCCTTTTAGTAATAGTAGATAACATTTTATATAGAGTTAAAAAATAAAAGTGAACCAAAAATTCCCATTTTTGATGAATGATTAGCAAATTAAATTGATATTACAATTCTTTTTTATCTCCTTTTTGATACATTCAATTTTTTTTATCTATAACCAAATAGCGTATCAAAAATGAATGATCATTTAAATTTTCCTATCAATTATCAACTACAAAAAAATAATGATCGAAACTTGCTTTTTTCATTTCTTATTCATATATGTCTTTTAATAACCATGTTCAAGAGAATTCATCATAATTTCGCATCAAATCGATATCAACTTTTTCAGAATGACTAAATATAATAAACTATTCAAACACAAATCGAAACATTCTTTTTTAAATATCTTACTATTTCTTTATTAATAATCATCTTACTATATATTGATTCATTTATTATCAATAAGTAAATATAATACAAATATTATTTTCATTATTATCAGTTGAAAAATTTAAATCTTATTCATTTCGTTTTCTTTTCTTGGCTTTCTAACAAACAAAAAGAGAAGAGCTCCAAGTGATAGACCACAAATATCAAACAACCAAAGTCCGTATTTAAAGCCATCTTTATGCCACAGACCGGAAAAAATTTGAAGAGTCCCACATTTGTCTACAATTTTTCCGGTCAGTGGCATAAAGATAATAGATGATAAAAACGCAAAACAATTCAAGCAACCGCTTGCAGATGCTCCTTGTGATGGATGGAATAACTCAATACCATGAGGATATGCAATAACTCCAACAACAGGAAAATTCAGTTTTTCTTTATTCACTTTTTCAATAAAAACTAAATAAAAATAATGGAATTATAGTAGAAAAAAAAAAAATTGTGTGATCCGATTCTTTTAGAGGTTACCTCTAAATGAACCAAAAATTTGAATTCGAAAAAATAGTTTTAAAATTAGACAACAATTGATTGAACCTTTCTTTAAACGACATTTCGTTCACGTTTGATGTGAGGCTATCATTAATTGGCTGATAATTATAAACAATTGGATTTCTGCGAACAAAAATTAATGTCAATAAGGCCAAAAAAACAGCTAAAATTGCAATTAAAATAAAACACCATCTCCAGCCAATTTGTTGAGCTAATAACGTTAGCGGTGTTTGTACCAGAAAATTGCCAAAACCAGCAATGAATAGGAAAAGTCCAAGCATGCGTGAATAGTATTTAAGAGGAAACCAATTCATGATGATTCGCGTACAAGGAGAGTAAATCAGACCACATCCCGCACCTACAATAATTCTACCAATGCAACCAACAAAAAACGACTTGCTAAGACCACAAATGACAGCCCCTACTGATGAGACAATCATGCTGCTACCAATTATGAAGGATGGCTCTGAAAACATCTGCGAGAAGTCCTGCAAAAAATTGCAATATGGAAAAAGGAATATAAAACATTGAAGTAAAAATACCTAATTGGGATACTTTGACATGATAGACTTTAGCAAGCTCATCAGTAACAACAGTAGGACATGATCGCTGAAAGAATACAATTATATCAACAAATGAGATTGTTGTAAATATAAATATTCTTCTGATTTGAAAAAAGGTTTATTTTTGGGAAAGAGAGGTTCTATAGGAAGAGAATCTTGGTTTTCTGAAAGTGAAATTATAGAATTTGTTTTACTTTGCATTGTTTTTTTATTTTTTGAATGAATTTATTCAATAAAATTGTGAAAAAAATTTCTATAAACCAATACAAACTTTATCAAATTTATTTATAAAGTAGTCAATTTTGTTTTAATTTGAGGGGATTTGTCTCAAATTTATAAATGATGAAAGTAATTTTGAATCTCAATGTGATTCGAAAGAATTTTATCAAATTCCATATAACATAACTCCTGTTCACTGACAAGTTAATTCATCTTTTCACAAAGTTCATCAATCAGATCCAATATTTAATTTTTTGGTCACTTTATCCGAAAAAGTGGCACACATCACCGAAAACGCATGATATAAATGTCATAAGACAAGTACAGAAGCCATTATTAAAAAAAAAAAAAAATTGGATAAAAAAAGATTCTAAAATAATTAATACAACAAAATTTTTTAGGGGTGGATCATCTATATTTGACATTAAGATTTTTGAATTCAATTACAGTTATAATTTCTGGTGGTTTGTATCTTGACCCCAAAAAAATTGGCATGCCAACAATTAATCATTTTTTCAATATTTGACATAATAGGAGATAAAAAAAATTTGATGAAAAAACAAGGATTATGGTTCATTGACGATAATTTGCAATGCAAGACAGATAAATATCCTGGAATTGTTTGTTTTAAGGTCTGAAAGAAAAATATAATATATTCAATAATAATCATTAGTGACTCTTTATTTCAAATTACATTTTATATAGAAAATGCAAGACATATTTATTAATGTTTTATATTTTTTTATCTTTTCTAGTGACGAGCATCACTTGAATATGCTGTCTAAGATTTCAATAAAATATCAAATAAAAATATTTTTTCTTAGTGATTTTTTCCAATAATAGATATACTTTGGAAATAGAATAGGAAGTTACAAATGAAAGAATTGTTATCAATCCCAAAGTATAATCATATATTGAAATATTAATTATTATCTTTCAAAATATTTTCAAAAAAATGATCGTTGGTTTTGTTCATGCAAATTTTATGGCATTTTTCTATTTTTGATTCTAGTAATACCCAGCCCATTTTTTTTTCCATTTTGAAAGATGGCAATTTTTTTTTCAATTTTGAAAGGTGGAAAATTTTTTGTGAAAAATCAAATTTTTTCTAAACTGACGATATGGAATCATATCAAATTTTAATAAGTTCAAATGATTACTGACCTTCAAAATAAAGTAAAAGAGCTAGAGAATAAAATTGAACAAAAAGATCATCAAATAAAAGAGCTTCAGAATGATTTATCCGTCATTTATGAACTTTTTCTCCCAGACATATTAGAAAAGTCATACAAAAAGGTAACTTACTACATTCCAATTAAAAAAGCATGGGAAATGATCGAAAACAATAAAGAATGGATTTTAAGGGACAGTCCAAATGGATATATTAAAGTTAAAGTCGACTCAGTTTATAAAGATTGGTCTTCATGCTATCCAATAAACTTGTTTAACGGGAATATTATAGAAAATACTAATGATTATGGGTGGGCTTCAAAGCCATCTCTACCTGCTTGTATACAAATTGAATTTCAAAATCCTCTTGTGGTCAACATTATATCGATGACATCGAGAACCAGTTCTTCAGATATCAGTCAATCACCACGTACCTTTAATGTATATGGTAAAAACAAAGACGGTGAATTTCATATTATTGGATCATTTAAAGATGAGAAATGGAATGTAACCGAAAATAAACTTTTTAGACTTTATAATTCAACGCCTTTCAATTTTTATAAAATTGAATTTACTGAAACAATGGGCCAAACTGATGTATCATTTGTTGAATTAAATCTAGGTTATATCAAATTTAATCAGTGATCTTAAATTTTTTAGCATTCATCTTTTCTGAAGAACAAAATAAATTGATCTTTAAAAATAAAAATTTTATTTTCTTCTGAAGAACAAAAATTTTATATTAGCACATACAACTTTTTCAGAAGAAAATAATCATCCATTTTTTCGAGCTTTATTTTACATAGAAAAGATTAAAAGTTCTTTGTATTTTTTATTGATTTTTTAATTTATGCCATTTAGAGTATATGTTAAACGCGAAATAATCGAAAATTTTCAAAAATGAGATTACTATTTGATTAATATTTATATTTAAAAATGGTTGATATAGATAATCAATTGGCTTAATGGGATTCCTAAATTGATATAATTTAGGATTTAATGGTTAAAATCAGTATTAAACAAGAAAACAAATATTTTTAAATTATTTTAAAGGAATAAAAAAAGCATGAATAGCGGTCATGATTTTTTGTTTTAAAAGTATTAATTTTAATTTCTCAAAAAGTTTATTTAAACCATATATTCATACAAAAAGTTCTCTGTGCTGCAGAACTGTGCTAAAAAATTACACATTAATATATTTTAATATTTAAAATAGCCAGAAAATATTTTCATCCAATGATCATTATTTTTATTTATTTTCGACATTAAAATGATTATCTTTTGTATCTATTATATAAGCATAGATATTATTGAGTTTGATATATATTAATTGGTTGAAAATAATTAACATACCCACCTATTTTGTGTTCTGTCACCATTATCTTCTCCTTCTTCATTCCAAATATATTTACTCCTTTTGCAAAAAATATTCTTTTGTAATGAATCCATTGAAGTTTTATATTAAAGTATCGTCAAAAAGTTCTTTACGACAGAAAAAAGTCCTTTACGGTGAAGTCATTCATTCAAATTTCCATAAAATCGAGAAAATATAATAAATATTAACGATTACAAAAAAGTATTTATATTTGACCTTTTTTTTATTTTGGTGAAGGACTATTTCTGTAGTAAAATTTTTTTCAAACTTTTTGTGAATTTTCACTTCACCATAAAGTACTTTCCACATAAAGGCTAAATGAAAATCATTCTATTTAATAAGTTTTTAGACATTGCTCCATATCATTATAAAATACATTCTGCATAATAAATCATTTATGTGACAAAAGTAAGTTAGCTGCCAACTGTTCGTTTTTATCACAGGCTAGATAGATCTGTATGACTTCATTCAAAATGAAACTTCCAAGACTTTGGATTCTCCTAATTTCACTCTTTTCTTCATCAGAAAACTGGCTCAGCATTGAATCCTCGTTTCTTTTCTCCTCTTCTTTCCTTTCTCTTCTTTTCTCTTCGTACTCATCAATGCATCCCATTAACTCAGGACAGGAAACCTGGCTTCTCGTCTGTTGCATAAGCTGGTCGAAGTAATCTGGATCGACACGTTCGACTGCTCGATTTCTGATTCCTTCGATGTCGAACCCGTCAACCGATAATCCGAATTGAGAAAGCAATTCTTCCGGATTCTGCCTCAATCTTGGATTTTTGATTTCAAACTCCTCAATAAAGTTCTCAAGGAGCCGTGGCTCAGTAATAAGCATCTGGCGAAAAGTTGTGATGAATTCTTGATTTAATTGAATAGATTGAGAGGAATTTGATCGTTGACTTTGGATATCTGGAATGTGGCCGCTAAGGAGATATTCAGCGGCATGCTCAACGTTACCAAAGGCAGCACGTAATGCATCTTCACATTCTGATCGACCAAAACAACCCAGTTCTCTCAAATAATCAATTTTTTGGTAAAATTTAGGATCATTCATGTAATCGTAATTGGATTGAAAAATGTTTGGATTTGAAGGAGCTGGAGATGGAAATTGAAAAGAAGAGCTTGATTGATTATTAGAAAATGGTTGGAATTGATTTTGATTATATGGCATTGAAATTGAGACTGGCAATGGACTTGGTCTTGGTATTGAAGTATTTGGCTGATTGGGGCTAAAATATGGTAAGGTATTAGAATTTGGATAATTGATATTTGTTTGATTAGAACTTTGGGAAGGAATTTGTGATGTATTTTGAATTGCATTTAATTCACTTACATTGACTGCTTGAGATGATGAATTTGATGGGCTTGTTAAAATTGGTTTCTGCAATGGAGGGCCCTTTTTTAAAACATAAACTACAATAAAGTCATTTTCTTTGATATCAAGTGTGTCAATTACAATATTATTTTGAAGTACTTTTTTCTTAAAAATCATTCTTATTGAACATGTCTTACAACCAACTTCTTCTTCATAAATTTTCTTGGCTTGTTCAACCGTGGTTCCTTGAGGTATTTCTATCTTATAGAATTTTTTATCAGCAGAGCAAAATGTTACAATAACCATTAAAAAATAATGAATTATATTATATGCCAAATTAAAATTTTCAAAAATTTCCACAAAATTTTAAGAATTTTCCTTTTTCCATTAATTTTGAGAACTTTATTAGTTGAAAAATTTTATTAAAATATCTCATTATCTTTTCGTTAAGAAAAAATATTATTGTTTAAAAAGTATAAATAAAAAATAGCAAAAATTAAATGCACTATTTCTTTATTTCTCGGTATTTAATTCTTTTTTTTTAATTTTGCAAATTAATAATAATTTAACTTTCAATATAAGCCAAGGAACAGATCATATTTTATAGATACACATACCGCCTTTTTGGGATTATAAGGGAAATCATTATAGTTTTTACGAAAACATTTTCACAAAAAAATGGTTACATTTTCCATTATGAAATTGGATTATTCCTTAATTATATATAACTTTCCAGTTATTAAAGTGGATTTTTCCATTATAATCCTGAAAAAAATTGTAATGATTTTCATTAAAGAAAACATAAATAGAATTTTGAAGCATTGTTTATTATTATATCAATATTTTTTTTTATTAAAATAGAAAAAGTTTTTTAAGGGGAATAGTATTTTACACCACTTTTGAAAACTTTTTAACTTTTTGAATACTTTTTTAAACTCTGTCCAAAAATGCTTGACAATTGTATTTTGAGAGAGTATTCAAATTATCAGAAAAAAGAGCTTTGGAAAAAACTTTCTGAGAGTAGCGCATGTCCCAAAGAAAGTTGTAATTCCTCTTAAGGGCACTATTTCTTTCAAAAACCAGGGATCCTTGTATAAAAATAGCTTGCTGAAAGGATAATTATAAAAATAAACTTCTGAAAAATTGAATACATTACTTTGAGAGAAAAAAAAATTTTCGACACTTTATCGTTTTTTTAGTCAATTTTCAGTGGAAAATGCGGTTTATGTGTACGTTAAGTCGAACATTTTTGGACAGAGTTTATACTTTTTTTATTCAATTTTTGCTAAATAATGCATAATTATATAGTTCAAATAGCTTCCCTATTCATCCAGCAATTCAAGGAACCCAATTCGGCTTCGCGCAACCCTGTGGCGATCACTGGTGCGTATATTTCTGAAAAATTATGTAAAAATAAAAAAATATATATCAAAAAAAAGCAAATAGTTATAATTTTGAGGTAAAAATTTACATTTACGATTTTTTTTGGTTAATTATCTTAACAGAGTAAGTAAGCTTACTCATGGATAAAAAAACCATTCAAAAAGTGGTGTAGAAAAAAACGATTGTCCGTTTTTTAATGATATTAAAATTGAAAACATTCTGAAAAAATATGTCATTATTCAAAAACATCTTTTAATCAGCTTTAAAAGTCGTTATAAATCTTTAAGAACTCAGATTGTTCATGCCTGCAAACTGGGCAATTTTTGTGCTTTTCGAACCATTTTTCGAGGCATGCTGTGCATGCTGCAACGTGTCCGCAAGGCATGATGATGCAGTCGATCTTGTTCTCCATGCACATTATGCACAAATTGTCACTTTCCTCATTGCCAATTTCGATTGCAGCCATTACTTTTGATACATCAAATTTGCATAACGGACAGACAAATTTCGAGTTCACTTCACCGGCTGCGAACTCTCCATCGGCGCACTTTTTACACATCACTCTATGACCACAAGGAGAGAAGAAAGTGAGAGATAATAGATGGGGGAGCTGCCGGTCAGATACTTTTGTATTGATTTTCGATATCATGTTTCAATACTAGGAGCTCAAATTCTTGGGATCTTCAAAATCACGTTGAAAGCCATGAAAACATGTAATTTGAGGGGTTTTGGACCAAAAATTTTGAATCTTCAAAATCATGTTGAAGGTCATGGAAACACTTGTTTTGAAGTGGTTTTGGCAAAAATAATGACCGAATTTAAGCCCTATTTTGATACTCTCAATTTGTTTTGTGAATCTGCTTTAGCAGTCTGGGAACCAGACCTAACTACGTTTTTCGCTTTAGCGAATGTTTCACAAGAGTACGTAGTATGGTTTTGATAAAGATTATAAAATGAAAAGTTATCGAAAAATTTGTTATCAAATAATTTTTTAATTGAAGGTCAAAGAATGACGAAGCTAGCAGATGATGTTGCCTTTGATGCAAAAGAAGTTACATTCCGTGATTTGAAGCAATTAGCACTTTTGCTTAATGTGAATGAAAATGAAATTGATGATATTGTGAATTCAGTTAAAGATAGATTTGGAATTGCTAGAGACACGAAAATTAAGCAATCTAATCCAGAATATGAAAGAGTTAAGAATGCAGTTAATTCAAATCTTACTGATATCATTATTGATAAACTTATTGAAATGGATTATGATGGAGATGATTCTTATAATCATATGTATTGGTTTGCTAAGGGATATAATGCTAAGAAAGAAGATGATGAGTATTTCAAGAAATTTGATCGTAAAAGATTTATAGTCAAAGATCCATTAGATGAATTCAAGAGAAAGAATGCTAAAGATAAGTTTGAAAAAGACCGTAAAAATGAAAAGATTAAAAGAGAAGATGATGAGTATTTCAAGAAATTTGATCGTGATGAATTCAAAGTCAAAGATCCATTAGATGTATTTAAGAGAATGAATGTTCAAGATAAGTTTGAGAATGATCGTAAGCATGAACGTCAAGCAATTACAGTAAAAGAGAATTATAAAAGAATGTTTGATGATTTACGTAAGCCACTTCCTAAACTTAATCCAATACCATCTGATTGGAAACCTTATTCTCAAATATTATTCGAGAAAGAGAATCAAGAATTGCTAGAATATTTTAAAGATCATGGTCATGAATTTGAAAACATTGATACTGAGAATCTTATGGTTAACCAACCACATGATGAACAGAAAGCATTAGCAGTATTGGAAGAAACTAGACGTAAGTATCCAAATGATTCTGAAACAGTTGAGAAGATTATAGAAAAAGATAAAGATCCAATTGTAGTGTATTATCTTAATAAGATTCATAAGCTTGAAGATATATTCAGATTTCTTGAGAATGTTGTGTATGAGAATGAATATAAACCATTTAAGTTAACATTTGAGATTGGAGGTATATTTGAAATTCCAGATAAGAATTTATCTCCGGAATCAGATCCAGAATTCAAATATGAACCAAGACCTGTTACAGTAACTAGTCATAAGTTTGCTAATACCATTCCAATCATGATTCAATTAATTGCAGATTTGGATAAAGTTAAGTACTATATTGAAACGAATCTCTATAAGCATACCACTTATGGAGCATCTAATATTAAACTCATTTACGTATCAAATGTAGCATTCACAGTTCACAGATTAGTTAAGGTTTCAGGTAAAGTAAATAAGCTTCCAGAAGAATTAATTAAATCAAGATTGCTGATAGTTGACAATGAAGATGATGGATTATGTTGGTATAGATTCTTAGCAATATGTTTGGATCAAAAGTTGAAAGATGCAAAGAAATATAATGTAGTGAATCGTACTAAAATTGCACGCAAACTATTATGTAAAGATCATGGTATAGAATATACTACTAGACCTACAAGGGAAGCTCAATCATTAATCAAATCATTCAAAGGTATGTCAATGGAAGAGATGAAAGAGTCTGCTAAGAAGCATTGTATTAACGTTAACATCTATGATTATGATGAAGATTCTAAGTGTTATGATATCCAAGAGCAATGGTTTGATGAATCATTTGAGAATACTTTTAGTGCATTGCTTTTCAGTCAAGGTAGAGTGATTCACATTATGTATATTATAGATGTTGAGAGGTTAACGAATATATGGATATGTCCTAAGTGTAGATCTTATGTTGTCCATGGAAAGAATCCAAAAAGAATGTCTATTCATGAAGCACATTGTGATGGGAAGTTCCATAAGAATTATATTCCAGAGAAGGTAAGTGAACCTTATTGTCCACATATTCTTAATAATTCAGTTTATGAATATTGCTTAGCACATGATCTTAAATGGAAACCTCAGAGATATTATATAACATATGATTTCGAAACCATGGAGCAACGTGTTCCAGATATGAAAAAGAAAAATGCTAATAAAAGTCGTAAATCAACCGTAGTCAATAGTCGTTTGATTCCATTGTCAGTGAGTTGTTGCATCAAGTCTTCAAAAGGTTTGTTAACAAAACATTTTGATGTTAGAGATGATAAGTTCATTCCTAAATGGATCAAGTTCATGTTTGAGAAGTCTGTTGATATTGTTAATGATAAGGTTAAAGCATTGAGAGATATGACTGGAATTGATTCAGAAGAGAAGCTTTTGAAGTTAGATCGAAATCTATTTAATGTACCAGTTTTGGGATTCAATTCTGCAAAATTCGATAGCAATCTCTTTAAAGAATATCTTAACTATAGATTTGAAAATATTGAATGGAGTGTTGATAACAGTTCATTAATTGGTACCACGTCAGCAATGAAGCAATTCATTATTCGCAAAAGTGGTGGTTTAAATAAAGGTTTGATCGGATTACGTTTCATTGATGCTCAAGCATATGTAAGTGGTGGTACTCTCAAAGAATTTGGTAAAGATTTTGGAGGTCAAAAGAATTCAGTAAAAGGTGTATTTCCTTATGAAGCAATTAATAGTGAGAATTATAATGAAATCCTAAGCAAGTCTGAACCATTTACGTACGAAGATTTCTATAGCTATCTTAATCAAAAGAATCCATTAACGAAAGAAGAGTATGATGCTTATGTTGAAGATTCCAAACGTTTCAAGACTCGTTGGGATTATCTATTAGCATATAATGATAATGATGTTGAGATGATGATCAAACCTATTGATAGTCTCATTGAAATGAATGCTAAATATGGAGTAGATATGTTATCAAATCTTTCTTTGTCACGTAATGCTTCAGAAGAAAAATATGCCATGAATTATAAAGACTTTGATCCAAAATGTAACTATGGAATTGTTAATGAATCAAATACATTCAAGCCTACCCAAAAATGGTGGGAATACAAAGTTAGGGGATATGTCATGCAAGATGAGAAATGGAATGCTAAGCAACGTGCAATGCTTCGCAACACCATTCCCAAAGGGAAATTTGCAAAGCAAAAAGGTGAGAAATTAAATTCTAAACCTTTAAGAGATATCTCTAAATGTGTCACAGAAGATGACTTTGATGCTTTCATGAAGATGTACAATGATCCAATTCAAGGTAAATGTCACCTCTGTGGTGAACACTTCTCATGGACTAATAAACCAACTTTGGACAGAATTAATAATGATATTGGACATGAGCTTTCAAATTGTAAACTTGCATGTGAAATATGTAACAAATTGCGTTCTAAAGCTGATGATAAGGTTACTCGTTTACGAATCCAGCTTAAGAAGTTCTGTAGACTAAATCACTTTGCAATGACCATCACAGATGAAGCTGAATATAAACGTCTAAGAGAAGGTATCACTGGTGGTCTTTCAAATGTAATGCATCGAGTCAACATTAGAGGTGAAACCAATATCAATAGATTCCATTACGATTTGAATGCTAACAAGGTCATTTCAAGGGATACATCAAATAAAGTTTCACATGTGATTGGAGTTGATTTCAATTCATTGTATCCATCAGCATTCTCTGGAAATCAACATCCTTTCAATAAATATCATGGAGGTATCATGTACATGCCTGGCTCAATGCTAAATTCATTTGATTGCTATGATTCTAATGGTGTATTGATACCTGAAATCCAACGTAAATGTATGAATATAATCAATTCCCAACGAAGATTTAAAGAGAATCCTCAATTCATATTCCATGCAACTGTTAAACTAGAATGTCCCAAAGAGCTTATTAATACATTCATTAACTTCCCTCCAGTGTTTCGAAACTTTGAAATTAATAATGATTCTGACACAATTGGATCATATATGTACGAATATGGTAAAGACAATGATATCCATACAGTGGACAAATCAGATGTTAAGCTTACAATGACTCTTGACACAATGGGAGAATATAAGATCTTTGGATGCTATTATTTATGGTTTCTCATAGATCATGGTTTGAAAGTTGTAGATATCAAGAATGTAACGTTATATGATTGTCATAGAGGTTTCAATGCATTTGTCAATGAATTCATGAATGAGCGTGTTGCTATCCTAAATGGAGACAAATCTGGTAATCCACAGAGTGGACTTTGCTCCGCAAATGAGAAGTTCTATAAAATTAGTATGAATGGATCTTATGGATATGATGGTCTCAACACAGAACATTACAATAAGATTAAGATAGTTGATCGTGATAAAGCATACCAAGCAATCATCAGTGACACATACATGAATGGATTACCATTATCTAGAGACTCATATCTAATCCAATTGCAACCTAAGAACTTTAGATGCAAAACATGTATTCAAGAATCATTCTTCACACTTGATAATGCAAAGTTCTGGTATCTAACATTCATTTACGATTTCCTTTTCAAATGTGTTGATCTAGAACGTATTCATTTCATAGAGGGTGATACAGATAGTGCTTACTTTGCAATTGCAGGTGACATGAATAGACATGGTGAACAGTATTTCGATACAATCATTGCTAACAGAGAATTCTATGACAAACATGTCTACAAATTTATGCCTAACCCATCTATTGGAACAAAAGCAGATGAGAAGAAGATCTTAGGTGCAAGCATTGAAAAATATGGAGATAATCAAGTGGCACTCTGTCCTAAATGTTACACAATTTGGAATAATAAAGAAGATGGAACATCTGAAACCAAATCTCTGAAACTTAAAGGTGTATCATTAAAGAAGAACTCAATTCAATCATCAGATTATCTTCATGTTATTCAAGAAAGAACTGTCAAACCTGGTATCAATATAAATCTTCAAATGAATCATAACCAAATGAGTAAGATAACAGTATACAAAAATGCATTAACAGGTTTCCATAACAAGATGATCGTACTTCCAAATGAATCTTGTGCACCATTCATCAAAGGTTTAACAGCTAATGATTACATTTGTGAATAAAAGTAGATTTAAATATTTTTGAACAAAATTGTTTGTATTCAATGCTATTATAAATCCTTATACATAATCTTTATGAATGTCTTACATTATATTACATTACCATTTTACATATTCTTTTGTATAACATTTTGTAATACTTTTGCAAATACTTTAACAATTATGTAAACATGAATCAATTAAAACTAAATAAAATCAGTTTCTCAAATGAGTTACATTCCCATAGGGAACTTTGCAAAGCAAATAACAAATTACAGAATAACTTCTTATCAGAAAATCATTTCAGAACACAAGAACAAACAAAAAGTAAACAAAATGAAGAATATTCATTTACTGATTTGCATTCAGAAGTTTACGACATCTCTTTGCAAAGCAAAGGTCCCTCCGGGACTGATGATACGAAGCAAGTAAAAGATAAAGTTCAACACAACTTGAATGATAAAGACAAAATTTCAATTCAAAATGATAACAAACTTGAGAATTCTGAACATATTGAAGAACCAAACCTTGAACAGCAAAAGAAACTCATCAAAAGACAGAAATATAATGCATACATGAAATCATATCGTGAACGCAAAAAGAAAGAGATAGAAGATTGTATAAAATCAATTGATATATCTCTCAACGAACAAACCAAATCATATAGTAAAGATGATATCAAGCAAGCTCTCTTTGATTGCATTAATACATTAATAAATATCATTAACATTCATCTTGACAAATTCACAAATGAAGCCAAAAATGATATCATTAGCTGTCAATATACAAGTGATATCCTTCAACTAACTAATACATTAAATGTTTATATCAACAGCTTATTGGGATCTAAATAATTCGTTAGCAAATTCATTTAATTTCATTTCTACTTGATTCTTCACCGAATTATTTTTAGACTTATGGACATATGTATTCTTATATGGAATCAGTATAAGCTTTCCATAACGTTTTCTGAATACATGATCATTTATTTTAAATCGTTTATTCATTTCTCTAGTATTCATTTCAGAAACCGTCTCATTATATCTAACAAGCTTCTTTAACAATTTCAATTCATTTTTGTTAATCAATTCACTAATAATCATTATCAATTTCTCTTCATCAGACTCTTCAAATATACCACCTTGATAATTATTTTTATATTCACCACGGATATTTGAATCCATTTTATCTACATTAAAGAAATAATTTTCAGACATTCTTTGACCTTCAATTAAAAAATTATTTGATAACAAATTTTTCGATAACTTTTCATTTTATAATCTTTATCAAAACCATACTACGTACTCTTGTGAAACATTCGCTAAAGCGAAAAACGTAGTTAGGTCTGGTTCCCAGACTGCTAAAGCAGATTCACAAAACAAATTGAGAGTATCAAAATAGGGCTTAAATTCGGTCATTATTTTTGCCAAAACCACTTCAAAACAAGTGTTTCCATGACCTTCAACATGATTTTGAAGATTCAAAATTTTTGGTCCAAAACCCCTCAAATTACATGTTTTCATGGCTTTCAACGTGATTTTGAAGATCCCAAGAATTTGAGCTCCTAGTATTGAAACATGATATCGAAAATCAATACAAAAGTATCTGACCGGCAGCTCCCCCATCTATTATCTCTAAGTGTCACGTTTATTTTTGTGACACTTCAAGCATAAAATAGTTTTTTCATCGAAAACACGATCGTCAAGGTGAACAAATTCACCTATTCTACTTCTATCGTTTGTCAGATTTTCAAAGTCAGAATTTCCTGAAAAATAGTAAAATGAAGAAGTCTCACCTTCAAATTGCTGCCTGCAATTACTCACTTGATTATTGATAAAATTGCCTCCACTTTTGAAGGCTAATTTGGCCATTGCTGCTTCTATATTTGAAATTTGGTTTTCTTCTGCGTCAATTGAACTTCCAATGAAGAGCGAGAATGCATTCCCATGAATATTTGTGATCACATTCTTCTTGGCAATGACTTTTGAATTATTGAAAATTTCAATAGCAGACAGTTTACAATTATTAATTGAATTATTTTGAATGCTACAGAAATTTGTGTTAGAAATTGAAATCCCACAAAATTGACAATCATTTATTTCAGTCCCCTCCAAGTTGGCATGGCTGGCATTACGAACACAGATGCCGTGCCTCTTCATTTTTGCAATTTTGTTATTGAGAAGGGTGGCGGTTGTTTTGCCAGCAATTGAAAAAGCTGGAAAATCGGTATTTTCAACATTGTTTTCTTTGACGAGAACGTCTGATTCATAAATGGTGATTCCATTGCCATTACAGTCTGAAATTGAATTTCCAGTTATGGTTCCAATTGAATTTTTTTCAATGAAAATGGCAGTTTCTTTTATATTTGTGAACTGATTATTTTCAATGAGAAAATCGGTTGAATATTTGAGTGAAATTCCACTTCGTTTATTGTTTCGAAAAGTGCAGTTTTTGATCTTTATTTTTGAAGAATTCAAATAAATACAATCAAATCCTGCATCTGAAAAAGTGCAATTTTCAATTTCAATGCTTGTTTGGCCGAATACATAAACACAGCCTTCTTTCGCTTGCTTGAAGTTGCAATTGGTGAGCTTCACTATAGATCCCCAATTGCATGTCATCAAAATATATTGGATATTGTAAATTGAAAGGTTATCAGCTTTGACAACACTATTTAAAATTGTTAATCCGGTATTTTGACTATCTGTTACAGTAACGTGGCTAATCGAAACATTTTCACAGTTAGATATTGTAAAAGCTTTTTCTCTAAGAGTATTCTTGATAGTGCAGTTTGCGATTGAAAATTGTTTGGCTTTTTCAACTATTAGAGGGGTTTCAAATATAATGGAAGAGAATGAAATAATATCTGACGAAACTTGAAATTGATGACACTTAATTACAGTATTACAATTTGATGATATTCTGATTGGAAAATCAATTAGAAACGTTCCAGTAAAATTAATAGCCGGTGTTGTTAATATTATTTCCCCCATTTCATCCATAAAATAGCTTGAATCATCTAAGAATGAGAAAAAATTAATCATATTGCTCAAGTTAAATAAAAATCCTTTTTATTAACTTTTTCAAAAAAAATTTCGAAAAATTGAAATAAATATTTTGGTAGACCCTATTAAGGTGTACATTCAATTTTTATGTATTCAAAAAATGACAACAAAAATACAAATTTTGCAAAAATTTTACTATGAATGTTTATTTTTATTTGTAAAATATACATTAAAAGTAATAACATTTTTAAAAAATATATTTAGAATATCTCACATCTTTTTGAATCCATAGATGATTCCATGAATTTTGATTCAAAAAATCTGGCTAGTTTGAGTTAAAACTTGAAATATTGATAATATTTTGCAATTTTAAGAAGAATTATTTTATAAAATCCAAAATTCCGACGATGGGAATTTTATTCTAGATAGATCTTATCTTTGAATACTTTACTTATTTTTTCACATCAGAAATGTTATTTTACTCATAATTTTTCAATTGTTTATATTTTACACACTCTCAATTATTTCATAAAAAAGAACTCGATATTCTGAGATATACAATTATTTCATAAAACTTAACACAATTTTCTGATCATTCAAATATTTCATAAAAAAACTAATTCAATTTTTTATAGGCGTTTTTCTTAATCTAAATCATGAATCAACTTTCATATAATCATATTTGGGAACTAAACCAACAGCAATCTATTCAAATTACACAATTACTTGAAAAAATCACTACGTTGGAAAATAATTATCTCAAAATGGAAGATAAATATCAAAAAGTTCTTCAAAATTTGAAAATAGAAAACAAAAAATTATTAGAAGAAATTGAACAAATTAAAGAGTACAACAACAAGCTAAAAGAGGATGTTTCTAAAAAAAATTCCTATTATTTTAAATATATTAGACTAATTCAAGAAATTAATAAATTAAAAGCTAAAATAGATGACTTAAATAAAAAAAATCAAGAAGCTATTAATGAATTTACAATTGAATCAGAATCAAATAAAAAAAGTGAAATATGGTATGATACAACTGAATATTTGTTATTTAGAAAAAATAACAATGATTCTTTTGATTTATTCATACAAGAATTAATAGAAAATGCAAAAGTTTCAGTTTATGGAAGAAGATATTCAGATTTTTATAAGACCATTTGTCTTGGATTGTACTTTACTAATACAAGTTCATATAAAGCACTACAAAAGATTATACCTGTACCTTCTATCACAACTTTATATTATTTTTCACGTCAATATTTAGGAGATTATAAAATATCACTTACTTCAATTGAAAAAACGGATTTTATTTTTAATGAATTTAAAAATACTTTTTTTCAGAATTTTGAATCATTAATCAACTGTTCATTAGCAATTGACCAAACTATTGGAATAAGAAATCCAATGTTTTTCAATAATCATAAAAAAAATAATTATTTATGCTTATATTACCTTCAACCAATAAATAATTTTTATCCAAATGTTCCAATTTATATTGAATTTGACTTAAACGGTCGGATGAGTAAAAAAACATTAGAAAATTCAAAAAAAATTAGAGAAATTGCTAAAAATAACGGTTTTGTAATTAAATATATATGTACTGATGCAGACACTCCCACTAATCCATGGCACACATCTATTATAAATAAAAAATATAACCCAGAAATTCAGAGTATGTATGATTCAATTAAAAATATGCCAGAATTATCATTTTCTACAGATTTTTTTCACGCTTTAAAAAGCCAAAAAAAACGTTTTTTTAGATGCAAATTATATTTAAATAAAAAATCACAGAGTGTTGATAAACATGTTGTAAGATTATATTTAGGATTAACTGTAGGAAAAAGTAAAGCATTTACTGATGAAAGTATACAAAGTGGATTTAAAGATAAATATGCATTAGAATTTTTTTCACCAAAAGTTCTCATTGAATCACTTAAACAAAAAGAAACTATATCTTTTGCTTATTATTTGTTACCATTCACATTTTGGTATTTAGCAGATAAAGTTCTTTTTATTGGACGACAAGACCGATTGAATCTTTTGAATATTGCCTTCTCAATTTTTCAATTTGAACTTCACAATTTCCCAAATTCAGATCCAAATGATCGTTTTTCTTCAAAAAAAACAAAAAATACATTAAAATTATCTTTTTATAGAAAAATTGATCTTATAAGATACTTGAACTCTATAGTTTGCTTAGGAGATTCCATAAAAAATAGTTCCGAAAATGTTGGTACTGAAAGAATATCTACTAAATGCGAAGAAAATTTTTTTGGGAATGTAAGATCTGATCTTAATGATTCACTTGATGCCGATTTATTTTTGAGCATAGTTGCTAGGAAAATAATTAAAAAGAAAATTTTTTTTCAAAATAACATAGTGAAAATTCCAAATTACAAAGAAAATAATATAGCAGGAGTTCCTACTTACAATGATGATGACAATATTGATATAGATGATAAAAAAATAATAAATGAATGCTTTTATATAAGGAAATTTGTGGTAAATGAAATTAGCACTTTTTCAGAAAAAAATATACCTGAAACTATTCAAATTTTAAAAGTTTTAAACATTAAACCATATTTATCAACCAATTATTCTGAAAAAAATGAAAGTTATACATCAGGATCACAACTTTTATGCAGATTTAATATGATCAAAAATAAGCATTACTTTTCTCAACCAAATGAAATTTAAATTTATAAAATAAGTAAAGAAAAAAATATATATTCTATATTTAATTTTTTTTATTTTATATTGGTAAAGATATTTTGTTTTTTTCAATTTCAATTATGTAAAAAAATAAACTTATCAATTTGTAAAATGTTCTCTCAAAAAAATAAATAAATTTATTTTTATATTGTACGTCAATTTTATCATTCTATTCAGAAATTAGATTTGAGTCATCGTATATTATATCATATTGCAATATTATATAAAATCCATCTTTTTTTCTACCTTTATATGGTCTATTTTGGTCTTTTATTTTGAGAGAAAAAATTAATAGGGTGTCCAAAAAAATTTTTTTTCGAAAAATCATGATTTGCTAAAATGAACCTTTCCTAACCCACATACAAAAGACTCCTTCAGATCATTAATAAATCCAATACAAAATATTTTATAATATTTTTTAATGATAAAAAAGGTTTAATCAACCGATTTAATTGTCCAAAATGCATATTGAATATTTTAACCAACCTTATTCCACCAAGACCAATCTACGATTCAGGTTTACAGTAGAAACAAGTAAAAATCATAATGATTGTATAAAAGTTCAAGTTAATCAACAAATAAATTCGGATCAATTAAATTCTTATTTGATGGAAAGAGTTAATATATTAGGGATTATTTTTACCTTGAGTTGAATTATTATTATTTTTTTTTTTTTTCTCATTTTTAGATGATTCATAATATATAATGTGGGAACATTGATGATGAAGATATCTGCATATTATAAATCTACTGGAATTATTTTTGAAAACTTTTTGAGCTATATTATCATAGACTTTATTTTAATAATTGATTATTTCAAGTTTTCAAACAATATATATAATTTCGAAATTTTAATGAGTGAAATTTATTATAAATTTAATGTTTTTTGAGAAATGTATAGAATTCTGTCAGCAAATAACTTTTTTGGTTCATAATAATTATCGTTAATCCAGCCATTTTCGCAAGCCATTAAACTGGTTGACCTAATCATTTTCCCTCCAAACGAAATTGCTTTTATTGGATTTTTTGTTTTATCTGCTATTTCATAAAATTTATTTTGGCTATCTTCACATAAACTTTTATCAACAACCATGAATTTCTTTTCCAATAGCAATTCTGGTGATAAAGCTGAAATCAAAATGAGAACTCTATCTTCTTGATCTTTTGAAAGCATATAATAATTTTCATAGTCTCTTAATTCTTCAGGGATATCATAATCAGTCATGCCATGCACACAATTTAGATAGTACATCAGTTTTCCCATTGGATTTTGAGGAACATCGCAATGAACAGAATTGCATTTATAATCAATATCATTATATTTAACAATAGAGAAACTCATTATAAAATGAAATGATCATTAACATCCAAATATTTGGATGAAATATTCAATTTTTGAAAGGTTGAAATTTATAAATTTTCCATTTATTCCCTTTCATTCTACATTCATTTTATTGGCAGAGAAAAAAAAGTTAAACTTTTTCAATAGTTTAGATTATTAAAAAATTTAAGCTTCTTTCTTTCTACTTTTCGTCTTTGATTTGGAAAGCATTTCCATTCTCACCATTTAAATGAATTTAAGTTTATTATTTTTTACTTTATCGATAAAATGTTTATCCATTATGGTAATGAATGAAAAAACGATTTCTTTCCATCATGAGCAGTTATTCATAGCATTTTTTCTTAGACAGATATTTGTTTTTTTACACTCAATCAAACTCTAAGTTTTTAATTAGAGATAATTTATATTATTCTTCCAACAGGTGTTTACAATTTCTTATTTTTTCTTTCTATTTATTATTATAAGTATACTTTTGTTAAATTTAATAAATAAATAGTAATTTATTCATTCAATTCAAGTATATTGCTTTTGAAAAAAAATGTAAAAATAATTTTATGTCTTTGAAATATTTTGTTTGGATTTATAGAATTATTTAGTATATTTGTTATATTTTTAAAAATCTAGGGGGTAGGAATTGAAAAAACAATAAAACAAGTTGAATCAGTTTGTTTTGAAAAATTGTATAATATTTCAATTTTGAATTAATATTTTTTTATTATATGATATATATTTTTCTTTCTTTCCCTTTGTTTATATTAGCAGATCAATCATTTAATAAGGCTTCAATATGGTCAGCGAATGGTACGAATTATATTTCTCAAGAACCAAGTGGTGATGCAATTAAAATCACTCATAAAGGAAAAGGTTCATACGCAGTTACAGGGTCACCTTCATTTTTGCCAGTAGAAGTAGGCGATATTTTACAGCTTTCAGCAGATATCAAAATTTCATCAATGACTTCATCTAGTTTAACATTAAGTTTTGCAATTTTTGATAAAAACAAGAATGCGGTTAATTGGAATCTAGGCAAAACCACATTTTCTGATATAAAAGATTCATTTACAACCGTGATTACAGGAGAAGTGCTAATTGCATATGGTGTTGAATTTATTTCTTGCAGAATAATTGGCGATGGTCCAATTGATTTGGAATTTAAGAACATGCAAATGAAGCTAATTAAAAAAATCCCAATTAAAATAGACAAAGAGAATTATTCGATTTCATCAGATTCGATATCATTCACAATAGATTCGAAGAAGTACAACTTCACTGTCATAGACAAAAGGAATGGTAAAGAATGGATTTTTGATGATACTGAATATCAACAAATGGTTCTTCTTGAAGCCAGTGAAACAAACAAAGACAAAATGACTCAATTAATGATGACCTTTCAAATCAACAATTTTCAATGCAAAGCGGTTTATACGTTATATTCAAATGAAGACAATTCGATTGAATTCAATTTTAGTTGTCCATCAGAAATGCCGATGACCACTTTTTCATATCCAATGCAGTTACAAACGGTCACCAAAGACGATAGACTAATTTTGCCGATGAATGAAGGCTTCAGCTTCAAATCTGATGACTTTTCACACTCAATTACATCGACACACACATTTGGTGGCCATGGATTATGCATGTCATTTTTCGGACTTTATGATGATTCAGAGTTTGATGTAAAAAAAAGCGGTTTGTTGTATATCGTTAAGAGTCAAAACGACTTCAGATTGAACATAAGAAAATTGAATGGTTTACAAACATTTCGATTAAATTGGAATTCAGAACGTGGCACTTTTGGCAGTTATCAAAGGTCAATTCAATTGATCTTTTACGACAAATGCAAACACGTTGAAATGTGTAACCGATATCGTCAATACGCCATTGAGCAAGGACGATATCTGACATTTGAAGAGAAGCAGAAAAAGTTTCCGAAAATTGAGTTTGACAAACTTATCGGTAGCGCCAATATTTGGTTCAATACAAACTACAATAAGTTGGTGACCGTTTACCAAGAATTGCAAAAGATTGGATTCACGCATATCTTGGCGTCCAATGACAATAGTCCTTCCAATATCAACTTCATGAATGATGAAATGGAGAACATTTTAACTTCTAAATATGACATCTATCAAGATGTTCTAAATCCAGATGATTACAAGTGGACGAGGCCGAATCAAACACCGAAACCATTTGATGTGCAAGCGTGGCCAAATGACATTGCAATTAAAGTTGACGGTAGCTTTAAGTATGGCTGGTCTATTCCTAATGTTTCCAATCCAGATCAAATGGTCTCGATGGGAGTTCTGTGTGACAAGCAGATCATTAGCTATGCCAAAGACAGGATCAATGATGAATGCTTCAACTCAAATGAAACAATAAGAAAGAACTTGAAATGCAGATTTATTGATACGACAACAGCTTCCGAATGGTATGAATGTTATCATGAGAAGCATGAAATGACGCGTAGCGAAAGTCGTGAATATCGAATGAAATTGTTGAGTCTTATTCATGAGTTTAATATGGTGTGTGGAAGTGAGACAGGCCAAGATGTGGCTGTTCCTTTTTGCGATTATTTCGAAGGAATGATGAGTCTTGGCAATTTTCGTGTTCCTAATGCAGGTCGAAATACTGATCAAATTTGGGGATGCGAAGAACTGGATGATTTGAGTTGTCCTGCTGCTCAATTAAGACCTGTTCCTGAGAATGTAGTCAAATTTCAAATGGGACATGATTATCGTCTTCCTCTCTTTGAATTGGTTTATCACGGCTGCCTGGTATCGTACTGGTATTGGGGCGATTACAATAACAAGATTCCAAGCTTGTGGGTGAAAAGAGATATGTTTAACGCGTTGTATGGAGTGCCACCGATGTATTTCTTAAACAACACAAGCTATGACAATGCTAATTGCACTGTTGATTTCAATGAGACTTTGAAACAAGAAGGAATTTTCAATGAAACTGATTCTAAAAGTAAAGTTACAACGACCATTTATCACGTGAAAAAGCTCCATAAATCCAAGTTGAATCAAGATTGCTTGAAGCAAAGATTGTCTACTTCTTACTTGATCGCTGAGCCTGTCTCTAGATTGACCGGCTATGCCCAGATGATTGATTTCCTTATTTTGAATAATGAAAGAACGGTCCAAAAAAGCGTTTTTTCAAATAATGTTAACGTGACTTGCAACTTCGGAAATATTGACTATAAATGTGATAATGGAGTCGTGCTTCCTCCGTTTTCGGTTATGATACAGAATGGCGGTTTGTCTGAAAATAGTAATTCTAAAGGTAAAGGAAAAAATAAGGCAGCAGTCATCGCAGTATCTGTCATTGTAGTCGTTGTTGTTATTGGCCTTGTGGCCTTTGCTGCGTTTTATTTCATTAGAAAAAAGAGAAACAATAAAAGTGAGAATGAAAATGATAATGTGAAAGAAGCTGAAAATCAAGAAAACCCTAATTCATCTATATAAAAGAATATTAAACACAATTGCGCTTTTTTTTTTTTTTTTTTTTTTTTTTTATTGGTAAAGTAAAAAAAGCTTGAATCAAAAAGTAATTTCGTCACCATTTTTTTTAACAATTAAAAAGCCAGTTGACCTTCTTTTTACCAGCATTTATTAGATGCACGTTGGTTAAAAGAGTGTTTTCTATTTTTTTCTTCTTCCTTCTGAGGGAAAAAAAAGCATTTTAATGTTAATATTCTGTATTGAAATAATTGTAAATGGCTTAATGGAGACTACTGAGGTTGTTAAATCACCTCATTGGATAAATCAAAATTTATTTTAAAATAAATGAGAAAAATTAAAATAATTAAAAATGTTAATTTACCATCAAAAATATTATAAAATAAATACATAAATTAATTGCTTTATTCTTCTTTGTTAACTTTTACAAAATAAAAAAATTTTATGGTAAAGTAGGACATGCATAAATGTTTGATAACTCTGTTAAATTATAATGATCTGTTATTTCATTTCTATCCATTGAAAATCCATTATATATAAGCTTTAATTGATCAGGAAGAACGTATAATTGGCTGGCAACAATTTCATAATTCATATACGATTCCAGAAGGAAGTGTAATGTTTAACTTCATGTTTTTTTAAAAAATTGATCTCAAATGACTGAGGGAATTTTTTATTATAAATTTTAATATTTTGAATAAAACAATTTTTTTATTTATTAATAATTTTGAAAGATTTCTTTTGAATTACTTTCAAATTTCAATAATTTTTATATTCCTCTTTTCAAATTTGTTACGGATAAATAAAAAAAATAAATATGATGTTTTATTTTAATACAGAGCATTTATTCTTAATATGGAAGAACATAAATATTTAATCGACACAAGTTCATTTAATATAGTCAAGCATATAAAAGCGTTGGAGTATAATGAAATATACTTAGCACATGAAGATAAAGATCATAAAGATTATATAGTTGATACGCATTTCTTATCTCTAGACAGAAAAGATGAAAAGCATCTCATTCATTCAATTAATAAATTACACAATCACCCTCATCCTACTTTCATTGATATTGCTGGATACTCTAAACAATGCTTTGGAGTTCGTCATACAGATAAATGTACAAGTTTAATATTTGATTCAAATCTAACAATTCCTCTTTTAGATATTTTTCAAGATTCAAGAAAAGGAATTGAATACATTAACTTCGATATTACAACTCGTTTCATTATTTTAACTGGAGTAGCCTGTGGAATGATGCATTTTTACAAACATGAAATTGGACTTCATGGATTACACCCATCTAACATTTTTTTGGATGAAAAATTGCAGCCTAAAATTCTATTAGAATTTAATCTACCATATAAATCAATAGAACAGCATCCAGAAATGCCATATCCACCAATAGAAGAATTAATTTATTGGCCTCTTTTGGATTTAAACGATAAGGGTTATGTTGCTGCAGAAAAATTAGATGTCTACTCATTTGGTATGATTGCTTATGAAACTATAACTGAAATTGCTCCATTTTCTATCGGAAATCCTCAGGTTAGAAGGGCAACCGATATTATTAAAAGAATGACAAGAGGTGATATTCCTGAATTCTATAAGCCAACTTCACCATCACTTAAGTCGATGATCAGATCCTGCTGGTCTAGAAATCCAGACGATCGTCCAACTTTCGAAAAAATATTCGATTTTTTGGCATATAATATGGATAAAGCTGAGTTACTTGAAGACTTTGATTATTACAAATTCAATTCATACGTTAAATCAATTTCAATGAATTGAATTTTCAATTGAAAATGTTAATTATTTAAAAATTATTTTTATCTTAAATTCTTTTTATTTTATGTTTTATTATTTCACATTTTTATTAAAAAAAACTTGAAAAGAAAGAAATAATGAAAAAAATACCTCCTTTATTATCATTGAGATGAAAAGAGATCATTTGATATGTGAATCACACTTTTTTTTTGAAACGGAATCAAAAGATTATAATTAATTATTAGATTAATAATCAAATTAATTAACAATCAGATTAAAAATCAAATTAATGTTTATTAATTAATTATTTATTTTAATTAAAATTATTGCATGATGCATAGTAATTGTTGTTGGCACCGAAGTAGTGGTGGCGTTTGCTGTCCTTGACAGGAACTGGTGGCTCTTCAACTGGTGTTGGAGGTACTGGATCTGGGCATGGTTCTAGTTCTGGTTCTGGCTCAGGTTCTTCTTCTTCGACAGGGACGCAATCAGAGAGTTTTGAAACAATTCTGTTTTCTTCAATTTTGACAGCAGGAACGACAGGAAGCTTTTCCAATACGATTCTTGCAGCAGCCAACTGAGTCAAGACGCATTTCATATCAACATCGTCACTACTTTTTTCAATATATAACTTCTCGTCTACCATTTAAAGTAATCATCATTTTATTATATTTTCATTTTATTTTCATATATTTAAATCTTAAAAAATCATAAAATTCTGAAAAGTATTCAAAAAAGGAGGGTAAAACAAAAAGTCAAATATTTTACACAATTCAAAAAAAATATTTGAATATATGAAAATAATTCCAAAAAATATTAATATGATTTTTTAAGATTTAAATATATGTTTTATTAAAATGATTTATAATTCGATAATTATGAATACGATTATTATGAAATTATAATAAAGTAATTATATCATGTTAATGAATAAGTGTACAAAATATTATAAGAAAATTGGCGCTACGTTTTTAGAAAAATAACATTTCAAATTGATAGAGTTTTATTGGTTGAGGACAAATTATTCTGATTAACGATTAATAATTGAATATAATTGTTTTTTTTTATAATTCATTAGCTAATTTATAAAAAAACGCAATGATAATATGGCCATATTAGTTATTTTCGTATTTATTTTATATTTCAACGAAATTTAAATGCCTCTAAAAAAATATCATTATTGATATGAATATATTAAACAATTATGTGTTAATTGTTTCAATTCTCATGCATATATATACATTCAATTGCCATCATTTTGTGGCTAATTAAAATAATCATTTATATTGGTTTGAACGAATATTATACAATCATTTTAAATTAAGATGTCTTTTACTAAAAACGTAGCGCCAATTTTCTTATAATATTTTGTACACTTATTCATTAACATGATATAATTACTTTATTATAATTTCATAATAATCGTATTCATAATTATCGAATTATAAATCATTTTAATAAAACAGATATTTTTTGAATGAAATTATCAACTTTTTCAGAAAAATAATTTGCATAAATTTTAAAATATATATATCTCAATATTAAACAGAAAGATCAAACAGATATTAAAACTGTAGATTTATGCTTCAATTTAAAAATTATTTTTATTATTAATAAAATATGATAAAGTATTTTTCACCCTTCTCACAATTTTGAATGGTTTATATTTTGGCTTACAGTGCTCTAAAAAAATTTCCAAAAGTATAATGCTAGATAGTTTCTACAAATTTAGAGGTTGTATTAATAATAAAACAGCCCGAATAACCAATAATTACTTAAACCAAGTGCTCCATTCATATTCTTTTCTACATATATCAGAAATAGATTTTAAAAATGAAAATCAAAAACTTTTCCAAAGTTTGAAAGAATCAAATCAGATTATTATTAATATTGGTGAAGAAGATAATTCAAATGAGCGATATTTTCTTTTGGGTCTTAAAAACAATATTATTTTTATTGAACAATCTTCATTATCATTAATCCAGCAATTTTTTCATGATGAATCAGGAGTAAATATTTGTTTTTTATCAAATGATATCAAAAATATTTTTGATCGTGCAATCACTATCAAATATCAAGAAATCAAAGTAGATAAAATTTTTTCATGTGAAATTACAAGTTTCAACAGCCAATTTGAGATTATTTCGCGAGGAATGTCATCAATATGCAAAATATGGAGCGTTATTCAGCCTTGCATATCTGGATTTTTAATCAAACAGAGTTACAGTAAATTGAGTAAGAACAGATTCAAAGATTTTAATTCAAAGCAAAATCAAAATTTGACAAAAAAGGAAATAGACGAATTTATTGAATTACGAGTGCTTGGAATTGGCTCCGTTTCAAATGTTGCCTTGTTTTATCACATTGAAAAAGAAGAACTTTTTGCAATCAAAAAGTTGATCAACGCTGAAACAGAGAAAGAAAAATTATTTGATAGAGAGACAACTAATTACAATAATATGAAGCATCCTTTATTACCGAACTTTTATGGTATTTTGAAACCAGAAAATTACCTAATCATTGAATTCATTAACGGCATGACATTAGATAATATAAAAGAAATGAAACTTGAGTTAAATGACAAACTCAAAATCATTTTTGAAATGATGATAATCATTGGCTTTATTCATTCAAATCATTTAATTTATAGAGATTTGAAGCCAACTAACATAATCATAGATGATAACAAAACTGCCATTTTAATTGATTTTGATAGAATGATCAAAATCGATTCAATTTCAAATAAAGATGATGTTACTGCTGATTTTCAATCAGTTTTTCATGCACCCGAAGTTAGCTGTTCCTATGAATGCGACATTTATTCCTTAGGAAAGATGATTTATTATATAATGAAAGAAGAAGAACCACCAAGAGATTCTAATGAATTAGAAAAAGTTTTTGAAAACGAAGATATTCAAAAAATATACAAAATGTGTGTCAATGCTGATCCAAAAAAAAGACAATCGATATCGAAATTAATTCTTGATTTTTATTTTACGTTTTCTTCACAAATTGAAGTTGAAAACGTATTAGAAATATTTGAAAAATATCTTAACAATTTATATGATTCGAACATATTAAATGTAATTAGAAAATTCAATGATGTTCCAAACGATCCTAAGATGCAAGCTCTTCTCGCACTTTTATATGTTGAAGGTGAAATTGTGGAAAAAGATATGGATAAAGCAATTCATTATTTAGAACTTGCAACGGAACAAAAATATAAAAAAGCACCATTCATGCTTGCTTCTTATTATTTTTATCCAGAATATGGAAGACTTGATTATAAAAAGGCAATGCATTATCTTATTATATCAGCTGATTTAAATTATGTTGAAGCACAGTTGCAAATTGCTGGGTTTTATGAAGAAGGCAAATATCTTGAAAGAGATGTTGTGAAAGCTGTTCATTATTATACAATGGCTGCTGAAAACAATTCAGCTAAAGCACAATATGAATTAGGCGCTATTTACCAAGTCGGCAGATATGTTCCACAAAACATTAGCAAAGCAATTCACTATTACACATTATCAGCAGAGCAACATTATCCAAAAGCACTTGTAAATCTTGCTTCTATATATTATAAAGGACTTTATGTATCACGCGACATTAACAAAGCCATTTCATATTTCTCAGATGCAGCAAAACAAAATGATGCAAGAGCATTTGTAAATCTGGGTAATATTTATTTTGATGGCATTTATGTTAAACAAGATATTGATAAAGGTCTTTATTATTACGCTCAAGCTGTCAATCTAAATGATAGTGAAGGACAATTTTTCTTTGGTGATTTATATAGTGATGGAATATATGTAAAAGAAGATATGAATAAATCGATTCATTATTACACTCTTGCTGCAAATCAAAATCATGACAGAGCACAATTTAATCTTGGCCTTCTTTATTATGAAGGTAAACAAATTCCAAAAAATATTAATAAAGCTATTCATTATCTTACACTTTCAGCAAATAACAATGCAGTACGAGCTCAATTATTACTTGGTTCAATATACATTGAAAATAAAGATGTTCCACGTGATGTTAAAAAATCTCTTCATTTTTTTAATATGGCAGCCAATCAAAACGATCCACAAGCACATTATACTCTTGGAACCATTTATCACGAAGGAAAGTATGTTCAACCAGACATTTATAAAGCTGTTAAATATCTGACATTTTCTGCAAATCAAAATGATAGAAGAGCTCAAACATATTTAGGTGAAATTTATTTTGATGAACATTCGCCATTACGTGATTATGACAAAGCAATTCATTATTTCCAACTTGCTGCAAATAATGGAGAACCTACTGCACAATTTCTTCTTGGAGTTTATTATGAAAAAGGCTTTTATTTTAAGCAAGATATTAATAAAGCAATTCATTATTATTTACTCGCTGCTAATAACAATTATTCAGAGGCAATGTATTATCTCGCTATCCTTTTTGATGAAGGAAAATATGTTCCTCATGACTTAAATAAGGCTATTTTTTATTATACACTTGCAGCAAACTATGATCATCCAAAAGCACAAATAATTCTAGGATTAACATATTACAAAGGCATTTACGTATCTAAAGATATTCAAAAAGGATTGGACTTAATTAAAAGATCAGCATATAATAGAGATACTCTTGCACGCTTCGTTCTCGGATTTTTGTATCATGAAGGCAAATATATCCAAAGAAATATTAATGAAGCAATCCATTTCTATAAGGAAGGATCATCATTAAATTATCAATTTGCAAAGAATAATCTCGGCATCATTCATAAAAACGGTTTTTATGAAAAAATTCAGAAAAATATTGGATTGGCAATTGAATATTTCAATGAGGCAATTAATCAAAAAAGTGACCCTGTTTCAATGTATAATCTTGCTAATTTATATTTATATGAAGGGCCAAATAATGATTCAATTGACAATTCTATTGAATTATTAATAAAATCAGCTGAAAAAGGTTTTATTCCTTCAAGAGAATTGCTTTGTTTGGCTTTAATCAAGAAGCATGGATACAATTTGGATAATATTCAAAACGAACTTCAAAATAAAAACGGAAAAAATATATCAATAATTATATGCCAAATGATTCAAAAAGAAAGGTTAAATATTCAATCAATTTTTGACGAAAGATATAAATATTTTAAAAATATTTGCTTCTTGTATGATTTTAATTTAAAACCAGTTTTAAGCAATTCTTTATTTAATAATATGTTTAGTATTCCAGAAAAAAATCAAAAAAAGGATATTAATGAAATATTTTATGAGGGGTTTGAGATTGAAGTATAGTTAACTAGTTTACTATAAAAATTCTCTCAATGACACTGGGTAGACTTAAATATCAAGAAATAGCTTGGTTTATTAATAAAATCTTTATTTTATTTATATTTAAGATATAATTTCAAATCATTCTTACTTGAAAGCATGGTTTATTTGTATATATAAATCTTTTTGGCTCTTAAGATTTTTTTATTAATTTGTTGGATTATCTTTAAGATAAATTACAGAAGTATTAATGCATATACTTATAAATATTATTATTTGATAAATTAACTATACTAAATTATCCATTAGATTCCAAAATATTGATATTTTAATAATTGATATTATTTAAATAAATTTGGAAACAAATATATACTCAAATTAAAAATTAAATAAACATTGAATACTATTTGGAATAAAAACGTTAATATTCTTTATATAATAGATTTTAGATAAAGTACAATTTATAATTAATATATTATAATAAATAATAAATATTATAAATATATAATTATTATGATAAAAACTGTTTATAATAAGATATTTATAAAATAATAAAATTTTTGGATTAAAGAATAAAAAAACCTTTTTATTGGATTCATAAATAAGTTTTACGTTAGCAGCATTAATTTCTATTTATGATTATAATTATATATTTGCCCAATATTAACTTAAAGTGCATCATACAACTAAAGATTATTAATACCATAAAAATACGTTATTCAGTAAACCCTTTATATCTAACCGCTTAATTCAATTATTTCAATTGTCCGAGTTTATCAATGTCATTATCAACATATTAATTTTGTTCAAAATATTATTTATTTTTAAAAAAAACAAATATTGTTCTTGTTTTTATTTTTTTTTTTTTTCGGAATATTTCAATATCAATTCAATAAATTAAAAACGTACGCTTTATATTGAAAAAAAAATAAAAAGCCAAAAGCCTAGAATATACTTTAAATTATAATATAAAAATGTTTTTAAAAGATTTTTAAAATCTTTTTATAAATAATTATAAATAAATATCACAAATTTGAATATAAAAATCTTATCAAAAGTTTAGGTGGTTGAAATTGAAAGGAAAATGATAGCATTTTATTTTGTTCTTGAAAATGAAATCGTCTCAAAGAAATTTTATTCAGAGTTATGAAGGATGGCTAACAAAACAAGGGCTAGTTTTTAAAACATGGAAAAGAAGATGGTTTGTATTAAAAGGATCTGTTATTACGTATTATGTTTCTCCTAGTGGCAAAATCAAAGGCACAATATCTCTTAAAGACTCAACAGTTCAATTAGATAAAGAATCAAAACGACAGCCGGCTTTTAAAATAACTACTCCAGTCAGAATTTACAATATAGTTGCTGATACTCAAGATGATGCCAATGCTTGGGTGAACGCAATCATGATAGCCAATGGACAAAAAATTTCTACAATAGGTCTTGATGACTTCGAAATATTGAAAGTATTAGGACGAGGAACTCTTGGAAAAGTTCAATTAGTACGATTTAAGAAAAATAATCAACTTTATGCACTAAAATCAATGTCAAAAGCAAAACTTGAAGAGGCTCATCTTGTATCACAAACTCTCAATGAAAAAAATGCTCTTTTAGCAATTCATCATCCCTTTATTGTATCGGCAAAATATACATTTCAAACAGAAACACAAGTTTTTATTGCATTAGATTATGTTCCTGGTGGAGAATTACTCAAACAATTAGAAATTGAAGGAGAAAAAAACGATTATCAGAGTTATAGCGACGAAGAGGAAGATGGTGAAGAAGAAAGCGAAATTTCAAATGAAACATGCAATGACGTGAAAAAGAATACCGAAACTACAGATATCGACATTTCAAATTGTAACTCAATATCAATGTATGATGATCAAAATTACGGTGGTTTCGTTTTACATCGTGCGAGACTTTATGCTGCTCAACTTGCTTTGGCAATTCAATATTTACATTCAACAGGATATATTCATCGCGATCTAAAACCATCGAATATTCTCATTGATAGAGATGGATACATTAAATTAACAGATTTTGGATTCGTTAAAGAAAAAATGTTTGATATTTTTCAGAAAACATCAACATTTTGCGGAACACCAATGTATGCTGCTCCTGAAATTGTAACGAGGAAACCATATGGCAGATCTGTTGATTGGTGGTCCTTTGGCATTATTGTCTATGAAATGATCTTTTACAAAACTCCATTTTTTTCGAATAATTTAGATTCGTTATTTAAACAAATTACAACTCAAAAATTGACCTTCCCTCAATATTTCACCATTGAAGGTCAAGTTAATTCAAACGATATAAAAAAGGAAATTCCTCTTGTATTAGTCAATTTCTTATCAAAATTACTAGAAAAAGATCCTAGAAATAGACTCGGAACATACGATGAAGAAGATATATTCAATCATCCATTCTTCGAAGGAATTAAATGGAATGATCTTTTAAACAAATCAATTGCAATGGAGTGGAAACCAAATCTAAAGAAAGATGATGATGTTTCTTGCTTTTACGATGACTTTACGAAAGAAATACCTTCCATTTCTGTTATTGATCCTTTGTATGTTACCAATGAAACAAATGAAGCATTCACAAACTTCACTTATGTAGATACAGATGGTGTTTTACATTAATATTTAATTTGTTACTATTTCATATATATTTGATTATAGAGATATACAATTTTAATAAAAAAGAATATATTGTTTAGTTTAAATTACCTATTTTATCAGACAGGAGACGCCAATTCAACTAACTTATGAGTGAAACAGAAATCATTGAAAATGATATTAATTATTTGATTAAAAACAAATTTGCAAATGTAAAAATATATTTCAGAGTATATGTATGCTTTTAATGAAATAGTATATCAATATAATATAAAAAAACAACAATACACAAATATTAAAGATTTTCTATTTCTGGGTAATAATTTGTAATCTTTCAATTTTTGAAAGATTAATTTTTTTCAAATTGAAAAAATAAATTCTCTTTAATTCAAAAGGTTAGATATTTAATTGAATATGAATTTTTATGGAATATTTTTATCTTTTTATATAGTAAATATTGATTGGTAACATTGATTATTCATATCATACTATATGATTGATTATATATATATAACTTTATAGACCAATTTAATTTTTTCTAATTAAAATGGAATATCTGCATGATGTCATCATATATGTGCATGTATATTTGCATATTATATGTTTTATTGTTTTTAAATGCTAGTATATATTTTATATCACTTACTTTTTCACTAATTATGAAGATATTATAAATTAAATTAACGACTAAAAAAAACGTGAATTTTTTGGAGATTGGCTTAACCGTTTAATATAATTTTCGGATATGTTATTATATAATAAAATTAATGTTTTTTTATCGAGGCAAAGAAACTTGATATAGCCATTAAAAAAAGATAAAAATGTTTGAAAACCAAATCCTCTCAAATAAACGTCTTTTTTTTTTTTTTTTTTTTGAATAAGCACGTTTTTTGGTTCTCACAAAAAATCTTGTATTTTCTGGAAAGACTGGAATAATATTACTGGGTTTAAACAATATATGTCTTATTATATCAAATATAATGAGCTTTTACCCAGCCGATTAGGTTAAATATGTTTTCATTTTAGGATATTTATGTTTGTATAAATTTTACTTTTTCTCAAATTATTGTATGTAATCATTCAATAAAATTAATAACATTTTATTGAAATTACAATCATAATTTAAATTTCCAATATCTTATTTATTTTTTAAAAACCTAAATTATAATTAATAATTATATATATAATGTTTTATATTCATTCATATTTCCAATATTAAATAAATTTTTATTCATTTACGTAAGGTATTACTTGAATAGAATTTTTGAATACTTAATAGATTTTATTTATTCAATTTATATATTTTGCATATATCTCACAATAAAATTAAAATATAATATTTTATGGCTATTATAATAATATAAAATTCAATATAAAAACATATTATATAATATGATGATTTAAAAACCACTAGTTATTTCTATTTCGTTTTTTTCGAGTTTCCATACATTAAAAATTTATCGTAAAACTCTGAATTTCTGAAAATAGATATCCATTTTTTCAATTAAATTTTGGATGAAATCGAAAAATGAAGATATGTCTTAAAAGTGATTTTTTATTTCATTTTTATTCATGATTGGTAATTCAGTTCTTGACCTTGTTGGTAATACTCCAATGGTTCGTATAAACAAAATGAATACCAATAAAGACGTTGAAGTTTATGCTAAACTCGAAGGATTTGAACCATCAGGAAGTATCAAAGATCGTATTGCCTTAAACATGATTAACGAAGCAGAAAAAAGTGGAGAACTTAAACCAGGCAAGATAATTCTTGAAGCTACATCAGGAAATACAGGTATCGGACTTGCTATGGTTGGTTGTCAGAAAGGATATCATGTTATTGTTGTTATGAGTTCGTCTGTTTCAATTGAAAGAAGGAAAATTATGAAAGCATTTGGAGCTGAAGTCATACTTACATCAGCAGATTTAGGAACAGATGGTGCAATTATGAAGGTTCGTGAAATGATGGCCGAAAATCCAGATAAATACTATAATCCAAATCAATTTTCAAATCAAAACAATGTTTTATCACATAAGAAAACAGCAGATGAAATTTGGAAACAAACAAATGGTAAAGTTACACACTTTGTTGCTTCATTAGGTACATCTGGAACATTAATGGGTGTCGGAAAATTCTTAAAGGAGCATAATCCTAATATCAAAATTATTGAAGCACAACCAGAAGAAGATCATAAGATTCAAGGTCTCAAAAATATGAATGAAGCAATTGTTCCAAAAATTTATGATCCTTCAATGGTTGATCAGCATATTATTATTCATACCGAAGATGCTTATGAAGTTGCAAGAAGAATTGTTAAAGAAGAGTCTTTATTCATTGGAATGAGTAGTGGTGCTGCAATGAAGGCTGTTTTAGATATTCTTCCTAAACTTCCAAAAGGTAGTTGCGTTGTTGTTATGTTCCCAGATAGAGGTGAAAAATATTTGAGCACAAAACTTTATGAGATTTAAACTCAGCCAATGACTTTTTCTCTTTATTGAATAGAATTTAATAAATAGATATTTCTAAAAAATTTATCTAATTTTTATTTAACGATAACTACTTTTGCTCAGTATTTTGCTCGAAAGTAGATGAAAATTCATATTGGAGATGCCTATTTTGGTCATATGATTTTTTAATTGAGATAGACGCAGCGATATCAAATTAATTATATTTTGAAGCTTTTTGAAATATACAATACCAATAACATTCCAAATTGAAAGATAGAAGCTTCTGTAGCTTAGTGGCTATAGCGTTCGCCTAGTAAGCGGAAGGTCGCGCGTTCGATCCGCGCCAGAAGCATTTTTTTTTTAGTTATTTTATAATTTTCTCTTTTGTTTTTAAAAATGAACTTGAAGTAAATATAATTTCTTTTTTAAAAAAGAATGAAAATGCATTTTTGAAATATTAAACATAAAATTAAAAATCAAATGCTGATATATCAATTAAAATTTTTCCTTTTTCAGATTTTCTTATAATTATAATAATATATAATAAATCATTTGACCTCAGAAGCATGTTATGAAATTCTAGGAGGTTTTTGGGTTTTTTCTAATGGAAGATTTTAATAAACTTTATTTGGCCATTTATGCTTTCAAAAAAAAAAAAAAAAATCCCAAGCATTCTAACTCTATCTCATTGATCGAATGCAACAATCCATTCATGACTTTCAAAATTTAAAAAAAGAGGGAAATATCTCTGTATCAAATGAACATTTAAAGGAAATTCTATATCAATTCGATTTTATTTTTTATCCAGATATTCTTCAAACAGAAAAAACAGTAAAAAAAGTATGAAAGCAATTCCAAAATTATCATTATTGATGAATGTATAGAAGATGACATTAAATATTATGTTTTATGCTTTGATTATAAATTAATTATCTTACCTCAAGAAACCGATACAGATGATTTAATTTTATCTTCCATTTTTACTCGATTTGAAGATAACGATAAATATTTTATACAAAATTATGACATACAAACCGGAAATGATACAGCGAATAATAACTTTTTCAATGAAATAAGAAATTTTTCTGTGAAATTTACGATTTCAAATAAAAACATGCAGCACTTTTGGAGCACTGTTGTCAATTGCTTAAGCGGATTTTTAATCAAGAAAGGCTACCAAAATTCGCGAAATAGACATGAAAAATATTTAAATGAAAAGTTTGTTGAGTATGAAGAAAAAAACTCAAATTATGTAAAAAATATTTTTTATAACCATTTTTTTAGTATAAATATATTCATAAATAAAAGAGAAATGCAATTAGTTTTACTTGCTGCAAAACAAAATATTCCACAAGCACAGTACGGTCTCGGCCTCATTTATCATGACGGACGATATGTCAAGCAAGATGTCAACAAAGCAATTCATTATTTTTCACTCGCTGCAAAACAAAATATTCCACAAGCACAATATAATCTTGGTGTCATTTATGAAGAAGGACGATATGTAAAACAAGATGTCAACAAAGCAATTCATTATTTTTCACTCGCTGCAAAACAAAATATTCCACAAGCACAATATATTCTTGGTGTCATTTATGAAGAAGGACGAAATGTCAAGCAAGATGACAACAAAGCAATTCATTATTTTTTACTCGCTGCAAATAAAAATTATCACCGAGCACAGGTCAATCTCGGTTGCATTTATTTAGAAGGACGATATGTAAAACAAGATATCAACAAAGCAATTCATTATTTTTTACTCGCTGCAAATCAAAATTCTCCACAAGCACAGGTCAATCTCGGTCTCATTTATTCAAATGGAGAATATGTCACACGAGATATCAGCAAAGCAATTCATTATTTTTCAATGGCAGCAAATCAAAATGATCCAGAGGCACAATTCAATCTCGGTTGCATTTTTGATATAGGACGATATATCAAGCAAGATATCAACAAAGCAATTCATTATTATTCACTCGCTGCGAATCAAAATGATCCAAAAGCACAATTCAATCTCGGTTGCATTTATTTAGAAGGACGATATGTCAAACAAGATATAAACAAAGCAATTTATTATTATTCACTCGCTGCAAATCAAAATTATCCACAAGCACAATTCAATCTAGGTAAAATTTTTTATGAAGGACAATATGTCAAGCGAGATGTCAACAAAGCAAATTTATTATTTTTCACTCGCTACAAATCAAAATTATCCACAAGCACAATTAATTCTTGGTGCCATCTATTTAGAAGGACAATATATGAAGCAAAGTATCAACAAAGCAATTTATTATTTTACACTCGCTGCAAATCAGAATATTCCTGAAGCACAATTCAATCTCGGTCTCATTTATTATGAAGGAAAATATACACAGCAAGATATCAACAAAGCAATTCATTATTTTTCGCTCGCTGCAAATCAGAATGTTCTAAAAGCGCAATTCAATCTAGGTAACATTTATTATGAAGGACGATATACCCAGCGAGATATGAACAAAGCAATTCATTATTTTTCACTCGCTGCAAATCAAAATATTCCAGAAGCACAATTAAATCTAGGTAACATTTATTATGAAGGACGATATACCCAGCGAGATATGAACAAAGCAATTCATTTTTTTTCGCTTGCTTCAAATCAGAATGTTTCAAAAGCGCAATTCAATCTCGGCATAATTTATTATGAAGGACGATATGTCACACAAGATATCAACAAAGCTATTCATTATTTCTCACTCGCTTCAAATCAAAATCACCGGCAAGCACAATTCAATCTCGGCATAATTTATTATGAAGGACGATATGTCACACAAGATATCAACAAAGCTATTCATTATTTCTCACTCGCTTCAAATCAAAATCACCGGCAAGCACAATTCAATCTCGGCATAATTTATTATGAAGGACGATATGTCACACAAGATATCAACAAAGCTATTCATTAATATTCATTCGCTGCAAATCAGTATTTTTTAAAAGCGCAATTCAATCTCGGTGCAATTTATTATGAAGGACGATATGTCACACAAGATATCAACAAAGCAATTCATTATTTTTCACTCGCTGCAAATCAAAATGATCCAGTAGCACAGGTCAATCTCGGTCTCATTTATTATGAAGGACGATATGTCACACGAGATATCAGCAAAGCAATACATTATTATTCACTCGCTGCAAATCAAAATGATCCAGTAGCACAATTCAATCTCGGCGTCATTTATTATAGAGGAGAATATGTCACACGAGATATCAACAAAGCACTACATTATTATTCACTCGCTGCAAATCAAAATGATTCAAAAGCACAATTCAATCTCGGTAGCATTTATTATGAAGGAAAATATGTTCCACGAGATATCAACAAAGCAATTCATTATTTTTCACTCGCTGCAAATCAAAATTATCCACAAGCACAAATTAATCTCGGCAGTTTTTATGCTGAAGGACGATATGTTAAACAAGATATCAACAGAGCAATTCATTATTATTTACTAGCTGCAAATCAGAATATTGCAGAAGCACAATTAAATCTCGGTTCTCTTTATTCAAATGGACTATATGTCACACAAGATATCGGTAAATCAATTCATTATTATTCGCTCGCTGCAAATCAAAACAATCCACAAGCACAACTCAAACTCGGTTGCATTTATTTTGAAGGACTATATGTCAAACGAGATATCAACAAAGTAATTCATTATTTTACACTTGCTGCAAATCAAAATAATTCACATGCACAATACAATCTTGGCATCATTTATTTTTTAGGTGATGAAATAAAACAAGATATTAAAAAAGGCATATACTATATCATGTTGGCATCTAAAAATAATCATAGAAGAGCTAATTTTTTGCATGGATTTTTACTTCATGAAGGTATATATGTTAAAAAGGACATCCTTCAAGCCATCCATTATTACAAAGAAGCATCTTCATTCAATAATCAATATTCAAAAAACAATCTCGGTATTATATACAAGCACGGTTACAATGAAATCAAAAGAAATATAGATAATGCAATTGTATATTTTGAAGAAGCGATTCGAAAGAAGAATGATTATTTATCAATGTATAATTTGGCTCACATTTACATGTATGATTCAACCATGCAAAATCTCAACAAATCAATTGATTTATTAATAAGATCAATGAATAGATTCAAGCATTCATTCATTTTATTGAAATTGGCATTAATTAAGCAATATGGCATAAATATTGAAAAAATCCAACAGGAACTGGAAAAAAGAGCTTATATAACTAGAAATTTGATTGAGAAAATACTCAATAGAATAGATAAATTTGTATCAGCTTTTGACACATTATATGAATTGTTTAGATGCAAAGATTACTTATATAATTTTGAATTTAAACCAATTCTATCATCAAAAGTTGGAAAAGAAAAAGTTGCTCTACCAAAATATCCAAACGCAAAAGACCTTTCATCAGAATTTTATAAAGGCTTCGGAGAAGATTTATATATAGGTTTAATTAAGGAATAACATATTGTTTAGTTCATTACTAAGTATCTTTTTTACTTATATTAATTACTAGGCATTTTTAATAAATATAAAATTTATTTTAACTGTTTAAACAGATTTAATAAATAAAAAATGAGGGAATATAAAATTAACCAAAAAATTGAAAAACAGCCAATCATATAAAATGTAATTAAAATTTTCAGATGAGCCTTTTTTTAAAAAATCAAAAGAATTTTGATATCCATTCATTTTGGATATAACAAGTGAATTCTTCTATTTCTCATTTTTTCTTGAATATTCAAAATGATTTGTTATTTAAAGAAATGTAATTCAAATATTCATATTTTACAATAATAATAAAATAGGTATTTCTTTTTGAGCTATGTAAAACACTCAAAAAGTTATAAAATTTTTAAATGAATAATTAATATCTAAAAAAAATATAATAAAAGATTCTTTATTTATTAAATAATTTCTTGATTTCATCATTGCTGGTTAATTCCATAGGGATTTTGCATAAATTATTCTAAAGAAACCATAAATTTTAATAGTTCTGTAATATTATTCAAAGTAAGAAAATTGAATTTCATCCTTTATATTGGTATCAATGTCTTTTTGACCAAGAAGAATTTTTATGATTTCTATATTTCCCTTTTCAACTGCTAAGTGCAGTGGTGTTGCTTCATTAAAAATAATATTTTGGTATTCGATTAAAATATTAATTTTTTGAATTGTATTTAAAAAAATTTTTTTTGAAAATTTTATAAAAAAGAATTTTGACTGAATTTCATAAGACGAAATGGAAGTTGGAATTGGATAAAAAAAATTATGCTTGGAAATTGAATTCAAGTTAAAAAAATAAATTCTATTAAGAATTAAATTTTGAAATTAAATTAAAAACATTTTAATTTAAAATGTAATTAAAAATTTATAATAAAAATTAATTTGCTATTTACATCAACATCTTTTTGTGCCAATAAAAGCTCAACCATTTCAAAATTTCCTTTCTCAACGGCGATATGCAATGCTGTCTTATTTAAACAAACATTTGAAATTTTATTTAAATTTTTTTTTGTTAAAATTGAATGAAAAAAAAATTGTTTTTTGAAATTTGATGAAATACATAAATTTAAAAATGTAATTAAAACAATAAAGAATTATAAATTTCATTAAATTTCGAAATTAAAAATGTCATAAAAAATAGTGATTTGGCAAATGTCATGAAAAAACAATTTTTTTTATGAATTCCATTCAATTATAAAGAATGAAATTTTATAAACGAAAAAAGCATTTTTGAAACCACATAAAAAAATGACTCGAGAAATTTCATTGATTTCAATTAATTAGAAATTGTATTTATAAATAAAACACTGAAAATCTTATCAGAAAATATTTTTGAAATGATATTAAAAAATAAAAATATTTGAAATAAATTCTTGGTTGATACTAATTGTTGGAAGTGCTAATAAAAGTTTGAGCATTTCTATATTTCCTCTTTCAGCAGCAACATGTAAAGGTGCCTTGTTAAATCAATTAATTTGAAATTATATTAAAAAAAAAATTATTTTAAAAATTTCATGAGAAAACAAAAAAATCAAACATGATTAAAAAATTATTTATTTTGGAATCCAATAAATAAAAATTATTTTGAAATTGAATAAATACAGATGATTAAAATGTGATTAAAATATATAATTTGTGATTTCATTAAAAAAATTATTGTAATGTTATTAAAGTAATTTAAATTTGAATGCTATTAAAAAGTTTAAAGTTTTGAATTTCATGAAAATATTTCGATTTGAAACATAATGAGGAAAAAAATAATTTTGGAATTTCATTTAAATATATGATTTTAAAATTTCATAAAAGTAAATTTAATAATTTCATTAAAACACAAGATTATAAATGTCATAAATTCTGGTCTAAAAAATATCATTAAAATTTCATTTTAAAAACATCATTTAAAAATTTTAATTGAAAAAACATCATTAAATCATCTAAAATAATTTCATAAAACAATGAAATATAAAATATCATTTGAATATATTTTGAAATTTTATTGAAAATTACATTTTGAATTGGATAAAAAAAAAATGAAGTTGAAATTTGATAAGAATTGAGTTATTCAATTTCATCAAATAATAATATCAGAAATTTCATAAAAAAAACAATTGTTTTTGAATGTAATGAAATAAAGAAATTTGAAATTAAATGAAAATCCACAATTTTGAAATTTCATCAAAAAAAATTTAATTTGAAATTAAATAAATAAAAAAGATTTTAAAAACGGAATTTAAAAAAAAGTGGATTTTAAAATTGATGAAAAGTCAGGATTTATTTCTGGTCTAGACAACAGAATTTTAACAACATCGAGGTTTCCTTTCTCAATGGCAATATATAACATAGTCTTATTAAATTTCATAAAAAAATTCTATTGAAAATTATATAGAAATTGCATAAGTAAAAAATTATTTCAAAATTTCATTAATTAAAAAATATTTGAAAATTACATTCAAATAAAAATTTGAATTGGATGAAAATATTTGATTTATAATTCCATTTAAATAATATACTTGTTATTTTGGAAATTCTATGAAAAACTAAAAACTTTAAAATGAAATGAAAATACAAAAATTGAAATGTAATTAGAAATTACTAAAAAAAATTGATCTGATATTTACATCAATATTGGGTTGTTCAACCAAAAGCTTAATTATTTCTTTGTTTTCTTTTTCAATTGCAGTTTGTAATGCTGGCTTATTCAAAAAGAGAATTTAAAATTTTATTCAACAATAAATTTCAAACTTCATTAACAAAATTTTTTTAAAGAATTTCATTAATAAAAAGAATTAAAATGTGATTAAACAAATTATTATGAAATTTTATTAAATATATTAAATTTAAAATTGAATTAATAAAAAAATATTTTTTTGAATGTCATTAGCAAATGTTAAAAGTAATTTGATAAGAAAATAAAAAATAGAAATGAAGTGAAATTCAGAAAATTTGAACGAAATTAAAATAACATTCAATAAAAATTGCTGAAGAATTAAGATCAATATTTTGTTGCTCTAATAAAATTTTAACAATGTCAGGATTTTCTTTTTCAACAGCAATATTCAATGCTGTATTATTAAACAAAAAATCTTAAATTCTATTCGAAACTTTTAATTTTAAATTTCATTAAAAAAAAATATTTTTTTTGGAACATAATTTAAAAAATATTATAAATCTTATTTGAAAACAAATAAACAAAATGCCATAAAAAAGCAATGATGTTTAAAACAGTATTGAATTGAAAATAATTTAAATTTCATCAAAATGCACTAAATTTGGAATTTTGTTAAAATGAAATTTTATAAAATGTAATTCAAAAAAATATTTTTAAACGATATTTAAAAAAACAAATCAATTGAAATCAATAGTGAGTTAACATTAACATCATTTCTTGATAATAAAAGTTGTAAAATTTCAGAATTCCCTTTTTCAACTGCAATACGTAATGCTGTCTTATTAAATTCAAAAAATGAAAAATTTCATTCAAAAATTATTCAATTCAAAAACTCTATAAAAATACAATTCATATGAAAACGATATTCAAAAAAGAAAAATTTTGAATGTTTTCTGGATTAATAATTGACTTGTGATTCTTCAAAATATATTCAACAATTGATATATAATCGAATTTACAAAAATCGTAGAAAATGTTTGTTTGTGCTTTTTCTGTTTTGTAGTCATTGTGGCAGAACCTCAAGAAATTTTCTAATTGATCTTCATCCACTCTTTCTGAGAATTCAATGAAATTGAAATATTTGAGACCTTGGCAGAAGTAACTGTTGTTAAGGTCTGGCTTTTCATTTCTAAATAAATTTGCTCTCACGTAATTCATAATGTTAACATTGTGGCATTTGATTGTCTCTTTGAGAACATGCTGAAAAGTGCCAGATGGTGGTTCAACTTTCTTTTCCTCAAGAAGACGAACTAAGTCAGAATTATTTGAATGGATTACACAAAGCCACAATGTAGGAGTCAATTTAACGTTATTATTATACAAATAATTGAAAATTTGAATTGATCCATAAAAAGCACAATACTCAATTAGTATCAACTTTTTCTTAAGCAAAAAGCGGTTTGTCTCAAAAAGTGAAGGTTTTATTTCAGCAACCAAAGACAACTCATTTTGAATGCAGTAGTCAGTGAATTCGGTTATCATGTCATTTTGAATGAGCTCACAAATATGTTGATCGTTCTCTCCAATTTTCCTTTTTTGATCAAAATCGTCTTTCAATACTTCGGGACTTTTAGTATTGATTTCTTTGAGCAATTTTTCACTGTAAAAAGTCTTGAATTCATTGTAGAAATATTGTGGGTAAAAATATCGTCTGTATTTGACACTTGTGATGATGTGAGCAATTGAATCATCAGGTATTAGAATCTTCTCTTCAAATAAAAAGAGGAGGATTCGCTTGTTCTTCTTGAAAATGTTGAAGATTTCAAAATTTGTGAAGAAATTTTTGATGTTTGATTCAAAATTTTTCAAAATTCGCTCGATTTTGCCAAAAAATGGACGAGTTCGGTGGTAATTATCCGATATTCTTGAAATAAGATGAAGCATTGCTTTTAAATCATATTTATTTTCTCGAATTTTTTGATCATCTAATATTTGAATTAATTTTGTGAGTTCTGATTCATCGTTTCCTTCTTTATCCAAGAAGAGTAGAAGATTTTCTTCTATTTTCTTCATTTTTTCAATGAAATCTTTGATGTATCCCCTGTTTTCCATCTTAGAAATATTGTATTGTTTTTAGAGAACTTTTTGAATTATATGATATGTCCGGACAAATAACCTATCAATTTTTATTCAAATATCTTTTACTTATGATATTGCGAAAAAAACAAGGATCACAAGAGATAAAATAACATAATGTGATCCTTGTTGAAATTGGCATCTAAATATTTTTACATTCAGAAAATAAAGATATGTTTGAGCATATCTGTTTTTAATTAAACACTCCTAGGGGCAATTAAGTATTTCAATCTAAAAATTAGGAAAGAACATTAATTTTACTTTATTATTTTTTTCATAGAAAAGATTAATTGTAAATATATTATAAATCAATCAGAATAAAAAAAAAAACGCATACAATATAGTCTTAAAATCTTTTATTTATTAATTATAAGAGGGAAAAAATGATATAAAATAAAGAGAAAAGCTTATTAAAAATCTATTTTTTTTTATTTAAAATCTATCTAAAAATCTATCTGATCTTTTTACCAGTGCTTAAGGTGCATTGTCTTATTTTCAAGCAAGTTTGTGTGCATTTTGAAGACCTTGTCGAGCATGTGCGGCTCGTGTCCGCGGGCCTTTGGGCAGCACTCCTTGATTGACATGTTGAGGTACTCAGTGAGCTGGTCTCTGTAGTCTGGGTGCGCGCACTTCTCGATGATCAAACGAGCGCGCTGGACTGGTGCGAGACCTCTGCAGTCTGCGAGTCCCTGCTCTGTGACGAGGACGTCGATATCGTGCTCTGTGTGGTCGCAGTGTGAAACCATTGGGACGACTGACGAGATGCCTGTTGGATCGACCTTTGTCTTGCGCGCTGACGGGCAGTGGGCGATTGAGATGTACGCGTTTCTCAAGAAGTCGGCTGATCCGCCGAGACCGTTTTCGAGCTTTGAGCCTGCGAGGTGTGTTGAGTTTGCGTGGCCGTAGATGTCGAACTCGATTGGCGTGTCCATTGCGATGCAGCCGAGACGACGGATGATTTCTGGCGAGTTTGAGATTGCGACAGGACGAAGAATGAACTTCTTCTTGTAGAAGTCGAAGTTGTTGTACAAGTGGTCCCACTTTGAGAGCGTTAGTGACGAAGCCGACGCGAACCTCAGCTTGCCCGAGTCGAACATTGGGAGCATTGCGTCCTGCGCAACTTCCGTGTAAACTGTGAGATTAGAGAGGTTTGACTTGTCGAGCTCCTCGAGGACCGCGTTGCCGATGTTGCCAACGCCCGACTGGAGCGGGTAGAGGCTCTCTGGAAGGCGGCCGCGCTTGACTTCGTTGTGGAAGAACTCGACAACGTGCTGGCCAATCAGCTTGTCTGCTTCGTCCGCCGCCTTCACAGGGCGGCCTGGGAAGTCGAGCCTCGACTCGACAACCGCGACGACTTTGCTTGGATCAACTTTGACTGAAATCGAGCCGATACGATCGTGAACGTCGCAGATGTTGAGCGGCTTGATCGGCGGCAGATAAGCGTTGACGATGTCGTGGCAGCCCTTGAACGACGGAATTGCCGTGTTGAGCTCGATGATGATCTTGTCTGCCGCCTGGCACTCTTCGGGCGTCGAGCCAACGGATCCGGCGAGAATGATTGATCCGTCTTCGAGAATTTCGGTAGCTTCAACTATTGCGATATCGAGTGGAGTTTTGCGTCCGCGCGTGTAAAAGCCCCATGCGAGCTCTTGTGGGAACATTGACAAGTGTTTATCATGATAATCGCATCGACCGGAGTTGATCGTCTTTCTGAGATCTGGTGAGGATTGATACGGGAAACGTGATGCGATCATATCGTCTTTGGCCCAACGTCCTTCTGTGTTCTCGCCAACAAAAGAACCAATGTAAAGATTAAATCGCATTTTGCCTTGGAGGTGGTGTTGCTCAACGTATTCTGCAAGTGCAATTGGAACAACTTTTGGATCGCCAACTGGTGTGAAACCTGACCAACCAAGGTATTGGCCATCGTGGAAAAGTTGGATACAGTCTTTAGCTGAACAGACTTTTGATAGATATGGTGCATAATGGCATCTTTGCTTTAATGCTCCTGACATAATAAAAAAATGATTTCAAGAAGCACCGATTACATTATTTTTATTTGAAAATTTTAACAAATTCAATTATATTTATGTAAATAGTATTAAAATATCTTTGCATTAAAATAATAAAATCATTTATTTATTTATTTTTTAATTATATGGTAAATTGTTAAATATATATTAATATGTTAAATATGATTATTATTTACCAATAACATAATATTAACAAAATAATGTATTTCTAAATTTGTAAGTATTATTTATTTTTTTTCAATATCCGTTGAAAAAATTTAAAGCCGATAAATAATTAAATATTTATGAAATATGAATATTTTTATCAATTCAAAATTATTCCAACTAAAAAATTATCTATAATCTCTATATATTATATTATATATATATAATATCATTTTTATTTGAAAAATACTTTTAAGTATAAAATATTGTAATAATAAATATTGAAAGCCATCAAAAAGATATAGAAGATAGATTATTTATCAATCAAAATTTCAATTAGATAAAATTACTATGATTTATCGGAGATGATAAAATATTTCGTTTCATAATATAAATCCAAAATTATCTATTGAAAAAATAATTTTGATTTGATTTATAATCAACCTTTTTGAAAATCTAATGAAATAAAAAATACAATTTTTAACCCACATATTCATTCTTTAAAATATTTTTTTAAAAATAACTCTTTAATTAGTAAAAATTATTTTAAATGCTTCAAATATAAGCAAAAATTTTAAATCAATTATAATGATCTGAGCATGAGAGATTAGATAAAATGAATTATTATCTGAAGATAGCCCATTTTATTGCTAATTCAAATAGTTTTTAATAATTTTAAACAAAAAGACACTTTATAATGTAAAATATTTTTTATGTCAAGATTTTTTTTTTATTTTGAAAAAAATTGGAAAGAATGCTTTTAACGGTTGTTCATCAATGAAAAGTGTTGAAATTCCTTCATCATTAACAGACATTAGTTATTATGCATTCTATCAATGCCCATCACTGACACATGTTTCAGCATTTGGTGAATGCAAATCATTGAAAAAAGTTGTTCTTCCTTCGTCATTAGAGAAAATTAAAGATAATGCATTTTGTCAATGCTCAGAATTAAAAGACATTGATATTCCTTCATCTGTTGAATCACTTTGTTTAGGTGTCTTTTCTAACTGTTCGAAATTGACAAAAGATAATCTTACTTGAAGATGTTGAAATAATATATGAAAAACCATCAGATGAAAGAGAAATAAATTACCATAAAAATAATCTTTTAGAAATAATGATGGATCCTAATAGTATCCAATTTAATAATTGTTCTCTTCCTGTTCATATTATATTGGCACACGGTAACAATAAATCATTTGACGTTAATGAAAAAAATAATCTTTTAAAAGGATTGAAATTTGCAAAGATCACCCTTCCATCAACAATTACTTCAATCGAGCCAAATAGCTTCATGGATTGTGATAATTTGTAAGGAGTCATTTTACCATCTTCACTTAAATCGATTGGATTTAATGCTTTCAAAAATTGTTCAAATTTGATGAAAATAAATTTTCCTTCATCTGTAGCAAGCCTTGATTCAACCTTTTTCGATGGTTGCAGGAATTTGGAGGAAATAACAATTGATCCATTTTCAATAAAAATAGTAGGAAACTCATTTTTAAACTTAAAAAATTGATAATTTCAACAAAAAAATGATTCATTGATCCTGAAACAGTTAGAAATCTTTTCAATATTTCCCCATATATTGCATGTGTCTCAATTTCTCGTGCTGTGAGAACAATAAAAGCAACTAAGTTTTATTCCTGTTCTAACATAAACAAAATTGAATTTCAGGTGCAAACTGAAACTTTTGAATCAAATTCATTTGATATCTGCAAATGAATTCGAATATCGAATTTCCTTCAACCACCAAATCAATTTGTTATTTTGCCTTTAAAGGTTGCATGCTGCTGACGAAAATTCATTTTCCTTCAACCACCAAATCAAATGGAAATGGTTCTTTTCAGGATTGTTCTTCATTATCTGATGTCTGTATTCCTAAGTCAATTAAATCTATCGGAAGATATGCTTTTTATGGCTACAGACAACTTTGTACAATTGATATTCCTAAAAAATTTGATAAAGCACAAATTTTTGATAATAATGGATCCAAAAGGAGGAAATCATAATTTTTTTCTTGTTCTATAAAATATCAAAAAGCAACAACTTGACTTTTTCATTATTATTATTTTAATGATTCAGTTTAATTATTATAATGGTGTGTAAGAGTATTTCTCAATGGAAATCAAATGATTTGTCATCCTGTAAAAAGTATTATTATGAAAATTATTTTCAAAATTTTTTTTTTTCTTTTTCATTTATTTTTGAAAAATTGGACTTTTGGCAAGTTTTGAACTTGTGACTTCAAATTTTAATGATTCATTGAAGCGAAGAATTGAAGGATTAATTCTTTCAACAAGGTGTTTTGGGGAAATTGTTGGGCAATCACTCATTGCTTTGCAAAAATAGTTGGTAAAAATTCCATGTGACTGCAAAATATGAGATGAGTCGACTTTATTTCCTTCTTTTTTAACTGAAAAAGATATAACATTTGCAGATTTGCGTGAAAATATAGAACAAAGTGAATTAATATCAAAAACAGTTCCACCATGGCAACTATCTGTAATAAACAATACATTTGAGTTTTCATTTATGTTACGATATATTACATCGCTAACAATATTTGAAGATAAAGGTCCATTTGTGAATTCTATATCATGAACATTAGATGCTGATGAATCAAGACCTGAATAAAAAACTGTTAATGATTGAGTCGTGTTTTGAAGGAAATATCCTAAGAATTTCAAAAATTCTTCTTGGAGAGGATTATATAAATAAAAGACTTTATATCCTATTCGATGATGATTTATACCAATTAATAGCCCATCATTTAATGGCCCCTTCCCTAAATTTTGATTATCTTTTTCATATGTATTTATTATAATAAAACATACTTTATCGAGATTATTAGAATTAATTTTTGTTGAAGATTTTTTGTTTAAGCATACTCCGATTTTTTCATAGGATTTAAGACACATATCTATGGCTGGTTTTGTTTCTTGTAATTTAATTTCGAAAAATTTATTATCTTTCTTCTCTGGTAGAATTTTATTTTGTGTTATATCATGGTTTGATTGTTTGCAGCTTGAATTTAAAGACATTTAAAATAAATATGTATAATAAGATTTTTTTATTTTGCTTCTCAAAAATTAAAAAGATAATCAAATTTTTATTCAAAAAAATAATTGAAAAAATGATCACTTCTCAATTTTTGAATATCGATATTTATAAAAAATATTCAAATTTTTCAATTATTTTATCCATTTTTATTAAAAAAGCAAGAAAAAAGTCTATTTTTATCAAAAACTTTCACAATCATGGGCATAAAAATGTTCTTCACAGAAATATCTACAACATACATTACATAAAGCCAATGCATTTGATTGGCAACCAGTGGATGAACATAGAGGTACGTTAATGCTATTGTTTTTTGTATCATCTTTTTTCTTTTTAGATTTTTTTTTAGAAATCTTTTTATATCGATTTGAATCAATTTGTTCATCTTCTAATTTCACATCTTTTTTAAGTCGACTAGAGATTGAAATCCATGTTTGTGAGTCAATATTGTTATAATCAAAAATGTTTAAGAATTCTTGAATTCCAAAAGTTGAAACATTTGAAAACAAAACATATCTATAAAACATTGAGTATTCTTGGCGGTTGTTATCGTCTGATTCTTCAAAAAGTTGGTTGATAAAACTCAAAAGATGATCTTCTGAAGTAAGCTGAAGTGATTCATCGCTGATGATTCTTTCGATTGTATCAATTTGTAATTTCTTTAAATTTTCTTTTTGCGATTCAAATATTTCTGAAAAGTGACTTGAAATAAACTTAATTTCCTCTGAAATTCTTGCCGGCTCAAAGGCTGAATTATTTTCATTCATCAAAAGTTGTTCAACGGCATTGGATTCTGTTAGAATTGGGTATAATTGTGATAAATCTATTGAATTGTTATTCAGCATTCGGAGAACTTCAATTACAAACGGAAGTTGAGAAATTGGTATTGATATTGGAGTGAAACCTACGAGGTTAAGAATATATGAAAAATTGCCTTGATTGTCAGTATTTATTGTAAACGTGTTCATTGTTGGATCAATTAGATGGTAACGGCAAATTTCTGGAGATAAAAGATCAGATATGATAAAGCTCGTCCTGAATTCTTCTCCATTAACTATAAAACAAAAGTCCTGTTGGTAATTTTGTAATGGTATATTTAAAACTGCCTCAGTTTTAAGTTGAATTTTGGTTGATTCGGTCATTTTATAAAATGAAATTTTTATCAAGATTCAATTCAAAAAAATTCAAATGGACATTGAAAATGGTAATTTTTTTATTCAAAAAGATTCGATTTCAAAAAGTAAATTCATAAACTTTTCGAGGCAAAATATTCTTTTAATGTTTTATTTATTAAGATTTGAATTAAATTTCATAGTTGGTTTGATAAGATTTTTTATGTTTTGAATAGTTTATTCATTTAAAAAGTTCAGGAATCAATTAAATGCTTTTTATAAAATAAGAAAAAAAAAAAAAAAAAAATAATTTCATTGAATTATATCTACATCAACATCAGGTTCAATTCCAATAAGATCGGGATCAATTCCATCAGGAATTGATATTTCTGTTAGTGACCAGCATCCACTAAAAGAACCTTCTCCGATTGACTTTACAGAAGAGGGAATTTCAATATGATATAATGATTCACACCCCTCAAAAACATGCTTTCCAATTAACTTTACAGAAGGAGGAATGACTATTTCCTCCAATGACAGACAATCTTGGAAGGCGAAGTGGCCAATTGATTTAACAGAAGAAGGGACTTCAACTTGATACAGCGAAGAGCAGCCTTTAAAAAGGCCTTTTGCAATGACTTTTAATGAAGATGGGAGATCAATTTGAGCAAGTGATGAACAGCATTCAAATGCTGATTCCAGAATCAAATAGACGGACGAAGGAATCTTTATTTGTGACAATGACGAACAGTTTTTAAAGCAAAATTTTTGAATTGATTTAAGAGAAGAAGGAATCTCAATTTGCTCCAATGAAGAACAGCCATTAAACGCAGACTCGCCAATGGAATTAACAGAAGAAGGAATCGAGATTTGAACGAGTGAATTGCAACCACTAAAAGCACGAGTGCCGATGCTTGTCACAGAAGAAGGAAGAATTACTTGTGTCAATGAAGAACAGCCACTGAATGCGAAGTCACTTATTGTTGTAACTGAAGAAGGAATCGTCACTCTCATCATTGAAGTGCATAAGCTAAAAACATTTTGGCCAAGAAATGTTACTGAAGAAGGGATTGCTATTTCTCTCAATGATGTGCACTGGCAGAATGCAAAGTTGCCAATTTTTGTAACAGATGAAGGAATTGTCAATGATGACAGTGAAGAGCATCCATAAAACATAAAATTAGATATTTCAGCAACAGAAGATGGAAGGGTTAGTTCAACAAGCGATTTGCATCCAAAGAAAGAATTGTCTCCAATCGACACCACCGATGAAGGGATGCTGATTTGTTGCAATGAAGAACAGCCTTTAAATGCACATTTTTTAATAGATGTTACAGAAGAAGGAATTGTGATTTGTGTTAATGATGAGCATCCACTGAATGTTGATTCATTTATGTCTCGTATTGATGATTCAATCAATATTCGATTCAATGAAGAGCATCCTTTGAAAGAAGAATTGCCAATTGAGCAAACAGATGAAGGAATGATGATCGTTAAAAGTGAAGAGCAGTTTTCAAATGAATGAGACTCAATCAAAGTTACTGAAGAAGGAATTTCAATTTGTTCTATTTTATGGCATCCTTTAAATAGCTGTGATTCGATCTTATTTTTGTATTGCAACAAAAGATTAACAATTTCAAAGTTATTTTTCATTGCTGCCAAATGTAAAGCTGCATAATAAAAAAATATTAAAAAAAACATTATTATTTTGAATATTTTTGTTTCCTTCTGTTTTTAAAAGAAGTTCTACAAGATGTAAATAATTGTATTCGCATAGATAATCAAAAGCAATTTCTTGATTGAAATCGGTTGGAAAGAATTCATAATTGCAATATTGAATACTTGCTTTAATCACACTTTCATCATTAAAAACTTTTTTATCTAATAATTTATCTTTGATATAATGAGCAATACCATTATGATGGCATTTGATTGACTCAATAAAGCATTCTTTGAATGTCTTGTCTTCGGGAAAAACGTTTTTTTCTTCAAGAAAATGAATCATTTCTAAGTTGTTCGAGTGAATCCCGTAAAGCCACAATGATGGAGTCAATTCAATATCATTCATTTGCAAATATTTGATTATTTGAATTGATCCAAAAAATGACGCGTATTCAATTAATGTCGACTTTTTGTGAGCTAAAAAAGAATTTGTTTCAAAAATCGATGGTTTAATTAGACTCGTTAATGGAATGCTTCTTTGTTTTATATATGAATTAAATTCTTCAACAGAATCTTTACAAATTATGGAACAAATTATTTCTTCATTTTCTCCCAATTGACGGTTGTCACCAAAACTTTTTGAATCAATTTTTTCGTCATTAATTTCTGGTGAAAAATATAAAGATTTTGAATGATCCTTTTGTAGAATCGACTGGATATTAGGATCATCAAATAAAATTACATTATTCCTTAAAAGAAAAAGAAGGATTCGTTTATTGTTTTTGAAAATTTTGAAAATTTCATAGTTTGAAAAAGAATGCTTGATATTTTCTTTTATATTAACAAAAAGTTGTTCTATTAATTTGGAGAAATCTTGCTGATGATGATAATTTTTTTCAATTTTTAAAAAAAGTCTGATTAATAGTCGTAATTCATTAACATTTTCTTTGAATCGTTTTTCTTCCAAAAAAGTAATCAATTTGTGATACTTTTCATCACTATGTTCTTCAAGATAATCAAGAATTACTTTTTGAAGTGTCTTTTTTTCCTGAATGTAATCTTCAATTTCCATAATTTTAGAATTTTTTATATCACATTTCATCATTAATTGTTTTCTTAATGAATGATGAGGAGGAAACGATAATTGCTTCAAATTTAATTAACAGTATCAGAGGAAATGATTTATTTCTTCGAAATCTTTCATCTGTTGATAAAATACTTGGCATCTATTTCTCAAAAAATAATCCCAATATTAATGATGAAAAGCAGATTATCAATTTCGTTTTTCAGTATTTAGATATTTACGGCAAAGATGCTTTAATTCTATTTCGATATTTTAAAAACAGCAATGAAAAGCGAAACATAATTAAACGATTTAAAAAAGATTTTCAAGATCAATTTACAAACGAAATGATTGATTCATTTCTTTTTGCACAGTCTACAAATACCAGCAAAATGCCAAAAGATCTCCAACAATACAGTTATTTACTAATTCCATTATCGATAATATTAATTCTTATTATTCTTATTCGTAATTACAAACTGAAGACAAAATTAACTTTATATGAGATTCAAATAAACGAACTAAACCGCGTAAACCGTCAATTACAAACCAAAATTTTATTTTTGGAGCAAAAAACATTGAATCAAATTGAGACAAATTCTGACAAAATAACCGTTTCAAAAAATGATTCAAAAAGTTTTGGAAAAGAATTTTTTGTTTTGATTCTTTCTTTTATTGAAATGATCATTTTAATGATAATTGACCTCCCTCGTAACTTTTACTTTGTGTACGATTCCCTCACTTTGGGCGAGTACGTTTTCTACTTCTTTTTCATGTCATATAACTTTTTCTATCTGCTCTTGATAACCGTTTTATTTGTGGCAAAAATGACATTGTTGTTCAAATTATTTATTTCTGTTGCTAGAAATATTGAGGATGTAAAGTGGTTTGTTCTTGCAATAGGAATTATTGCACTCTTTAATTTCTTATATTATATTGATTAGTAAAATTATAACTAAAATGATTTTTAATATTCTTGACTTTTCATAGAATGCGTTAATGTGAAATCAGTAAGAAATGTGAAAGATAATTTGTACTATTGTTTCTTTGCAGAAAAATATGAACCAAATGAAAAATTTTTAAGTGAAAAAAAATATATGCTTTATGGAATCCATATATTTAAAGACATTCAACGATTTTGTTACTTTCAAACCAGGTACTTTATGAAATAATTTTTGCAAAGAACTATAAAGTACCTGGGTTTTTATATCATAATATATTCTTTGAAGAACATAAATTTGTCATTCTCCAATCAAACATATGAATTAAAACAGCCAATACAGTATTTGACTATATTCATTAAGCTACTGATTATGACAATATAATAGTTCGCATTTGGAACATTATATTTTGAATCTTTCAATAAAACAAAAGATAAAAAAAATACTTTCTTCAATTTAATTTATAAAATTATTTTGAAATCCCAACAAGTATCAGTATATATAATTAAACTTCACTCTTCTAATGGAGAGAAATTCAATCCATTTAAAGCAAATCTTTTTCAGCGATTTACACTGAATAGTTTATGTAATGGCATAAGCTTAATATATTTGTATAATAATTATTTCTTAAAATAAAAAATAAGGTATAAAAAGATACTTGTCAAAAGTATTGAATTGACGATCAATTGTGATCTTGATTCTTTGTGTATGAAGAAATATGTGTGGTGCAATAATCCTAATATGATGAATATTTCAGCGATGGCGCATAAAACAAATGCAGTCAAATGTAAAAATGCTAATGTAAGAATATGCCATATATTAAATCCTTTTCTTTTCCTTTTTCCATTTTTATTGCATTTGTCTGATTGGTATATTCGCATGCCGATGTACATTGCAATCACGAATATGATGAAAAAGATTGAAAACTCGCCAGATACGATTCCCATTTGGCATCCCAATTTAATTGATTTATAGCATGATTTACATGGAACAATTACTGTGTCATTATTATAATCAATTGGTTCTTGAATTAAACTGTTGTTATTGTTATTAAGTTCATTGAATTTTTCACTATTTTTAAGTGTAGCGCATGAATAAATTAAAACAGCCGAGCAAGCAATAACAATTAATGTAAGGAATATTAATAAATAAAAAAACACATTTTTGTGGAAAGAAACTGATTTGACTCTTATTTCATCATTATTATTATTAAAAACGGATTTCATCAACTTTTTCATTGGTTTATAATATACATTATCTAACCATTCATTTGAGCAAACAAGCATATTTATTATGTTCACTTTTTCATTAATTGCTTGAATATCATCCAGTTCTTTGTTATTTTCATCTTCATCTTCACAATCTATGGCTAATTGATTTTCATATAAATAATTTGTTTTTTTATGACTTTCAATGATTTGTTTATTATACTTTTTTCTAATATCATCATAATCAGTTACTACATCATTATTGGATGTTTTGTAGGGATTATCAGAGTTATTATTATTATTATTTTCGTCATAGTAAAATTCTTCCCCGTTTTCTGACTCAGAGGATTCAAAATATGGATCTTGAGTGTTTTGGGGAACAACAACTTCAAATTGTATTTGATTTGAATCGATATTATGTATATTGAATGAATTTTCATAATTCTTTTGGAATTTGGATGAATTGGCTTCACTTGGATTAATCACTTTAAATTCATATAAATAAATGTTATATCTTGATTGGTAAAATTTTTTGTTATTGTAAAAAATTAAGGTATTGTTTATTTGGAGGAATTCAGGATTTAGAGCTTTTGCTAGGAATATGAATTGTTTCAAATCTTTATTTGTTTTAAAGAAAGGTGCATTAAAATTTAAATAATTCATTGGGAAAGGATAATCAATTATATTGTGAAGGATTGTAAAATAAAACATTATTGATTTAACTGATTCCCTTTGAGGTGTTACTTTATATAATTTCTTGTTTATAAAGTCTATATCTCTTTGGTCATTCATAAATCAAAGATTGGTAAATAAAAAATATTTTCGATTTTTTGAAAGAATTTGTTTTATATAAATTGAATGAAATAAAATAAATCATCAAAAAGTTTAAATTTTTGTTAAGAAAATTGAATTTACCAAACTTTATAAAATTTACAAATTGTTTAAAAAAGAAAATATAATATAATTGGAATAAAAAAAAAGATTTAAATCTTTTTAAATTTTGGATCATTTCAAAATTGAATTGTTTAACTATCTAGCATTCAATTTTGATATCCGTATAGAAAAAAATTTATTCATATTATTGATGGCCTCATCATTTATTTTTATATGTATGCTGAGTAAATATAATATAAACATCCTATGATATCAAATAATTTGGATTTTTAGTAAATTATTCCAAATTAATTTTTCTTTTCAAGCAAGTGTCCTTGAGTTTGATATTTATTTATTTATGTTACAATATTAAAATGCACATTCGAAGTTGAAATGTGACCTAAAAATCTTACATTTACTTTCATTGCTTAACAAAATTGGATAATAATAAAATTATAGCCCAGATGAAGCACTTTAGTAAATATTAAAAAAGTCGAAAATGCTTGCATTAGAGATTAAACGATTACGTGGATTTCTTATTAATTTTGTGTTGAAAATGGAAAATTGTTTTTCCAATCAAATTAGAATCATTTTTTCATAAAACTGTATTTTTGCCACTTTCATTATTTATAACATTAGATGAATTCAATCGTTGCATAAAATATCATTTATAATAGTTAAATCTAAGTCCATTTTGAAAATGTAAGTCCAAATAATAAGAAAGAAATCTTCGAACAAATATTACAAGATCCTGATTTACAAAAAGACGGAATTTCAGCTGCAATACAGAATGCTGTAAACATAAAGATCAGGGAGAAAAAATTGTCAATATATATATAGAACAGAGATAGTCTGTACGAATCTCATGCCTAATTTCTCATAGCAGAGAGTATCAGGTAATTTGAGAAGCAAGTCCGCGACTTCATCATTATATTCCGTATCCGCTTCCGCTATCATTCTTGTGACTCGTAAGTATTGCTTCTCAAGAAGATCTTGCTCTCTTTGACAGATAGAGTAAGCATATCCTTTGTTTTGTGCATACCGCATCAAGCCAGTTCTCTTTTCAAGTTCGTCATTGAACATCTTGATAACGAAACGGTAATTCCTGATGAGTCTAAGGATTTCGGTATGAATGAGTTTTGCCTCTCCAGTCGTCATTTTAAAATAAAAATGATCTGAATTGAATGCATCACATGTTATCAGAAAATTCAGAGAAACTTTTCCGACTTTTTCTATTTCGGTTCAATTGTTCCATCTGGGAAAGTACTTTTCCTCAAAGCAAGGGATTTTATGGGAAGTGATTTCCCCATTCAGACTAAACAATACGTAGTAAAGGGGGGCCAAAAGCTTTTGCTATATCAACGGTCGGCTGCGGCTTTGAAATAAAAAATGAAGAAAAATCCATAGGATGTATATTTCAAAGAAATATAGATATTATCCTATGGATTTTTTTTTTTTTTTTTTTTTTTTTTTTGAATAAAAACGATCAAGTTTTGTATTCAAAATTATCAGTCAATTGTAAAAACGCCAAAAATAAAAAGTAAAGAGTAAAAAAGTGAAATTAGGTTTTGTGTTTATTTAAATTTTTAAAATTTTTTTAAAATCGATTCATGTAGCTTGAAAAAGACTACCAGATTTAAATTCGATTTCGGAGCATCTGCGCTCAATAGCTTCTGCGTCATCGGGATCAAAGATATCCCTAATTTTGAAGTTAGAAGTAACTATGAATACCCAATTTGCAGGAGAAACTTGGATCTGGGAACCTTTACATTCACCAATGAAATTATATCTGTCCATCCATATCTTCATATAGTATGCTAAGAATTTTCCATCACTTGGAAAATCCTCCAAAATTATGCATCTATGTAAGAGTGGATTGTATCCATTCCACCACTTACATATTCCTTTTGGAAATATGAATTCGGGTTCACATTGACTTCGTGCCCATCTTGATTTTCCCACTCCCGGGGCACCCCAGATCCAGAAGTTTTTTTCTGGCAATAAACCAGGTAATATCTATATTTCTTTGAAATATACATCCTATGGATTTTTCTTCATTTTTTATTTCAAAGCCGCAGCCGATCGTTGATATAGCAAAGGCTTTTGGCCCCCCTTTACTACGTATTGTTTAGTCTGAATTGGGAAATCACTTCCCATAAAATCCCTTGCTTTGAGGAAAAGTACTTTCCCAGATCGAAAAAATACGATTTTTTTTTTTTTTTTTTTTTTTTTTTTTTTTTTTTTTTTTTTTTTGGGGGGGGAATGAAATTTGATTTAGAACAGAGATAGTCTGTACGATCAGTCCTTCCTTTGCTTGCATGGCATGCCAAATCTTGGGTTCCACAATATTCTTCTACATCTAAAATTTGAAATCGTTCAATTGTTCCATCATCATATTTCCTGCATATATATTTACCAAGTAATTTCGGAGCTACATCAAGTGCATCATCTATGTAAAACGATCTTGTTAGTTTCATGATTTTGGTGATCAATCATTCACAATTTATATTAAACTTTTTCAATTTATGCTTGATTTTAATTTGAGTTAAAATTTTAATAAACGATCATTTTTCTCACAATTTGTATTTATGTTTATTTTAGTGTCTATATGTGTATCATTATACATATTAGAGTTATTTTATTTGTTTTAAGAATTCTTTATATATGGTATATATTTCAATTGAGTTGTATAATTTCTAGTGTGTATTTTTAATATTTTGATAGATAAGTTTGGTATTTCTTAGTTTAATCAAGAACAAATCAATTCATCATGTCTATCCATGATGATTTTAATTGTATGGTAAGTTATATAATGCTTGATATAATGAATTAGAAAACAGGGCAAAACTAGAAAAGTTAATTGATAAAAATTCAATGAGTTCATTTAAATAAATTGAATACAAAGATTTTAATATTTTTATTCTTTGTATAAATGGAAAGCGACACTACGTTTAATCTTAAAGATTTTACTTTAAAAGAAAAATTATATTCAGGAGTTTCTAGTGAAGTTTATAAGGTAATTGAAAACAGCACGTCAAAAATGTTTGCTGTAAAAATATCTCAAAATCAAATAACTCCCAAATTGAAGGCGGATTTGGCTGAAATAAGGCAAAAAGCTCTGTTTATTTCAAAATTAGGACATCCGTCGATAATCAAAAGTTATGGATATAATGAAACTGATTTTAATGGAGAGAATAAGCTTGTAACTCTTATGGAATACATGAGAAATTATTCCCTAGACCAAATTTTTAGCATAAAGCAGAGATCTTTTGTATCCAAATATTTAACAAATACAAGAAAACTAATTATTATCTACGGTATAGCCTCTGGAATGTCATGTTTACACAAAAATAACATTATTCATCAAAATCTCAAACCAACAAACGTTTTAATGGACGATTTCCTTCTACCAAAAATAACGGATATTACGCTTTCAGCTTTTAACAATTCGATACATAAAAGTTCGATTGCTTTTATTGCTCCAGAAATACTGAATGGATCGAAATATACTCAATCATCGGATGTTTATTCATTTGGCCAAATCGTGTATCAAATAGTAACCAATGAGCGTCCATTTAAGAAATTCAATTTTTCAGAGATTATTCAAAGAGTGAAAAAAGGTGAACGACCAACTTTCAATGTTCCAGTGCCGAACTCATATCAATCCCTAATTGAAAAATGCTGGTCACAAGATCCCAAAGAGCGACCATCATTTGACGAAATACTCACACAATTACAAAACGATGCAGGATTCATTACAGATACCGTTAACAAGGATGATTATCAAAATTTCATCAGATATATTCAGGCTTGCCAAGACGCGGCCCAAAAGCAAGAAGAAATGCAGCCAATTGACTCCTTCGTCGACCACCAGTCAGCAACCTTCGTTCAATGCGACATACAGAATGCATTTGTGCGTCTAATGCAACTTGTCAACTCAGAAGCCAAAATCACAAAGCCAAAGCTACCCACACGAGCGAAAAGTACCGGTGTTCGCACGAACAGATCGCAGCCTGCCGTAATTGCCCCAGCACAAGAAGCGGCGACCGTTAAACCGCCCGAAACGGAAAGGAAAGAAAGTGGAAATGGTCGGACCTATTCAAAAAGTGGAATAACGGATCCCAAAGGATTGGCAGAAATTTTAGGGGGTCCCCCAACCGCCAAAGCTTCACAAAAAGTTCAAGCTGTTGTCAAACCGCCTCCAACCAAGGAAGAAGTAGCGCGCCAGGTCGCCGAAGAAGCCTTTCAAGGCAATTCTGAAGCTCTGTTCAAATACGCGGGCCTCCTTGAGAAAGGCGAAGGCGTAGCCGAGGATAAGGTGAAGGCCCTTCTTCTCTACAAGTTGATTGGCGAAGAAGGGAACTTGGACGCGCTCATGAAGTACGGTGAGCTGAAGATGAACGACGTTGATCTGCCCGACGAGAAGGCAGACAGGGCGAAGCTCTTCAAGGAGCTCGCAGACAAAGGGCTGGTTCGAGCCATGAGCCTGTATGCGGAGCTTCTCAATGGGGAAGGCGAGCCGCACGATTTTGAGGAGGCTGCCAAGTACTTCAAGCTGGCGGCGGACAAAGGCGATGTCTTCTCAATGGGCCAGTACGGGAAGATGCTGATGTCCGGCATCGGCGTTGACGAGAACATTGACGAGGCCTCGAAGTACCTGAAAGACGCCGCCGACGCAGGCAATGTCCAGTCAATGTACCTGTACGCGCTCATTCGGTACGGCCAGTTGAAGAGCGCCGTTGAAGTTGACAAGGAGGAGGCCACTGCGTACTTCAAGTGCGCGGCCGACCAGGGCCACGAAACGTCGATGTTTTACTACGGACTGATTCTTTCTCGCGGCGACGTGATTCCCGCCGACAAGGAGGAAGGCCTGCGCTACATACAGATGGCCGCAAAGAATGGCGACAAGTGCGCCGCCCTCAAACTGAAGGCAGACGAGTCTGAGGACCCTAGAGACATGGTCAGCTACGGCGACCAAATGCTCGATTTCCACGCCGAGTTGAACTTCAACGAGGCAATCTTTTACTACAAGAAGGCGGCCGACAAAGACGACGCTGAAGGGATGATCTCGTACGCGCAGGCCGTCGGCAGCCTACAGCTAGAAAACCCCAACTTCAAAGAGGCCGCGAAGTACTACAAAAAGGCGATTTCTAAAGGCGAAGGAGTAGCAATGAATAATTTGGGAATGTACCTTTTGTTCGGACAGGGGTGCCCCGTTGATAAACAGGGTGCTGCAACGTTGTTTATAATGGCCGCTGAAAAAGGAAGAGTTCTTGGCATGTTGAATTACGCACATATGTGTTATATCGGTGACGGGATACCTGTAGATAAGGCCGAGGCCGAGCGTTACTATAAAATGGCAGTCGATTCTGGTGAGATTAATATGATATACAAATTCGGAAAATTGTTCTATAAGGGAGAGGAGTACCAGATGGATAAAAGACATGCGGCAAGATACTTCAAAATGGCGGCTGATAACGGATGCGAAAAGGCAATGTTGAAGCTAAGTAAAATGCTGATGACAGGTGATGGAATTCCTCAAAATGATAGAGAAGGAACAAAGTACCTGAGAATGGCAATAGCTAGAAACTTAAGACCTGAGGCTATGCTGGCTCTTTTATTAGCTCGAGGTCATCTTTAAATGTTATTAAAAAAATTTTTTTTTGTATAATTTTTTATTTTGTTTTGTGTTGGTTGTAGTTAATTGTGTTTGCTTTATTAGATCAACTAAAGAAAAATGTTGGTTTTATTAATCTTGACATAAGATTTTTAAGGTCAATTCATATAAAAAATAAGATCAATTGTCTCAAAAGCACTGGGGAAAAAAAAAATGAATGTTGTGCCATGTATTTCAAGTCCAATATTAGTTTTAGCAAGGAGATTAATGTGAAACTGAACTATGCATAAATGGTTACAAAAAAAAGGTAAGGTTATTATATCAAGTTAATAATTTGTGATTAAACTTCTCATATTAAGGGTGCAGTGCCAATTTTACAAGTCAACGAAAATATAATTTATTAATATATATGATATAAAAATATATCATAAATTATATTTTGAAATAGGGGGGTCAACCGCCGAAAATGTGTCAAAAAATATATTTTTTAAAGATAATGATAAATAAATGATGGAAATATATTCCTTACTTTATATAGTTTATTTTAAAATATTTATTATTAAATTTCATCTATAGGTCCACAAAAGGCAACAACTTTTCGAAAATGAAAAAAAAAATTAACCATAATTCACCATTTTATAAAAAAGTGGCTTTTATGATTATTTACATCAAATTGATTAATATTTTAAGTTTTATTCAAGAAGGTTATTATGATAATATTTATTTGCTTAGGTTATCAATTTAAAATTAATTTTTGAATCACGATTTAAATTATTTAAATATCATAATAATATAATCATTGATATATATTTCAATCTATCATAAAATTGATTTTTAATAGATTTTCTCTCTTATTTTTTAATATTTTTATTACATTTGCATCAATTTCATATAATCATTTAGAATATAACTATCATATAACATTTTATGTAATTAAAGAGCAGAATTATAAAATTATCACATTTAAACTCGTTTTATAATCATTTCAATGGCAGAACAAAATCTTTTATTAATTATCTTAATGATTTTACCGGAAATTTTTAAGAAATAACTCAATTTTCAAATCACAAGTCATTACAACTTTAATGCTTTGCCTTTTTTGGCCCTATAGATAAAATTAGGAAAAAATATTTTTAATAAATAGTATATTCAATGAACAAAATAGTTCTATAATTATTATACAAAAATTCTCAGATTTTAAGTTTGCTTTAAAATTTTGACAAAAATTTTACGGTTGACCCCCCTATATTTTGAAAATATTTTTATTTTTTTTTTTTTTTGAGTAAGATATTGTGATAATTATGTTTTAAAAAATGTATGTTTTTCTCTTAATATCTATTATATTTGTTTTCATATATTCCAATCCATTTTCTTACTATATAAAGCGCAAACACATCAATTGATGGATATTTTAAAAAGGTGTGGAAACTTTTTTCTCTCTTATACTTTCATTTATAACTTGAATAATATATATTATTTCTTTTATAAATTATAAATATATAAATTATTATTATATTTACTGAAAGAAAATCAAGATATAATCGTATATTTAAATTGAAAGGTTTATGTTATATATTTTTATATAACATGTCAATATCATCATTCAAAAAAGGCTGTAAATGAATAAATAATGCGTATGAATTGTACATTAATACGTACTCCTTATTGGTTTAGCATGTATTCTGTGTAATTATCCTATGAAAACCTTTAATCATTTGAAATCATAATCTAACTTCGAGCTTGTATTTCAAATCAAACTCGAGTTAAATAATAAACTTTAGCATTATTATAACGCATAAGCATATTTTTATGTTGTAAAAGTTAAATAAACGTAATTTCTATTTTGAAATGTATTATCACAGTTTACATAATTACTTACTTATATCTCATTAATCTGTTAATTGTAAAAGCATGGTTTTAAATTTTGCTTATTGAAACCATTTCATACATGAAATCATTGTCATTTACTAGATAAAATCTCAGTATAAATGATAATAATTGCATGCTCCCATTTGTTATTAATAATAAATAGTTTACTTTAAGATAAACACTTTCTTTATTCATTTTTTTAATAATTTTTTGTATGAAAATTTAGGGAAAAGTGGGGGTAAAAAATTCTACCAAATATTTTATTTTTATCTTTAAATGAATTTCGATTTTTTTTTTTTATCCAAAAGGTTAATTCTATGATTTCATTTTATAATTACTATTTAGCTCATAATTAACAATTTAATCGCTTTAAATATAAAAAATCATTATATGTACAATTCATACGCATTATTTATCACAATATTTAATCTGGTCGATTATGTTTTAAATAAGAATAAAAAGCACGGCATTCATAACCATCTTTGCTCCAGGCCGTGTTTTTGTCCGCAACCTTTCTGAGTATAAACTCTCATTAATGTTCATACTCAAATTGGAATCAATTTTATCAAAAAATTGAGCAGATTCTTGAGTGAACTTGTGAAAATCATACTGAAGACCCGTATAAGTCAGAGCGTTTTTCCAGACGTATCCATTTTCTGGTGGAGTGATTTCCCACAACATGATTCTCAACATTCATCCAATTTTGTTTTTTTGTTTCATTGTCCATTGTTTTGTCATACAACAAAACAATGGAAACCACTCTTTTACATGCTTTTTCAGGCCAAACATTTTCTTTTTGTATTGAATATCTGTTAGATAGCGAAGAGCAGATACAGCATGATCTTTTGCCGAGTATAATGATCTATATGACCCGTCAACGAGTTTATTCCAAAAGCCCAAAAAAACGTTTTTTACCGTGATTTCGGTCAATTCTCTCTTCAATTTCATTGACTGATTTTTTCATTAGGTCGCCTGTTTTGTTGTCCATATCATGCACAAATTTAGTCACCTCAATCTCCATCATATTAGTCGAACCTAGGAAGTCGCCATTTTTACGAATTTTTGTAACGACGCTTCCGGAAACGATTTTTTTGGTCTTGCAGTTTTTAAAGGCGCCTTTGCATTGAGAGGAATTGCGACGATGAGCGTATGCTCCATCCAAAGAAATTGATGCACCTGATTCCATTTTATTAAACTCTTCTGCAATTGACTCTTTTGAAAGTTCAATTATTGAGGAATTAACCTTTTTTTTTTTTTTTTTTTTTTTTTTTTTTTTTTTTTTTTTTTTTTTGATACTTACAATAAATAAATATTGAGAAATGATAAATAGCACACTTTTAAGGTGAAGTGACCATCACAGTATTCAAAAATAAAAACTTTTTGATAAATGTAATTAAAACTTTTTGATAAATGTAATAAGAACTTTTTGATAAATGTAATAAGAACTTTTTGATAAATGATATTTAATTTTGGCGCCTTTTATTTTTTAGACTTTAAAACGATTATCTAAATACTCGATAGCGATTATCTTAGACTTTAAAACGATTTCCTAAATACTCGATAGCGATTATCTTAGACTTTAAAACGATTATCTAAATACTCGATAGCGATTATCTTAGACTTTAAAACGATTTCCTAAATACTCGATAGCGATTATCTTAGACTTTAAAACGATTATCTAAATACTCGATAGCGATTATCTTAGACTTTAAAACGATTATCTAAATACTCGATAGCGATTATCTTAGACTTTAAAACGATTTCCTAAATACTCGATAGCGATTATCTTAGACTTTAAAACGATTTCCTAAATACTCGATAGCGATTATCTTAGACTTTAAAACGATTATCTAAATACTCGATAGCGATTATCTTAGACTTTAAAACGATTTCCTAAATACTCGATAGCGATTATCTTAGACTTTAAAACGATTTCCTAAATACTCGATAGCGATTATCTTAGACTTTAAAACGATTATCTAAATACTCGATAGCGATTATCTTAGACTTTAAAACGATTTCCTAAATACTCGATAGCGATTATCTTAGACTTTAAAACGATTTCCTAAATACTCGATAGCGATTATCTTAGACTTTAAAACGATTTCCTAAATACTCGATAGCGATTATCTTAGACTTTAAAACGATTATCTAAATACTCGATAGCGATTATCTTAGACTTTAAAACGATTTCCTAAATACTCGATAGCGATTATCTTAGACTTTAAAACGATTTCCTAAATACTCGATAGCGATTAACTTAGACTTTAAAATTTATACTATACCACATAGACGAAAAGACCAAACATAATTTAAATGAATAAATTACTTATTGAATATTATTTTTATGAACATTTGATATTTTAATAGATTAAAAGTAAAAATATTGGAATCATTAATATTTTACTAAAATTGTGAGAGCTTTAACAAATTTTGAAAATATTAAGAAAAAATTCAAATATTTAAATATTGACGGATATCTTACAATATTGTAAGATATTAAAAAAAAATGCTAGTAAAATCCTAAAGTTTTAATAAATATGAATAGTTTTTTTTTTTAGTTTTTAATTTATAGCAACATGGTTTCAGAATTATTTAAATGTAGTATTCTAAAATCTCAATTAATCATTTTTTTCATCTTGCTTGTACAAATTTATTATAACTAACTGTTTTTACAGAAATTTATTCGACTGTTTCTCAGTAATATAATTTAATATTAAATCGATATATTTTAAAAGGATACGCCAACTGTTTAAAAATCTAATTTTTCTTTTATGAGCTTATTTTATAAAAAAAATGAGACTTAGGTTGATTAAATGAAAGTTTGTTTTTCGAAATAATTTTAATTATAAATTTTCTGCTAGATTTGGAATTCAGGGAGTAGCCATTTGTGTCAATATTATAATCATTAATAAAAGTAACGTATTTTATACTGTTTTTTTGGCAACACATTACATATTATTATTTAATCTGGTTTAAATATGGTCATAGTGGCGCTTGCTCTATATTTTATTATCTTTTTGAGGAATTAGTTTTGTGGATAATATATCTTTTTGAAGACTTCCATATTAATTATTACCAATTTTGAATATCAAGTTTAAATTAGAGTAAAATACCAGTAACTTCAAGAATATTATTGTAATTATGTCGCTATATTCCATAATAGTTTCATTTCGGTATTACTATATTCCCAAATAATTTTAGATCTATAATTTAATTTCACAAAAAGTTCTTATTACATTTTTCAAAATGTTCTATTACATTTATTAAAAAGTTCTTATTACATTTATCAAAATGTTCTATTACATTTATCAAAAAGTTCTTATTACATTTATTAAAAAGTTCTTATTACATTTATCAAAAAGTTCTTATTACATTTATCAAAAAGTTTTATTTTTTGAATACTGTGATGGTCACTTCACCTTAACAGTGTTAAATCTATTCTACCCCATAAATATTATGAAAATGGTTCAACATAAAAAGTTATTGACATTTTTTAATTAATTTATTTAAAAAGTGGTTACATTGAAAGAAATTGGTTATTTTTTGAATGCATCACACAAAACATCAACTTTTTGAGATTGATTTTAAAAAGTTAAAATTTCAAGGTGAAATATGGTGAAAGGAAATTTTTATTAAAAGACAGGTTTCATTTCCAAGCATTTAGCTTGATTTTTTATCTGGAACAACTCCAGATCCCCAATACATGTATTAGGGATAAGAATAGATAATGAAATCAATATTGACTACAGAATAAAGAGGATTGATTGATTGCTAGAGATAAGCTGCCCCTCTTATCTAAAAAGCGCTTATTGTTGATTAAATAATTTCTTTAATACTCTCGCTTTTTCTCTGATATTGATTAAAAAAGAAATTTATTTCAACATTCAAGAAAGGTGTTGTTTTTGCTTGATGGTTTTTGTCTTCATAACTGCGATGATTACCTTGATAAATGTCAAATAAAGGAATTATTGTATTGTCATTATTCCTGCATTCTTTGGATTAAAGCTTACCATCTGATATTGGAATTTTCTGCGTCCAAAAGAGAAAAATGTCAAAGATGTTTATAGAGAGATAATAAACTCTCTCTTTAAACTGTCTAGTTGATTAAAATGATAGATAACTTAAGAAATATATCAATAATTTTAAATACGGTGAGAGAATTTTGCAAAAAACATTATATCAAGATAAGACACCGGATTAAAAAAAAAAAAAAAAAATCTTATCTCAATATATCAAATGCCTCTGAGATTCTGCATTGGAACTACCATATAAATATCATATGTTTTGATAAACTAAAATATTTGTGACCTAGAATAAATATTTAAATTAAACAGAGGCTCTGAAGTATGAGAATTTTTTGTTGGTTGTTCAATAGATAGTGCTCTGGGGATTGAAACCAGATATGAGTTTATGTATTTACTGTAGATGCTGGAGCATTTAACGGATCAATATAGGATACACTGACCCAAGAATATATTGGAGAATCAATCTTTTTTTCAGGTACTTATCTCTTTTGACCAGTTTTTTCATGTGATTGCGTGTGCCACCTGAGTGAGTTTGAAAAGCTTCTTCATCTCTATTTTCTAAAATAAATAGTATTATTTTAGCTTATTCATTGAATCTTTTCCAAAATCTTTTTTAACAAGAATATTATTGAACTTTTTCACTCCATATTTCACTCCAAATCTCGATTTAACCAATTCTTTTCAGTTTTTCAGCTTCTTTTGCTTCACTTGATTTACGATCCTTTAAAATTCTTTATTATATTTAAAATAATACTATTTATATTAGCAGAGAATTTTATCTCACCAATATAAATATCAAATTAAAATAATAAAATTTCAATAAAAACTTTCATCAATTGAAATATTTTTAATTAATTATAAAATATATCACTAAAATTTATTAAAATTTATTACTCATAAACTTTTTAAATATTTATCAAGATTAATATCAAATAAATCTCAAAAATAATTCTTATTTTTTGAGAATCATTCTATGATATTTTAAAAATAATATTTGAGAATCATTACTATTTTCAATGCTTTATTTTTTTTATTTGCTTTTTCCAAATCCTAATTAATCCTTTAATTAATAATATATTTTTAGTTTTTTTATTGCAAAGTATATCTTTGAGTATTTTATCTTTACAGCCCATTAATGGAACAAATAATCATCTAATGATCTTCATATAAAATTACCATTTCATAGATTTTTCCAATTAAAAACAAATAATTTTAATTTATGCATGACTAAATAGTGCTGAAGCTATTAATAGAGTGTTTAAAATATTGTTTACTAAGTTATATTATTCAAAAACATTTTAAAATTGAGATATTATCATGCCTGGCGAATAATAAATTATTTTTTAGCGATTATCCATAAAAAAGATAATTTGAAGAGGAGAATCCCTAATAAAATTGATTAAATATGTTATTTTTCTACAAAATTTACACAAAAAAAGGAGAATTAAAAAACCAAACACATGGATTATTAATTTTTATCGATAATGAATGAATTTGAATCATTTATTATGATTTGACTTATTTTCAATGAGCATATTCTACCCGAATTAGAGAGCATTCAATCAATAAAAAGAATCACAGCTCTATTTAAAATAAATAAAAAAATAATATGAACCACTTCTTAAATATTTAAAAATGCACTGAAAAAAACTTAATTTTTCTAATAGCTCACTGAATTGTCTCAATCTAAATTCCTTTTTCAGAAGCATTCAATATTTAAAAGAAAAACACGTTTTTATCACACAAAAATATAAAAAAATTTGAATTAAAATTTTCAAATTGAGAAGGTGTTTGAAAAATCAAATTTTGATTTGTGATTACAATTTTACTTCATTTTTTAATAAGACAAAGAGCAACACACTAATTTGCTTAAAGGAAAAAGATCTAAAGAAAGAGAAGATATGACACTAACACCTATAGGACAAGATGGTTCAATGAACTTGAGCTACCGAAATAATTTTCATTTGGTGAACCCGTATCAGAACAGTATAATTGGTAGCAATAACTATGAAGCCAATGAAAGCTATAATGACAGTTTTATGAAGAAGAGAAAAATACGGAATAAATTTACAAGCGAAGAAGATCAGAAACTTCGTGGCCTTATTCAAAAGTATGGAGAACATTCATGGAATTTAGTTTCAACCTTAATGGGAACTAGGAACCAGAGGCAATGCAGAGAAAGATGGAAACATTATCTTTCATGCGACATCAGCGGAATAACAAAACCATGGACAAAAGAAGAGGATGAAATAATAATAAATAAGTACAATGAACTTGGAGCCAAATGGACCAAAATTGCTCGTGAACTTCCTGGCAGGTCTGATCTTCAAGTTAAAGTTCGTTACCTCAAATTTTTAAAGAATAAGAAAAACCACAACAAGCATGAAGATAATGAATCAGAAAGTAGCGATGAATTTTTTCCTGATCAAGACGACGATATGAGACAAAATTACAATAACACAGCAGTTGAAAGTAATAACAGCGATATTAAAAATTTACAAAACCAAAAACAACAAGATGGCGAAAAAGAAAATAATAATAATCAACAAGAGTCATCAATTGCGGATACTATCCCTTCGGAGACCAATTATATTATTGATAACAACAGCAACCTTGATTTCAACTTTGACTTCGATTTACCTCCTTCGAATCTTTTAAGCGAAATTTGTCAATGCGACGATAATTATTTGTATCAAGGTTTTGAACCTGATATTTTAGGTTGGTCTTTTGAATAAATATTCATGAATTTCTATCAATTTGGCTTGCTTTATATTTTTATTATTTTTAGTAATAAGTGAAAAAAAAATCTAATCTCATTTGAAAAAACAATAAAATCATATTTTATTGCTGATTTTGGCACTTTGTATTATACAAAAATATAATTAATTATGAAGTTCAAGACAAATTTTTTATTTTTTACATGATAACTCATTAGATTATTTGTTTAATCAAAAGAAATTTCTTTCGATTCAATCAACTCTTCTATCATAAAATAAGCAGCAAGAGTAGCTGGCTCATTTCCATAAAGCCAAGTGTCTTCAAAAGGAATAACATGTAATGAAATTTGTTCGTCAGCTTCAGCTCCTCTTTTTTTCCCTTCAAAATTCAGGATATCAGATTTTTTCATCTTTGAAATTACAAGATAAAAACGCGCATGTTGATCAAATCTAGCATAATTTAGGTAATACGCTGGGCTCTTTGAATTGAATTTTTCTGATAATGATATCATATCTTCAGGCGAACATTTAATGCCAACTTCTTCTTCTAATTCACGCAATGCATTTATTTTGTAATCACTTGAATCTTCTATCATTCCAGCTGGAAATTCATACATTATTTTTCCACTTCCAATACGTGGCTGATGCACTAATACCGCAAAACACTCTTTTGTATCTGTTGCATAAAGAATTGGTACAATCATACACGATTTACCACTTAAAATAAGCCGTTCTGTTTTTTTCTCTGAAAAATTAATTAATCCAAGGGAATTTTGCATTAACATTTGATAAGTAACTTCAATTTCGATGAAACCTACTCGTTTACCAAAAAGATCGACAGATAAAATTTTTAATTCGGAAATCCGAACACGCTGATCTAATCGTTTGACCCAATCTGATAAAAGCGGTGATTTTTCAATGGCATCAATAGGCGCCCCTTCAGGTATTTGAATTGGAAACGAAAATGACTTCAAGCTCATGTGAATAAACTTTTTCAATGCGACGTTTAATTTTAATAGAAAAAAAGAAAAAGAAATTTTAGTAATATTTCGTTATTTTAAGATTATTTTTTAAAAATTATTTTTTTTTATATTTAATAAAAAAATACAGCTTGAACGTCATTTGTTAATTTTATTATTGATCATTTTTTTGAATGATTTATCTCCTGTATCTTCTTCTTCCTCTTTGATTTGAACATTATTTTGTTCATTGGTTTGCTAGTGCTCATCATGCTTTAATATATATTTGTATACATAAGAATTTTTATTTGCTCTTTGTTGGAAGCTTTGCCATTACAAAAAAAGAATTATCTTAGAAAAACATTTAAATATTAAAATAATTAATTCTTCACAATTAACCATTTAAACTTTCTAAAACAGCAACAACAATAATAAAATGAAAATGAAATTTTAAACAAGATTAACATTTAAGATTTGATCAAACTTTTTCTCTATACTCTTCTTTGCTGATATCAGCATAAATACCAAGGATTGATCCTTGTGTTAGACTGAAATAAGAAATTTTGCTATAATTATTATTTTTTAAATAATTGATTACAGAAGTATCACCTACTATCTCGTTGTATCCATATTTTACATATTGCTATTAGCTATATCCTCTACCATGCTAATCCATTACGCAATAATTGACTCCAAAAAGAGAAAAAAAATTTCGTTCTCTTGAATAATTATTGATAATTTCTTTATCACCAGGAGTGACAAGAACAAAATAATTTCTTGGTAATAAATTCTCTGATTTGACTATGAAAAATGTGGTTTTGTCTTCACGACTTAGGGTATCTTTAGCAGAAATTAGAACAAATGCGCCAAAATCACTAACGATGGTTCTTTGAGAGGATCATTGAATTTACTTGTCTTTTTTATTTTAAATTTTGCAATTTTTTCAATTAGAATATCATTTACATCTCAATCCATTTCAAAAAAAGAATTTTTAAAAAAAATTTTTATTGATTCTATGTAAGCCCACTGTATGTTATTTCACTATTCTTTTCGGAAAACAGCATCAATTGGTTAGAAACAAGCCGATATAGGGGACTGAAAGATTGGCCGCTATCCCACATTTGATATTCTTTGCCATTTAATATTTATATAATGAACGTTTTTCAAATTCAAATTAGCCATCAAAACGTGCTTTATGCAACGATTCTGCTCCTTTATAACGAAAATTAAAAAGAATTGAAGCCATTGTAACACATATATTTCAACATTAGTAATAAATCACAGAATTTTTATTGCCCAGCTGTTTGATTTTGCATCATTCCCATAAAAAGATAAAAAGGCTTTGAAAAAACTATACTTTATTATAATAAATATTTCTTTTTTACCTTATTTATATTTATGTCATTTTACTCCATTAAAATTTCTGAAATAAAATCTCGGAAAAAAGGGAAAAAATTGTGTGTAAAAACTTTTTCAAAGCGGTTGAGAGAAAATATTCTATGAGTTTTTCATAAAATCAGTAGTAGTGTGAAATGGTGATTCTGGGTTTTCACCCCAAAATCCCCATTTCTGAATTAAATGGCAAAACGAATGAATAATTTATGCATGATTTGAATGTTAGATTTAATTTTAGAATTAATGTTAGAATTTATGTCAGAATTTATTTTATCACCAACGAAAAAGAAAGATGACAGCAACTAATGCATACATTGAATACAAACAATACATTGATAAATGTGTTTCAGAAATGAATGAATGTAAGGACAATCAAAAACGTGAAGATTTACTTCGATACATTAATCATTGTCAAAATGATATTCAAACATTATACGATATTGGTGATTTTGATTTAGAGCTTAGTGCACTCGAACCTGAACCCGAACCTAAATATAAAGCCAGACAGTCATCCTTACATGTATGTAAATGTAACTGAAGGTGGTGATACAGTAATTCAAGAATGAACAATGAACCTTAACTAAAGTGTTTATTAACGATTTCAATCAATTGATTCATTCGATCTTTAATTTCTTCATATTCACTCTGCAACTCATCAATTCTATCCCTTAATTCATCAACAGATGAAGCTTGTTTATCTATCCTTTTCTTCGCTGCGTAATCAGTTCTGAGCATTAATGTACCTTGTATTCTAGTTATTCGATACCCATCAATCTTGAACATCTTATTCAACTTATGAGTCGTTAGTTTATCGATTTCATCCTTATTCTTCATGTAATACATATTGAACTCATCTGGTGTATCGAATTCTTTAATAACATTCTTAACTGGTTCCAGCACCTTAATCTCTGACATAAATATTTGGTCTTAAGTAAAAATATTTTTGATTTAGTTCAAAATGTTGTACATCAGTGTTATATTAACATGTTTGACCGTTATTGAGTTCGCTAATCTTGTCATTAGAGTGATGAAATTGATACTTGATCCTGATCCTGAATTGACAGATGAAATGCGTGCCCGATTGTATTCCTAATGATAATTTTCAATCCATTCATCCATTAATCATTCTACTTCAATAAAGGTACATTAAACATACCGGGTTTATATCTCGGATCCTCAACTTTAGCATTAACCATATTTGAATATTTACTGATTTGTCCACCAGCTTGATTAACAACATTACCCCATTGATTTAGAACTTTACCTTTATCACCACCAATTACGGAACCAACTGCTCCTAATGCAGGCGCAACAACTGTTTGAGCTACTTGACCAACCTTTCGTGCAATTGGTAACACTTTTCTAAAGCCATTCTTAATTTTCTCACCTAATTTCTTAAACCAGCTACCAAAAGCCATTTGGTTTTGCATAAAAAATTTAATCGTTCATTCATATTTTTACTCACTCGCAAATGTCGTATCAAAACGCTCAATTTAAGAATACAGGTAATGATGAAGGTGATGTTCTCGATTTCTTCAACGATACATTACGTAATTTAGTACAGAAAAATGGTGGTGATAATACTTTCTCATTCGTTACTGAAGAATTTCAAAACAAAGATGCTCCAATGCCAATAGGTACAAAAACTCGCATGAAATTAACTCATTCAGGCCATACAATTAGTCAAATCGAAAAAGGATTCATAACAATGAAGATCGATTTTTCAGTTAAATTTCAGGATCCCATTTATGCTAATGCATTTGATTTAGACACTGAAGGACTCAATCGTATATTCATTGGATTCAAAGATGCTGTTGAAATCATTGAAGATTGTAGATTTTGGGTTGATGGTAAACTTGTTGAAACATATCGTCAAGATCAATTAATTCGTGAATCATTTGCATACAATGCTATCCGTGCTAGAGAAGTCAAAATTGCATCACCTAAAGCTCATTCATTATGGGAGAAAGTTTCTAAATACTTACCAGGTGTATGTGGTGTTTACATTCCATTGAGACAATTTGCAAATAACGCTATTGTACCAGTTCAAATGGAATTAGTTATACCATTCACTGATCAATTAGCATTACAAGCATGGCGTTTATATCCAAATCGAATTTTAGGTGAAGTTGAAGAAGAAATACGTACATTATTGGAAGCATTAGTTTGGTGTCAAGTTGATCCACTTGCCGTTGCCGATGTTTTAAGATTCATGGATTATGAAGTTAATGCACTCTATTACACACCAACTATTTGCCCAATTACTACTCACTTTACTCAAATCAATCGTCCAGCCAAAATTGTTACCAAAATTGAAGAAAAAGATGAAGATGAAGATGGTGGAGATGGTGTTACTACATTTACTGGAGTTAGTGTTGTTGATAAGAAGTTTAATTTATGGCATATCAAACAAAATACACTTCAATTAGCCAGTAATGGATTCATTCGAATTGCTAGAACTAATTGCGCAGGATTTGGTGTTAAGCAAGAAGTTGTTTTGGGATTAATGGAAACACTTAAGGAACCAATTATTGTACCAGCTCAAGAATTAACTCGTGAAGTATTTGAAGGATTACCAACTGCTAATGGTCTTGAAGTATCTAAATCTGTTCCATTAAGAAATGCAACTAATATTACAATGATGTTCCCTCGTAATCCTAAAGATTGTACAGTATTTCAGAACATCGTTTATGAAAAATGTCAATTAACTGTCAATAAAAAGCTATACCCAGATACGGCATTTGATACAACATTTGATGGACGATTCATTCAATATCAATTAATTGCAAATGAATTAGATGGATATATTGAAGCTACTGATGAATTCGTTAGATCAATTTCATTACCGCTTAACAAAAGTCCTGAAAATGGTGGTGCGAGATATAAAAGTAGTTCCGCTGCTGATAATACTAGCTTTGGCATTAACTTTCAACTTGAACGAGGTAATTCTGGTTATGTGTTTGATGGAATCGATACTGGCTCTCAATCAATTACAATTACATTCAGAGGTAGTCCAATGTGTAAAGGTAATTTTGATACTTACTTTAATCCTGAAGTTGCTGATGACGGAACTGTTGACACTAATATTCATCCTCCTCAACCAGAAATGTGGATTTGTTCAGATACTTATTGGACTTGGTCAATTCAAAATGGTGTTAAATATCATCCAACAGGTATTCCATTAGGATATGAATGAGTTTCCTTTAGACGTTGTCCATGAATTAACCCAATACATCCTTTAATATATTTTTGTTTATCGTAAATGTCAATTCGACGTAATCCAAGTAAATTAAGGAATATATCTTCAAATTTTAATCCTAAACGTGGCCACACAATTGATGATGCTATTGATTTAAACGGTGATGGGATCATTGATGAGTACGAAAGACAAATGGCTAATATTCAAAACACTGATCCGGTCATTAAAACATACTACATTACTCGTGATTATGAAAACACATTACCGCCTGAATTTGTGAACTCCAATAATGATAGATATATTTCATTTCAATATTGCAGAGCTACATGCAAACATTATTTAGATGGTGAAACTGAAGTTCATTGTTCATTTATTCCACGTGATGAATATTGTGATTCATTAGTTTGGAACGCTAATTTAGTTCCACCTGATGATAACCGAAAATATGAAATCATTTCACGTAGTAATACATTCAAAGTTTGGTTCACTGATGCAGAAGGTAAACGTATTACACCAGATAACTTCTCATTGTTCCTCAAGTTAGAGTACTAGCGTAGCTTCTACGAAGTATTGACATAGAGTCTTTACGACAGTACTAGCGTAGCTTCGGAACATAGTTCCTTAGGTTTGAAAAACCTTTCTACGAAGTATTGACATGCTAATGAAATACATCGTTTATTTTTCTTTAGTGATTCACAAATGACTGGAATACTTACAAAACAAAACGCTATTGATCAAGCATTAATTGGTGGTAAAGGTGGTGAACTTACTGAAAACGGATTAATTCAATCATTACATGTTTTTCATGATGCTACATTTGATGGACCAACTAAATTTGAAGCTTTTGATGGTGCTAGTGTTACATTTAAGTCTCAACCAATGTTTGAAAAAGATATAAACGTTAATGTTGATGGTGAAATAGTAACAATGGGAATACTTCAGGAGAATGATAGAAAGCTTGAATTTGCTATTGAATGTGCATCAGATGCTATTAGTTCAGTGGATAGAAGATATGATGAAGTCATTAAAGCTTTTAATGAAAACATTGATGATATAACTAATTCAATTAATGCACATTTGGACCAAAATCCAGATATCAACAATAACAATAACAATAATGATGCATCAACGTTTAACCTTAATGCCAAAGTAACAACTCGTGACATTAACATTGAACCTTCACCGGAACTTGACATTGATGAAACACCAGTTACAATTAATGATGTGAATATTGTTATGGGAACTCTAAAGACAAGCATTAATGAATCGTTAACTCATTTTGAAACTAATGATCAAAACATATATCAAAAAACGTTAGAACATGATGATCAAATTAAGATTTTAGATAAAGGATTTCATTTAGTGAATGATGCTTTGGACTCATTTAATGAATCAATCACAAACATTAATGCAGCCATTGATGAAAATGAATCTGAAATTACTAAATTGAAAAATGATATTGTAGATATTAATGAAGACGTTGATGATCTTAATGAAACCATTTCAGTATTGAGTAACACTAAATTGAATCCATCAGATTTGGATGATGCTAAAGATGAACTTAATGCTTCAATTAATGCTTTGAATTCAAAACTCGAATCAGATTATGCATTGAAGACTGAAGTTAATGCTGTCAATGATAAATTCAGTAATTATACAAACACTAATGATTTGAGTAAGAACTATGCATTAAAGACTGAAGTTAATGCTGTCAATGATAAATTCAGTAATTATACAAACACTAATGATTTGAGTAAGAACTATGCATTGAAGACTGAAGTTAATGCTGTCAATGATAAATTCAGTAATTACGATACTAAGACTGAAATCAATGAATTACTTACACCTATTAATGAAAGTTTAACATCAGCTTCATCAAACATTAAATCATTAACTGAACGAATCAATGGTTTACAATCAACAACTGATACATTAGATAACTATGCATTGAAGACTGAAGTTAATGCTGTCAATAACAAGTTCAGTAATTACACTACTACAAATGATTTGAGTAAGAACTATGCATTGAAGACTGAAGTTAATGCTGTCAATAACAAGTTCAGTAATTACACTACTACAAATGATTTGAGTAAGAACTATGCATTGAAGACTGAAGTTAATGCTGTCAATGATCAATTTAATACATCAATATCGACCATTAACACAACATTAACAAACAAAGCTGACAAATCATCGTTAGACACATTAGCTACAAATGATGAACTAACAACTGTTGATGATAAAGTTGATAAATTGCAATCATCATTAAAAGCATTAGTTGATCAAATTCAATTTCTTGATAGATCTCAAGAAAAACATTTAGATAATAATCCATCCATTAATTATAGTACTAATTCTGAAATTGATGAAACTACTCCAGTAACATATTCAAGACAAAGAACTAGAGCAGCTACACAAAATATAGAAAATGAACGGTCATCCAAAGAGATAAATGATACTGTTGTAAATGATGTAATGGTTGATTGGATTACCACAATGAATGATTCATTTAACCATTTTGAGGAAAACGATGAAAATTTGATGAATAAATTCAATAATTACTATACATCTGATGAATCTGATAACAAATATGCAACCAAAAATGATATAGCTAATAATTATCCAACTAAATCATCAATCACATCATCACTTACTGACACAATTGGACAATTTATGAAGAATGAATTGAAATCCGTTAATTATGGCGATTTAGCCCAAAAATATTTAGATTGTATGACATTTCTTGATTCGGAATTCAATTTACAATTCAAAGATGTATTACCTAATAATGCTAAATATGTTATAATTCATTATTATGATGAAGGTAATTACGCTGGATATGTATTGGTAATTAAATGTATACCACCATATTTGGGAACATTAATGATATATTCACTTACAAGAAATAACGGTACATTAAATGATTACAAGATTTTGAATAACATTGATGTGAAAATATCTCATAATGATTCAGTCAAAAAAGATGTCATGGCTCATAGAGCCGCGGATGAAATCCTTGAAGTTCAAGCATATTATTCATTTATTGCTGTAGGTCGTTATGATGATCCTATTCAAAATAGTATACTAAACAGATTTATGTATTTCAATATTGTTGAATCTGATGATGAATTAGCGTATAGTGATTTGATGGGTTCATTAATGAATTTTGGTAACACGTATAACAACGATCGATATATTAAAGCTAATTATCCAACTAAATCATCGTTATCTGAATCATTTGTGAGTATATTTACTGAATTTATTAATCATGACAGAACTACTCACAATCATGTTAATGATTTAAAGAAGTACTTAGATTACTTTCAAATGTTAGAGGATATGACTAACTTCAGCTTTAAAGCGCCAATACCAGCTAACTCCAAATACTTAATTGCTTATTACTGTATGGCAAGATGGGATAATCTCAGTTTTATAGTAGTTGGTGATATCATTAACGGTACAGCTAAATTCATATTATTTGATGATAAGGGAATAATGGCTAACAGTAATGGAACAATTTCATTCTTTAACAATAACGGAGTAAATGCATTAGTATTTGATACTAGTTACCCAAGAGTTGATAGAGAAGAATTTCCATGGTTTGATGATCCAGTAAATGAAGAAGATCATCCAGAAGTATATAATAACTTCAAGTATTTCAAAATTATAGAATCAACTGATGAATTAGCTTATGGTCATTTAATGGGTTCATTAATGGATTTATTTGGTGAATATAAGTTAAGTGGATATGTTAAAACTAACGGTAATGCAACCATTAATGGTGCCTTAACAATTACAACTTCAGCAAGTAATATACAATACAATCATATAGCTCACATTCTTGCACCAAAAATAACAAATAATCAAGTGGTAACATTACAGATAGGTAAAGAAAGAGATTCAAATAAAGCGATAATAATATCATATAAAGAACCTGGTTATGGTGTATTATCATTGTATAATCAATCAGATACTATTTCATTCACCAAAGATATCGTAAATCTACTTAAACCTACAACCATATATGGTAATTTAACGGTAACAGGAACTGTAACTAGTAATGGATCAAATACTGTTACTCATTATTGTCCAATTGAAGCTGGTGAAGAGATATCAGACTTTAAAGTTGGTAAACCTGTATTCTTATCCGGTCATGTGTATAAACGTATTGAAACCAAACGTGATGATAATGGACAACCAATTTATAAATGGATATCATCAACTGCAAATGATTCAACTGATTGTATTTGTTCAGTTATTATTGATGGTTCATGGAAGGAATTCGTTGGTGTTATATCTGATGTTGATGAAGAGAATGGATGCATTACATTTGTAAGTCATGGAGATGTATTATTCTATGTTGATGATGCAAATCTATATCAAATCGGTGATGTTGTACTTTATGATGGCCGAATATTGGATGAAGAATATGCAATGACATTAAAGATTCAACGATCAATTGTTGGAACAGTGATTTCAAAAATAAATGAACATACTTTAGCTGTATTCATGAGATAAATTAAGTAACTCATTAATTGTATTAAGTTTATTTTTGATTCGCAGCTGAATGAATTCAAAACTTCGTTGGGCCTATGGCCTTTCAAGCAATTCATCTTTGATAGTGTTAATGATTACACTGATATTATGCATTAATCCATCTTTAATGTTGTCAAACTTAACGTCAGACATTAATTAGCTCTTTATTCATGAGATAAATTAAGTAACAATTTTATGTGATATACCATATTTAATGAATGTTGAATATATATCATTGTAAGCATACTTCATGTCTTCAGTTTTGCCATCTTTAGTGATTAATATTTTTGTAACTTTAATGAATTTTGAGGAAGAAGCAGAGCAACCACATCCAACATCTGAATCATCAATGACTAACTCAACTTTATCACAATCAGTTAACAATTTAATCATATCCATTAATAGTTTACTATTGCATACAAGATATGAATTAATTTTCAATTGATTAAGCTCATACATCTGAACAATCATTTCGAGGAATTTATTCTTCTTCTCTAACGAATCAAGTTCAAGACTTAAATCTATGAGTCCTTGATCCTGAGCTAAACGGAATGGTTTGTTTATTGGAGGTTGAGATGGAGATTGAGAACGACCAAGGTCTGGAATTGAAGATTCCCTCTGATCCGTCGTCGGAGGGACAAAGTCCTTGGAACGAAGTTCCGTATACATAGTTTGACCAACATTTGGAGACTCCGTTGGTTGGCTCGCTTTGGTAAAATTTACGTTTTGATTTAACGGTTGAACATTCGGGTAAAGTGGAATTGATTGAGCTCTTGATGGACATCGTTGAGGAGGCTTGATGTTTATATTAACGTTTGTATTTTGCTCTTGCTTAATTGTATTATTAGTATCTGTCTCTGATGACAGAATTCTAGCTTGCCTTAATGTGTTTGCCATTTCTTTTAATTAAAAATCATCATTAATGGGTTTTTATAATTAGCAAATGGCTTTTGGCAGTTGGTTCAAGAAGTTAGGCCAGAAGATTAAGAAAGGATTTAAAGACTTCGCTGATGGATTCAAACATGGATGGAATAAAACTAAATCAGTCCTAGAGAAAGTACCAGTAATCGGAAATGTGGCTAAAGTTATTCCCAAATTCAATAACAAAAATAATCCTGTGTCTAAACATTTTGGTGGTGATGGATACGTTAAATTTGATGATAATGGTAATGTACTTAGTTAGTAAAGATGTTTGACAGCTCTATTCAATAATTGACGTACTTTCATACAGTGATCATATTTTTGTTGAATTCGTTGACGTTGAAGTTTAGCTTTTTCTGTTAAGGGCTCAGGTTTACTTAATACTTTACGATAGTATTGAAGTCTTGAACTAATGGCTTTCAATGTTGGTGTGGCAAATGTTTTTCGTTCATGATGTTGCTTTAATGGTGGTAAACTATTGCTGTGGTTCTCTGAACCGGGGACGAAGTCCTTCATTAAATTTCGTTAGTGATAAACATATATTAGACCTTTTTATAAAAAGAAATTTTTTTTGCGATAAAGAATACTTTTTAGCGATAATGATCACTTTTTCATAAAAATGAACTTTTTAACAAAAACGCAAAAATATTAGAATTATTATTTAAAACCAATGTTATATGATTCTAGACAAGCATATAATATATTTTGGCTATTATAAATTATGTTTTATCAGTTTATTTTTAAGATTTAAAGATTCATTTGTTTAAGTGAAAAAGTTCTTTTTTTATGAAAAAGTGGAGATTATCGCTAAAAAGTATACTTTATCGCAAAAAAAATTTCTTTTTATAAAAAGGTCTAATAAATGGTCCAATTAATTAATAAACGGTCTTATCAATTAATAAACGGCCTTTTGTAATGATTTATATTTGTAATTTATTTTTGTTGAATTCATTTGTATCATAATTTCGATGCTCTTTGAGATTTTGCTTTTGAGATTTAGAACATAGGAAACTCTCATAATCTTTTGAAATTAATATATAATAAAGTATATCATATTATAAGAATATTTTAATAGAAAACGTTTCCCTAATTTTGCGTATATACTGAGATATGATCAAAGAAAGTTGCCAAAATTGAGAGGAATTTCTATTCAAATGTAGTATAATTTTGTAATTGATTTTTCTCGAAAATTTGGCGGACGATTTTTCTAAAAATTTAATATAATATATAATGCAATGTATACTACTATTTAAGATAAATGTAATATACCGGTCATTCGTTGGCTCTGTTCTGGAATCGTTTTTTCCAAAAAAAATCGTAAAATCGGCTAAAAATAGTGTAAATCGCTTTATCTCGGGATATATACTTATAATGCGCAATTTTTTTGCTTAATCGTGTTTTTAACATCATAATAAGACAAATAACCAATTTTTGGGTAAAAATATTGAATTTTGGCCGATATTGTTAGTAACGAGTTTTTTTGTATTTTTATCTTAATATAAAAAATCTCATTCTTCACGGATAGGAGTTTTTGGTTATTACTCTATATACAATAAGCATACAATCCTATAATTTTATAATCATATACAATACAGTAATGCAATTATTGTTATACTAATTATGTAGGTACACCTATTTTTTTTTCTGACATTTAATGCAAAAATACAAAAATCAAATTTTTGAAATATATTTTATTAATAACTCGATGCAAAGCGAAGCTAATAAAAATATAGCAATTGATATATATTAAGATGCTTGCAATATATATTCTTATAATACCATAAATTTTGAAACATTTTTACATTTACGTCTGGAGACTCGTTATGAAAATCACAACTTTTTGAAAGACTCTCCGCCGCGATTTCGCTTAAAATCTGAAATCATCAATAACTATCTATGGTGAGTATATATTATTAATTTCGAAGCATATCGACATATCTCGAGAGTTTCCTATGTTCTATATTTTTTTAAAATTTTTGACATGTCATAAAATATTCAAATATTTCTATATATAAAAAGTGAAATGAAAAAATTATCTTTTATTCAGAATCATCATCATTAACCAAGTTATTCAACTGCTCATCAGCATTCCAAAATATCATGTTGTTCAAGCCAGCTGTTTTTATCATGCCCGTTGATTTGGTAGAAATTGAACGTCGATTTTTTTCATAAAAATTCCCCAAAATCCCACTTAACTCTTGAAATGGCATTTTTCTTGGCTCTGGATCGATTAAATTCAATAATGGCATTTTTCTTACAATTTGAACATTCTTCCAAAGGTACAATGCTTGCCGAAGATAGTAAATTATTGGACGTTCTTCAACTGGAGTGTTGTCAAAAATTTTCTTCCCACTGTCACTTCGTGATTCTGGAACTTTTTCTTCAATAGGCATGTTCTTGTACAATTCGTGCTCCAATAGAATGTATTTCATTGATTTCTGGAAATTCACGTGGCTGTCATCTTTTTTATTATGCCTCCGAACATTTGCAAAATTGTGTTCTTGGTAGTGTGAACTGCATGCACCTGTATCAATAGCTTCTTCAGTGATTATTTGAGATGCAATTCCAATTGCAGTAAATATGTATTGTTTACACCAATTATCTGTGAAACATCTCATTTTCTTATAGGTATTGGGCTGCACACGATAGATTTTTAAGTTGTGTTCAATGACATATTGTTGCATAAGATAATAAATCAATACAATACTTGCACCAAGTAAAAGATAGTCAATAGTCTCTTGCCGACTTAGTGAATTCCTGAATAGTGCCTCTAGTAAGAGTGTAGAAGGAAGCATTGATAAAAGTAAATAAAAGTCTTCGTTATCAATTATTTTTTGAATTGTTTGTAAAGTAAACAATTTTTTTGGGAGGTCATCTTCCATTTTACGTCCTTTGTTGTTATCCAATAAGTAAGGAGCAATTCCAATAGTTTTTAAATCTTCTGCAGACCGTGTTTCATAAGAATCATATGGAGAAACTAGGAATTCTTCAAGAGAGGATTTTCTGTAACGATCTCTTTTTGTCAGGTGCAATGGATCTGAAAAATGAATTAATACTGCAAATATTTTAATTATACCAACAGCACCAAGACTTAGGAATCTTTCGAAGTTACCAATAATTTTGTCGATGAATATATTTGCATATATGCTATAAGTGTTGTCACCATCAGTGCCTAATCCGATAATACTTATGTTTTTTGGCATGAGTGATATGATCGATTCAATTTTTTCGCGTAACTCTTGTGTTGCCTTACCTGATGTCGACGGAATACATGCAATTGGAAACTGTTTAAATTCTGGATTTAATGGTGCAAATGTCATACCGAATTCTGCTTGTATCACTGAGTTATAATTTAATTTAATAAATTCTAAAAATTCGTTGTCATCATTAATAAATGTTTCTGCTAATTCTGGATCGATCTCTTTGAGATTTAGCACGCCATCAATCCTACCATTTTTGTTTACTTTGACATACGGTGTAACATATGCAGCATCAACCATGATAACTCCTTTTCCAGTAAAATTATTTGGTAAAAACCTTGACATGATATTCAAAATATTTTGTATATCGCCATTAAAAATGTCGTCATGTATTCCTAAATTAGCGAGAGCTTGCTTTCTATATGTTGAAGCAGTTTTATATGTTGGGAACAATAAATTAGTATTTAAAATATTGAAGTAATGTGGACTCATCATGCTTAACAGTGCAAAGAATTCGTGAAGTCCATCATAACGTCTTCCTTGAGGAAATTTTGTTATATTATCCCATGTAGCGCCGATGAATCTTAATACTATTGGACTAATATTAATCGTTTTTTGTTTGTCTTCTGGTATATTCAATTTAATTTTCAGTAAGTCTGCTATTTGTCTTTTTAGCCTTGTATTCTCCAAAATTAACCTTTCATTTTCACCTTGTAATCTTTGATTGTCTTCTAAGAGCTTTTCGTAAGTTTGCTGAGATCTTGCTTTTGCTCCTGTTTCGGGAGTAAACCATGATGGATTTCGCTTAGGCGCCATTAAAAAAAAATGATTCTATATTGAAAATTTCAGAGGTTTTTAAATTTGAAAGGAAAAAAAAGCATGACCACGAAAAATTATAGAACATAGGAAACTCTCATAATCTTTTGAAATTAATATATAATAAAGTATATCATATTATAAGAATATTTTAATAGAAAACGTTTCCCTAATTTTGCGTATATACTGAGATATGATCAAAGAAAGTTGCCAAAATTGAGAGGAATTTCTATTCAAATGTAGTATAATTTTGTAATTGATTTTTCTCGAAAATTTGGCGGACGATTTTTCTAAAAATTTAATATAATATATAATGCAATGTATACTACTATTTAAGATAAATGTAATATACCGGTCATTCGTTGGCTCTGTTCTGGAATCGTTTTTTCCAAAAAAAATCGTAAAATCGGCTAAAAATAGTGTAAATCGCTTTATCTCGGGATATATACTTATAATGCGCAATTTTTTTGCTTAATCGTGTTTTTAACATCATAATAAGACAAATAACCAATTTTTGGGTAAAAATATTGAATTTTGGCCGATATTGTTAGTAACGAGTTTTTTTGTATTTTTATCTTAATATAAAAAATCTCATTCTTCACGGATAGGAGTTTTTGGTTATTACTCTATATACAATAAGCATACAATCCTATAATTTTATAATCATATACAATACAGTAATGCAATTATTGTTATACTAATTATGTAGGTACACCTATTTTTTTTTCTGACATTTAATGCAAAAATACAAAAATCAAATTTTTGAAATATATTTTATTAATAACTCGATGCAAAGCGAAGCTAATAAAAATATAGCAATTGATATATATTAAGATGCTTGCAATATATATTCTTATAATACCATAAATTTTGAAACATTTTTACATTTACGTCTGGAGACTCGTTATGAAAATCACAACTTTTTGAAAGACTCTCCGCCGCGATTTCGCTTAAAATCTGAAATCATCAATAACTATCTATGGTGAGTATATATTATTAATTTCGAAGCATATCGACATATCTCGAGAGTTTCCTATGTTCTGAGATTTTTTTTTTTTTTTTTTTTTTTTTTTTTTTTTGAGGTTTTGCCTAAATGTCATTGTCAAATATTCCAGAATAAATTTATTGTTTTTTTCTTAACGCCATTCTAACTTTTTGAATGGGGGCGGGGAAATATTTCAGCACTCCGGTGCTCTTGGCCAAATATCAAATAATAAATTTATTATATTAATTTTTTAAAATATAATTGTTTTAAGTAATCTTGAGTTCACCTTTCATTAAAATATAAATCGACCTCTTAGTTAAGAAAGGCGGCCGTTAATTTATTTGTCTCAAAGTTCGTTATAATTCTATCCTATTTTGTTATTTCATCTCAAACTTTGTTAGGATTTTGAGAGAAAAATAAAATATTTAATTTGTAAGAAGCTTTCAAAACATAAGGAAGTTTGAAATAAAATAACGAACTTTGAGACAAATAAATTAACGGCCACCTTTCTTAACTAAGAGGTCTAATATGAATTTAACGAAAACAAAAATTTGAATTAATATTTTTTTCATAAAATTTTGACCATAAATGGTCAATTGAATCTTAAAATTTTAATGAAATTGAATGCATTGAAAAATCCCAGATCTGCAGATTTTAATTCAATTTTTACAGATTTGTCAAGATTTATGGATTTACGGATTTACAGATTTGACAAGATTTACGGATTTATGAATGAAAAATAACGAATTCAATTAAAACATATACATTGATAGTTCAGTCTTTAGTGATTTCATTAATTTACGAGTCTTTTTGATTTCATTAGTCCAGTATAAACGCTTTCTTATTGAATGACTTTCATTGAAATTACATATATATTCACACATTTGATTTTGGCATTTAACGATTTCATTAAATAAAACATTTATTTTTTCATTAACTTTCTCAAATGTCATCTTTTTCGTTGGTGATAAAATAAATTCTAACACTAATTCTTTCATTAATTCTAAAATTAAATCTAACATTCAAATCATGCATAAATTATTAATTCGTTTTGCCATTTAATTCAGAAATGGGGATTTTGGGGTGAAAGCCCAGAATCACCATTTCACACTACTACTAAATCGTAAAATTTGGGTGGAAATTATATATGTTTTTCATAAAGTTTATAGTCAATAATAATTGAAAAAACATATATATCTTTTTAGATATTGTTTTTATTTTATTATATTAGGATCGATTCTAAAATAGGTGGACAATTGAAAGAGCCTTCAAAAAGTGAAAATTCTTCAGAAAAAATAATCTAAAAAAATGCAAAATAAAAATAATTCTTTTTATATTTTTATAATTTTTACCGAGACTACATACCGCCTAGCGGGCGTCGAGCGAAGCCGAGCGAATGCGAGGCGTAGTCGAGACCCCGCGGATGGCGGTAAGAATCGATAAAAATTTGATCTACAATTTTATTTCTTTTTATAAAAACCATACTATTAAGATGCCCAATCAGGATCTACAAGATCTTTTTTATAAATTCCAGTTTTATTTTGCCATAAAAGGACATATTTGCTATAAATAGCAACAATTAGACAAGATTGATATGATGATGAAATTATTTCTTCTGTAATCCCTAAATAGACACAAATATCTGTTTAAAATCATAATTATACGTCGTTTGCGTGCAAATTCTTCGAAGATATGCTATTTCAATTTTACGATCATTTATACTATTTGCATATAAAGTATACAAAAAAATCAGTTCCTAACCGCTAAAAACTAGATATGATAAACGCTCAATTATTCATTCAATTTTTTTTCAATTAAATAAAATACATTTCTGATAAAATTTCAGAGCAGTTTTTTGATAATTTGCTTTTATAATCAATATTCTTAAAATTAAAATGATTTCCTCATATTATTTACTCTATTTAATAATAATATCTTTATTATTATCATTTTTAATTATTTATAAATAATTAGCTTATTTTACCGCAAGAAATTTAATAATATTTTTAAATCTCATTATAATTTTTAAATAAGCTCTGAATTTTTTTTTTAGAAATATAAAACGACGAGCTTTCCGATGTTTTCCATCTTCGATTTGACGTTTTATGCGTTTTTTATCTACAACCAAGCCATGATAAGTTAAAAAAAAGCATTGCTTAAATGCTAAATTCGATTTTTTTAATAATATTTATGACAAACCTTAAATATAAAGTTTCTTTTGATGATATATAGACGTATGCTATTATATAAAAACAATATGCTCGTGGTAAGATTTACAAATACACCAAGATTTTAAGATATGCTTAATATTAAATTGATTTTATTTTCACCAAAACCGTTTTACTTTGGCCTTTATCATCAATATAAGTTTAGTATTAGGGATATTTTATTAATTACAAAATGCCAAATCCAATTCAACATTTATATAAACAAGAAAACAAGAGAAGAAAACAAAATTTACTCGGATAGTTGTAAGTTTTGAAAAGACCAAAATTGAATGATTATATTAATTAATTGAAATTTCAATAAAAATAAAATTATTTTTTCTAATAGTTTTTCTCAATTATTGGTTTCACTTCATTCATTTATACTCAGAAAAATTGTGAGAATAAATGAATATTAAAAATTTTTTTTTCTATGGAGGATTTTATCAAAAATTCAATAGAATGAAATAAAACCATATCTACTAAAAACCAGTTCCAAATTTTAATTTCAATTGTTTATATTATATTTTTTGATAATAAAAACGATAATTGAATGGTTTATATTAATCATTATTGAATATAGGTCCCACCGATAAATTTTATTTGAATTTTTGTATAAATGAACTTTTTGAATACTCAATTGTTTAAACAATAGCACATCATTTAATTAAGAGTATTCAACAGAAAGGTTGCCACCTAGAGAACAAGAAACCTATTGGATCAGAAGTACTTTCGAGTTTGTGTGTGTTGAAAAAATGGTCGCATCAGAAATGTATCAAAATTGTTTTGACTATAGATCTCAATGTCATCACATATTTTCAAAAAAATCTTGTTAAGAAAACAAGTTTCCCGCTTTAAGAACATGCTAAATTATTGAATGATACCTCTATATGGCTGAATTTTTAAACTTTTTTGAATATTATTAAAATTATTTTTCGAAATTTGTTAAAATTGTTTTTAACTTGTGATGAACACAATGAACCAAATGATGGAATTGTTGTGTCATTCTTTTTTGGTCAAGGAATCTGATTTTCATAGAGATATTTTATTATTCACTTTTGCCCAGAAAAAGTCGAACTTTTCCAAGGGAAAAGTGAATTTTGAACATCCCTAGATTTTCACCTTATATTCACCATTTTTTTATCTTTTAAAATTATTTGAGAAAAAACATTTTTATTATTCTCAAAAATTTTACAATTTCAAAGAATAAAAAATATCTTATCAGAAAATTGAAAGAACAAAATTTTGGGAACTGGTTTTATCAGAAAGGAACTGGTTTTTTTGTATACTTTAATAAACCATTTAAATCTTTTTATTTTTATGTTTTTATGCATTTTTGTTATTTTTATCTTGTTTTTTTTTTATAAAAAAAATCGGCTCTGTTGCTATTTTTCGGAACGATAGATTTTTATTATACAATGATATGACTATTTAACATCTCAAAGTTGTATGAACTTTTTGAGACTTTGCCATATAAAGTCGGATTCAATATGCTTGGGACAACATTCAATTTTTTTCAATGTTTCTCAGAAAAAAAATCATTCAGCTTGGGACAAATTGACCTAAAAGATTTATAAATTTGACCTTATCGTTTTCAAAAAGTTTGTCCCAAGCCTTTTGAATCCGACTTTAATTTTATTTTCAAAAAATGTATATTCAACCAATTGCAAAATGCTTTAATAAGTTTCGAAAGCTTTTCCAAAACCATAACATTAAGATAACAAACAAGTATCTTCAAGATATCTTATACAAGTTCAAATTTTTTCACATTGAAAAAAATCTAAATTCAATTGATGCCACAAATTTTTCAAATAAATCAAAAATTGTTGTTATTGATCAATTCAAAGAAGACTGCGAAGAATCTTTTGTGGTATGCTTTGATTATAATATAATTATTTTTCAAAAAAGTGTTTTTCTAGACGAAATACTCTCAAGAATGGAAGATTCCAAAAAAATATTTTTAAAGAACATCTATTCTTCATTTAATAAGAGTTTTGCAAAAGATTCAGCTTATTTTCTTGATATTCAATTTCTTTCAAGAAATTTTATAATTGAGAACAGAGAAGTTCTCAAATTTTGGAACAACATTGTAAATTGCATGAGTGGTTTTCTAATCCAAAAAGCTCAAAAAAACTCCGACAATTATCACGATCAACATTTGAATGAAAAACAATTCAAAAATTCAGAAAAAAACAGTTACATTAAATTGAGAGAACTCGGGAGGGGCAGTTCCGGCTTTGTTGACTTAATATATTACATAAAAGAAGAAACATTATTTGCGTTAAAGTGTATCTCTGATCAGGCTTTATACGAACGAGAACGAAATAACTACGAAAAATTAAAGAGTGCTCAATTGAATGTCTCACGCTGTTTCGGATGGGTCACAGAAGACAAATACAAATGTCTTCTTCTTGAATACATTGAAGGGAAATCGCTGAACAACTATGATCTCAAGAGTTTGAGCGATGACGAGAAGATCATCATAATCTTTGAAATAATGATCACAATTCAATATACGCATTCTTTGGGATGCATCTTTCGCGACATAAATCCAAGCAACATCATCATAAACGAAAAGAAAGATGCGGTGATGATTGACTTTGATCGTATAGTTGAGAAGGAGTCGCAAAAAACATTTGATTTCAATTTCAATAACGAACCACCGGAGATTTATGATAATAACTTATTAACCGAAAAAACCGATATTTATAACTTCGGTTGTTTGGTCTATTTTATTTTTTTAAACGAATATCCAACACGAACAAAGTCAAACGAATATCTCATTGACATGTCAAATAAAAAATTAAATCCTGATCAAGAAGAATTCCTCAAGCCATGCTTTGAAAGAGAGCAAGACAATAGACCGACAATCAATGAACTAATTTTTAATTTTTATGATATTTTCTTGTCAAAATGTTACGAGAAAAAAGAGAAAATTCAAAAACTATTCGAATTTTTAGAAAGCAATTCAAAAAGTTCTGAAGACCCTTATTATTTTTTGACACTTGGCTGCTTTTACACCGACAAGAAAATTGAAAAGGCACTTTGTTATTTATCACGTGCTGCCAAACTCAATAATTTAGAAGCACTACTTCAACTTGCCGCCATTTATTATCAAGGCAAATTTGTTAAACGCGACCTTAATAAATCAATTGAATATTTACAACTTGCTGCTGATCAAAAGGATTTACAGGCACAAGATTTACTTGGATCGATTTATTGTGATACTAATAATGATCAACACGACATTAATAAAGCGATTCATTTTTTATCACTTGTTGCAGAAGAAAATAATTCAGAAGCACAATATTTGTTAGGATTGATTTTTTATGATGGGAAATTGGTGGCAAAAGACATTAATAAAGCTGTTTTCTATTTTGATCAAGCATCTAACAACAGCAATGCGGCTGCACAATTAATTCTTGGCTTAATTTATAGTAAAGGTGAATATATCGAAGTTGATCGTGACAAAGCAATTTATTATTATGAACTTGCAGCAAATCATAATCATCCAAAAGCATTGTATAATCTTGGAATTCTTTATGAAAAAGAAAAAAATTTTGAAGAAGCTTATAAATATTATAAACGTGCTGCAGATTTACAATACGATAAAGCACAATATAATCTTGGCGTTTTACATTATAATGGAAAATGCGAGAATGCGAATATTGAAGAAGCCATCAAAATGTTTAAATATGCAGCCGAAAAAAATAATGCAGATGCTCAATTCAGTCTTGCCTCTATTTATTCTAAAGGATTGAAAGCTGAAATAAACATGTCGATAGCAATGGATTATTTTGAACGTGCAGCAAAACAAAATCATACAAAAGCACTTTTTAATCTTGGTAATTTTTATGAAAAAGGCTATTATACACGTGTTAACATTGATATCAACAAAGCAATCGATAATTATTCACGTGGTTCTGATAGAAACGACTTTTCTTCACAATACAATCTCGGTCATGTTTATCATAAATCATTGCTTCTTACACGCGATATTGAAAAGGCAATTCATTATTACCAACTTGCTGCTAACCAAGGCGATACTGATGCATATTTTAATCTTGCTAAAATCTATAAAAACGGAGAAAATGTTGAAAAGAACATAAAACTAGCAATCACATATTATTCATATTGTTCAGATCAAAATGATAAAGAAGCACAATTTAATCTTGGAGAAATTTATCATAAAGGCGATGGTATTCATTGTGACATAAAGAAAGCAATTCATTATTATGAACTTGCTGCTAAAAACAATGATTCACGAGCTTTTTATAACCTTGGAATAATTTATGAAAAAGGACAAGGTGTTACAATTGACATAAATAAAGCTATAAACTATTATATCTATTCAGTAGACTTGAATAATCCAGATGCAATGTTTCGTCTCGGTTTCATATATGAAAAAAGTCAATATGTTGCACGAAACATTAAAACAGCTATTTATTATTATAATCTTGCTGCTAAAAGTGAGCATCCGAATGCACAATTTCGTCTTGGTTACATTTATGAAAAAGGAATTGACGTGCCACGCGATATACATCGAGCTATTTATTATTATCAACTTGCTGCCAATCATAACTGTTCAGGTCCACAAAATAACCTCGGTGCGATTTATTTCAAAGGAAAAGATGTTCCTCGTGACATTGAAAAAGCAAAAAGATATTATTCACTTGCTGCACAAAAAAACATTCCAAGTTCTTTATATAATCTTGGTGTTATGTATGAAAAGAAATCAAGTGATCAACGAAATTTAAGAACAGCAATGAATTATTACACTCTTGCTTCAGATCGAAATCATCCTGAAGCTCTGTTTCGTCTCGGTTTGATGTATGAAGAAGGGAAATATATTGATCATGACATTCACAAGGCGATTGTTTATTACATGAAAGCTTCAAATAAAAAGAATGAAAAGGCTCAATTTCGTCTTGGTCTCATCTATGCAAGAGGTAACCATGTTCAAAGAAATATTAATAAAGCTATTTACTATTTTAAACTTGCAGCAGAATCAAGGCATGCTAATGCAAGATACTATTTAGGAAGCATTTACTATGAAGGCTTGTATGTTGATTATGACATTGAAAAAGCAATTCATTATTTCAAGGAAGCTTCCAACTTATTAAATCAATTTGCGAAGAATAATCTTGGAATTATTTACAAAACAGGAAGAGGTGTTCAGGCTAATCCTTCCGGCTCAATTGTTTATTTTGAAGAAGCAATTCGTCAGAAGAAAGATCCAGTTGCCATGTTCAATCTTGCACACATTTATTTTTATGAAGAAGCCGGAATTTCAAATCTTAATGAAGCAATTAAATTGCTGGTTAAATCAGCAATTTCTCAGACAATTTACGCACTTGATCTCTTGTGCTTGTCTGTAATTAAAAATTATTCTCGTTCTGACTTTGTTAATGTTAAAAAGAGATTCATTGAAATAGACAAAGAAAGAGGAGAGTTGTTGTCTAGAAAAGTTTTTCGAAGAATTGATGATTTAAAATTGGAGGAAAGTCAAGAAAAATTCAAAAAAACCTACGAAGAACTTAAGGATATTAACCTTGTTTACTATGAAGATAAAATCGCGAATCAAAAAGAAAAGAAAAAAGTCGATTCCAAACAATTGACAAAAGAAATCAATAGCCATTTTTATGATGGACTTCATGATCTTTCAAAATCAGCGCCTCTACCTAAAACAATTCCTATAGAAAAAGTTGATTCCAAAAAATTGCCAAAAGAAACCAATAACGATAGAATTCATGATCTTTCAAAATCAGCGCCTCTACCTAAAACAATTCCTATAGAAAAAGTTGATTCCAAAAAATTGCCAAAAGAAACCAATAACGATAGAATTCATGATCTTTCAAAATCAGCGCCTCTACCTAAAACAATTCCTATAGAAAAAGTTGATTCCAAAAAATTGCCAAAAGAAATCAATAACGATAGAATTCATGATCTTTCAAAATCAGCACCTCTAGCCAGTTTAACTCCTAAGCAAAAAGTTGATTCCAAAAAATTGCCAAAAGAAACCAATAACGATAGAATTCATGATATATCAAAATCAATGCCTTGTAGAAAAATTCCTAAAACAATTCCTTTTTCATTACAGACACACATTTAAATTATTCCAAGCATATTCAAAGAGCATAAAGATCATGCTGAGTTTCGATATTCGATATTTTTAAGAAGCAGTATTTTGCCTCATACAGACCAAATTGTTAATAATAAAATGATATTATAATTATATTTTTTTTAATTTTTTATATAATTCCATTTAACAGATACACTTTCACCACAATCTTTAGAAACAATCGAATTACAATCAATAAGATTTAGGCCTCTAAATTTATTTGAAAGCCGAATAACACGATCAACAAAAAAATAGGATCATTTCATTCAACAGATGATTCATCAAAAATCATCATAAGAAGATAAATTAATATGAAATTGATATAATTTTTTTGGGTATTCATCTTTTTTTAATTCTTTTCGTTGATCATGAAATGGGAATAAGACTTATGAAAAAGTTTTTCTTTATTTTTTTGAAGGAGAAATTCTGAATAAAAGATTTTTTTTTTCCTCCTCCAAATTTATAACTTTTAAATGTTTTACATAGCGGATAAACTCATCCAAATTTAAATATTTTAAAATAGAAAGTGAAATGAAATATTTTTTTCACCATACGATAGGTCAATTTTATAAAAAGTGACTGACAAAAAAAAATTTAATAATCAAATCAACATTAGAGATAAGATTAGCAAATGCTGGTGCCAAATTCAATTCATTTCATGTGACCTTCCAATTATGGGACAAACTTTAATTTTATCAAAAAGACATTAGTCAAATATGAACGCATTCTTGTAGAGACAGAACATAAAGGAGGCATGTTTATGTATGCCGGCATCATACTCAATGATTACGTTAGTTACAAAGACGATCAAGATAATGTCTAGTATCCTGATTCAGATGAAAGTAACAATCTGTATATTCATTGAAGGCGATATGATGAATCTGGCATTGCCCTGGCACAAATTTCGAGCACCCGTTTCCCATCCCTATTTATATGACACGCCTAAAAGATTAAATTTTCTTTGATTTTGAAATTTATCCTTCAACTTTTTTAATGTATCATTTTTCTTTGTTGATATTCTGAATAGAAAAAAAATGTGACAAAAATTCATTTTGGAAAAACGTAAAATGACTCAATTTTTCTCTGAAAATTTTCTTTAAAAATTTTCTTTAAAAATTTTCTTTAAAAATTTTAATTTAAATTTTTATCATAAAATCATATAAAACTACAATGATATTTACTTTACTATTATTCATCATGCCAACACTAATTTATAGCGATGAACCCCAGATATTAAGTTCAAAAACTTCAAAGCAGCGCTTTTCTGAAACAGGTATAAATTTTTTAGCAATTTTTCAATTACTTTCTATTGGATATTTTTTGATATATTTTATTTTCTCATTTTGCTGTTGCTCATCAGGTGAAAAAGAATGCTTGCCAGTTTTTATTTACTTTCTAGGAATAATTTTACTTTTCATTACATCAATCATCGCATACGTAGGCGTTTCAAAGTTGAAAAATAATTATTACAGCTCTTATTCAAAGCAATCGTTGAATGAAGTTAAAAATTTACTTGACAGAAATTATAAGAATATAATATTATTATGTGATAATGTAACAAAACAAAGAGATTCTACTTATTCTGGAATAAAATCTCTCATAAAAGCAATAACCGAATATAATTCACGTTTTTCAAATAAAAAAACAAAAAATGAGATATCAAATGATCTAAAGATAATAGACTCGACTCAACAAAAAATTTTGTTATTTTCAAATTTATCTATTCAATTTTCTAATTCAACTCAAAAAATAATAAATAAAATAAAAAAGAAATGTTTATCCTCATCTGAACAAACCAAATATTTACTTGAATATTCAATTAATAACAAAAGAGCAAAGAAAGTAAATTCAGAAAAATATCTCTTTGAAATGAGTATTCAATATTCAAATTTTATTGTTACATCAGTTTTATTTATGTCATTAGTTTATGGATTTATATATTTTATTGAAAACAGATGTTCATGTGTTTGTTTGTATTTATTCCCTCTATGTTCGATTTTAATTCTTTTTTTTGGTTCTGTTGGATGTTTTAATATTCACAGTGATGATTATTCAACATTGAATAGAATTTGTTTTAGATATAGAAAAGAAAATTTGGATGATTTTGAACAAATAATTTTTGACGCAACACATTGCTTTAGTAGCATAAAAAATACCAATAATATATCACACATTTATAAAGAGTATGAAAATATAAAAAATAAAGAAAAGATTGACATATCAATTGGAAATAAACTAAAAAGAATTATTGATAACATTTGTACAATTGATAAACAATTAGATCAAATATTTAATAATTCTGAATCTGCATTTAATGAATCTTTAGCAGTGGTTGGCACATTAAAAAGCGATTGTTCTACACTTATTATGGGATGCGATCTTTGTATTATAGCAAAAATTTTATTGTTTCTTGGATTGTTCATTTCATCTTTCGCAATTTGTACAATAAAAGAACCTTCTTGTTGTAAGTGTCGTCATAAAGGATACGGAAATTATTCTGGTTCAACGCCAAGAGAAACATCGGAATCATCGTCATCTACACTTCATGTAGTTTTAATTTATTCAGAAACACGATTGAAATATGAGAATGCATAATATATATCATAAAAAGATTTTTTTCAAAACTCACTAATAAATATAAAATTATTTTCATTTTTCGTTATTCTTGTTTCAATCTTTTTTTTTTAATTCAATAAAGGTAATATGTTCACCATGATTATTTTTATCACATCATCCGTACTTCACTTGAAAATTCCATTCATGACAAAGCTCTTCATTACAAAAAATTTAACAGATCCTCCAGCAGTTGAAATTGCACTTGGATCGAGATACATACACAAGAAAACATCAAGAACAGATATTTAAAACAGTCCAACAATCCTTCTCTATAAAAACATGAAAGTTAGAATAAGTAATTATGAATTTTGAAAAATATCAATCAAAAGTTGTTAGTTCATTGAAACTTATTACACTTAATAAAAATGAATTTTTCATTCCTCGTTTTTCTCTAGAATGAAATATTAAGCATGTATGCTCACACATTTGATTATATATAGTTATTCCTTCATTATTATTTATAAATGAAAATTAGACGTGGTTAATGCTCTAGACTTGAAAACTTTTCAATGGTATTTCAAGGACCAAACAAAGTATTTCAATTTTGGTTGATATATTTTATCTTGTTTTAACGTATATTTTTTCTAAAGCTATATCTGAAAAAGTGGCATCCAAAATTCTATTTTTATATTTAAATTTCTTGAATGGCCAACTTTTTGTATACTTTTGTAACAAAAAGTGAAAACAATTCTGTGCTTAGCTTTCAAAAAGTGCTACATTAAATTTCCATATTTTGTTTTGAGTGCAACTTTTTTAATAATATTATTTTCATATTTATATATCATGATAACTAATCTAAGATATTACTTCTTATTTGGAAAAATTTCTATTTTGTTGATTTTTTGTTAAGATAAAATAATAATAATAATAATAATAAAAATTGACAAGGTTGTCTTCTCAGTCCTTGAGCCCAAGACATTGACCAAGTCTAAAGAAAATATTAAATACATGAAGAAATGGATTTAAAACTTTGTTTTAGATTTTTTATTATTAATTATTATCAATTGATATGAATAAATCAATAAATCATTAGAGTAAAATAATTTTTTTCTGCTGAATTTTCCATATCAGTACAAGTAAGGGCCATTTCTAATTTCTTTTTCATTGCTTCAATTGATTCAAGAGCAGGGATGTGAATTGTATTGAAGCACGTGCTTCAATAATGTTTTTAAAATACTGAAAAAAAAAAAAAAAATGGCGTAATGCAAAAGCATTCAAAAAGTGAAGATTTTTTTGAGGCAAAAACGATCAAAACACGTTTTAAATTGAGAGCAGCTCACAAAAACATAACTTTTTGAGAACATCAACTTTTTGAAATCAAAAACACGGTTAGCGCTTTAAATAATTTGCCTTTTGGCTTGTTTTAAGTGGCGTCATTTTTCTTCTTGGCCTCACGAATTAGAATTCGGAGCTCTTCTGTAGGGAGCAACGTCTAATCTAATTCATGAGGTACCTAGAGTGTGTAGCTCACTGCAGAGGGCTGCACGATCTAGGTTTCAAGATTATTTTACAAATTTCAAATAATCTTCGATATCTATTGAAACTGCTAATTGTGAAACCAATATTAGCATCTTGGGATCATTTACCCCCATTTTCATCGTTTACAACTCCATAGTGATTGTTTTATAAATATTTTATTTACATAATTATTGTACTTCCTATTCAAATGTTCATGATAAGAAAGTAATGCTTCTAATACAACTAATAAGCCCAGAACTTTCTTGTCATGCACATTCGATTTTGAATTACATTATTTAAAATACCTATAAATGATTAAATGAGTTAGTTACTGTTATTTAGAATTTGAATAAATATAAGTGATTGATTTCAAAAAGTTGATGTTCTCAAAAAGTTATGTTTTTGTGAGCTGTTCTCAATTTAAAAACGTGTTTTTGATCGTTTTTGCCTCAAAAAAATCTTCACTTTTTGAATGCTTTTGCCTTTCGCCAAAAAAAATGATATAATTGCTATTTCTTTATGTACCATAGTATGCAGCTTATAACATTATAATAATCAATAAAAAACAATTTTTTAATAAATTGCTTTTGCTGTTTTCCGCTTTTATTTGATTTAAATTTAACATTCAGGTTAAATTTATTTTTAATTTAGCGCTAAGTCAAAAAGCATGTATCTTATACTTTATTGAACAAAGGTGGCAGTTTAATTAAAATGGCGTCAACTTATTAGATATCATTCTTGATTAGAAGGTAATCTAAATGAATTTTGGATTTATGCTTTCATTTAGATTGTTGCAGCTCAAGGTATTTGTCTCAGCTCAACAAAAACAAAAAAAAAAAACTTAACTTTTTTTAAAAAAATTTTTTTTTTTTGTGAATTTATTTTTCGATAAAAAATCATTCAAATATTTGATACGATATTTTTTTTGTTATTTTCATTTTACGGATATATTTAAATAAATCAATTTTTATTTATAATAAATTATATAATGATTATTTATATATATATTTATTTTAATATTTATATATATAAATTATTTTTATTAATTAGTAAAAAATATATTTTCAATTTTATATATATTGTTGTGAATTTCAAATCTTTTCAATATTTCAATTTCTTGAAAAAAAAAATTTAATATCATTACCAATAGTTTAAAAAATCATTTACTATTTATAAATATAATATTTTATAAAATATAAATATTTATTAAAATATTTATTAAAATATTTATTTAAGAATATTATTACTTAATTTTGGATATATTAACAAAATTATATTTTGACTGATTCTCAAAATTTGAGAGAATTTCAAAGAAAAGAAAAAACCATGAAAAGTTTTCATTGAAAACAATAAGAGTATGACATGTGATATAAATTATCATTTCAAATTTTAATGTCGAGCGAGAAAGAAGCTGTTTCTGTTTTATCAGTTCAAAATGAAAGCGGAAATAATGACAAAGTCATCAACCGCATTTTAACAGCCACTACCATTTTTCTAGTCATTGCTACTGGTTTAGCAGTTTCATTCATACCATTTGTTTTGAAAATCAACCAAAATCTAAAAACCCGTTCTGATACTCCTGTTGATAAGATTATACGATCAATAATCAATGAATCACTCGATGTTGTTCTCCCAACTCGCTTTGTTATTAATGATGATTTCATTTTACCACCGTCAGACCAAATGCAACGTGGAACATGCTGGATATTTGCTACATTATTTCTCTTAGAATCCCAATATCGTGAAAATGGAATCAGAAAAGGATTTTTAAATAAAGATGAATATGTTCTTTTTAGCAAACAAGCATATGGATCATATGTTCTACAAGAATGTAACCGTGATCATTCCTCAGGCGTGTGTCGACATGGTGCACCTGCACACAATACAACAGATGATCATTTAATCCCAACTTTATATTATCTTACCAAGGCATTCCCTAATTTGACAAGATCAATATTGCCTGAAGCAGTATGCCCATATCAAGCATCAGATGCTGACGGTCCTGAAAACGATTATAAATGCGATGGAATGTGGGAAGCTATTGAAACTAACCCAATCCAATTCAAAATCAAATCAATGGAAGCTGCACGTGATGTTAGATCAACCAAACGCTTACTTGTTAAAAGTCAACGTCCTTTAGGCCTTTCTTTCCCATTTGCCAGCTTTTTCTATTATGCTCCATGCGATAATCAAGCATCAAATTATTCAAACACTGATTTTTGCTCAGCCGAAAAGCGAGTAAGCTGCCCAGCAGGCTACAAATCAAAGTATTGCGCAAAAATTGAAATAGAAATGAGAAATTCTGCAGATGGAACTTTCCAATCAATCGATGATCCTACCCGTATTAGCATTACCAGCGCTCACGAAATCAATATTATTGGATATAACGATGACTTTGTCCATAAAAACCGTAAGATATCTAGTATTACTCTCCCAACATTCCGTGGAGGATTTATTACTCATAACAGTTGGCGTGGAAATGGCCACAGTGTTGAATACTATATGGGACGTCGCTCCGAAGAAAATGAAGCCGTAATCTGTCCAAATCATAATCTATCATCTAATTGGATTCCAACAACATTCAATTGTATCTCAAAGAATCGTGGTGATGTAACCAAATGTGGCCAAGGATTTAAATTTGTACGAGGTAAAAATGGATTGGCTAATCATACAGACTTACTTGGATGCAAAAACAGTAAATACTGCGATCCTGACAGATATTATGCACTCCTCCAAAGCCCCGATGGCGCTGAATCCTGGCCTGAACCTCTCTATACCGGCTTTGATCTTACTCATCTTGTATCATGGAAGAAAGACACAATTATTGGAGATAATATGGACTTTAGAAATGAAACATTTGACTTCCTCCCATTCCAAATGCTCTATTCAGCTTTCTATCCAGTTAACTATGTTCCAAACGATGAAGATAATTGCGGCTACTGGCTTATTCCATACAAGACAGTTGAAATGGTTAATATGAATAATTGGCAACTTCTTGATACATATTATGTCGTTGATATGGAATTTGAGTTTACTGATTCATCATATTCTCGAAGTGGACAATCTAAGAAATTCAACACAACTCTCCTTGACCAATCTCTTCGCAAGTTCATCAAACCTGATTTTGATGGACCTCTTCCATACAATTACGTATATTGATTTTTTTATTAATAAAAAAAGATTATCAATTTTTTTATTTGTTTTCTTTTACTGTTTAATTGACACGAAAGTCTAGTTAAAAAAGATATTTTATCTTCTTTCTTTGGAAAACAATCATTTTAATATATTGAAACAAATGCACAAAAGACTTTGATTTATAACTAGAAATTAGTAAACCCAAATCATTAAATAATTAAATTTTTAATGAATTATTTTAAAAAAAGCAATTTTTCCATTCCAGATATCTTTTATAAGATAAAAATATTTTTTTAAATATTTTTTACTAATATTTTCCATTATAAATAGCTCATTTCTAATAAAAAATCAAATTTCTTGTTCAATTTTTTAAAATATAGGTAGAAAAAATCAAATATTATTTTATTTTCAAACAATAAATAAAGAAAAGATGTTAACTTGATTGCATTATTAAAAATAAAGAAAACAAAATTGTATAATATCAAAAGAAATAAAGAAAAACAACATTTTTTATAATAACAATATATCTAATATACGTTAAGAACCTATTTGGGCTCTTTCATGCCAAAATTTTATATTTTCACGAATAGTATTAATAATAATTTTCTTTGATGAAAGTGAATTCATTAAATTAAACCAAGGAAAAACAACATTCTTTGACATTTCAAAATGAAAGTTTGAAACGAATTTTTGATTTTCTTTTTCTTCATTTGTAAAAATAGATTCATTTATCTCGATGAAGCACATTTTATTTTCTTCATACTTAGTCAAATAAGGTGCAAAATCAACAAAAGAAAGAATAGCTTTCATGAATAATATCATGTCTTTTACATTGCTAGAAACAGAAAAATTTGGTGATTGAGTTCTATTCAGCAACATTCCATAAATTTCCATTTTCAATGAATTATTAGTCTCATCAATTAAAACTCTCAGCAAATTTAATAAGTAATCATTTTGATAACAAATAAAAGAACTAAATAAACAAAGAATTTCATCAACATTATGTAAAGATGAATTCCTCAAAAAAGAAGCAAGAAAGAGAATAAAAATGTCCAATTTCGACTTGATCCAAAATTTAAAGTTGTGCTTAATGAGTCTTTTCAGCATTTTAAAGGACTTTATTTTGCAATGATAAGCAGAAATGTTTTCTTTTGAAAACGATAATAAAAAAGACAACAACAAATCAGGATAAATTTCAACAAGGAATAAATTTTGTTTTTGAATGAAATTCATAAATTTTCTAATCAAATATTTTTGTGGATTTGTAATCAATAAATAATCATCAGAAAACAAATTTAAAAAAGAATTCATCTTGATGTTCCATATATTAAAAAGCTGACTCTCTCTTTCTTTCAAATCTAAATAAATGCTTTTATCATTCTTGTTTTTCTCTTTTTGACTATCTTTCTTTTCAATGTTGTTCAAATAAAAACCAAGAATTCTTCTGGCTTTATAAGTTTCTTTCTCTCTTTTCTTCTTCATCAATTCGTTTTTGATCTTTAAAAATGATAAATTGTGACGTCTGTCATTCAAATGATCGCAAAAAGGACAGTTTGTCGATTGAGATAAATCTTTTTGAATGTCAAAAAGGTCTTCGTTATTTTTTGTCATTTCTTCAACAGCTGCATCGATTGAATTATTGAGAGTTGTATCATCTGAATTCATCAATTGAAGAACTCTCAATTTATCAATCGATTCTGTTATCTTTCCTTTGAATGAATGAATCAAGTTTTCTTTTTTATATGATTCAAAAAAATGCATTTTATTTTTCAGTTTTTTGCTCCGTTCAGAGTCAGAATAAGCCATCGATAATCGCGTGAAAAAGAAGATAATAATTAGAAATGCAAAACAAATCAAGAAAACATTCGATACCATAGAATAAATCTCACTTATTTTGGGATTCATCTCCAGCAACATGATCAAGTAAAAAGAATATCTGCTTCTTGTGTGAATTATCCTTTTTATGATCATGTATTGAATTGAACTCGACACGTTCACAAGAAGAGGAACATCAATCGGAACACTGATGATTTCATTCACAACAGAGTTCCAAATTGAATGGTTTATATCGGAAATGTTTGGGAAAATGGCCGATCTATTCACAAAATTTTTCGGAAATATTGCGCCCATTTCATTGTCAATCAGGACGTTGTACATGTAGTCAGTGATGATGTAGTGGTTGTACTTATCATTCTTTTTCTCTTTTAATATAAAAAAAAGTGACTCGGTGAAGAATGACGAGCTGACGTCACTGACAATGATTGTGTCATTATCATTCTCAAATTCATTGAATGATTTTTTATGATTTGATTTTTCAATAGCTTCATCAATGCTGTGGGCAAACCAAGCCTCATTTTCACCATATTTATAAACGGTTTCATCAACTTTTTGATAACCAAAATGCATTGAATTTTCCACTTTTTGAGAGCACTCTCCACTTTTTGAATTACTATTTTCATTTTGTGTGCTGTTCATGATATTTTTTACTCTGTCATTCTCTGGCTCATACTTGCCTAGTATTGGATAGTTGATCGTGAAAACACGCGACTCGTTTTGACTGCCGAAATCAGCGATTCCAGTGTTCCAGTAAGGTTCCTTGTGCATGAGTGGCGCCTTGAAATTAACATTGCTAGAAATAGCATCAACAAATTCCACAAATTCACCATCTGTGAAAAAGTTCCAGTTTTTGAAATCAACCGTTTGGTTGTAAACACGAATCATATCGTGCGTTTTGTTGTATGGAAAAACGTAAAAAAGTTTAAATACGTGGTTGTTGGGCTGATTTGTGCTTCCTTCGTCACTGTAATATTCTAGCTGACAGGCTCCTGATTGGTTGTGCCCTATATAGTAACGATAGGGTCGGAGGACTGCATCTGTATTAATATGATCACAAAACTTTTTGAAATAAAATATATGGTCTGGATCACAGCGAACTAGGCCACCATCGTGTGCAAATGATGATGTGTAACCGGTCGTAATTTCAAATCTTTGGAGATAATCGCCGATCATATAGGAATATGACATTGAATTTGAAGCGATATGCTCTGAACATAATAAATAAACAGATTGTAATGATGCTACTCTGATTAAAATCCATGGTAGAAAAATCGCAATAATTATTAATAATCCAGAAATTGTCTGGAAAACATTGATAATGAGAATATTATTTTGAGTATAAATGTTGCTTTTATTCAGCAAGTTTTGTTCTGGAAAAGTGTTTGTAATTATTTTGTGAGAGATATGAATTCAAAATGAATGAATCCAACTTTTTGAATTTTATTTTTTGTGAAAAACAATTCAAAAGGTTTTTTATATTTATATGCAAATTTTACGAAAAAAATCAAACCAGCAGCTTTTTTTTATATAATAAGCTATTAAATATATGTAAAACGAGCAAATTGAATCAAAAATTCATCATAAAAAAAAATTAAAGATACACAATTTTGCTCAATATATTTGAGATCCTCCTCACTCGAAAACAAAGAATCCTTTTCAATCATCAATTTTGAACTTTTCAATATCTTGAACAGATAATTATTTTTGTTCATCAAGTAATTTGAAAGTATCGAAAAATCAATATAACAGATTCTGGCTCAAAGGAGCTTTTTGATCATAATTTTCTCCTTTAAAATTGTTCACAGCATAATTAATACTCTCCATATTTGGACACCGTAAGGGATGAAATCGTTTTATCTTCATCTTAATGAAGGAGAGTATCTTCTCGAATTGGATAATATTGCAGTGTATTGTTATTAAGAAAGCATTTTCATGGATAAGTTAATTGTTGCTCTTTAAATGGTTTTCCTCCATACTCGTCAATTTTGGCTTTCAATTAAAGAATGGATTCTGTTGGTTCTTTAAATTTAAAAAATCATTTTATATCTTGTTATATAAAATAATTGTGTCACATTTTCATATAATAATTCTGTGTGTTGGGCATCTGTATTAGAATATTGTTTTAAGTGCCCTGCTGTTTATTATGAAGAGTGTTTTTAAGATTATTGATTGTGCATTCACTTTTTGTTCATTTTAATTTTTCCATTTTAAGTTTATTATTTGGTTCAAATGAAGGAATTGGTGTCTGAATTGTAATTCACGTCAATTAAATTATTATATTATATTATATTCTTCACGATAAAAAACTGATAAATTGTATAAATTTACAATAAAGGCATCAAATCAACTTTTGATTTTAGATAGAAAAAAATATGAATTAAGATATTCTGAAATAAATGCAAAAAATAACGTTAATAAGTTACGTTATTCAAACTTTTTGAAATGCATATACGTTTAAAAATAATCGGAAAAAAAAAATTCGAAAAATATAGAAGGATGAGAGGTCTAATTCATTTCCAAAAAAATCCAATTGATATTATTCCAGGTAAATTTGTTTTTTCGATCGATAAACTCCACCCCTATAAAATTTTTTTGCCATTCTCTGTTGATAATGATGAACACTTTCAATATCAACCATTTTTTGAAGATTTTGGACCTCTTCCCCTTCATCAAATTCATTATTTTATTATTATCTCGTTAAATTATATGGATGAAATGCAAAAGCGAAGTGAAAAAAAAATTCTTAATTTTTATTGCTCATATTTTCCTCAAAACATTTCGAATGCGATATTATTAGCTGCGTCATTTCGATTAATTCACTTAAAAATGACTGCCGAAGAAAGTCTTAAGCCATTTATTTCTATTTTAAAAAACAAATCATTAGTAATACCATACAGAGATGCTTCTTCATATCCGTCGTTATATGATTTAACAATATTATCATGCCTTAAAGGCTTAGAAAAAGCAATTTCACTTGGCTGGTACGATCCGCTAAATTTTGACTGCCAAGAATGGGCTGATTGCGAAATGATTGAAAATGGAGACATGAATTGGCTTATTCCTAATAAGCTAATGGCTTTTGCTTCTCCGTATCCAACGAATAATGTTCAAGGTTTTTATGTTTGCACGCCAAAAGAAATCGTGCCTGCTTTTCAAAAATATGGAATAACGAGAATAATTCGTTTGAATAACAAAACATATGATGAAAACATTTTCAAGAACGCGGGATTCAAGCACACGGAATTGTATTTCCCAGATGGAACCAATCCGCCACCGACGATACTGAAAAATTTTCTTGAAATAATCGAAGGAAATGATGTTATCGCATTGCATTGTAAAGCTGGTTTAGGAAGAACGTTTGTTTCATTTTTTGAAAATTTCTTTTTTTATAAAAAAAAAAAAAAAAAAAAAGCTTATTTAAGGGTAAAGTTGATTTTTCAAAATTTTGAATAGTTTATCTATTGAAAAAGTTCAACCTTGCCTTTAAAAGCTTTTTTTTTTATATAAAAAAAGAAATTTTCATTTTTGTTATAATTCTAACTCATAGAGGAACTTTAGCAGGATGTTATATTATTAAAAATTACGGATTTTCGGCTCCTGAAGCAATTGGATGGATTAGAATCTGTCGTCCTGGCAGTATCATTGGTCCTCAACAACAATTTTTGATAGATTATGAAAACTCTTTAAAATGCAAAAAAAATATATTTTCACCTTATTCAAAATATGACAAAGTTACATCAACAATTAAAAACACAAGTTCTTTTTATAGCAAGAAACCTTCTTTATCTAGGCCAACAACTAATAATAATTATTTTGGAAATAGAAATATAAATAGATCGCCTACAAATTCGCCAAGACAAAAAAGCAAGAATCCAAATTCTTTATGTTCACAGCATTCATTCACTCCGGCAAAGCCGAATACACCATCATGCAACCGTTCATTAAATAATAAGAAAACGCCTTTAAGAGTAAATACTTCTGTACCTAATGATAATTATGAAATAAGGCAAAATCATAGTTTCATCTCAAAGAATGTTAATCATAATCTTTCAAATGCACCAAAAGTCCCACAACCTAGAAAATTAAAAAGAGCAATTAATGCAAGAAAAGAAATTCGTTAAAGCTGTCTTTTAAAACTTAAATAATTTTGTCATAATAAAAATTTTATTGTCAAAATTTAACGATGAAATATCATTCAATTTTTTAATTTTTTTCACAAAATTTATTTTTAAAATGGATCAAGAAAATAACAAGATCGATGATATTATAAGAGAAAAAGAAGAAATTCAAAGAAATATTCTTTGTTTTATTGAAGAAGATGATGACAAATGTCTTGGTTATTTTAAAAATCCAAACAATTTCAAAAAGCACAATCAAATCAAAGAGATTCTTTTTTTGATATCGAAGATCGCAAACAATCACGTCAGAACCCCTCAATTTTTTACTAAAATAGAAAAAATTCTCCTACTCATTAAATCTCAAATAACAGATATGCTATCAAATGCTGAAATATTTGATATTTTCAAGAACAACAAAAGGAGTCTTTTAACTCTTTTTAAAAACAAAATTTTAATACCAAACAAATCGATTGCTGAGGTCTTTTTCCAAGGGAAATATCGGACCCGAAAGTACCCCAATTATTTTCTGCCAGAAATCAAACAGACCACCTATTCAAAAAAAGAGATACTCGCAATTGAGAAAGAGAACAAAAAGTACTGTCGATCAACTCAAATTTTTGAGGAAAACCGCCAAAAAGGTGAAAATCATGATATATTCAGTCAAATGATTCGATATGACAGAATTGAAGAGTTTGTTGAGTTTGTAAACAAGTCAAATATTTTACTTTCAACTTGTATCAAACCGTCAATATTTGAAACAAACTCATTTTTACTTAAATCAGGTGAAAATATCAGTTTAATTCAATATGCCGCTTTTTGTGGGTCCATTCAAATTTTTCAATACTTGTGTATAAATAAAGTTGCATTGACGCCTTCTTTATGGCCGTTTGCATTTCATTCAAATAACGGAGAAATCATTGAATTATTAAAAGAACATCAAGTTAAATTGCCAACTCCTATTTTGAATCAATTGTTCATTTGCACAATCAAATGTCATCATCTTGACACGACCCGTTATTTATTAGATAACTTTTTCAATGAAAATGATGCTTCTTTTGATTCAAATTATTCATACAGTGTCAAGTATTTAAATTATGCTTACTTTCCAAAGCATTTATTGAATAACAGCAACCTTTATTATATGTTCAAGTATGACTTATGCGATATCATTGAGTGCTTTTTTGAAGAAATAAAAAATTACAATTTTCAAGCATATGTTAAAAATCAAAAAAGCTTATATAATATTGCAATTGAGAGAAACAACGTTGATATTATTTATATTCTTTGGAAAATGAAGAACTATGTTCAAGACAGTGCATTCTATCAATGCAAGATACTGAAAAGGATAGATATGCCGGAATCTGTGAAATCGATTGGAAATTATGCATTCAGTGGATGCACTTCATTGGAGAAAGTTTTGTTTAATCCAGTGCTGGAATCAATTGGATCTCATGCATTTGAAGGATGTAAGGCATTAACAGAAATAACAATTCCTTCTTTAGTTAAATCAATAAGTGACTTTGCATTTGAAGGTTGTTCAATGCTTCAAAAAGTTGTATTTCATTCATCGTTAATAACAGCCATTAGAAACAATACTTTCAGTGATTGTTCGTCATTGACACAAATAACAATTCCTGCATCAGTGACGGTCATTGAAGATTACGCATTCAGTGGCTGCTCATCATTGACTGAAATAACGATTCCTTCTTCAGTTACATCAATTGGTCATTATGCATTCATTGAATGCTCATCATTAAAGCATATAGCAATGCCATCATCAGTTACATCGATTGGCGACTACGTCTTCACTGGATGCACCTCGTTGGAAGAGATAATAATTTCTCCTCAAATAGCAGAAATTGGATATTATATGTTCAGTGAATGTTCATCGTTATCAAAGATTGTTATTCCTCCTTCTGTTACATCGATCAAAGAGAGCGCATTCAGTGGATGTTCTTCATTGAGAGATATAACAATTAGTCCATTTGTTACATGTATTGAAGACAGCTCTTTTAGTGATTGTTCATTGTTAAAAGAAATAACGATTCCTTCGACCGTTACTTCATTTGGATACTCTGTATTCAATGGCTGCATTTCATTGAAAAAAGTGACATTCAATTTCCCTATGGAATCAATTCATGAAAGCACCTTTAGCAATTGTTCATCGTTAGAACACTTTGAAATTCCTTCTTATGTAACAAAGATTGAATGCAACGCATTTATTGGATGCTCCTCACTGAAGCAAATAACAATTCCTCCATCAGTGACGTCAATTGATGACTATGCTTTCAGTGGATGTTCATCGTTAAAGCAAATAGAAGTACCTTCTTCTGTATCCTTGATTGGATCTTATGCATTTGACGGTTGTTCTTCATTGATTGAAGTGACAATTCCTTCTTCTGTAACTTCAATTGAGCCGTTCACATTCAATGAATGCACGTCATTAAAGAAGATTGAAATTCCTTCTTCTGTAACATCGATCAAAATGTTTGCTTTCTCCAAGTGCACGTCATTCGTTAAATTCACAGTTCCTTCGTCAATTACGTCGATTGGTGAGAGCGTTTTCAATGAATGCTCATCGTTATCGCAAGTAACAATTCTTGCTTCAATTGACAAACTTGAAAATTGTACATTTAAAGATTGCACAGCATTAAAAGAAATAGAAATCCCATCAACCGTTATTTCATTAGAAAAGGAAGTTTTCAGTGGTTGTTCATCATTGCCGAAAATAACAATTCCTTCTTCTGTTCATTCACTTGGCAACAAAGTATTTTATGGCTGTTCATCATTGTCTGAAATGACGCTTCCTTCTTCAGTTACTCAAGTTGGAACCCATTCTTTCAGCTGCTGCAATTCATTGACCAAAATTGACATTTCTTCTTTGTCGACAATTAAATCGAGCACGTTTAAAGATTGTTCTTCGTTGACTGAAGTAATTTTATCTTCGCATTTGAGCTCGATTGAATCATATGCATTCATTGGATGCACTTCATTGAAGAAGATAACAATTCCTTCGTCAGTCACATCAGTTGGATCCAACTGTTTCGAAGGCTGTTCGTCACTCAGCGACATTTCATTATTGTCGCAAATCACATCGATTGGAAAGAGCACTTTTGAAGGATGTTTGTCGTTGAAGCAAATAACAATTCCTTCTTCTGTTAAGTCAATTGGACCCAATGTTTTCAAGGGTTGCGTGTCTTTGATTAATGTGGAGATGCCTTCAACAGTGACATCAATCGGCGAGAGAGCTTTTGAAGGTTGTTTGGCATTGAAAGAGATTGAAATTCCTTCTTCCGTTACAGTTATTAAACACCACTCGTTTTATGGCTGCTCTTCATTGCAAAATGTGAAGCTTTCGCCTTCAATTATATCTCTCGATGAAAGCTGCTTCGAAGGTTGTTCATCATTGAAAGAAATCAGCATCCCTCCAACCGTCAACTCAATTGGAAGACTGGCTTTCAGCGGCTGCTCATCTCTCGTGCACGTCTCTTCTTCTAATTTGAGCACAATTGACGATTACGCTTTCAATGAATGCAGAGCTCTGGTCCAAATTGAGATTCCTGCTACTTTGAACTCAATCGGCTTCCATGCATTTGAAAATTGCTCATCATTGAAAAAAATTTCATTGCCGGCAACTTTGAGTGTTTTGTTGCCAGAAGGAGTTGAAATTAAAAAAATATAATTTGGATTATTTAAATATTTTTTTATTTAATTCATCATTTTGTATGTTTAGATTTAAAATAATCTTTATAATGATATTTAAGCAAATGAAACAGATTAATTAAATATTTTGCTGTTTTCCATCTATATTTATCTAAATTGTTATAGATGTGGACATTTATCATAAAAATATATTTGAAAAAATAAAAAAAAATAAAAAAAAAAAAAAAAAAAAGACTATCAGTGAATCAAACCTCTGCCCAAAATTAAATTAAAATAATTTCCATTAAGTTAATGAAAGATAAAAATAATATCTCATGATTTCTTCCCTCAAAATTATTTTATGGTCAAATCCTTCAATAAAAATTTTACGAAATAATTCAAAAAAATGTATAATCAACATGCTATTAATATCCTAAATCATAAGCATATTCTTTTTGTTAGAGACCCCAACCTAAAAAATGAAAAAAAGTCAATTCAAAGTCCATTTAATTATTTCCAATATAGACGAATAGGAAAATTTCTTTATTTATTAGATACTGAATTCATTAATGAACTTTTTGATATTATGCCCAAATCTATCGTCATTACATCAAACAGTAAAATACCGTATAAATTTAATATCGAAATGTTAAAAGATACAAGTACAGTTATATTAAAATCACTAACGGATAACCCAGATTGTTTAGAATATCCCCTTAATCTTGATGATGAAAACAATGTACTTGAAAAATTTGCCAAAATGTATCAAGGAGAAGAAGTCATTTTTAAAGAAGAAGATCTTCCAGTTTCACAAAGGATCATTCAATTACTAGGATTGGAAGAAAGTCTAAATTATAGTAATTTTGAGTATCTAAGGAACAAAAAAGATATGATTTATGGTTTAAATTTTCAAAGTTTTTTACAATTTCTAAAATTTGGGGCCCCCCGAACATTCAAAATCAAGACACACAAAAAAGAATACAATTGTAACATATTTGGTGTTTATTCATCCAAAATTCTATCATCTTTATTAGAAAAAGATATTTTTTACTATGAATATGACTATGAAGATGAACTCGATGAATTCCAACTTGTTTGTAACATTTTCAACTTTGTAGAAATAAAGATAACATCTGACAACATGCATATATTGAATGAAATGATCGATGATTTTCAAATAACTGTATTGATGGATAAAATTAGCACTTTTATTGATGATTTTGAAAAAGTTTCTCAGAAAATTGACGATGAACAAACGATTGTTGATACAATTGAAGAAGTTTTTGATTGGTTGTACAAAATTAAAGAATTAACGGTTGAAACCGTCATGAATTATATAATTGAATCAGATTGGATTCAAACAGATGAAAATGTTCAAGAATTGTCAGCTTTTCTTCTTCAAGTTATAAATAATGATTCAACGTATCATTCATACATTTCTGATCTATTAATTCAATTGAACGATAAAGCAAATGAGAACAATTCATTGAATATATTGATTCCTTTTATTGTTCAAAAGTTAATGTCTTCTTTTGGTGATAGTTTACTCAACTGCTCTTTCATTTATAATCTATTCAAAAGAGGGATCATTTCAAAGGAAACTTTGAAGACAAAATTTATAAAAATTTTTGACAATGATGATGAAAAGTTAAATAAAAAAGCGAACAGATTCGGTTATGATATAAACGATTACCGTATTGACAAAAATAGAAAATCATCAAACTTGATCAGTTGGTTTTATCCTGAAATAATTGAAATTGAAGAAATTAAAGATAAAATCAATTTCTTTGAACAAAATTCAAATCATACATTCATTCAGCGTTATTTTCCAAACAACGTCCAAGAGTACTACAAAATGAGAGACAGTGGAGAGCCTGATGATGAATTAACAAGAGCATTACGTTATGATGATGTTGATACTTTGCAATCACTTTTAATTAAGAAAAGTTTTCTAGTTGAAAGCAATAAAAATAATTCTTCAAATAATAAAGAATCTCGTCTATCTAAAGAATTATTAAAAGTGGTTGTTCCTTTTAATTTATTTGAAGATTTTGTTCCAAATGGATTAACAAATTATATTAATTATGCTTGTGCTTATGGATCACTAAAATGCTTCAAATATTTGTTATTAAATCATGAACGTGTTGATCAAATATCATTTGATTTGGCTGTTTTTGGAGGTAACATTGAAATCATTAAAATTGTCTCTCAAAATATCAAGGATGACGCAAATTCAAAGAAAAAATTTGCTAGCTTTTTTAATGAATCAAAAAAAGAAAAATTTCCAGCAATTATTAAACATAGAAATGACATTTTTGATTGGATTTTCCAAGAGAAATATAAAGGAAAAATAGTGGATGATGATCTTATGTATGAATTGTTAATCAGCACAGCCAAGAATGGAAATGCGCATGCATTAATTGAAATCATTGATGAAGGAATAAATTGCATAAATAGTTCACATGAAATTATTAATTCATGTGCAAGAAATGGATTTTATTTATTTACAAAGTTGTTCATTAACATTTTTAAAACAAAGAAAAATGAAATGTTCCTTGATTATTCATCTTCTGTTTATTTTGGCAATCTTTCTATTTTCAAATTGTATCATGAAAACACAAAAACTAGATTTGATATAAATTCAGCGATGTCAATAGCTATTGAAAACAATTATACAAGTATTATTCATTGCTTTTTCAACGATTTAATTGATGAATTTAAAATTAGACAAGATTTTGTTTTTGCTTGTTTGAAGAGTTCTGTTAATGCAAATAATAATGATTTATTTAACTATTTAATTGAACAATTTAGGAAAGAAAATCCAAATTTCTTTAGGAGATTCAAGAAAGAAAATGAATTGTTATCAATGTCATGCTTACTTAGTAGTCCTGAAATTACTAAAACAATAACTGATTTGATAATTGCAAATGATCAAGATAATGATTATACAACACCTTTCTTTAATGCTGCTATTTCTGGCAAATATGAAACAATCAAATATTTCATTGATAAGAAATTATTCATTAATTACGAGAAGCTTTCTTATCAAGTTAAAAAACTTTCGTCAGTCTCAGATGAAATCTTTTCTTTAATAATTGAAAATGCTGATTCTGAATCGAGAGAAATATTTCTTAATACTTATCTAGAACAAGCAATTAGAAAGAACAATAAAAAACTAATTAAATATTTGTTTGATCAGGGTGCAAATTGTGATGATTGCTTGTTTATTGCTATTGAAGCACATGATATTGAACTTGTCAATTTAATTCTTGAATATAAATCTTCTCTTATTAATAAAAGATCAAAAACTGGAACAGTTTTATATGCAGCTGTTCTTTATAATGATTTAAATCTAGTTAAGCGTCTTCTTAAAGTTCCAGGAATTGATCCAGATGGAACTGAATCAGAGAATTTGGTCCCTCTGATTGCTGCTGTTTATAATATGAATTTTGACATTGTCAATGAAATATTAAACTTTTATGAAGAACATAATTTTTCAGAAACAAAACAATTTGATGAAGCCTTAAAAACTGTTCTGAAAGTTTTTCCGAGAAATAATCCTTCAAATAAACTTGTTGGAATTGATATGTGTGGTAGCGTTCCATATTATAACACTAATTATCAAATGTGGGGCGGTTATCCAATTGGAGATTTATCATTTGTTATGAAAAACAAAGCAAAAATCATTCTGATTTTAAAGAGACTTTTAGATTTTAAATCAATTGATCCTAATTGTCGATTTAATAACTACACATTACTTTTATATGCATGTGAAAATAATGAAATTGAAATTGTTCAAATGCTTCTTCAACTTGAGAAAATTGATGTTAATTTGTGCTCTTTAGAAACAGGCGATAGTCCATTAATTTTATCAATTTCAAAAGAAAATTTAAAAATAGCTGAGCTTTTAATTAATTATCCAAAAACAAATATAAATATGAGGAATTATCAGAAAGATTCTGCTTTGACAATTGCTGTAAATAAAAATTTAGAAAATATTGTTGATCTTATAATTAAAAATGAAAAATTCAACCCAGAAGAAAGCAATGTTAATTATGCATTCTTTTTATCATCAGAAAGCATTGCCAAAAAGTTGATTTTATCTAAATCTTTGGATGTTAATTACGAGATTGAAAAAGAATGTGTTAAAGAAGAAGCGAATTCAATTGAATTTAAAAAATCGCAATTAAAATATTATTTGCCTGATGAAGAACATAGATATATAACAACGTTAATTGATGCAATAAATAACAATTATAAAGAAAAAATAGACATGATAATTCATCATTCATCATTTAATAAGATTAAGTCACAACTTAAAAAGTCAATTTTTGTTTCAGTTGAAAAAAATAGATTAGAAATATTTCAGCAATTAATTAAACTTATGAATAGCAATGTTAATATCTTTAATTGTTATAATGAATCTTTACTTTTTGTTGCTGTTAAATATAGAAGTAAAGACATCCTTTCAGAGATTCTTAAAAATTCTGATTTTGATGAAAATAAAAGTTGTTTTTTAAGAGCATTTTGTGAAACAATCATTAATAACAATAGTGAATCAGCTAATATAATGAATGAATTATATAATTACGATAAAGAACATGATCATTTGATTGATTTCACAAAATTGTTGCCAAATGGAAAATCATTCTTCACTTTAATTGCATCGACTCTTCTTTTTCAAAATGAAGGTGATGATTGTGATGATATTGATTACGTTTCTAAGAAGGATTTGAATGGCGTTGGTGACATAGTTCTTTTCTTGCTAAATAATGGAGTTGATCCAAACATTCCTGATGAAGATAATTTTCTTCCACTTGAATATGCAATGCTGTTGAATTCTTATGATTTTGCTCATTTATTAATTCAATCAAATAGAATTGATTTTACACAAAAAGTTGTAATTAAAGAGGACTTCTTTATACTTTATGAAAATCAATATGACGATTGTTTAAACCCATCAGAATCAAAAACTAAATCATATCTTCACATCGCTGCAAGATCGAAAAATTCAGACATCTTAAAAGAATTCATAACGGACAAGTTAATTGACATAAATGCAACCGATGAATGCGATGAAAATGTTTTGATGGAAGCTGCAAGATTCAACAGGCTTGAAAATGTCCAGCTTTTGTCACAAGTTGATGATTTGGATTATTTGCATCGAAATAATGAAGGTAACGATACAATAGAAATACTTTTGAACATTGTTGACTCATTTGACGAAGAACCTGAAGTAAAGACCAGAGATGATTATTTCAACACATTGATAAAAATACTTATTTCTGAAAGAAACTCAGAAAAAAATGAGGGAGATAATTATGCAGAAGAAGAGCAAGTCTCTGAATGGTACAGTGAAGATTATGACTAATAAAAAAAAATTTTTTTTTTTATCATATATAATATTCTTTCAAAAATGTAATTCAAACAATTTTTTATGGGTAATATGATTAATACAAATGTTTTTTTTTTTTTTTTTTTTTTTTTTTTTTTTTTTTTTTTTTTTTTTTTTTTTTTTTTTTTTTTTTTTTTTCACACATTAAGGTTCTCCTTTCAAATTCATAAGATAAAATTCAATGAGATTTCACAAATAAAATATACATAAATATCGTTTTTAAAAATGAATTAAAATATAAAATTTATATAGATATATATTTCAAAAGATTGAATAAAAATATATTTATGAAATCTTACCGATTTTGTTTTTTTACAGATAGAAACCACAAAAATTAAAAAACCAATAAAATTTTGAATAAAATAAGATTTAATCGTTGAGGCCAAAATCTTTTTATTTTTCACCAAAACTTTTTCCGAAAAATGCTCTATTGAATTATATATTCTATGAGTTAATTCAATATTGAATAATATACATTTTTTTAGGGAAGGAGAACCTTAAATACTGTAATAAAATCTAAATATAAGAAAAAAAAATTATTAAAGAAAGGGAATTGTAATTATGAGATCAAAATAGAATAATACATATAATTCAAGTAGTTGATTTCTCTCGGTTATTTGAATTATATGAAACTAAGATAAGATAAAAATTAAGTTATCGTTAATCTCTAGGTTTCATTTTATTTTATATGATTTTGGCTTGATATATAAAAAAGTAGTTATATTAGATTTCATGAAATTTTCTTATTTCTCTTTCTTTATCCATTTGATAATCTTTAACTTTTTGAGCCAAACAAAAAAATACGATAATATTTTTCATTATTTATATGGCCAAGCTAAAAAAATTCTTTTCAAAAATTGAATTACGATCATTTTTATAAATCAAATGAATTTCTTATTTTTGATCGGTGCTATTATCCTTATGTCAATCATTTTTTCATTATACTCGTTGATATGCGTCTTTATTTTTTCTCAATTTCCGAAAAATTTACAGTCAAACAGATATTTCCTAATTATTTATATAATTTGGGCCTATATGTTTTTTATATACTTTTCAATTCGCAAGTTAAAATTACCAAGATTATTTTTCCAAACAATATATTTAATTTTTGGCTTTTGGCTTGGATTTATGGTATATTTCGGTTTGATATCTCTCATATTTAAGTTACTTGAAAAATTTGGTATTTATTCTCAATATAAATTTTATATATCATTAATAACTACAGCTGTTTTATTAATATACGGTTTTATTCAGAATCAGCATTTTGAAATCCGCCATTTCGAAATTAAACTTGAAAAACCGCTTCCAAATCCCATCAAAATCGTTGCAATTAGTGATGTTCATTTAGGTTATGGCAAAACGCAAAGAAAAATCCAAGCATATGTCGATTCAATTAACTCCCAAAATCCAGATTTGATTTTAATTGCAGGCGATTTAATTGATGACAATGCCCAAGCACTCAGGTTCCATTCAATTGCCGAAACTCTTCAAGGCCTTCACGCTCCTCTTGGCATTTATGCGGTATCAGGCAATCATGAATTTTTGGCTGGCTCCAAGGAAGCAGACTTCTTTTACGAAGAGGCAAGAATCAGACTTCTTAAGAATGAAGTTGTTACATTGCAAAATGGCCTCCAAATTGCAGGTCTCGAGGACAGATCCAGTAAGAGAAAAATTGGCGCCAAAGATCTCATTGAAAAAGTGGACAAAAACAAGCCTGTCGTTCTTCTTGACCATCAGCCATTTAGCCTCACAAAAAAGGCTGAGCTTGGTTTTGACATGCAGATAAGCGGGCACACGCACAGGGGACAGATGGTGCCCCTCAACCTCGTGACATCGATGATATTTGAATTCGACCACGGATACAGGAAGATCGGCAGCTGCCACACGTTTGTTAGCTCTGGCCTTTCTTTGTGGGGTCCCCAGTTTCGGATTGGCACTCAAAATGAAATGCTTGTTGTTAATCTATCTGGTAAATGATATATTTATTGTATAAAAATATTTTTTTATTATAAAAAAAATATTAGTAATTGGTAACGTGGTGTATAAAACTGAATATAGGCTTGTTATTTTGAGATTCATTATCAAAAATGGCAATTTTAAGTATATAAACTTTGTTTTTTAATTTTCGCGTGTAAACTTACGGTTTCTAAGAATTTATTTCAAATATTGAATGATTTATTTTTTACACGCGAAAATTAAAAAACAAAGTTTAGGTAGACTCGAACTTGATTGATGAAAAAGCCAAGTAAATTATTCTAAGTCTAAAAGTGTGTGATTAAAAAATCACTGAAATATACATAAGTTTAAAAAGTCGTGATGAAAAAATCGTTAAATTTTTGATAAGTCTAAAAAGTCGTGATGAAAAAGTCATCAAAATATCCGAAAGTCTAAAAAGTATATCCCAAAAAGTCAGTTTTTTTTTCTTAAAGTCTAAAAGCGTTGTGATGAAAAAGTCACATTATTATATCTATGTCTCGAACTTTTTTGATGAAAAATTTTGATGACTTTTTCATCACGACTTTTTAGACTTATGTATATTTCAGTGATTTTTTAATCACACACTTTTAGACTTAGAATAATTAACTTGACTTTTTCATCAATCAAGTTCGAGTCTACCTATATTGACCTTTAAAGATCAATTTTAAATGTCCACACTGAAATTTATGTGTATAGGTTCCGACATTCAAAGTGAGATTTGATGACAAGATAAATGAGATCTACCTCAATTTTTTCAATGCATTTGAATTTTTCAGAGGTGTTACAACCAACATAAAATCGTTTATATTTCAATAAACAAATAAAATTTAGGTTTCAAAATTAGAGAAACAGTTTATTAATGATTGACAATTAAAATAGTATTGTTCATTTTCATTTTCACCATATTTTAATGATATATTATTTTTGCATATCTGGATTTAAAATGTATTATATTTCAACAATATTCATAGGTATATTATCCTTATATCGTATATTTTTAATTTGTTCACTTATTGTTGAATAATATTTTGCACTTGCTGAAAAAAAATGTATTCTTTAAAAAAATTGCCTGTAGCAAAATTCGTCTTATGAAAAGTTATCCGAGTAAAATACCAGAATATTTAGTTAATAAAATTAATAAAAATAATAAAATATTAGAAATTTATTGAGTGAATCGGAGATATTATAAAATTGTTTTTTTTTTTTTTTTTTTTTTTTTTTTTTGTTCTGAATAGAGGCATATCAACCAAAAAAAAGCTCTCAAAAAGTGAAAGTAGAAAATAAGATAAGTCCAGTTATAAAAGATTAATATAAAAAAGAAGAATGTATTTATGATCTCTGGAGTCCAATTATTTAGTTTGTACATTAAAATTAATAGTTTTTAGGTAAAAAACATCAAACTTGATTTTTTATTTAATAAATGTAGCATATCCTCAAATATTAAAAATAATTGACTATCTGAATCTTCATTATTTCTCAAAACTAAATAATTATCAAGTGATTGCAATTGCTCATTCTTAAATAAAGCATTAATTATCATATCTTTTGTTAATATTGCCGCTTTTTTCGCCATTGGAAGCCAACCAGCATCACCATCAAATGCGGTTCCAACGACTGTTAATCTGGAACTAACTTTTCGTATAATTTTTTTGAATTGTGCCACAATATCTTTGTTTGCATTCCCAGAAGTTTTAGGTATTAAAGCAACTGGAAAAGCTTGTGCTGACGGCGAAAGTGGGCATGCATAAATAACAAAAAAATATCTTATAATTTCTTGCTGATGTTTCTCAATAAATTTGGCAAATTCTTGAGAAGATGATAAAATTGTTTTGGCATCTTGAGTGAATTTTGTGTTCAGTAATCCTTTAATAACGCCATCTTTAGATACAGAAACTCTAGCTGAAACAGAGGCTGCATCTATTGCTAGTACAACTCTATTATCATTTATACCTGACATATACAAATTTATCAAATTATCAATTGAAGAATCTTCTCCATCAAGAGATATTTGATACTTGGCAATATATTTTTTCCTCCAATCCACGATGGTCTTCCAAACTGGAAATGCTAAAATTATATGAAGAAAAAAAACCAATTTTTTTCCAAAAAGCGATAATAAAAGAACATATGGAATTATATAAAGTGGATACCTTAATCCATAAATTAAATTACCTTTTCGATTAACTTTTTCAGAACCAATTAATAACATATAATATAAAAATGGAAAACTCACCTTAATCTGCTCCAAATTATTAATTATTTGAAAATGTGGCTTGATTTGAGATATGATATCCTTAAATTGCTTATCTAATTCATTTAATCTTTGAAAATTATCATCTGATTCTTTTTGTTTTTTTACATATCTCGCATTTAACATTTTATTATCAGTTGTTTCTTGCTTATGTGCTTCTTTTGCATATCTTTTTTGGACAATTTGCGACGCATTTAAATTTCCTTTCAGCATAATTTTATGATTTCATATCACATTTCATGCGAAAAAGAAATTGATCTATCTTAAAATTCAACGTATAAAAATAAACAAAAATATAAAATTTAGTTATTATTATATACATATTAATATAATATTTATGTTTGGATAGAATCCTATTGAGAAATATGAGCTTCACCCCTTCTGGCGGGCCACTTTTTTTGACTTTAAAAAAGTTCTTTTTTTCCTCGAATTTTAAGAATTATTCAGCAATTTCATAATATATATTTATATAACAAATATATGATAGGATGCAGTTGTTAAATTAAGTTTTGAACTAAAACTCATCAACTTTTTTTTATTACATGATATGCAATATCACAAGTTCAAATAAATCAAAATACATATTACTATTATTTTATGATATTATATATGTCATACACCATGAATGATCTGGAAACAATATAAAATAATTAATAGATTTCTCTAAAAAGTTAAAAAAAAAGGTATTTTTAAATTTCAGAATTATATAAAAAAATTGAATGTTTTCTTTTTTGATATTTAGTTTCTTCATCGCCCAGGCTTTTTATTGATATAGTTAGTTATAACTATGGTTGCATTTGGCACGGTTTGGGCAAAAAAGCTGCCCACCCAACAGCAAAGTGAATGAAATTTTTGATAGAACAATTTCAGATTTAGAAGATTAAAACATACGTCCTAATCAAGGAATGCCTCCAACTATCGCCCAATCTGGTAGACCATTTTCACATCCAGCAAATAATTTCTTAAAATATTTTTTTAGGTTTTTTATTTATTAACTTTGTTATTTTTATATAAAATTTGTTTTTTCTTTTGCTATTATCATTTTTTATAAAGATATTATAATTTTATAACAAACTTTTTCAATGAAAAATTCTCTCAATAATTGTTAGAATTTTAAATTTTTGTACTTAACGTTTCCACTTTTTGAAACAATAAACCATTCAAAAAGTGGATCGATGGTAAATAGGATTTACTAAATCCGATTGCCCTATTCAAAAAAAAAAAAAAAAAAAAAAAAAAAAAAAAAAAAAAAAAAAAAAAAAAAAAAAAACTGATAAAACCCCCTTAAATTCTTTTTATTTTGAGAAAATTATTTCAAATATTTTTGAAAGATTTTATCAATACTATTTGAATAGTTTATAAAAAAAATATATAAATTTAAATTATTCATAAAAACTTTATCTTTATTATTTATGAACTATAATTATTATTTTATATTATTATTATATGTAATCTATCTAATGGTGCAAAAGTTATAAAAATTCATTGGTATCCCACCTATATTTTTTCAATAATTAAAATTTTATTTTCTTGCGCAGAAGAAGAAGACAAGGAACAATATATCAATAACAACAGTAATTGGATGAACTTCTTTCAAGCAGTTAATGGCCATTTGCTTGTAAGTGAGAGGTTCATGATGTTCACGTTCTTGCTGACTTTCTGGATCATTTTCTTTATTATTACTTTGTTCATCACCTACGTTTGAATTTTCTGAGTTATATTCTTGCTCGAAGCTGTCGTCAAGTTCTTTAGCTTCAGCAGATGATTGCTCACGTGGAGGTCTCTTGTTGCAGCAAGATTTAATTCCGTAGATTGCAGCACTGCAAAGTCTCATGAAAGTGTGGGTTAAAAGTCCGAGAGCGATACCGATAGAAATGTTGTGTGTGAAAGGCATCATTGTAACTGTCATGAAGGCTGGAACGGCAACAGTCAAATCATTGAAATCAATTGTTGTGATACTTTCCATCATAAGAACACCAACATACATTAAAACAGGAGTTGTTGCTGTTGATGGAATGATCTGTGCAAGTGGAGAAAGCCAAATTCCGACAAAGAAACAAATTGCTGTAATTAATGAAGCGAAACCTGTTCGTGCACCTTCGTTGATACCTGCACATGATTCAGCATAAGTTGTAACAGTTGCAACACCGCAAATTGTTCCTGTAACTGTGGCAACGGAATCGCATAATAATGCTTTGCCCATTTTTGGAAAAGTACCATCTTCCTTCAATAATCCTGCACGTCTGGCTGTACCAAGAAGAGCTCCAATTGTATCAAACATATCAACCATTGCAAAGGCAAGAACTGTAGCGATGATATTTAATAAATCTGAAAACCAACGGCTTTTATCAAAAAGATTCTTCCATCCTTCCCTGAAGACCATTGCTGCTGATTGTTGTCCCCATTGCTTGAAAGCTTGGATTGGATCTTTGATATCAATTGTTTGTGAGGCATCAACAAGATATGATGTATAACCAAGATAGAAATCAACACAGGTTTGTTGATTTAAATCAACACCATAATGTTCGGCAACCCATTTGTTCATTCTTGCCATTTGTTTTTCATTCTTAGGATTAATGTAACCACCAGCAAAACCAATGATGAAATGGAGGATTGTTCCGGTTAAAATTGAAATAAGAATGGCTCCTGGTACTTTATGGGAACATAAGACAATCATAATTAAGAAATTGAGAAGAACTAATAATGTTGGCCAAATTTCTTCAAATGGATAATCAAGGGCATTTAATGGTGCAAAATCAACAAGGGAAGATGGCGCATCTCTTACAATTTTAGAATCCAATAATCCAACAAATGCAATGAAAAGACCAATTCCTGCTGTAATTGAGTTTTTGATGCATGGGGGAACTGAATCGACAATTTTTTCTCTGACTCCAAAGACAGTAAGTAATAAGAAAATTACACCTGATATCAAAACAATGAAAAGAGCATTGGCATAGGTTAATTCACGATTTCCAAATTGCATGTGAATAACTTTGGTTGCAAAGTAAACGTTGAGACCGATACCTGGAGCTTGTGCTAATGGAAGCTTTGCATAAAACGTCATCATTAAGGTTCCAACAAGAGAGGCAAAACAGGTTGCAATATATAATGATTCTCTGCTTGCTGTGTCATTGCCACCAATGATATTTGGATTAACAACAAGAATGTAAGCAAGTGTCATGAATGTTGTTATACCACCAATGATCTCTTTCTTGAATGTGGATCCACTTTCGGTAATGTGCCAATAATTATCAAAAGCTCGGAGGACTTTGCTCATTTTTTTGCAAAAACTAAAAATAAAGTGAAGTAAAAATTTGAATATATATCAAATATTTCAAAGATTTTTTAAGAAATTTCTGAAATTTTTTGAACGTTAAGTTCAGATGTAAATTTTTTTTTTTACATCATATTCTTTAATTTTTATTATTATTTAACCAAATGTGAACTTTATTAATTAATTTTACATTTTATAAATTTTGGTCTAGACCAAAATCGTTGATAGCGAGTATTCAAATAATAATTGAATGAATTAAATATAAAACAATAAAATTTATTGATTTCCTTTTTTTATATGAAAAAAAAAAAAAAAACATATCGACTAATATTATTGGTTAATAACATCAATTTGTATTCAAAATTTGTTGATGAATCATTTCGAGAACCTTGACCAGCCATTTGAGTATCATAATTTTCAGAAAAATTAAATGAGAAATTACTTGCTAATTCAAAATTTTCAAACAAATTCAATGTTTATATTGCTACACGTTGGTAAGAGTGACCAATTTGTAATTGAATTTATTTTCCCTTAATCCATATTCCTTTCACTTTTTTATAAATGAACCAAAAGCTAACCGAAAAAGATAAAGAATTATTAAGAAGATGCACCGAAATAGCACATGAAGCAATGTTGAAGGGGAATCATCCTTTTGGATGCTTGCTTGCTGATGAAAATGGTAAAATTCTCCTTGAACAAGGAAATGCATTTTTGGAAGGAGGGTCTGCTTACCATGCTGAAACCCTTTTACTTTTGAAAGCAGCTAAGCAATATCCACCAGAATTTTTAGCAAAATGTTCATTATATACCAATTTTGAACCATGTTGCATGTGCACTGGCGCATTGTATTGGACAAATACTCTGCGTCTTGTTTATGGGGCAACCGAAAAGGATTTACTGAAATATACAGGAAGCAATGAAGAAAATCCAACTTTTGCCCTTGACTGCAGAGAAGTTATTAAGCACGGTCAGAAAAATATCACAATAGTCGGCCCAACAGATGATGAAGAACTATTGGCATCAATTTGTAAAGACCATATCGACTTTTGGAAAAATCGTTAAATTTATTTTATTTTACTAAATAATTTATTTTAATAAAGTAATGAACAAATTATCAGATATTTATTTTACTGATTATGCATTTAATACCCATAACCTTTCAATAATAAATGATCAAATATGATTGATCAATCAGTTTTTGGAATACAAACGGTATTAAATCATTGATATTCATTTGATAAGCAGTTTTAATTTTGCTAAGATACAATTATTTTCTAAGATAATGATTTAACAAAAAAAATATCAATATTTATATATTTTAACATATTTATTGTTTTAAATTTCTTCAAAATATAATGTAAATCAGATGGAGTTCTTTTGCAATTTAGTTTGTTTGTAAGATAATTACATTTTAAGAAATAATAAAATTTATTTCAAAAAATTGAATAATTATTCTGATTTGAAACTATTGAATAATTATTCATTTTAACTTCTGAAAATATCCTTCAAACTTTGAAGTTCAAAGAAATATTTCTTTCAAATAGTATAATATTAGCTTAACTATTTCCCTAAAATATTAACCTTAAATTTTCTAATATTTTTTAATATTAGCATGATATACAGAACATCATGCATATAAGTTTGAAATTCATAGCTATCGAAAAAAAAAAATTGAAAAGGATTTTTTTAATTTTCACTTTCAATTTTATACTGAACATTCAATGAAAGGCTCATTGAATTTTTATTCAACTCTTTCAAATGATTAATTAAGATTTCAATGGTTTTATAATAACAGAACAATGAAAATTTATATTCAGTAAAATATGAATATCTATTGAATAAAACTTTTAAATTATATAAAATGGTATTAATAATGTATATAACGTTCTTATAATTATAAATATGAAATTTTGAAAACCCAACAAAGATATTTATTGAAGATATTTGATATCAAGATGATTTTTTGCTAATAGATTAAAAACAAAAGATTATTTATATTTTTTATTAAAAAGCTATCCCTAAAAACCTAATTTTTTTATGACTCTTATAATCTAGGTTTTCCAATCCAGTGAGGTGAATAGCCATGGATATTCCAAGCATTCTTGACTTTTTGAAGAATTTCTCGTTATTTTGGATAGATAGTAGATCGTTATAGTCTATTCAAAAAATTTGTAAAACTTTGAATTTTTTGTGAAAATATGTCCAATTAAAATCTTATAGGATAGTGTGATCCATCTCAACAAATCTTTTTATGAGCATATTAGAACACCATATAATGTTGTTTTACTTCTTTTCGATATTAATTCTTAACAAATCGAAAATAATTCTTTTCAAAAAGTTGCAAAAACTTTTATTAATAATATGGTTATATCCTTATGAAAAGAATTTTTTTTAAAATAGAGAAGTTATATATAACCATATGAAAAGAATTTTTTTCAAAAAGTTGTAAATCATAAGAAAAATCGCTAATTTATTAATTTCAAAAAGAAATACTTTAGTGACTTGGACCGATTCAAATTGTCTTGGACCAACTGAAAATTTTGTATGAGGTTAATGAAATTTAAAATAAATTCTTTGAAATTTTTTATTTGCTTTTTATATTATTTTCAATTCTTTGAAATTGTGGGTTTCTGCCCCCTTTTGATAGAATTTCTTTCAATCTCGAGCATATTGGACTTTTTTAATTATAAACGACAAAATTTTCTGGATATTTTTTTCAAAAAAATTCAAAGTTTTACAATTTTTTTGAATAGACTATAACGGTCTACAGTCCATACAAAATAACGAGAAATGTTTAAAAAGTCAAACATGGATATTCACCTCACTGAACAGGGAAACCCAGCTGATAATTGGTATTATTCGTGTGTTAGGATATAAAACACGAGATATATCTAAATTGATGTGATCCATATCCATTTCAATCATTTTGAAATACACTTTTATTCAGTTTTTATTAAACTACGAATTTTTTTTTATTGATTTTTGAAAAGTTCCAACTTTAAAGTTAAAATTTTAACTTTAAATCATTGAATCAATAGTAATATTTTTTCGACACACGAATCTTTCATTTCTTCGGTCCAAGATGTTAAACATTTACAAACAATGAAATCTTTGAGAATAGATAAGTTGTTTCCAATTGGTTCAATTAAAAATGATTGAATAGATGATTTAATATCATCTGAATCACTCGTTTTATGACAAAGAACAGAAATTGATAAAATAAACGCATAATCATCAACCCAATTTGATTCTTGTTGAGGATTTGAAATTGAATTAAAATAATCTTTCATTTCTTCGGTCCAATATTTTTAAATTTCATAAAAATTTCAGATGGATCGGTTTGGAAATAAGATTGAAGACATAATAATGAATATTTCGATGGAATTGCTGCATTTGAATCATCTATTTTTGTGTCGTCTTGATCATTCATTCTGAGAATTGAAAATAATTTGTTTATAATTTTGTCTAATTTAATTTTGCATAAATTTCTTATTTTTTCTTTTTCAACATCATAATGAGCCTCTCCATTTCGGTGGATACCTCCATTCATTACATTTTTCAATTGTCCTTTGAATAAATTTTTTTGAATTTTTTTATTTTCAAATTTGATAAGGCTATTCAAAAACTGCAAAAGATTTGAGATGATGAATTGATTAGTTTCTGAACCATTGAATTCCATTATTTGTTTCAAAATAAAATTAAATGATCCATTGATGACGTCTTTAACACCATCATCATTATTAATATTAATATTAATATTATTATAAACATCGTCAGAACGTGTAATGTCATCATCATCATCATCGTCAGAACCTGTAGTGCTATCATCATTATCATCATCATCTGATCCATTATCAAGACGAATTGTTTTTTCTAATTTTTGGAATTGAATTTCAATATCATGATCGTTTTCATTATTACCATATTCATTGTGTATATTAGACACAATTGTCCCCTTTAATCTGTAAGCTTCTCCATCTTGAAACATATGCTTCCACATATGCATTGGAAACTGAAAAACATGTTTTAAAAAGTTGGTTTTAAGGCCTTGTTTGAGCATTTTTATGATAGTTTTTGCATCATAATCACCCCCAAGTAATGATGGTATCAATTGGTCATCAAAACCGTTTTTTTTTTCAACTGTTCAATTATACGATGATCAGGTCCACTTTGCTTTAATTGTTTTAACAAATCATAGATAACTATGTCATTGCTTTCATCCTTACCATTATATAGCAAACAAATAATTTTGAATAGAACAGAAAGAAGTTTATAATGAAGTTGCTCCGGATAAGCAATTGAGTCATCTGGCTTATTCGCTGGAATTTTCTGAAGGTTATCGATGACACTTTTCATTATCTTGTTGATGTTTCTCTTTATCAATTCTGGTCCAACAAATGTGTCAATTGCGGCCGTTAAATGGAATCTAATATCTATCGTTTGCGTTGTTATATCGGATGTAAAGTATTCAATTATTTTTTAATGGATTTAATTGTCCTGGATAACCGTTTAACGTTCTTTCTCGACAAATTTCTGCAAGGACGTTGATAGCCGCTGATTTTGTAAGATTTGATTGATTTTCGTAGATTTCATGTAATTTTGTTAAAATGTCCGATTGAGTTTTATCGACGTTTAACAACGATGATAAAGCAAGAGAAGTTAAAGATAAAATTCGGGGATCATTAAACGATAATCCTTTAAAAATTGCATCTTTAATCTTTTCTTTAGTTTCAGGATCACAAGTAGACCATTTTTGCAATATACCATTTTGCGAAACTGAGGACTGAGAGGTAAAAATTTTGCATATTCATTTCAGTGATAAATTAATTATTGAATTATCAACGCCAAGCTTCAAAATGATTTCTGAAAAAATTAGAGCTGTTTTAATCCTATTTTCTAAACAATCTAAATCAAGTTTTGCCATCAATTCTGAATTATTTTTTTTTATCATTATTTTTCATTTGCTCTAATAAACTAATGTACCCATTAATGTCATCTTCTGTAACTTTTATTTGGATCGTTTGTGGTGGATTTGATTGATTTGATCTAGAAAATATTATTCTAGAGCCATTCATAAATTTTATTAGTCAAATGACTTAAATCTATTATAAAAGCTATTTATGCAGGGAATTAATCAATAAATATATAAATTAAACATTTTATATTTTTATATTATTTAAAATTGGATTATATAATGATTTATGTAATTATTTATACTTTCTTTTTAAAGATATAAATGCATTAAATTTTTGTGAGAATAAATGACTTTTCTTCTGAATTTAAAAATTTTCAATAGCTATGCAAATATAATTAATATTAGTTATAACCTATATTATTAATTTATACTTAAAATTATTATGTATTTTTAACTCTTATAATTACGAAATATATACGATTGAACAGTTAGAATATTTTATTTTATCATTATTTGTAATTTATCTATGATTCTAAAGTTATAAATATTCATTGGCGGCCCACTTACATCGTAAATGAAATTTCACTCTTCTAGATTTAGATATCATTATTTTTATAATTATAGGAAAAATAGGAGAAAAAAATATCATGATAACTGTCAATCTGTTTTATTTATTCTTAACATTTTTTTTTAAATCAATCATTTATCAATGAGGCTGGGATCATGTTAAAATCAATGATTTCTCTTGTTTTCGTTGTGAGAATCAAAGAATCATTCATTTTGTTGTAAATCATTGATTCTGTTTGTGGACACGATGAGATATCGTACACCTGAACTACTCGCAAATTTCTTCCGTTCAAAAGGATGATGCAATCATCTTCTGACAAAAGAGCGAAGTAGTTCTTCTTTGTTGCGTAAGGGTAGCAAGTTCCGCAGCATTCTTTGATGCGGTGATTCAAGCAAACACTCTTGTGGAAGACGCCATTGACTGAATATAACGACACAAATGTGACAACTTCACTTTTGTTTTGATTTGAATTTTGATTGGTTGACTTCACTTCACGTTTGTTCATATCATTTCCTTTATGAAACTTGTTTTTGACGGATGTCACAAACTTGTTCATCATTGATGAATTATCGGTGTCACTTTTCTTTGAAGATTGTTGAATCACGTCTGTTGGACATGTCGGAGTAATTTCAATTTCTGTGTCTATTTGGCCAACTAATTTTTCTTGGAAAATAATGATGTCTGAGTTCCAGTTGGCAGTGCGAATCATTGTTACTGGATATTTGAGCCGTTTTTGATCGTTCGTAATTTGAATGACTCTGATGAACTGGTGAGGTGATATGGAAAACAAAGAGACACAACCGTCTTCGTGTCCAGCCAGGATGATGAACGATGTTGTTGAGATGAAGACAGAAGTTATATTGACCGAATATCCTCTCAAAACACTTTCTAACATCAGACAACTTTCTCCTAAATTATAACTGTCATTTTCAAAGGTAACCGTTTTTTGGTTTGAATTTATCGGGCTTGCGCTAACTACACTCGATTGTGTCGGTGTTGCAGTGACTGTTCCTGAATTGTTTGCGCTGCTTCTCTTGCTTGTTGTGCTCGAAAGAGACGAGCTTGAAGTCGCGGACAAATTCAAATTGAAATTTGAATTAGAATTCAAATTTGACAAGATTGATGATGACGATGAAGAAGCAGGAACCTTCATCTGACTCCTCGTTGGACTTTCATTCCTCATCTTCAACGGTGAAGAAGAAGAAGAAGAAACAGAAGAAGAAGAATTGCTCGTCGTTGACAACCGCCAGTGAGCGATGATTGGTGTTTGATGTGCTGTGACAATATCAGAGCCACTTTTTGAGATGAAAATTGGTCGAATGTCTCTGCTGAACCTAAACTTTTGTGCAGGACAAATTGAGTTCCTTCGAACAACTTCCACTCCTCCTTTTCGGTTGATTCGAATTTTGTGAATTGGCGGTATAATGAGCCAGTCTCTGTCGAACTTCAACGAGTACAATTCCTTCGCCATTGGACTGCGAATTCCAGCGAACAGAAGTCTTGACTCACGCTGCTCGAAGAAGAGGAAACGAGCATTTACATCGAAGCTTATCTTCCTACTCAATCTGTCACTCGAGTTCTTCCTTGCATTCTGAGGACTAAAGTTGCTTGTGTAATGCGTGATCGTCCTCTGATTCGGCGTTGATGATTCGTTCCTGATTGAAGAAAGAGACGACATCGACCTCGCTGATGATACTGAGACGTTCCTGCTGGAGCTTGTTGTTTCTCTGTAGTTGTCAGATAGCACTGGAACATTCCTTTGAGGATGAAGCTCGTGAAAAAGCTGCTCTGGAGCTGTTCCACAGTTGTGAAGTTCAGACATCATTCCTCGAATCATCACCTTGTCTCCTTTGTACATTTCTTTGTTGAATTTGAAGACAAGTTCTGGGAAGACGTTTGTGCTTTTGAGAGCCAAATCACCGGTCCTTTTGACGCCCCAAATCAGGTTGATCCATTCATGAAGGAACGTCGAAACATAGGGCGATTCAAGCGCTTTTCGCATCTTGTAAACAAGGTCTTCTGGTGACTTAGACCAGCTCGGCAATGTGAACCTTTCAAGATCAATTGTGGAGTCTAGAATTGACCTCGGAAAAACAAGGTTGTTGACATTCTTGTACATCTCCGGAAGATAATAAACTTCAGGAACAAATTCTAATGAACTTTTTGTGTTGATGCCAAACATGATCTTCGAAGTGATGTCAAATGACTGGAACATTCGATCAGGCGAGTCGTACTTGCCGCCTTGGAAGAGAATCTCTTCCGTGATAAATGGCTCAAGACGGACAAGGTAGTAAATCGCACTGCCAACGTTTGATACGTAGTTTGGAAAGTGCGAGCCTTGATCGTTCATTTCGTACGTGACATCGTAGTAGTCGTTGCAGCACTTGCGATGCGCTTCTGTCTGCGCAAAAAGTTGGTAGTTGAGGTCCCTGTAAATGGACGTATCGTGCAGATTCAGCTTTGTCCGATTATCTCGCTGTTCATCACTATAAGTAATATTCACACCATTTAATTGAAGCTGTTCTTTAATAGAATTTTTATCTGTTTTATCATTAGCATCATTTTGTTGTATCTCAGTTTCATTGTCATTTTGTAGAATTTCATTCTCAGTATTGTTTTGTTGTATCTCAGTTTCATTGTCATTTTGTTGTTTCTTGTTTTCAGTGTCATTTTGTAGTATTTCATTATCAGTTTTATTTTGTTGTTCTGTTTTTGTATTTTTTTGTTTTGATTTTTTAGGTTTGTAAGACTCGTACTTTGACAGAACCCATGGAAAGAACGGGTACTGTGTGAAATCGCACCAAGTTCTTCCGCTAAATTTATTCAAATAGATGAGGTAATCAAAATTTGATATTTCATTCGACACCCACTTTTTCTGTTTTTCGAGCAATTTATCAGTTTCAAAAGAGCGGAAGATCTTTGTTCTATGCGAAACCAAGTTCAAAAAATCTTCACAATCAGATTCTTTCTTAAAAGCGAAAGAATAATTTCTGAAGCAATCATCCTCAATCAAAATTCCTTTTTTCTCATGTTGATGGAACATTTGCCGAATATATTTCACGTTTTTATATAAGAAAGCAGCCATCACGTCGTCAGCATCTTTCTTGTAAAACTTGATTCTTTGATCAGTCACAAGAATGAAACCTTTTATCATCGAAATTCGATAGAGGCAAAAAGCTTTGAAGATTCTATCGTTCTTCTTCTTATGCGGATGAGAGAACATGAACGGTTTTTGAATTTCTTTCATAGTCAATCGAATCTTCGGTTCTTCTTTTTGATACTTCGTCTCCCAGTAATCCAAGAAGCAGTTGTCAAAGGAAGGATTCATCGGAAAGAGAAGACGACGAATTTCAATCTTGTTTGAGGAATCACTAATCGTGTACTTAATTGGACAAGAGTCGTAAATGTGTGACGATGGATTCTGCAAAGAATAAAAAACATTTCTCCAAGTCTCAAAAATTTTATCAAATGATTCTTCTTCTTGGAAATTTTTGCCAATGAATTCCGATTTCAATGAACGATAATAAAGCAAGCAACATTCAATGAAATCAGACCAATTCCAACTATTAATATCGTTATCGCTATCGCTATCGTTATCGTTATCGTTGCTATCAATATGTTTCTTGAATTCAAAGTAATCAATCGAATTCAGTAAACTTTTTGATGCTTTGATTGAGGCATGCGGAATCGCGCTCGGGAGCGCTTGAATGGATGATTTAACATGATATTTATTACGTTGAAAAATAAACGGTCTTATTTCTTGTGCTTGCTTTGGACTTGGTTCTGCATTTGAATTTGAGTGACCAGAGAAGAAAATGTTCATGAGAGATGACCTTCTCTTTTTCTTAGAAAATTCATCAACAAGTAAAATCAAACCGTTCATTTTTTCACTGAAAATAAACGTTTGTTTCGAAGTCAAAAACGAAATAAATTTAGAAGACTGATTAATGACAGATTGATAATCATGTGAAGATATATTATTTGAAATTTTCATAATGAATTTCAAAATCTCTTTTATGAAAAAGTTCGCATATTGAGAGAGTATTGAAATTTGTGACAATAAAAATTCACCAAAACAAAGGCCAAATAATATCATATCGTTATTAATAGGATAATCAGAAGAACGAAGAATGAAAAACAAAGTTCCAAGAAGTGAAAATGTCATTGAGACAGAAATTGATTCCTCATTTGAACCATTCAATTCTTGATCGTTTTCAAATTTGAGATTTTGAAGAAGATAAAAGAAATTTATTATCAATTTGAATGTGTTTTCATCGGTGTGGTTGTTGTCAATTGACTTAACAATAAAGACAACAACATACATCAACAATGATGTCGTGTTCTTCTCTTTACTCGCCAAGAAAAAGTTTGACGAATATGGACACTGAAGTAACAAAAAGAGCTGATTAAACATGTCAATAGAAAATTTGTTCAATAATGAAGAGTATCTTGAACACAAATTTTCTAACCGTTCATTTGAAAGTGACGATTCATTATTGTCACTTTTTGTAGCAGCTCTAACCATAAAAAAAGGAAACAACAAAGTTGCAATGCTTGGAGACGAATTAATCGCATAATCAAACATTTTTTTCACATCACATTTCATATTCTGCAGAGCGAAAGATAAATATTCGTAGTAATTCATTGTCGTGTTGTTAACCAACAAATCCAATATTTCAAGTTTAATATCATCATTCAAATCGTCATTTAATAAAACAGGAATCAAAGCTTCAAGATGAATATTTGGATTAGGAAGAAGACATTGAAAAAGCTTCAAAAGATGAATTATATTGTTATCATTTGTTGTTTTGAATTTTTCAGAACAATTTGTTCTGGCAATGAATTTTTCATTGATAAAAGTTTCATAACATAAATGGTTATTTAATAAACAAGTGAAAACAAATGTTGAATGTTCAAAGAAATTATTATGAACGGTTAATTTCAATGCAAAACGACACAAAACATCAACTTCATCATCTTCATTAAAATCATTCAATTTCATTATGATCAAATTAAATAATTGTGTTGTGTTCAAGAATTTATTGTTGTGATTTCCTGATGATGAATGGAATGAATGAACTAAGTTTTGAATGATCAATTTAGATGGACGATCATTCGATAAGAAGCATTGAATGATTTTCGAATTAGTGATGTATTTATTATCATACAAAAAGAGGGATTGGAAGTTCAAATGTGAATCAACAAGACAAGAAAATAAATCATAAATGGAATTCTCAACGAAGAAATCATGAACAAAAGGAAATCGATTCAAAAGTAAAGATATCAAAGATAACATTTCATCTTGATATTTTTGATATTTTAACAAAACTTCAGCAAATAAATGAATGATTAAATTTAACCCACCGATGCAATCGAGTGAATTAAAAAGAGTATTAAAAGACCAGACATTTTTCTTATCAATTTCAATTTTTTCTCGTCCTGATTTGATTATTTCATATGGAGGAGAGATTGAATAATGAGTCGTTGCAGAGAACGAATTCAAATATTTATCGTTATCATTATCAAAAAGTTCGATAAAGTCAATATACAGAGTTGATATGTAGCCACGATTCGAGTACAAATGATTGTTAATCATCATTGAATTAAATGTTGTTGGATTAACAATTGTTGGACCATTTTTTGCAATCGACATGAAATTGTCAATTAGATTGTCTTTCGAATTCGGACCGATTGCAAAAATATGAAGAATTTGGCTCCATTTCAAATTCTTCTGATATATTTTCAACAGTTGAATGTCCAAGCAAGGATGAATCAACATTGAATCTATATTAGGAACACTACTGTTGAATTTAATAACAACTTGTTGCATGTTTAAAGTGATGTCAATTGACTTGTTGTCAATATTAATTGTGATTAAATTCCAATTTTCAATGTTGACAACATTTCGTGCTTTTCCAACAACTTTTTTTGTTTTCTCTTCAATTACATAGAATGTTTCTCTATTAAACATCACAGTGTACTTGTTATCATTAGAAATAGGAATGCTGATAATCTTCGTTGGAAACCGACTAAACAATATTTGTGAATTTACACCTTCAGAATTGTCTTCTTTTTCAGAATTCAATGAAATCATTTGTGAATTCATCATTCGAAACCAAAAAATAACCGTCGTTTGCAACATTGGTATTTTGACATTCAAAGGCTCCGTCAGTGCAAAATATGAATTCACAATCGGTGTTTGCTCAACAATTCGCTTAAGGAAATGAATCGTCTTGCAAATGTCGGCCTGTATGAGTGAGTAAATGTAATAGAAAACATGGAAATTGCAGGAATAAGAGAGACAAAGAATGATGAAATTGTAATATTTTTCATTTGTGATCGTTATTTCTTCATCTTTCTTTTGAAGACAAAGATTTGTCACTTTCATTAAAAATTTTTCATTTTCAAATAAAATCGAACAAACCTTTTGAAATTCAATTCTTTTTGACATTTTCATTAGAAAATCAATGACATTGTCGAAAATACGAAGACTTATCTCACTCTTGATTGGATCAAGTGCTGACTTGTTGGATTCCATGTCAAAAAGAATGGCCAAAATAGAACTCGCAATTTGTTTACAAAAAGAGTTGCATGGAGGTGAAGTGAACGTTATCAAAATAAAATTCGAAATTTGAGGCGAAATTTCAGTAAAAATGTATTTCTCATCAGGAAACAAGATGAAAAGGAGAACTTCAATAATTTTGGTATAAAAATTGAATTTGTCATCACAACTTTTTGTGAGGACTCTAAGAAAATATTCACTCAAACACAAATTGTCAGAAATGAAAGAAGAAATATTCTCATTCACACGAGCAATCAAGAAAATATTCAGAACAACCGCCAAATAATGATTTGAATTACACGTCTTATCAATATTTAACGATAGAAAAGTTAACGTCCACGTTTTAAACGTTCTCTCATCACAAAGTACCAAAAGTGACTTATAACGCTCAATGAAGTACAAATAGACGTGCAAAATATTATGAACAACATGAATTCTCATTGAATTTGTCATGTTCAAAATGGAGTTCCAGCCAGATTTTATCAAGTCGTTTTTACCTCGATTTGAAAAGGCGAACGATGCTGCTGAAAAAGACGATACAAATTCAATTGAAGTTAACAAAAGTCGCCAAATTCTGACCAATTCAAATTGGTCGGTTATTTGCGATACGTATCTGAAAAATAATTCAGAGCATTGAATGGTGTATTGAATTATCAAATTTTCTGGAAAATAATAAACGGTCATCGTTTTGACCAAAAAGGCCAAAAAAGAAATTGGTAAATCTTCTCTTTGTGGAAACGATTGAAAAAGTGACTCTAAATCAATTGACTGGGTGTATTCAAGTAGAATCGAATGCGAATCATGAAATGCTGTAAAAAATAAATCAAATGGCTTTGGCCCAGATTCGGTTGCAAACAAAAATGAAAGCATTTCGTGGAGAAGATTGCTGCCAATTCTTTTTTGTAAGGCTTGACGAAATGATTTCGATACAATATCTTCGATATATTTGGGTTGCTTGTCTATGCAATTGAACAAGAAGGCAATACTAATGAGAAATGTACTTTTGTATTGTAGTCTTTGGCAATGTAATAAAACAACATAATCACATACCGGTAATTTTGCAAGAATAAAGCTGAGTTCAGTTTCATTTATTGTTGAAATTAATATATTTTTCGATAAAAAATATGTCATTTGATCCCTTGGTAAAAATCTTACAAAATAGCAAAAAATAAAATTATGATAATTATTATTAAATAAAAATTGGATAAATTCCAGTAATTGTGAGCTAATTGATTTTTTTGATTTATTTTCTGTAATGTTTTGAGGAGGATTCCGAATTGTACTAAAAATTTTACCAAAATCTTTTTTCTTATTTTGCAGTTCTTTTTCTTTTCCTTCAAAAATTGGTAGAAGTTCGTAAAAATCGTTGTTTTCTAGCGATGTTTTGAGCCAATTGTAAATATAATCCGTGAAGTATTGATTTTCATTCATTCCATTCTATTTTTTTTAAAAAAGTTTAAAATTTTATATTGTATTCAAATAATTAACTCAAAATTTTAAACTTTTTGAATGAATTCTTAAATTTATTGAATATTTTGTTTATGAATATTTAATTTTCTATTGAGGAGTTAACCATACTTAGAAATAGACCTTGTAAGGGGTACCCGATTTACCCATTTTCAATCGGGTCAAAAATTTTAGGTATATTTTGACCAGGGGTCGCAAATTACCGCCTACCCAAAGCGGTTTTTGACCCGAAATTTTTAAAATTCATTTATCTCAAAATGTGGAATAAATATATATATAAAAAAAGGTTTATTAAAAAATTTACAAGCTTTTTAATCCTTTTTAATAAAAATTTTTATTTCATTAGAATAATGCATCTGATATTTTTCTCAAAAATTGTTTTTTGAAATTATTTTCTCTATCATTCTATTTAATTACAATTTTTAATATCAGAAAACCTTTTTTCTTGAAAGTTAATTGATTTTTTTTTGTATCGTATTTTTTTCTGATTTTCATTGTCATTTAATTTATTGTTTAGATGACTTATGAAAAGAGAAATAATACATAAATTTAAGTTATGTAATATTTTTTTATATTAAGCTTTGAAATCTACCAATTTTAAATAATATTAACTATTCATTTACTTGTTTTATATTTTTTTATCTTTTTTTCAACATTTATACTATGCATTTTAGTTTATTTCGCTATTAATTAATGTTACTAATCACTTATATAATTAAAAAATATTGGCATTTGGTTCTTTTATTTCATGTTTGAATACAGTATTAAGATATATTAATAACTATTTCAGATTTTAAAAGATTATCCTGTTTTGACAAACTATTACTTGATTTTCAAATAAAAAATTCTTTTCTAAATAAAATTTGAAATATTTCATATAACAAGTCATATCATAAAATTTTATTTTCAAAAATCAAAATTCACTTTAAAAAAATGCATGAATCAATAAAAAATTAATTATAGAACATGATTTTATAAAAAATAATCCAAAAAATACACTAGAAATAAAAGGGTCAAACACGAACTCTTCATTTTTTTTTTGGGTAGTGACCCCAAAAAAAAATTTGTGGTCGGGTTAATATTTTGGGGTGACCTTTCGAAGGTTTACTTAGAAAGATATAAAATATATACAGCAATATGTGAAATCGACAATTTCTTATATAAATGACTAAAAAACAATTACCTAATTCTTATCACCAAATTGAATACATAGATATTTCAACTTGATAATTCAAATTATTTAGCTACAGCTGATTTAAAAGAAGACGCTTTTTTGCATTTATTAGCTTGTTGATGTAGTAAAAAAATAATAAATATCACAAATTTATTTTTTAAATTTTTTATAAAAGAAAAGAATTTAATGCCAATCAGCATTTATATTCCTTAATTAATTGATAAATTTGCTAAATCATTTAATAATGTCCATAGTATTATGTTTTTTGCATCTGCAATATCTTTTCTTTCTTTTGAAAAGATATGATCTTTTGAATCTACAAATTTATATAAATATTGCCAATTTTCTTTGTATATAAATGCAATTTTTTCTTCTCTTTTTGTTACTCTTTTGTCGTAGTGAAGCCTTTCTAATGCATCATATAACTCATTTGCCCTTGAATGCTTGAATTCATATTGCTTTCCGATAGATTCCCATTTTCCATCACTTTGTTTGCCTTGCGATATGTCTTGATCCCATTCTTTCTTGTCGTAATTATGGTAATTACCATAATCTTGATCCCATATTCTTCTTATTTGGCTGTCTGGTATTTTTGCTAGATTTGCTCGTTGTTTGAATTCATTTAAAATTGATCTCAAACTTTGTAATTTTTGATCGCTATCTCGTTTCTCATCCAAAGTTTTGTTTGCTTCTTCTTGAAGCTGCTTCTTCTCATCATAAAGAATTTGAATTGTTTGTTTAGAGCTTGCTAATTCATTTTTAACTTTGCTTAATTCTTCTTGAAGTTTATTATTATCTTTATTATAATTTAGAATTGTTTGTGTAGAGCTTGTTAATTCACTTTTAACTTTGCTTAATTCTTCTTGAAGTTGGTTATTCTTTTTGCTGAGATTTTGAATGGTTTGTTTAGAGTTTATTAACTCACTTTTAACTTTGCTTAATTCTTCTTGAAGTCCACTATTATCTTTATTGAGATTTTTAACTTTTTTTTTAAATGCTGATTAATTCACTCTTCGCTTTGCTTGCTTCTTCATGAAGTTGACTTTTTTCTTTGATAAGATTTTGAATTTTTTGATTGGCAATGAATAATTCATTTTTAACTTTGCTTGCTTCTTCTTGAAAGTGATTTTTCTCTTTGCTAAGATTTTGAATTGTTTGTTTTGCTTTGATAAAATCATCTTCAAGTTTCAGAACAACTTTTTCTGTATTTTTAGGAGAAAATCCAAAATGATCTTTAAAATTAATGCACGCATCGAGTTTATTTTCTTCGGATTTCATTTCATCAGCATCAAGAGTTTCTAAAAGTACAAAAAACATTTGTTTATCTGAGGTTTCAGTATTAATGATGAATTTATATGCCAAGTCTTGGTCTTTAAGATTTTTCATCGGATGATTAAAAATGTTATAAAGAGAACTAAATTGTATACTCTTGATATCGTTTGGAAAATTGATTAAATAATAATCAAGATTATGTGCTATAATCATTTCAAAGTTTTTATTGTCTATTTTTTGGTTCTCATATGAATTGATCAAGTTACTGATATAAAAAAGTGGTAAAAATTGTTGTTGGTTCAGGTGATCTTTCAATACTCCAAATTCATTACTTAATTGATAATATTCAATACAATTATCTTTTGTAATTTCGGGGATTTCATCTTTTTCTAGATATTTCAAAAATGATTTTAAAGTTTCATCTTCTACCTTAGATTGAACATAATATTTTTTATTATAATATAATCCATTGATCACCTCTTCTTTTTCCTTAGGTATCTTATATATGATGCTAATTGAATTAGCAATTTCGAATTTTTTATCACCAATAAAAAATTCAAGCATTTAAATAAAAATGGAAAATTGGAAAAATAAAAAAAAAAAATTGGCAGGGCATAGAACTTTTTGAAACCACTTTTTGACTGGTTTATATATACATATGCTTTTCAATAAAAGTCATAATACATATCATTCTGATCATAAATTCTCCCTTGCTCATTAATAGGCTGCATTAGATTTTCTAAAGGAAAATGATATTCAGCATTAAAAGCTTCTCTTGGATTTATACTTCGGAATATAAAGTATTCAAAATTATAATCGTCAATTACATCTTCTTCTTCTTCTAACAGTTCTTCATCATTATCCACGTCATTTGCATACACGTTATAAATCATATCTATTCTATAATAAGAATAAGAGTTATCATTCCACTTTTTCTGATTGAAATTAATATTTTTTGAATTCATAACACATCTTACAGGTCTAGGACTATATGGCGATAATTGCACATTTCCTTCCAAAAGATTAGTTCCACCACCAATGTCTATTAAGCCATCATACATATCAAGATATAAAATTGAAAACAAAGATCTAATAAATGAAATTGGCGTGTTTTCAATTGCCAAAAATAATGGTGTTATTAATTGCTTTTTCCTTTCTTTATCTTCATTAATGAATTCTTTAATAAATAATGAATTAACATCAATGTTTTTTTCTGCTAATAGAAGATTACAAATGCCACTATTGTTTGCTATGATTGCCATGTGCAATGATGTTTCTTTTTTCTTAAATAACATTTTCGAATCGTTCGGTCTATATAATTCAATTTGTTCACAATTAACATTAATGTCTTGGCATGATAAAATAGACTGACACATCTGATAATTGTTAATTTCAGCAGCATTATTTAATGGCGCATTTTCTTCATATTCATATATTGTTTCATCTGAATACATCTCAAATATTGACTTTGCATTGATATTGATTTTAGGATGGCGAGATAAAACATCAACTAATTTTGCGTTTCCTAAATTAATAGCCTGATTAATTGGTGTCTTCATCACAAAGAAATTTGCAGTAATCAACACAGATCTTTTGTTAACGTCAATATTTGGATTTTGAAGCAAAAGTTCAACAATCTCACAATTTTCTTTCTCAATTGCAATGTGCAAAGGAGTGAGAGTTTCTTTCACTTTATAATTATAATGATATCTGATACATTGTTGATTAACGTCAATTTCTGGTTTCTTAAGCAACAATTTAACAATGTCAATGTTTTCTTTTTCAATCGCAATATGCAAAGCAGAAGCATTTTCAAAATTGAATTCTTGTCTCGAACGATTTATTAAATTAACTCTATTATTCATTCTCGTGGATCTCGGAATTGTGCTCCAAGCAACCCAATCATCAGCACGATCATAATAAGTTATTCTCTTATAACAAATTTTTTCTTTATTTGTATATTTTACAGTCGCTTGCCTGTTTACATCGACTTTTTCATTTGTTAAAAAACGTTCTACAAATACAAGATGTTCTTTTTGAACAGCAGCAATGAAAAGATTAAAAGAATATTCGATTTCTGTTGAGAGAAAATGATAATTGTAATATTTAAGAGCAAATAAATCTAGCTTTTCATGATCGTTCTCATAAAAATAAAGTGAAAGCTCATTGTGATGACATTTAACTGATTCATCTAAAATTGCTTCTGGGTTTTGAACGTATTTTTCTTCTAATAAATGAATAAAACTAATCTTTCTTGAATGAATTGCATAATTCCATAAATCGGGAGTTATTGGTGCTCCGTGGCATATCAAATAATTGAAAATTTTGAATGATCCAAAAAACGATGCGTATTCAATTAAATTTAGTTTGTTTTTTAATAAATACGAATTAGTTTCGAATATTGATGGTGGAATTTGATATTTATCGATTGAAATCAAGTTTTTATTGATGTATTGAACAAATTTTATTATTGAGTCGTTTCTGATTAATTCGCAAATATAATTATCATTTTCACCGCGATTTCTTTTTTCAATAAAAGTGGAATCATTGGAATTTATATTTCTAATATCCAAATATTCTAGATAATATTTTTGTCTATATTCATCTTGTTCCAATATTTTCAATATCTTCGAATCAATCGTAAGAATTTGATTTTCAATTAGAAACAAAAGAATTCTTTTGTCAAATTTAAACATATTAAAAATAGTTAAATTGGAATAAATTTGTTTTATATCATTTATAAAGATTGATATTACTCTGAACACCTTATCATAAAAAAATGCTGAGTGGAAATGATAATGAAACACTTTTTTGATCAATTTAAGAAAAAGTTTTAATTCTTGATTGTTTAAAATAAAATCATGATTTTTAATTAATTTACTAAGACTGTCAAAAATTTCTTCTAATTGCTGATCTTTATCAAGGAAATCCAGAAGTAGCTCATAAAAAACCTTCATTTCTTCAATTCCACCTTGAAAATTCATTTTTAAAAAAAAATAAAAGTTAAATAGAAAAAACCGTCAAAGCCAAAAAACGATCATCAATAAGGTCAATTTTGTTTTTATATATTATTAATTGAATTTGTATATTTTGTAATAATAAAATACTTTATTGTCAGCTAAAACTGACTTTATAGCCTAGAACATAAGATGATTGCTTGGGCAAAATAATAAGGCAATAGGATTTAATATATATATATATAAATTAAAATTTCAATATATTGTAAATATATGCATATAAAAGCATGAATTAAAAGATTGTTTTAATAATAAATATTTTAAATATTAAGATAAAACTAAAATTTTTATAAAAAAAAATTGAGAAAATCAACACAATTTCAATTCAATTCTTGCCATTGTTTTTTTAGAAATGACTGAACCACATGTAATCTTTTTTCATGAAGATGGGCTAATTTCAATCAAAGAAGCAGATTCAATTGAAAATAAAACAGTTTCTCAAATTCTCGATACTTTTCATTTTGAAGATCCAACAATTTTTATTTTAGGCTATTCTACAGGAACTACTGTTGAAATTTTATCGCCTGATATAATTCCGTTACGAATATATCCTGGATTAAAGACTAGAAAACCTCCTGAATCTAATTTATTTCCAGATATTGCATTATGTATTTTAAACAAATCAGAAACGAAGAAAGAATATTTTGTAATTTATCCTTCCCTTTCCACAGATGAAAAAATAACTTTTCCTCCGCTTTTTTATGGTTTTGACAGTGATTCCTATAATTTATCCATAACAGATATGATTAAAAAGATTGTCAGATATTTCAATCTTCTTATTGCGGATCCCAAGTTATATTTAAACGACGAAGAGATTCCTACTGAAGATTCCTCATTCACGTGTTTGAATTTCATACAAAAAGTGAACAATTCAAAGAATTCAAAAATTCACCTTAAATTCAATTATATGAAAAGTATAGACAAGGGAATTCTTCAATATTCACGAAGACAGCAGCTCATTAAAGACATGGTTACTGAAGAGATGATTTTTGCGCGTGATCTGGCACTTTTGCTAAATTTAATTGGTGAAAATGTTCAAAAAAAACGAATTTTCACAGAATCACAATTTGAATGCATATTTGGTCCAATACCAGATATGCTCAATGCCAGTGCCCGTTTTACAACTGCCATAACCGACAAAGTTACGTATTCGGCGGTTATTTCAGACGCGATTCTTCGTCAAATTCCGGATCTTCAAGAGAACTTCAAAGAATTCTTTGCGAACTACTTCGAGCTGATTCCTGACACGATTGAGAGGCACAAGAATGACGTTGAATTGCAAGGAATAATTCAAAACACCTTTGAAAAAGAAGACTCGACTTTTCAATCGGTGACAATTTTGCCAATTCAACATTTTCCACGTTATCAACTTTTTGTGAAGGAATTGTTAGAATGCACCCCAAAATCGCATCCTGATTTCCATCCTTTCCAAACGATTCTAGTTGAATTGTTTAGAGTTGTAAATGAACTTAATGATTATCACATGTTTCGTGACGTTTTGAAGCTTGAGAAAAAATTGGTTCCTTTGAATGAGAATGAAAATGACCCAATAAAAATCGATGGCCGTTATCTTCTGAAAAAGTTCGTTGTTAATCAAACTAAGTTGTCCAAAAATTATCTTTATGTTCTTAATGATTTGATCTTATTAACTTCGCCTTCTGGAAATGGCTCTAAGGAACTTGAGCGATTGAGATGTAGGTACGATGAGTTGATCTTCTTTGTGAATCCGAAAAATTTTTCAATTTCGATTTTTCATGAAAATCAATTGAAAAGCATCAAGTTTAGTTCGTATGAAACTTTGGAAGAAATGATGAAAATTTTGAATGAATGTCGAAAAGAGGCCTTTAATAATAATATTGAAAAGAAATGGTCTTTGATGGCAACTGAATACTTGCCAACAAAGAACCAAATCATGCCTTTGATGATTGATTCGTCATCGTGTAAAATTGGCAATTTAATCAACGCTGCTTCGTATAGTGTTTACATCACTTTTGACATTCGAAATAACGAACTAAATGTCATCAAAAATATAAAGAATATTCATTCTCATGCAAAGCTCGTTAAAGTGGATAATGTTCACATCCCTTTCATTTACGGTGGTGAGAAATATCCGTCTGTTCTTGAGTTTTTTGATAACCGTTTCACCGAGAATAAACCTCAGCCAAATAAGTCAACTTCTTCTTCTGATGTAGCACTGAATAACTTGGTGCCAATGCCAGCACCAAAGGAAGGAAGAGTGCATCACACGTGCTGCTCTTATAAGCAATACATCGTGATTTACGGAGGTTACAAAGAAATGAATTTGAAAAATCAAAAGAAAAAATACTTCCCTGAAATTTTCTTTTATAACGTACAAACCGATGAGTGGTTCACTAATAAGTCTGATCATGTAAATGAGCCCGATCCAAGATACAAGCATTCGGCTGTTGTTTACAAGAATTTGATGATAATTCATGGCGGTGTAAGCGCCATTACTGAGGCTATTCTGAACGACACCTGGTGCTTCAATTTCAATGACGGAAAGTGGTCACTTATAAACAACGACAGCAAAATATTCGTGTCTCGCTTCGAGCACGCCGCTGTCATGGTGAAGCAGTTCATGTTTGTCATTGGAGGCATGACTTACAACACCAAAACAAACAAAATTCAAGATCAAGAAAAATTCATTGTAGGAGAAGAAGAAGATCAAGATCCGAACTCATCCATCAATCCAGATGAAATAATTCTTGAAGAAGAAGAAAGTGATGAATCATACAATGAAGAAAACAACAACAGCAGCAACGAACCACAAACATCAAGTAATAACAATAAAGAAAATGAAAATCTAGAGTCAACAAATGACAATAATAATAATGTAAATGTGAATGTGAATGAAAATATTAATTTGGAAGATTTCGTCTTTGTTGATTCTTCTGACGTTTTGAATAGCTCGATGCTGCTTGAGGATGAAAACTTGGTGGCTGCACCAAGCTGCTTTTGTATCAACATTGAGACTGGAAAGCTCTACAAGTTGAACATCATAGGAAACTTCCTGCCTGGCAGGTCTCTCTCGTCGGCTGTTTACGACGATGATAATAACCGCATCATCCTCTTCGGCGGCTCATACAGATCAGTCAAGCTTGATTGTGGCTCTCCAGTGACGTATCTCACAATTCCTCAAGTCTTCATCTCGTCAGAGCCGAAAGAAGGCGACATTGATGTGAGCCAGATTGCTTCACCTAAGCCGAAAGTGAGCAGGATGAGTTCGCAGTCTGTTTTCACAGTCTATCTGCTTCCGAATGGCAAGGATGTGAAGAATGATGAAGGTGAAAATAACCGAAATAAAGGTGAAGTTTTGAACTTGAATGTTGAGGTGCCACCAGCAACACCAAATCCAAAAAGAGTCAGGTTTCCACTGCAAGATTATCAGAGTAATTCTGCTCAGACACCTGGAAGACGTCCTCCTCAGCGCTCACAAGGAAATGTAGCATCAGATCAACAGAGCGATGATCAGATTCAGGCGAAGCCACGCCTGTTTGCAAGAATATTTCAGAAAAAAAGAAGACATTCTGATAAACAGTGAAATTATAATAAATATATTTCATTTAAAAAAAAATTATTGATTCTTATATACGTTTTAAAAACAACTATATTCTACAGGAAAACTCCTTTCCCACTGGAATTAATGATGTTTGCAGATAAGAAAATACCAGAGAAAAAAAATAGGCAATGGTATTTTCAAGGTTTTACAGTTGAAAGAGCTTTCGTATCTTTTGATTACTTGAAGTTTTAAATATATTTTAAAATAAAATTTTAAAATTATATATGATTCTTTGAATGATATATAATTGTAATTTAAAAAAAAAATAAAAAAAATAGTTCGTTAATCATTAATTTTAGTATTAACTTTTTGGCTTTTAAGTATTTTTAAAAGCTTTATTTAAAAAAATATCAATACGATAATATTTTTTTATGCAAGAAGAGTATTATAATATTGATCATCTTCGTTGTCATCTTCATATTCAGCTTTTGATTTCTTTTTAGAACTTGGTTTTCGATTGCCTTCAACATCAGTCGCTCCTTCTTCCGTGCTAGCTGTCTTTCGTTTCTTCCTTCGAATTAAATAAACAATAACAACAATGATTACTGCAATGATCGCAACAACTACAACACACGCAATTATAAAATAGATGATCTTGACATTAAATTTTTTCTTAGTTTTTTGTATGTTATTGTTGTTAGCTTGAGGGATGTAATCAACTAATTCATCTTCAAGTTTAAGATATCCAGAACTTGTTCCAAGATCAACAATTGATGATGTCATGTTATTGATGTTATGATCAAGTCCTTTGAGATCAATGTGAATGCATTCATCTTCTTCAATACTAACTTGTGTTTCATCAAAGTCTTTCTTACCTCCAAGTAATTCAATTAATTCTTCAAATTCTTCTGTCAAATAGTGTGCTGAAAATGGAAGAATTGTTTCACTTTCATCTTTCAGACAGAATCTTCTATATGCACCTGTCATATTATGTTGCACTGGTGTAACTGAAGGAGAAGGTGTCATTGATTGAGAAGGCAAATGAGGCTTTTGTTTTGTTGGTTCTCTTGTCATTTCTTCTCCTTCTCCTTTATCTTCATCTTCATCCTTATCTTCATCTTCTTCATCTTTCTCTTTCTCGTCGTCTTCTTCTTCTTTTTCTTCTTCTTCTTTATTTGCTTGATATGTTCGATATGATCTTTCTGTAGTTTCATCTTTATTAATGGTATCATAAGGATAAACATCTTCAATATTCAATGTAACTGATGTTTTTGAACCATATGATTTGATATGTTTGAATGTACCTTTGAATAATTTGTAATATGGATATGCTTCTTCTTGTGCTGCTTGAATGATAGATAATCGTTGACCTCGAGCTGTCGTGTTTAATCCATCTTTATTTGATAACTCGATTAATTGGTAAACACCTTCCTCTGCATAATAAGTCAATTCACAATTCACTGCATTTTCATCATCACAAATAGCATAAAATTCATCAATTTCGTCATTGTCAATTGTTTCGAATTCTATGTTAAATTTGGCATAAAGACTATTATTATCCAGTGTCGCTGTCATGTTGTGTTTGCTTGATCGGATTCGTTTAACTTCTGGCCTATCACAATAGACGTAGAAATCAAAACATGAAACTCCTTTCTTACCTGCAGTCATCTTCAAAAATGTCATATCATACTTAACTGACATTTGTCCAATACCAAGAACTGTAAAGCATGGAAGAAATTTAATTGGATCTTGACGAGCAACTGGAACTCGATATGACACTAATCTTAAGTTCTCATTGATTTGAATTTGATAACTTTCAAGAGATAAACCTGTAGGAGCAGAATTGAAAATACTTCCATTATTTCTATGTGTTTTAATTATAAATGTATAAGGTTGATCTTTGTTTACGAATGTAACTTCAATTCCTTTCTCATCAATTTCCATGTTGTCTATTTCATTAGCATCTGAAACAATATATTCTATTATTATTTCTCCTGCTTTGTTATTTGTTCGCCTAATTGATAGAGTGATTTCATCTGAGCGACAATAAATACAATATGTGTCTTTTGACAATTTATTGACATCATATGATAGTTTGTGGTTATCAAAAGGCAATAAAGTCGCACCATGTAATTTTATGAATAGGAAATTTTTATTTAATGAGCATGCTGGACAACTCAATTTATAAAATATATATACTTCATTTTCAACAAAATTCCTACTAAAACGACCACCGAGTGATAGATATTTGAATTCAATATTCGAAATCACTAACTTATGATTATCTTCTGTTTCATCACTCGGTGAAATTAATACATTTTCAGATGTATTTTCTAGGTCAATTCTAAAACCAATATTTCGGTCTAAACTGAATTCTATATATGATTGTCTCATAATTTGTTCAATATCTTTTTTTTCATAATGAAAGTGTATTTCACTTTCAGAAATATTGGAACATTGTTCATTGCCTGGTGCAAATTTTCTTGAATTGAAGTATATGTCCATAATAGGTTTTTTATCTAGTGCTATATAAAATTTTGTACTTTGGCCATTTTTTCCTAAAGTAGAGCCCTCTTTGTGAACCTCAATGCCAGAGATGGAGTCGCCTATAATTGCATATCCGATTATATGAAATGAGTCAAACATATCTTCATGATAAAGTGTTATGCTTATTGATCCTACACATATATCAATAAAACCTTTGGGATTCTTTGGTTTCCAGTCTGTGAATTTATACCAGCCTGAATATGCCTGTAATACATAACCTTCGTCATAATAATTTTCAGTTTTAAATGAACTTCCGGTTTTGGGATATCCATCATTTAAATCAACAACACTGTAAGTTTGGATTTCTTTTGGTGCATATTTAAACATTACTCCATTCGTATATTTAGTAAACATTCTGAATGGATTTTCAACAATTTGGTATTCGCCGCGAAGTGAAGTCATCTTTACATTGTATTTACCACAAGATTCTTCCAATTTCAAATCGTAAGATGATGTTTGTGTGTATTCATAATTTTCAACGATTATATTTGAACGTTTTAATTCCATATCATCCAAATAATAAAAGTAATAAGAAAAATTTTTAAATTGATTTGGTAAAATTATGCTTGACCCTAATAGATTACCTTTAGCGTTTACTGAATATTTGACAAAAGGTGAAATGATTTTGGTGATTTTCGTTCCATCATTGATTTCAACATGGAATTGGACATCTATTCCTTTCTTTGGTCTCTCTGAAATAGAAGCTGCTCGCATTTGGTAGTAAAAACCTGTTTGAGTATTTTTATTTATTTCTTCATAAAAGTCGGAAGAAAAATGGATGCATGAATTACTTGTATCTATCTTTCGAGTAAGTATAGTGTTGGAACGTTTTTCAATAAGAGTATGGTTAATTCGGTTCTTCTGTGAAGTGGTGTATTGAATTGTTATATCATCAATATCATAAAATGATGAAATTGATGAGATAACATCACCAAAAATTGATGGTGAAACACATTTGTCATAATCAACTTTGAATGCAAATTTCATTGGAAAAATCAAACCACAGTCAAATGTGCTAGAAATATCTCCAAGTTGGAATTCTAAGGTGTAATAAAAAGTGAGTTGTGGTGTAATTCTGAATTCAGTACTATATGAAAGTTTATCAAAATCTTCAGAACCATATTTTGGTATTTCTGGTAACACTTGTAATTCCCAATTTGAATCATACGTAACATAGTTCGTGACTTCAATACTTCGCTTACCTGAAACTCGGTATTCTTGTTCAATCATGATATAGTTATCAACTTTAGCAAATGGATTGTCAATAATGTGACATTCAGCTTTAATGAAACCATTGATGTTGATTTCAATACCTCGGAATTCAAAATTAGCTTGAATATCTTCAATTGGAATCTTTTCTGTATCAAATATTTTAAGTGTGTTTAAGTGTTCAAAGTCATCTTCATGTAATTCAATTAGTGATCCAAATCGACCATCAAGTTCAATTTCGGTTCGAATTGAAATATCTTCAATTCGTTTGAATTTGATAACCGTATCAATTGAGAGAGTTCCTCTGAATCCTGATCCTACTTTAGAATTCGATTGAGGAATTGGATAAGTACCTGGAAACTCGTTTTGAATTTCCCAATTGATTTCAATTTGTTGTGAATATGTTCTGGTCTTCTTCGATTTGTATTCAAAATTAGTAATTATATCAAAAATCGTTACTCGTTTGATCGAATAAATATTAACTTCGTCTGTTTCATCATTGAAAATATTTTCTGAAATATCATAATATTTTTGTTCATTGTCATCAATAAATGTAAATGCGTCTTCAAATGAAAATGATTTTTGTTTAATAATCGCTAAGTAGTCGTTTTCAATCGCAAATCCTTTGATACCTTTCGTTTGATAAGAAACAATCGTTCTTTTAAGTCGAAATTTGATTCCATCTGTTTCATAATCACCTGGGTAAGTAACATCGTATTTTTCTTTTTTAATTTTTTTTATTTTTGAATTTATGATTGCTTTACTTACCAAATCTTTAAATCTATTTGGAATTTCAGCATTTGTACTTACCAAAAATAAAATCAAGGCGATCATATTGCAGATAAAATGATATCTTTTAAAAAATGAATTTTCAATATATTCAAAAAATTCAAAAAATAATTAAGCAAATTATTCAATTATTATTTGCGAATTTAACTTTTTCAATCATAAGATAAGAGTTCAATGAAGAAAAAAAATAATAATAATAAAACATTTTAAAAGTCAACGTTAGTTCAAAAATAATTATAATCAAAATAAAAAAATATAAATGTCCGATATTTTTGAACCCTTTTTCTGAGAATAGACTTGTTATTTTGAGAATCGATATCAAAAACGTCACTTTTTTGCATCTGATACTCGATTATCAGTTTAAAAATCTGATATCGAGATTATCGATTATCAAGATATCAGATATGAAATGTGATATAAAAATAATTGTAAGCTTGATATCAATTACCGAGATCTCGAGATATCAAACAGATTTATCTTTTTTTATAATTGGTATTTGTGATTTTATAATATTTAAAAATAAATAATATAATGAATTGATGTTTATTTTAAGATTGAAATCAAAAAATACATTTTTTTTTTTTTTTTTTTTTTATGTTATTTTATAATATTTAAAAATATATAATATCAGCGTTGTTTATCAATACGACTAAATACCGGTTACCGAAGAAGTATCGGTATTCGGTAAATATCGATACTTTTTTGCTCGGTATTTTTTAGTATCGATACAAAAGTGCTTCGGTATTTTTAGAGTATCAGCGGTTATTAAAAAAGTACTTTATAATAAGAAGGGGCGAAGCTCCTGATTTTCAATATGATTCATTTTATAATTTTAAATCATTATATTTATTTGCTGTTAAGATTATTTTTCCAAATTGTATTCATTTTTATATGGTGAAAAAAAAGATATAGGTATTTTTATTTTTATAAAAATCATTGAATTGTTAATCGTGTAAGTAAATATTGACCATATTAAAAACGGTTTAATTTTTTTAAAATTTTATGATTTTTTTATAAAATTTCCAAACTTTTTGAATTCTTTGAATTTTTTTCTTTTAATTTTTATTCGTTGTTTTGGATATATGATTAAAATTTAAAGATAATTCTTTTTGTATTTTAAATAATCTAGATTATTGATTAAATATTTAATATTATTTGTTCTAAAAAATCCAATTATTATGAAATAATTTTGATATCAAAAGATTGGCCATATAAATTGGCATACAATTTTATATCTTACATTAATATATGTATTTTTATTTATTTTTATTGCGTTTTATAACATCGTATTGAAATTCACATAGAAAATTATGTTTTTTACTTTCTGAGCAAAAAGAAGTTTTTCATTCAATTTTTTTGATTTAAAATAGCATTATCTTGAATTTTATACAAATTAATGCTTATAACATTTGTTCAAATATATTTTATAAAATGTATTCATTATAAATAAATAATTAATATTGCAATATAACTATCATAAAATGAAAAAGGTTAACGGTCGAAGAGCTTCGCCCCTTCTGCCGGTAATATCGATATTTTACCGGGAAAATAACCGCTACCGGAGAGGATCGATACACAACCCTGTATAATATAATGTATTGATGTTTATTTTAAGATTAAAATCAAAAAATACATTCTTTTTTATGAAATATTTGAGATTAAAATACGATCATATATTTATCAAAAAGTTTAATTGAAAATTCTGATATCAAAAACTGAGAAATAATTCTCGATCTCTGAAATCGATCTCGATAATCTGTGTATATTTATGTATCGATATCAAAAAGTCAATCAATTATCGATCTCGAGAATCGGAGAATAACAAGTCTAATCAAATATAATTCGAAATTTTCAAAAAATTGATGTTTTTTTAAATTACTGCTTTTGTTATTAATTTTATACTTAGTTTTTACATATTTTATTACTTCTAAAATAAAATTATAAGAGTTATTCTCCGATTCTGAGAAAAAAATGATAATACTTTCATAAAAAGTTCAAAATAACCATAATAATTCATTCAAATTATATTTTCTAGTGTATAGAAATATAATTTAAGTCATGTGTAAACTCTGTCCAAAAATGTTCGACAATTGAATTTTGAGAGAGTATTCAAATTATCATTTTTTTTCTCATGCACCTATATGGAAATTCGAAGGCTTTTTCAAAGCTCTTCTTTTTAGAGAGTAGCCCATGTCCCAAAAAAAGTTGTAATTCCTCTTAAGGGAGTGGATATTTCTTTCAAAAACCAAGGTTCCTTATATAAAAATAGCTTACTGAAAGGATAATAATAAAAATAAACTTCTGAAAAATTGAATACATTACTTTGAGAGAAAAAAGTAATTTCCGACACTTTATCGTTTTTTTAGTCAATTTTCAGTGGAAAATGCGGTTTATGTATACGTTAAGTCGAACATTTTTGGACAGAGTTTATGGCAACTTCAAAAAAAACAAAAAAAAATAGTTTTTTAAAATATTGTAAATATATATTCTATAGTATATATATATATGTATATAATATGATCAAATCAAAAAAAATTATTTTTTTGCATATATAAACATATTCTTATTTCCTTAATTATTAATTGAATTTTTTGAGAATATTTGCTTTAAAAATTATTTAATAAGATATTCTCAATTTTTTCTGAGTATAAAAAAATATAAATATATTCATGAATAATCGTGTTTTTGAAATTTAACAAGGAAATAATACCATAAATTTAAATATTTCTATAATAATAAAATATTTTCAATACTTAATGATTAATTGAAAAAATTCTAATATTGATGTTTAATCTAATAATGTTAAATATTTTAATAGAAAACACAATATTTATAGAATAGTAAAGGAAATATTTATTTCAATAACTTAAATTACGAAAGTATTATAAAAAAATCTAATAATTCCAAAAATGGTATATCATTCCAATTTAAACAACCATGCTACTTTCCGTCAATATTCAACTATCAATCAGTTATGATTCCTTATCAGTGTTTAAGGGTTTTTATTATATATATCTGAAATTTGAAATCGATATTCATTAATAATATTTTTATATTTAATATTATATTTATTATTTTGCATATTTAACAGATTATAATGATTTTTTAAAAAGATAAATATGAAATAAAATGTCCTTTACTGTAATTTATTTTTATTTTGATTGACAAATAAAATTAAATCATTTATTTATTATATTAAATGATATATCAAATATAAATTAACATATTTTTGCTTTTATTTAAAAAATCTAAAATTTGTTCCAAAATAATAGAACAATTAAAAATACGATGAATTATAAAAATTATATCTCTCAATATTTTTCAATATTATATTGAAATTATACATTGAAATAAAAAATTGAATAGAAGTATTTTATCTGAAATTTTCAATACATTTCTATTCATTCACAAAATCTCTTTTTTTGTGCATTGAATTTAATTGTCACATAAAAATATATGTATCTGTTCAAATATAGAGTATTTAAAGAGATTATTATAATATATATCTATACTAATTTCAATATATATATTTGCCTATTATTATATGAAATTAATCTAAATTGACTGTTAATTTAATGCATTAAGTAAAAGTCTATATAAACGTGCAAAACAAGAATATTGATAAATTTAATTTATTTAGATAAAATATATACACTAATGTCTAAGTATAAAATGTAGTAACTAAATGAAACATTCATATCATTCCAAGAAAAATGCAAATCTTTCTTTTTTTTTTTTTCAAAAAGCATTGGTTACACCTGTATCAATGAGGAGAAATGAATAATAATCGTTAAACATCAATTATACTAATTAGTTAAACATGAATATTAACAATACTTTTTACATTTTTGTTCATTTAGAGAGATATCTGTAATTTTTGAAAAACTAAAAATATTAATATTTGGTATATATATTAATATATATTATTTAATAGTATATAAAAATTAAATTAAAAAGTAAAATAACTTAAAATATAGATATTATTGTGGAATATTTTTAAAACAATAAACATAAAAATACGTTATTTCGAAGTTGCCATACACATTTTAAGTCTTAAGGGTGCGGGATATTTGAAGTTTTTTAAATATCTAATTAATTACAACCAACATTTATAAATTAAATATATAAAAATAATTTTTGACTATTTACTTGGAATATGCATTTTTAAATAATTTTAAATAATTAGAAGATATTCGTATTTTAATTATTTTCAAAGACTCTCTGAAAAAAATTCTATATTTTTTCTGAAATTATTCATAGTTTTATTTTTATATCCAGCTTTCAATTATTAATTTTAAATTTTTTTTACTAGAAAAACATTTTTATATCAATCATTATATAAAATTAATATCATATGTATATATGCTTTTTAAATTAATGATTAAATGGCATTTGCAATTATTTTTTTATTCATGATATATATCTTCTACATTCCATGAATTTGTTGTATTAACTGATTAAATTATTTTTCTTTCATTATTAAACAAATTCTTTTCGTTTTATTCATTTTTTATTTATTTATTTAATGAAGTTTATTATTTTAAAGTTGATTAACAAAAAAATTCACTTTGAGAAAGTTATATTTATTTATTAACAAATATTGCAACATTACTTTTTGGAGTTTCATGAATACTGTTTTAAAAAATATCTTTTAAAAACAAAAAATAAAAATTAAAGGCTCCAATAGTTTTTTTTGCATATCGAATTTATATAGAAAAAGTGGTTATTGAAAAAAAGCTATGTGATCATTGATTTCTATATCTAATGTTCCAATATTTTATAAGAATGATGAATAATGAATAAGCAATATTACAATGTTGAGAGTTTTTGAAAATGTTGGTTGCATTCGAAATTGAAAACACAAAACATCATTTAATTCAAAACCATAATAATCTATACAAAATATAAAATTATTTTGAAATGTTTGAGTATTTTTAAAGTCCATTTGCATTATTAAATAATTAAAAAATATCATAGATAAAGCTAGAAAAAAAAGCAAATTTTGAGAAGATGAGTATACTTTATTTTGAATATATGTTAACTTTTTAAATGTATTTAACGTATAAATTTAACTTTTTGTATGTCAATCATCAAATTTTTGATAACAATAAACGTAGTTATAATAATTTTCTATAGAATAAACGTATTTATCAGAATTTTGAATACTTTTAACGTCTTCATTAGGTTTTTGAATGCATTAAACGTCTTCATTAGGTTTTTGAATGCATTAAACGTATATTTTTATGTTTCGTGATTTCATTGCAAGCTTTTCTTCTCTGACTTCATTATTATACATGGCACCTAAATCAAAGCAAGCCAAGCATTGCAGGAAAATTGCAATATATATGATATCAAAATTTGAAATAATTCAATAAAACACGCTATAATAACATACTAATTCTTATTTTTAATTTTTAAATTCAGAATCTGTGATTTTGAATGAAGTGCAAAAAAATAAGCTAGGAAAAAAATTAAGCATCATTATAAATTAAAATTATAAATTAAGCCTACTAAATTAACTCCATGGCTTTTCAATTAGTAAAAAAAAAAAGCATCTGTTTGAATCAGCTAGCAAATATTTGTAAATAAGAGGAAATTCAAATATATGATATCAAAATTTGAAATAATTCAATAAAACACGCTATAATAACATACTAATTCTTATTTTTAAAATTTTAAATTCAGAATCTGTAATTTTGAATGAAGTGCAAAAAAATAAGCTAGGAAAAAAATTAAGCATCATTATAAATTAAAATTATAAATTAAGCCTACTAAATTAACTCCATGGCTTTTCAATTAGTAAAAAAAAAATAAGCATCTGTTTGAATCAGCTAGCAAATATTTGCAAATAAGAGGAAATTCAAATATATGATATCAAAATTTGAAATAATTCAATAAAACACGCTATAATAACATATTAAATCACAGATTCTGAATTTCTGTGAATGTTGTGAAATAAAACCAACTGTAAATTATCAACAAAATAAAGCAATCATAAAATAAGTTTGCTAAATGCGATAAATGATCCTTTATGCTCCTTCTTTTCCTTGCTGACTGTAAAACTATATTATTGATTACAGTCAATATTTTCAGAAAAAGTATAGAATTTTTTTCTTAACATCATTGAAAAAATTTAAAACATAAATATCTTTATAGTATTTAAATTTATTTTTAAATAAATAAAATATATAGATTAACAAAAATTATTTACAATATATATTTTAATATATTTAGTAAACATTAAATATTGATTGAATAACACTCAAGTATACTGCACCCTTAAATTTTAAGACTTTGCTTTCAAATTTAATAAATTGAATTTTAATAAGATTTCACAAATGAAATAAATATAAATATCATCTTTTAAAATGAATTAAAATATAATATTTATGCTGATATATATTTTAAATAATTATATAAAAACATGTTAATGAAATATTATCGATTTTATTTTTTTTAAAAGATAGAAATTACCGAATTAAAAAATCAATAAAAAATTTAATCTAAAAATTTTTATTTTTCACCAAAACTTTTTCAGAAAAATGCTCTATTGAATTTTATATTCTATGAGTTAATTCAATATTGAATAATTTACATTTTTTTGGGGAAGGAGAAGAACCATGTGTATGGCAATTGAAAAAAAGTGAAAAGGAAAATGTAATGATAATTGAATTTTGAATCAATATAATGGTTCAATAGAATTTTCAGAAAAAATTGTATATTAAAATGAATTGTCTTCAAAACGTTTTGAATGTAAATTAATCTAAAAGTTTTAAAACTTTTTCTGAAGTAGTCTAAACTTTTTGAGGCAAAATAAAAATGGTGAAATTGTAAAAAATATTTAATTTATTTATTTTCATGATTAATAAAAACGCATAAAACAAACATTAATTTACAATAATTGGGTTTTGAAGCTCTGTCTTCCTTTCAATGTCGGAATTGTAGGCATCATCTGGAAATGGCTCTCTCCTCCAGCATAAGTTATAACCTTTCCGTTTTGCATTGTGTAAATCTTTCCGTTTTTGTAAACAAAGTGCTGATTACGGCGTCCGTGGAATGGGAAGAGGTAAAAAGGAGTTCCTGAAGGAGGATTCATGCTATCAAAGTCGGCAACGTCCCAAGCCATCCCTTTTTGAGCAAAAGACTCTATGATTGTGCTCCACGATTCTGTACCTAATGAGATTTGTTGATTAACCTCATCTTGAATGCTCGGCGTCTGATGCCAGTCTGGTAATTCTGTAGAACTATTTCCTTGGTAGAAATTGGTGGTTTCCGATAAATTTGGAAAATCATTTTGATATATATCAAAAGGATTTTCACCATCAATAAGGCCTTCTTCTATCCTACTTCCACGATTATCAGGGTCATCAGGATTTCCAGGATTTTTACCATCAATTAGGCCTTCTTCTGTCCTGCTTCCACGATTATCAGGGTCATCAGGATTTCCAGGATTGCCAACGCCAACTTTTTCCTGTTCTGTATTATGATTAAATTTTTTCGATCCTGTTTGAAAGTCTTTTTCTTTTTTCTCATCACTATCTTTTTCAATATTATTTTTTTCTTTTTTTTTATTCTTGGTGCAACCTATATTCTCACAATTTAATTCTTGATTACAATTATGTAAGTTTTCATTATTTACTGCTGGGCCAATTGGATCTTTTTTTTTTGTATCTATGCCGGGAACATCCAATAAAAGCTTAACAATTTCAGTATATCCATTAATACAAGCAATATCTAATGGTGTTATAGTTATATTGTTTGTTTTTGTTGAATTTAAAATAACATCTGATAATCCATCTTTTACATTATTTTCAATTTGCTTTATACCTTCTTTATCTTTACTGTTAGGAATATCTTTTATCTTTGAAACAAGATATTTATTTTTTGTCTTTACTGTTAAGAATACCCACTCGGTATTTCCTTTTGATACTTCTGAAATATCAACAGATAATTTCGAAAGAGGATCTAGTTGTCCTGTATTAGAAAAATCATCAGTTGTTCCTGTTTTGTCTGATAGTACCTTCATTATTTGCCATTTTTTGTAATTATTTGAGCATTCAATGAGTTGAGATGCCTGAAGCTTAGTAGAACTATCATTACAAGAGTTATTTCCAGGATCTGTAATTGTGAACTCTTCTTTATTTTTTTGTTTGAGAGATTCGATGTGATTAATTATTTTTGGAACCACCGAAAACGTCTTATCTTTTGATTTAGTAGAATTCTTGAGTTTCTTATTGTTCTGAATCTGATTTTTAATATAGAATTGTGTGAAAATATTTGTCAATAAAAAATAAAAAAATTGAAAATAAGATTTCAACTCTTCACCTCTGATGTATTGAAATAAGTAATACAAAATGAATGGGAAAATAATGATCAATGTAGTGTTTAAAAAGAGGTCTATTAATGCAAAAGTGCATAAACTAAGAAATAAAAACCTTGTGATGATGATATAAAGTTTATAGATATGGCACACTTTTATCATATTCATTTGGGCAGACAATTTTAAAAAAAACTTTTGGAAATTTTTCTTCTAAACGTTTCATGCATTCAAAAAAAAACAAGACATTCAAAAAAAAAAACAAGACATTCAAAAAAATTACCACTTTGAATTAATAACCGTAGAAAGTAGATAAAATTAAAAATGTCATATCTTTGTAAAAAATGATTTAAACTTTTTAATTTAGCAACATGATACATGAATATTTTTGCCGTTACTATTTTTAGGTGTTAAATATTATCTTATTGAATAATAATACGGATTGTTATTCCTAAAGTAAAAATTAGTACTGCTTTTTAGAGTAAAGTACCAGTATTTTTTCAGCATGCAAGGGAAGTTTTAAACGACTATATATTATAAAAAAAATGTATTTTACGAAGCTTTCCGTAATTTTTCTTATCATTAATATGTTGGTGCAATCTTTGAAATATAGAAAGATTCATCACTAATCTTTTCTAATTTATATCTAGAGATATTTTAATATTCTCTTTTACCCAGAAAAAGTCGAACTTTTCCAAGGGAAAAGTGAATTTTGAACATCCCTATTTATATCAATTGAGAAAAAAATAATCCTTTCAATTCTCAAAAAAAAGAAATTATACTTTTACTTTTACTTTTTCAAAAGGTATGACAAAAGCAATTCATAAAAAGTAAAAGTATAATTTCTTTTTGGCCTTTCGATGGTTAATTTGGGCAAAGCCGTTAATTTAAAACAAGAATCAAAGCATGAGAAAAATGAAGAGATTCCCTCCTCATTCCTAGAGGTTTGATATTCTTTTCTTTTATATTTATAAGATAACTTTGATTTCTGTTTAAAACATTGTAATGTTTAATCACATCTTTCTATAACAAATGCGCAATATGCACATGAGTATGGTATATTTCTAAATGGTAATTTTGTTGGTGTTGTTTTATATTCTAAAAACTCGGTCTTTTTTTTAGAAAGCAAAGTGAAATTGCTTCAAAAAAAGTATACTTTATAAAAATTATTTTGGCAATTTTTTCATATATTAATGAACTCTAATATATGGATAAACAATTATATGATCTTTAGAGCATGCAAAAGGCTTAATATCATCAGAAGTATGATTTTTTAATGCAACTTTATCGATTAGTAAGCGAGCTTCATCTATTTCCAGGATATAATCAAGTCCTTGTTTTTTATCATAATGTTCTTTGATTAAAACATATATGCATTAGGATGAAGGTTTGTTTGTTGTAATAACTATAAAAAACTTCATCTATATATACTTTATGAAATTATTATAATGTAAAGGTTATTGAAAAAGCTGTTGACTTCGGGAAAAGATGTCGACAATCACTTTTTCACAAAATCTAAAAGGAAATTGTTGGAATTGCTGATTTTTAATATTCCAAAAAAAAGTCTTGATAATCTCTGATTGGTTCATGCCTTTCTTTCATATATCTAAATCTAAGTATATCAACTGAATTTTCATTGTCTAATTCATCATCAGGTTTAGAAAAGATATCATCTACCAAATCTTCAAATTTTGGTATATCAGAGGCTTGAGGAGCAGTATCTTTTTCATTACTATAGTAGTAAAGTATAGGTTCCGCTACCGCCAAGCCTATATTGATATAAAATTACTATATACTACTTTCTCAAATTAAAAATTAATAAATTCATTTGTGAAAGTAGTATATAGTAAGGGGCTCCCAGTAGTCTCGCTACAAAAATAAGGTAGTCATGTTGATGTTGTCAACCTGTTTTGCAGCTGAACTAACTGGACGCCACCTTACTCGACTAAATCCAACCCCTAGAATCTCGTACCTTCTAAGCGTTCTTAAGCATAATGTTCAATCCGGTCGATAAAATCTATATCATCGTTTTTCGTCAAGTAAACGTAATAATTCAAGAAGAAGTACTTACTAGTTAATTTTTTTATCCTCTTAATTATATTCTTGCATCTATATTCATCACTCTCACATCTATAATCCAATATTATAGCTGATACTATCTTGATGAGTCTATACATATGCTCTTCTGGTGCCATTTCCTCACTCATTTTAGTCAAAATAAAATATTATTAATCAATGTCATACATCTTCTTTTATCTGGAGTACGATATTGATGTTTTCTTACCATCAGGGTTCATAGCGAATACATACTTATTTCCATACCTCTTATAGGTGCTAATATGAAGAATTCGATAATCGATACCGTTGTAAAAGTAAAATTTGTCATCATGAAAGTAAATGTTTTTAAAATCATGAAAGTGAATATATATATATATTCTTTTTTTTTCCATCATTTTATTCGGATTATTTTTTCGGAAGGATGATAACTTTTTGAATACCCTTCAGAAAGGTCAAATTAAACTCTGAATAAAAAATATCACCACTTTCTCAATTTTTGAATATACATTAACAAAAATGAAGAAAAATGAGAAAATTAATTCAAATGTAAATTCAAAAAATAGTCACAAAAACATAAAAATCAGATAATTTGTCAATATGAGTGAACGAGTTAATTTGACTGAACAAGAGAAAATCAAAATAATATCCATGGTATACGCATATGGACATCAATGGAAGTTTATCAGTGAAACTATTGGCCATCCATATGAAACTGTTAAAAGTTTTTACAAAAGTTAATTGGAGCATAATACAATCTTTCCCAAACAAGGACGACCGATTAAAATAGATGATAACGAGAAAACTAATATTGTTAATCACTTTCAGAATACGCTAACTAGTACTCTCAGAAATGCTTCTACAGATTTCGATTTATCTCCATCTTCAATAAAAAAGAGCTAAATGAGAACAAGTTTCATTTTTTTTAAAAAAAATACAAGTATGTCCGTTAAAACAAAACAATTTAAACAACAGAGTCAATTTTTGTACTAATATGATAAATGCCCCACAGCAAAATATAATGTTCACTGACGAAAGTACTGTGGAGGTAGATTTGGGAGGGCTTGGCATATAGAGAAGGAGGGGACTGTATCCTCTGGGCACATTCTATGAAAAAAAAAAAAAAACCCTCACCCAACTCAAGTTATGGTTTGGGGTGGGATTGGGCCCAGAGAATTCAGGCCCCCTAAAAAATTTTGACAAACATGTAAATTCTTTAACATATTTACTAGCAATACAAGTATTTAATATTCACGGAATAATCAGTAATGTTGTTTGGAGCAAATTGGTGCTGGCAGCAAGATAATGCGTTAGCACACAACGCTCTCAACACTCGTTTATATTTGAATCAAGTTATGCCAAACATGATACAATGGCCAGCAAAATCGCCAGACTTGTCACCAATTGAACATGAGTAGCTGATAATCAAGATGCTCTTTTCAATGCAATTGAAAGATAATGGTATTCCATTCCGAATGATGTTTTGCACAATTTTTACTGCTCATTCATGGCGAGATGTCAGGTATGTTTGTCAAAAAATGGACAAAGTTTAAATGGAAGTTGGACTGATGTTCATCATTTAGTTTAATACTTAAAAAAATAATCACTGAAAAATGCAATAATGAAAAATATGATTTTTTTTTTTCTAATAAAAATATCGTCTTTTTTTGATATAGCACTCAGAATAATTATGGCAAATCTATTCAAAAAAAATTGAGAAAGTGGTGATATTTTTCAGACAAAGATAATACTAGAATCGATCCTCAAAACATTCTATTATTTATTTTTTTTATATACTAGAATCAGAAATACGTTATTCAGATACTGCACTTTTAGAATTTTCATATCACATTACATATCTATAACCCATTATCTGAAGCCAAAAAAGTGATGTTTTTGATATCAATTCTCAAAATAAAGGCCTAATCAAAAATAATTATTCAATATGGCGATATGCATGAATAATAAAACATTTAATAATAATAGTAAATGATATCAATCGATAGTTATTATCCTATCAACTTGAAAGGACAAATTTTTAACAGGATGGTCATCTAAATATTTTCCAATCAAAGTTTTCTTATAAAACTCTTTTCTAAACTTTTGATACTGATGAACTACCTCAAAAGTGTGATTATTAATCAATGAATTCACAACCATGTAAACATTTCCGGCATCGTCAGTCCTAAATTGTGTGTAAACAGGACCATAACGACAAGCAGCAACAGGTCCTTCTGGTGGAAACACATGGAATGAAATGTTGTTCTTACTCAACAAGCCAGAGTAAACAATATAAATCAAAGCACCTTGATCATATGGACATTTTCTTTTTGTGAAACAACTCAGATGAACAAAGAAGTCGAGAAATCGAAGAAATGAATTAAGAGAACCTGCAGCTATCGTTCCACTGCAAACAACGTAATTTTCTTTGATTGATTCCAAACCATCGGAACCAAAACATTGTTTAACACCTCGTCTATTAAACCAATTACAGCTACGAGAAAGCTTAATGTAAGATTCTTGGAAAAAATAAATTTTATCGTCTTTATCAAAAAATTTGAATGGATCTTTTTCAAAATAAACATCAAAACTATCAAAAAAGAAAATTCTGTCATATTTTTGGGTTTTCGAGTCATCCATTTCTTGCTTTAATTCTTTGAGTAGATAATAACAAAGTGTGTCTCGTAAAAAATCAGTGTGACGTGATAGTATATCAACATTAAAAATACCTTTAATTATCTTTACATTAAACAATATAATAAGCCGTTGAACATTGGATGAAAATACTGTGGAATTGTTTGTTAAAATTATGATTGTTGCTGCACAACCACTCTTTCGGATTGAAAGTAAATTAATATCGAAAAAAACTTCTCGTGACCCCAACAATGGCGTTATACATAAATCACGTTCTGTACTGTAAGTGATAGGCTGGGTTTTTGGGATTCCATATAAGTAAGCATCATTGCCTGGAAAATTATTTTTTGATGCGAGAGCAAATAAATTACTGAAATTTAAATGAAAATCAATTGTACATTGATGATATAAAATTAAATATATGATTATTATTTGAAAAAAATAAAGGAATCCGAAAAAAATCTTATTCATTTACATTAACATTGATTTGATATGATCTTATAAATCATTTACTAAAATCCTCAACAATATAAAATAAAGAATATAAAATATTTTAATTTTTAGATATAAAATTAAAACATAATTAATAATTTAATAAAATAATAGAAATTTATAAGAAAAAATAAAATATACAAATGCATATTTTTTTTAGAATTGTATATGATACAAAATTTGAGAGCAAAGGGCCAATAATTTTTCAATAGTTTATTTCCCAAAAATTTTACTCTTATGAATATGCAAAAAGAAAAATTACCAAAAAAGCAATTACACTCCAGAGAAGCCAAATCAAACAGAGAACTAGAAATATTATTCGAATGTCTTCAAAAATATTTGCAAGATGAAAATAGAACACAAAATAAACAAAAAATTTGCATGGAGTATCTTAATATTTTGCATAGAGAAAATTTTAATACATACGAATATAAAACAGTTTCAGATTTTGTAAATAATCACAGAAAAAAGCCAATACCTCCACAATTTCTGATTCAAAATCGACAAAATCAAAACAATGCTCTACCATTAGCTCCGAATCAATTTGTAGGCATACCTCAAACTCAACCACCAAGTTCACAACCTTTTAGTCCGCAAATTCCCAATAATCCAAATTATATTCCTCAAACCTTAACGTCGACTCCATCTCTGAACAACACAACATATAATTATCCATCTACTCAACCACCTAATCAAATTTATGATCAAACAAATCCTCCTCCTCTCAACAATCAACCATTTATCAAGCAAACATTACCATCACAACATCCATTAAAACCGCCGGAAGATCAACCATATCCAATGCAGCCATTTACAGTAATGCAAGGTACCAATCAACAATTTCCATCTCAAATTAATAATAATCCTCCTCCATTTCAACCGATACCACCGCAACCTGCCAATAATACCGTCCCACCATCTCAAACTCCCTCAGATTTGACCGAAGTCCACGTACCGTCCATCGAAAACATTTCCCCACTGCCTCCATTCAGCACCGGATCATCTGACGGGCCTTTTTTCCCATCCCGGACTTCATCTGACAACTTTTTCACAATAAAATATGACCTGCCATCGCGTACGTCGTCAGACATACCATGGCTTCCATCACGCACGTCCTCAGATGCATTCACGCATGCACAAAACTTGCCACAACTAAATAACTCAACCACAGTCCAATTAAACACCACAGCGAATAGTGCAGAAGCGAGTGTAAATGGTACAGAAGCGAACGTAGGTGAAGAAGCTAAGATGAAAAGTCATGAAAATGATGCGGAGGTTGATGAAGAAGCTGATAATGAAGACGACGATGATGATCAGCATCAAAATGAAAGCAAAAAAGGTGGAAAATCTTGCTCAAAGACAAATGTTACCGGTGCTGGTGATAATGACAGTGATTCTTCGTTTTCTTCGAGGTCTCCTTCTCCTTCTTCTCTATCAATTCCATTCAACTCGTCAGCTGACACATGCCAGATGAAGCTTCCGAATGTTCCGAAGGCCGAAGGCGAAGTGAATGAAGCCGTTTTGGACGACTTAAAGATCGCACTCTACGACTACATAAAGCAGTGTTACAGATTCATCCACGACACGAGCTATCCATACAAAACCGAAGAAGAGAAAGAAGCAAATAGAAAAGTTGACGTTATTAAAGAAAACGAAGAGAAAATCAGGTTTCAACAAGAATTAGAAAAAAGATTTGTTGAAGCAACAAGTCGTCTTTCAGATCTCATCAAGAGTCCGCAAGTTTGTTCGCATGACTCCATCTGTGAGACCATTGATTTAATGTCAAATCAAAGGCCTTTTTCAGCATATACTTACAGTTTGAATGATAAGATAGTTAGCGCTGATAATTCAAGTGTTCAAAGTCGTTCGAGTTCTGAAGACAAGAGTCAAACTCAATTCATGGAAACTTCGAGTTCCAAATTTACGAAAAGCGAAAATGAAAAAGAAAGTGTAACTGTTAAATCATATGCTAAAGAACTCTACAAAGCACAAGACAACGAAAAACTAGTGTCATTCAGCAATGGAAATTACGATAAAGAAAGTTATCAAATTGTTGATTTGACTGATTCTGAAGCATCGACGATAATTTCCTATTCAATAAAAGATCAAGAAAATCCTGAGAATGACTTGCTAGTACTTGAGTATGCGTATGCAAATTATCACTTGAATTCACATGTGCTTAATTTGAAAAACATGAAGGTTGAGACAGGTTTCTTTTATCCAGTAACGACGATGCATTTTCATCGTTACAATGGAATTGACAAACTTTTCCTATGTGGCGATTATCGTGTGAAAGAATTCACGATTCAAGGACTTGTTAATAATGATCTTCAGATAAGCAACACTAATACTTACTACTTTGGAAATCAAGAATATAAAACAGCAGCGATAACCGTCTGGGATAAAGAACTCGTTCTTGGCTGTGGTTCAAAAATTTACTTTTGGAACATTGATGACAATCCGAACAGCAGAAACAAAGACACACTAGAATCCAAAGTAGATGTTGAAATGCTTGAAAACAGTGGACTTGACATGAGCAAAGTTGACTGGAAACATGGCAAAAGCTACAAAACAAACGCTCTTATAACACTCAAAGATACAATGGCACAAATTTCATCAATTGAAATAATTGGGAATAATAATGATGAAACTTATTTGGCAGTCTCTTCTTATCTTTATCCTGCCATTTATATTTATAATAAACAACGTGTTAACGTGTCGAGACTCGTCTCTCATACAATGGGAGTCACTTGTCTCAAAGGTTTTAATTATAATCTTTTTTCTGGTTCCTTCGATTTCATTGTAAGATTGTGGAACACAAATATCGGAGTCCCTTCTTTGCTTTGTGATACAAACGCACAAAGAATAACTGCAATCGAGTCAGCATTCTATTGTGATAGCCTCTTCTTGTTCATTGGAGGCGAAAATAATAAGATCAATTGCGTTGATCTCAATAAAAAGAAGCATCTGTTTGAAATTAATTTGAAAAACAACTTGGTGCCAAGGAAAATTGTGTTCTTGACTGGAAATGACCAAAAAATTGGACAACATGCTAAATTGATGGTGATATCCGAGTTTTCAGCACCAAACACATTGAATAACAGGAAGAATTTCAGCGTTCAGTTTTTCGAATTCAAATAAATTTGTAATAAAAAATTCTTAAAGTTAACTTTTTTTATGAAATACTTTTTTTTTGTTTTTAAGAATTCATTCTTGTTGAATTTTAATTTGATTCATCATTCAAATTTCCATCTTTTATTTTCCATACTCTGTTTGCTGTCATTTTAAATAGTTTTTTAACAATATTTTCACTAAATCTCATTGTTATCTTTTTTTTCTGCTTTCTTGGGGAAATTATACAAGCTTATCAGATCATATTTCTTTTCAGATAAATCATCACTATTGTTATCATCTTTATTATGGTGAAAATTTTTATGATCATTAGAAAAAATAATGAACTATATGCCAATCTACATGATCAAATTAATTTATTTAAAAATAATTTATATATAAAATATGAAAAATATATAGTTATGCAAATATATTAATATATTTTCAAGATATATCAAATATTTTATTAATTTATAATTTTCTGAATAACCGTATGACATTGAGTACTATTTGAAAAAATTTTATTCAATAGTGTAAATGGAAATTGAAGATTGTTTCTTCGATACCTCAGACTATGAAATGACAAATAAAAAGCTTGGCGAAGGAGCTTTTGGCAAGGTTTATGTTGTTGAAAGCGAAAACAGTGATATTTTATATTGTGTCAAAATCATTAACACCAATGGAGCTTTCTCCAGTCGTGATCAAAAGGTATTCTTACGCGAATCACTTATATTACATAAATTAAGCCATCCATCCATAGTTAAATTTTATGGCATTAATTTCCATTCTTTTGACGATCCAACAATTCTTAATCCAACAATTCTCACTGAATATATCCCAAACGGATCATTAAAAGATATTCTTGACAAAGAAAAGAAGAGCATTGCGGACAATAGTGCATTTGTTTACTCGGAATATCAGATGCAATGAGATATCTCCACAAAGCTGGCATTCTTCATCGAGATCTAAAGCCACAGAACATTCTCATTGACAACAATTATTATCCAAAAGTATGCGACTTTGGCCTTTCCAGATGCTTCGCAGATTCACTTACAAATTCAATGCAATTATCAATGACAGGAAGCATCGGCACCCCTCTATATATGGCACCCGAATTGTATGAAGACGATCAGCACTATGGACCTGCTGTTGATGTTTACGCATTTGCTTTTTTGGCTTATGAAATTGTCACCGGAAATGAGCCCTTTTGCGAAAACGGGAAATCAGCAACTTTAACTGAACTTATAAGGAAAATCAAAAACGGTTTAAGGCCAAAGTTTGAATATAACATAAACGATAACATGAAAGATTTGATTGAAAAATGTTGGAGTCAGGATCCAAAAGAACGTCCTTCTTTTGATGAAATTTTTGAAATGCTTTCATCAGACTTTTCTTTTTCTGATGAAACAGTTGATGAAGACGAGTTAAATGAATACTTGGAGATGCTAAATGAAAGCAGAAATGCTACAAAGCAAGAAAACGAGCTTGATAAACTAAAAAGCGAGTTAACTTTAAAAAATGAAGAAAATAAAAATCTTCAGATTGAAGTAAGTAAATTAAAAAATGAAATAAAGAACCTTCATGATGAAATAGATAGATTGAAAAATCCTGATTCAAATGGCGATTCAAATAATTCAAAATGTCTTCATATAAAAATTTGTGCTGCTAATAGAATTTTGAGTTTGCGTCCTTTTCAAAAGCCTGATTCTTATGTGACACTTCGTTTAAAAAGTCAATCAAGCGATCTTGCAACCACAGTTTATTACGACTCAAATAATCCTGTTTGGAATGAAGAATTCGATTTAATTTTTAATGATAAAAATGATTTTTTGATCATTAATATGTACAATAAGTCTTCAAAAGGAGATGAAAAATTGATGAATCAGCTTGAACTTCCAGTCTATGATTTGATGGTTTACGATCAGGTTGACCGAAAAGAAATTGATATCATGCTAAAGAAGAAGAAAGCAGGAACATTGATTTTCGAAGTTCAAGCTTTGTCTCTAAACGAAGTACAAAATAGTACAAAAGAATACATAGACTGGAAATTGGTGAAAGACAACTTTATCAAAATACTGTTAATTAGTGGTGATGTTTCAGGAAAATCAGCTTTATTAAATCGTTTCGTCAATGATACTAATAGTTATAATGATTTGGCAACCATTGGAGTTTATTTTAAGAACCGAAATATTGAAATAGATGGGAATAGTGTTGAAATGCAGATATGGGATAGTGCTGCTCAAGAAAGGTTCAGGTCAATCACCAAAACGTACTTTAAAGGCATACATGGAATAATAATTTGCTTCGATGTTAACAGAAAGGATTCATTATTATCAATCAATTATTGGATTAAAGAATTTAAAGAAATGGATTTTGATAAAAAAATACCAATTGTTCTCTCTGGAAATATGATTGATGCTGGAAATAGAGAAGTTTCATATGATGAGGCTGAAAAATTTGCATCCGAAAACGGATGGAGATATTTTGAAACTTCAGCCAAAGAGAATATAGGAGTTGAAGAACCATTTCGATATATCGCAATTAAATCTCTTAAATATAAAAATAAAATTTAAATAAAAAAATATTTTAAATAGTATTTTGTTTATCTATTTCTTAAGTTTATAAACAATTATTTTTTTCCCCCTTGACAATTTGTAGTAATTGATGAATCAATTAGTAAATAAGTCATTAATATACTGTCTTTGCCAAATAAATCATCATTATTAATTGATCTATAAATAAATGAAATTTTTTTTTGTGTAAATTATAGATGAAAAATTACTAGTTTCTTTGAGATTGATAGATAAGTGATTTGTAGCATACAAAATTTAAAACTTTTTTTGGTGTATTGTTTTATATTCTATATTTTAATCAATTTTACTGCAGGCCTCATTCCGATTCTATTTGTACTTAAAAACGAAGGAATTGTCACTTGAATGAGAGATGAACATCCCTCAAAAATATTATCGCCGATAGATGTCACAGAAGTCGGAATAGCAATTTCTGTTAAAGATGAACAACGCTCGAAAGCATTATCGCCAATTTCAGTTACAGAAGAAGGAATCAATATTTGCTTCATTGAAGAACAACCATAGAAAGCGTATTTTTTAATCAAAGTTATTGAAGAAGGAATGTCGATATCTTTCATTGATGAGCAATCATAAAAAATCCAACCTTCAATCAAAGTAATTGAAGAAGGAATTGTAATTTTTTCAAGAGAAGAGCAACCACGAAAGGCAGAGAAACCAATTGATTTAATTGAAGAAGGATAACAAAACGAAACTTGGTTCAATGAAGAACAGCCAAAGAAGGTCCATTCACCAATTGAAATCACAGAAGAAGGAATGATTATTTTCTCAAGTGACGAGCAACCTCTAAATGCAGAGAAACCAATCGACTTAATTGAAGAAGGATAACTAAATGATACTTCTTTCAATGCTGAACATTCATTGAATGCCCAGCCTTCAATTGAAATGACTGACGATGGAATTGTTATTTGTTCCAATAATGAACAATCTTCAAACGCATTCCATCCGATTGATTTAACAGAAGAAGGAATTGTTACACGTTTTAATGATGAACATCCTTGAAACAGCATCGCTGGGATCTCTTCGAGATCGCCTCCAATATTTAATGACACAATTCCGGTGAAAATTTCATGCCCAAAAGAAGAAACTGTCGAAGGAATCGTGATTTGCCTCAATGATGAACATCCACTAAAAGCTTCGTTTCCAATTGATGTAACGGATGATGGGATGCTGAATGTTACATGTGACAACGAAGAACACCCACAGAAAGCACAATCATCAATATAAATAACTGATGATGGAATAATTATTTCTGTCAATTCAGAACATCTATAAAACAAATCTTTTTGAATTCCAATTTTCTTCAATGACAAAAGAACACAAATTACTTCTTCTTCAATAATCTTACCTTCCTTTTTACTATATAAAATAATGTTGTCATCATAATGTTCACTAAAGAACGAATAGTTGTAAAACGGAATGTCTTTATACACTGAATTTTTACTGATTTCATTCGACAACAAATTGTTCTTGATGTAAATTGAAATGTCGTTGTGATGACATTTGATTGATTCAAGCAAACATTCAACAAATGATGGGTCTGTCGGTTCCACTCCATAATTTTCAAGAAGGTGAATTAATTGACCATTATTTGAATGTACAGCAAAAAGCCAAAGTGACGGTTTTAATTCAATTCCATTCGCTCTTAAATATTGAAAAATTTGAATTGATCCATAAAAAGTTGCATATTCAATTAGGGTACATTTTTTGCCAATTAAAAATCCGTTTGTTTCAAAAATCGACGGTTCAATTTCAGTTGAAATTGAAAGGTTTGTTTGATTTATATATCTAATGAATTCTTCAACAGAATCATCTCGAATTAATGAACAAATGAATGAGTCATTCTCTCCAATTAATCGTTTTTCTTCATAGTTGTCAAAAATGTTTGAGTCAATTTCTAAAAGTTCTCGTTTAATTTTGTCACTTTTTAATCTGCAAAAATTTTTTTTTATTTCATTGAAAAAATACAAATAATTCTTCGTGTCGCTGCTCTCAGCAAGAATTTCGAACGTTTCATTAAAGGACAAGATATCATTTTGAAAAAGAAACAGAAGAATTCGTTTGTTCGTCTGAAAAATTTCATAAATTTCTGAATTTGAAAAAACGGTTGTGATTTCGTTTTTAAAATAAGCTAAAATTCGGTCAATTTTGATAAAAAAAGATGCTGAACGGTGATGATGATCAGTTATCGCACAAATTAAGCAAAGTAATATTTTGAATTCGAATTTGTTATCAAAAATTTGTTGATCGATAACTAATCTAATGAAATATTGAAAGTATAATTCAGATTTGTCTTCCTCATTGATGAAACATAAAAGAGTATTTTGAATTAGTTTAAATTTTTCAAGATAATTAATATTCATTCCCATTCGGGAATAAAAGTGATCAATATAATATTCAAAAAATTGAATATTTATGCTCCAAATTATTTATTTTAATAAATATTTTATTTCTTTAATGAAGTCGCTGGTAGTGTAATGGTATCATGTAGGATTGTCGTTCCTGTGACCCGGGTCCGATTCCCGGCCAGCGAGTTTTTTTTTAATTCTATTGTTAATATGAATATAAACAAAGAAACATATTTTGAACTTAACTTAGAGAATTCATTTGCAAAAATAGTATCATCAAAATCTAAAGGAACTGTTTTTATTCCTTGTTCATTGAATCACAATACAAAAGAATTCATTATTAAAACAATTTCTAAAGAATCTTTTTTTAACAATATTTATTTAAAGTCTGTAAAATTTCTTGAGACATCAGAAATAGAAAATATAGAACAAGAAGCTTTTATAAATTCAACAATTCGTGAAATAATTATTCCACCAAAAGTCAAAACAATTCATAAATATACTTTTCATCAATGCAATAAGCTTTCAAAAATTGAATTGCATTGAAGAAAACGCATTTTCAGGAACCATAATTAATAATATCAAACTACCACCAAGAATTCAAATATTAGAAGAAGCACGGTGCAGTTTTACTCCTTATTTGAATAATGTTTTTATTCCTCCAAATAATCCAATTAAAGTTATAGAAGAAGGAATTGTGATTTCTCTCAATGATGAACATCCACAAAAAAGTATCTTTTCTAATTGAAGTTACAGAAGGAGTAATTGTGATTCTCGTTAATGAAGTCACAGAAGAATGAATTGTTATTTCTGTTAATGACGAATGATATTATCGTTCTTTTCATTCTATAATCATAAAACACTTGCACAAAAAATATCAAAATAAATAATAATAATAAAAATGAACAATATTATCGATATATATTTATTAACAAAAAAACAAGCATTTAATCTGTTGTTTCATTTGCCATGATGTTAATTGATGAATTGAATTCGTGTTTAACTGCATGATTTGATGCTTTTGATGCATTGTTAGTTCCTGAAGTTGATGAATTTCTTGTGTTTTGGATTGGTTTCTTTGTTTCTTTTTCAATTTTATTCTTTAATTCATCAGATAATTTGATTTCGGCTTCTGAAACATTTTTGAGGTTCATATTATGATAAACATACATGATGTCAATACAATCCCTCTTTTTTTTAAAATAACGATTTTATTTATTAAAGAAATTAATTAGAATTTTTCAATATTAGATTTCCTCCCTAACTCAGTTGGTTAGAGTGTCAGACTGTTAATCTGGAAGTCGTGTGTTCGATCCACACGGGAGGAGATTTTTTTTTCATTTTTATTTTCGAGGTTTACGCAGGCAATAACTAGATATTCGTAATCAGTGCACTGAGCTGATTCGTATGGTGCCCTCAGATCGATGTTTCGTCCGAATTTTCCAAACTGATTTCAATTATATGTAGGGTCACCTCACAAAGTCCGACCACTGGACTTACCACAATATTATACTGTTGTTTCTTATCTCATATTATCAATATCAGCTCTTAACGTTATATCTCATACTCAATCAGTTATATGCAATTTCAAATATACCTCTCAAAACTTACTCTAATGTTATTATACTCTTCCTTCTCACTTTGTTTATTCCAGTTTCCTTCGATCGCGCCTTTCTGTTCCCTCGGTTTCCCACTTTTCATGACTCCATTCTCATTTTACAATTTCTCTCAATATTCTCAAATCTACAAGGCGTTATACAATATGAAGACGATTCTCACGGACAGATCGAAGTAAATTGCTACTTATTTTTACTCTTTTAGTTTATTCATTTTTATATATGGAGTCATCTTTCAGTGAGTCTACTTGTGATTTCAATGATCACACTGCCTTGATGAAAGAATCAAAAGACAGCAGTCAACAAGCGTCTACGGTAAAGGATCTCCGCAAGATGCTGCCTGACACATGTCGCGTGACTCTACTGAAGGGCGCTCAATGAGCCCGTTCGTTCTCTCATTTAAGTTCTTGTTCAATTGTTTTATCCGTTACTCATTGTTCCTCATTTTCAGATCTCAATCTGATATCCTCATTTACATTGTTACATTGTTGCATTGTTTCAAGTTCTTTGTTCTTTAGACGAGTTGTTTTACATCAGACTCGGAAACCATCGCTGGTTGTAACACAACCCGTCCTCAGAATGATCTGTGTTGCTCAATGATCATTTTTTGGCGACCGTTTATTCCAAGTCTGACTCATTACTTGAAGTCTTTTTGGACCTTTTAACTTCAAGTTTTACCTTTTTCCTTTTATTTTCCTTTTTTTTTCTTAAAGCTTATGCCTAGCTTTTTTTATTAATTGCTTAATCGCAAAACTCTTAAAGCATTTAATAAACATTTAAACCACACGGGAGGAGATTTTTTTTTATTTTGCAAATATGTTGATCTACCCAACGAAAAGTAGATTTTTGGAATCAGCAGAAGATGCTGATTCGTTTGATTCCACTCCGAAAAAAATCGGTGAAAATTTTTTTAATAATCGAGATATCATGACCGATAGGTGTCACAATCCTACCCATATTCACAACAGCAATTACCATTCCGATAACAAATACGATCGAGGTTTTAAGATTCCTTGTTCTAGGGAACAGATATCCCATCATCCAAAACTCAATAAGTTCGACTTTTTCAAAGACAATTCGCTACTAGACGACCTTGACTCCTCGTATAAAACAAGATACGCAACTCAAATCTCACCCCGCAAAAAAGATACTAGCAGATATCCTAGTGATGATGTGAAGCTGCGGCTCCCGCCGGTTGGACCAGCTTCACAATCACTTTCCAAGTGTCCTGATGACGATATGACCAATTTCGAGCACATTAATTCAGATTCAGAAAAAAGTGATAATAGTGATCAAATATCAATTTCCGATGAAGAAATTGAGGAACCTGAAACTATTTTCTGCAATTCAAATAATCCTTCTAGAGGGACAGAAGTGCTCTTACAGTCGGGTGTTCACTATAACCCGTCGAATTCTGATGGAGTTCCTAACCCATCATGGATCGTTGTTACGTGCGATCCTTCATTGATTTCTCGTTGTCCTCTTGCTTATAATATGAATGAGAAGTCATCCGAAGGAATTCTGGTTGCTCGAGGACAATTGATCATTTCCGATGAGCAACCAAAATTCGACAGGAATCGACCAGCAATCCCATCAACGGATGAAGAACTTCGTTTAAATGCTTTTGATCCCTATTCTTTCGTTCCTTCGTCTAGCATTCGAACGGTTCCATTCAATTTTCACTCAAAATGTTCCCCGTTTGTTTCGCATGTGTCCAACATCGTTAATTCGCTCTTTCTCTCAGGAACATGCAACATCGGGTGCAACACATCTCACTTCACCGACATTTCACATCACATGTCATGGAGTTACATCAATAATAATAACTTTTATTTCCTTTCTTCGCAGCACATTGATACGCGTGATATTGTTAATTCTTACTCACCAAACTCAGCAGCTAATATTAGTAGTCAATCAGCTGGTGCCATCTCTCAACCTGCTGACTCAAACACGTTTGAGAACAACCATGTTGTGAGTGCTGATACTCACAATGTTGAATCTGTTGCTAATCACGCTGTTGACGTTGACAATCAGATTGTCAAGTCAACAGCTCACGTCGCTCATCACGCTGTTGACGTTGACAATCAGACTGTCAAGTCAACAGCTCACGTCGCTCATCACGCTGTTGACGTTGACAATCAGATTGTCAAGTCAACAGCTCACGTCGCTCATCACGCTGTTGACGTTGACAATCAGACTGTCAAGTCAACAGCTCACGTCGCTCATCACGCTGTTGACATTGACAATCAGTCTGTCAAGTCAACAGCTCACGTCGCTCATCACGCTGTTGACGTTGACAATCAGACTGTCAAGTCAACAGCTCACGTCGCTCATCACGCTGTTGACGTTGACAATCAGACTGTCAAGTCAACAGCTCACGTCGCTCATCACGCTGTTGACGTTGACAATCAGACTGTCAAGTCAACAGCTCACGTCGCTCATCACGCTGTTGACGTTGACAATCAGATTGTCAAGTCAACAGCTCACGTCGCTCATCATGCTGTTGACGTTGACAATCAGATTGTCAAGTCAACAGCTCACGTCGCTCATCACGCTGTTGACGTTGACAATCAGATTGTCAAGTCAACAGCTCACGTCGCTCATCACGCTGTTGACGTTGACAATCAGATTGTCAAGTCAACAGCTCACGTCGCTCATCACGCTGTTGACGTTGACAATCAGATTGTCAAGTCAACAGCTCACGTCGCTCATCACGCTGTTGACGTTGACAATCAGATTGTCAAGTCAACAGCTCACGTCGCTCATCACGCTGTTGACGTTGACAATCAGATTGTCAAGTCAACAGCTCACGTCGCTCATCACGCTGTTGACGTTGACAATCAGATTGTCAAGTCAACAGCTCACGTCGCTCATCACGCTGTTGACGTTGACAATCAGATTGTCAAGTCAACAGCTCACGTCGCTCATCACGCTGTTGACGTTGACAATCAGATTGTCAAGTCAACAGCTCACGTCGCTCATCACGCTGTTGACGTTGACAATCAGATTGTCAAGTCAACAGCTCACGTCGCTCATCACGCTGTTGACGTTGACAATCAGATTGTCAAGTCAACAGCTCACGTCGCTCATCACGCTGTTGACGTTGACAATCAGACTGTCAAGTCAACAGCTCACGTCGCTCATCACGCTGTTGACATTGACAATCAGTCTGTCAAGTCAACAGCTCACGTCGCTCATCACGCTGTTGACGTTGACAATCAGACTGTCAAGTCAACAGCTCACGTCGCTCATCACGCTGTTGACGTTGACAATCAGACTGTCAAGTCAACAGCTCACGTCGCTCATCACGCTGTTGACGTTGACAATCAGATTGTCAAGTCAACAGCTCACGTCGCTCATCACGCTGTTGACGTTGACAATCAGATTGTCAAGTCAACAGCTCACGTCGCTCATCATGCTGTTGACGTTGACAATCAGATTGTCAAGTCAACAGCTCACGTCGCTCATCACGCTGTTGACGTTGACAATCAGACTGTCACGTCAACAGCTCACGTCGCTCATCATGCTGTTGACGTTGACAATCAGATTGTCAAGTCAACAGCTCACGTCGCTCATCACGCTGTTGACGTTGACAATCAGATTGTCAAGTCAACAGCTCACGTCGCTCATCACGCTGTTGACGTTGACAATCAGATTGTCAAGTCAACAGCTTACGTCGCTCATCACGCTGTTGACGTTGACAATCAGATTGTCAAGTCAACAGCTCACGTCGCTCATCACGCTGTTGACGTTGACAATCAGATTGTCAAGTCAACAGCTCACGTCGCTCATCACGCTGTTGACGTTGACAATCAGATTGTCAAGTCAACAGCTCACGTCGCTCATCATGCTGTTGACGTTGACAATCAGACTGTCACGTCAACAGCTCACGTCGCTCATCACACTGTTGACGTTGACAATCAGATTGTCAAGTCAACAGCTCACGTCGCTCATCATGCTGTTGACGTTGACAATCAGACTGTCACGTCAACAGCTCACGTCGCTCACCACAACGTTGACGTTGACAACCAAACCGTCACGTCAACGGCTCACATCACTCATCACGCTGTTGGCGTCGACGATCGGGTTGTCACGTCAACTGCTCACATCGATCATCATCAAGTAGTCACGAAGGAGAAAGTCATCACTTCCGTCATCGAAGTGCCTAAGTTCGTCTTCGAGTTCAATGAGAAGGTGGTCCCTTTATTTACTCTCGCAGGTGATCACTCATCATTCAATTCATCCTCTGACTCTCGAAGCAATTCATTAGGCACACAGACTTCATCCACTAGTACGAGTAGTACTATTAGTGGTGCAGAAGACTTCTCCGAGGTGCGTTCTCAATCAGAACGCACCGATCACTCTGATGATGATGATCGCAACGGTAGTAATGATGGATGTTCTTCACCGTCAAGGGACGATAGGATTTCTATTGAATGGATTGTGGATGAGCTGTCCAAAATCAATTCTAAAGCAGAATTGACCTCGCTCATCGACCAACTTCAGGTTGGTAATATTGACATGTCTCCTTTCGCTGATGTTGTTGATGTAAATGTTCCTATCGTCCTTCTGATGTATCAGAAGTGTAGATGGTTGGGTGTTGGGCAGTTTTATTGCCCTTGTTGCGACAAAACGTTCCCTACATGTGCCTCGTTATCATTCCACCTGAGGTCGCTGCATGTAACGAATGGGGTTCCAATTGAACAGGCGGCTTTTGAATACATAATTGGTCGTAAGTTAAGATGGAAGATTGACTCGCCTCATCTTCCGGCAGATGCTCCACATTATCGGACCATTTACGTTTGTCCTGTGAGTGACTGTAACTATCTTGTGAGTCGGGCGAATTCGTTGAGCAGCCATATCGGTTCGGCTCATCAGGATCTTGAAGCTCTCAAAAGAGAAGTGGGTGTTTTCTGGGCAATGAACATCCTGCATGCTAGAAGATGCAGATGTTTACTTGCAACACGGGATGTCTTTCATGATCTGCGTGGTTCGATGTGTTCAACTTGCAGTGACTTCATTGGAAAAGACAAAGTCACTGTCAAGCAACACTCTAACAGATCTCATCCAGCATCCAACGTTGAAGGTCATCGTTTGCAATCATTCGAGGTGAGTATTTCTACCAAGTGGTTTTCACCCGATACCGATGACGATGAGATTCGTGAGGCCAATTCTGACCTTGACAAAGAAAAAAGTGTCAGAATGGAAAATAGGATTTTACAGGAAGAAGAAAGGTTGAATCCTGTGCAGGCGAGGTCAGATGAGTCTGTTGACCTCCAAGTGATGGAAGATCGACGTCGTGCAGAGGATAACCGCCGACGCAGACGTCAGGCTGGTTCCATTCCAGCCAATGAGAGAATGCCAGAAGCACGCTTGCACTCAGTCTCTTCTTCAAGTGATGGCGAAGTCATTCTAAGTGATGTACATCCTGGTCATTCAAATTCAGCTTCGATCGTGGACATTGAGAGTTGCCTGTCCAAAGCTGAGAATTGGAAGTCGAGGTGCATGAAGGAAGATGATGATTTCGTGCACCTCCCGAAGCTGTGGGGTGACCGTTTAGCGAAACACAGGAAAAAGTTCGAAGAAGTGTTTAACAGTGAAGTCAAGGATGTTCTCAATTGGTATAATGAAGCTATTAACCTCTCTGACTCTTTGGAAAAGAGCAGCCGAATGCTTCTCTGCGAAGGGATGATTTCGAAAATCATTCTCATTCTACGGAAGTCGATTAGGAAGTTCGTTCGTTCGGCGCGGAGAGGTTCAGATAAGATTCGTCGCCCGCATTCCTTGGAGACACCGATTCAGATGAAGTCGGCCTCCAAATTCATCGCTGGTATTGAACTCCTGCATTCCCGCATTCACATCACTGATGATGATCTCGATCAACCTCAACGTAATGTCATCGCAGACATCAAAGAGAAGCTTGTTCGCTTTCTGTCACAGGCTCCTTTGGAGTTCTCTCAACTTCTTGGGAGTGGTGACTTGGACTCAATTGACGGTTTGATTTACGATGAGCATTACGATGAAAGGATGAAATTCATACGTGCCAAGCTAGAGGAATTGGAGATTCTCAACAACTCTCCTTCCTCGCTTGGCTACAAGAAGTTCCTTCAGAAATTCTACGCTGAAGACGCCAAACGTACACTCGACTGGTTCGTGTTGAACGACGACACACCGGAATGTGTCGTCCCAGTCGAAGATTTCGAGAACGTGTACGGGTCCTCGTGGAGCGATGCTGCTGCTCTCGGGGATGACCCAGATGGTGTTTACACTCTTCAGCGTAGAATTTCATCGAATAATTCTGATGAACTCAAATCACTCATCCTCAACGAAGAAGCTATTCTCAAAGCGGTCAGATCAAGATCCAATCTGTCTGCCGTCGGATGCGACGGCATTTCAAATGGTGTGTGGAAGGTTGGCGGGAGTGTCACGGCGACGATCATCAAGAATGTGTTGTGTTGCATGCTTGACACGGGTCTCTTTCCGGAGGTGTTGAAAATGAACAAAACCGTCATGTTGTTTAAGAAAGGAGACCCTGACGACGCCCATTCGTGGCGTCCTATCACCATCACTCCGACGATTTATCGGATGCTGATGTGTCACATCAGCCGCTCGCTTCAAACGCTGAATTCAAAACATAGGTTCATATCACAGAGTCAGAAAGGATTCATGCGTATTCCAGCTGGAGCGGCTGAGCATGCTACTGTGGTTGATGAGATGATACACGATGCTGCACGGAACCAAAAGTCACTCTACATCACGACGATCGACTTTTCTGATGCATTTGGTTCCGTACCACATAAACTTATTAAAAAGAATCTTACAGACATTGGCTTTGATCTTTCTTTTGTTAAAACGATTATTAATTCGTATAGAGACTCTTCGACGAAGATCATCAGCAACAACAGACGATCTAATTCTATCTGTTTTCGCAAAGGCGTCAAGCAAGGTTGTCCGCTGAGTCCGACGTTATTCAACATTTGTATCGAACCTCTCCTCGCGCGGTTGAACGCTTGCAAGGAGGACGGTTATCATTGGTTGGACTCAGCGACAACCGTCCAAGCTTACGCCGATGACATAATCGTGTTCTCGGACTCGGAAGTCGGGATGAAGAACTTGCTTTCGGTCGTGGAGCACTTCTGCAGTTATGCAGGCGACATGAAGATCAACTGCAAGAAGTGCCACGCTTTCACATACATTGCTCACAATGGTTCTCGCAGTGTGTTGAACGACAACTTCACCATTGCTGGAGGACGTATTGATAACATCAGCATTCAGAACAATACAACGTATCTCGGACTTCCAATCGCGTGCAAATCTTCGCAGCGTAAACATCACGTTTTTCGGCGAATCGAAGACATGACGAAGGACGTCATTCGAATTACTGGCAGCGCTCTTCGGTTCACACAGGCGGTTGACGCCATCAAACGGTTCGTGATTCCCAAGATTGACTACGAACTGATGGCGAACACAGCACCGACAAATTGCCTCAGTCGCTTAGATGAACTCATTCGGGGCAGGCTGTCCAAAATGATCGGTGCTGCTGGTATTCCAACCGCCTGGTTCTACACGACGAAAAACGATGGCGGTCTTTACATACAGAAACTCACAGATCGCCAGAAAGCTCTCACTATCAGACTCTACATTGCCTTGATGGAGTCTAACGATAAAAGCATCCGTGATATGGTCAAGGCTTCTGATGAAGCCGAGATCATCTTCAGGGATGCTACCATCGACTTGACTTCACCGTTCTTGCACCTGAAAGTTAAAGACAATGGTGCGTTAGATGCAAAGCGTAACCGCGGGACGTCGAACATCTTAGCCCGATGTGTTAAAGCTTTGCACGACGCTAACATGGGTCTGATACTCAAAGATGATATGTTTACGCTCAAAGATCTGAATAGTAATGTCACTTTTGATGTTAACACCTCTAATGTTGTTAAACACATCATGAAAGTCATGAGTGACCGTTACTATTCAGATCTTTGTCAGCACAAGATGAGAGGACATACATTCACGACATTGAAAAACTCACCATTGAGTAACTACTTCATGAAGCCCAATGCTTTGATGGCGGACTCTGTTGTCAGATTCGCTATCAAAGCACGTACGAATACGCTCATGACAGCATCACTTGCTGCTCACAGAAACCCTCAAATGAGTAACCGTTGCACTCGTTGTGGACAGATTGAAACTCTCAATCACATCTTAAACGGGTGCAAGCGGTGCAAACACAAATTCACAAAGAGACACGACGAAGTTGTCAAGGTACTTTGCAAGTACCTTACCGAAAAGAAGAGAGTCATCGTGCATTGTAACCAAAGTGTTCGTGGACGCAGCAACGAACACATCACTGGTGACTCTGCTTCTCTCAGACCAGATGTATGGTGGTGGGACGGTGACCAGCTGAAGATAGCTGAATTCACCATCCCATACGGAATGTTATCTGGCGATGATGATGAATCCACCTTAGTCATACGACGTAGAGAGAAGTTGAACAAGTACCAGAAGCTCGTCGATGATTGCAAAAACCAGTTGAACTGCAATGTGTCGCTATTTGTGTTCATTGTCTCCTCCCTCGGTGCAATACCCGATGACACCATCAATGAACTCAAGAAAGTGACAGTCACGACCAAAGACGCACTCAAACTTGCAGGGAGGATGGTAGCAGCCGCTTTACGGGAATCTATGATATTGTACATTGATACTAAGATTAAGAAGAGGGTTAACGACAACAATGAAGATGAAGATAACGATAACGATAACGATAATGGTAACGATTATGATAACGATGTTGAAAATGTTAATGCTCTTGATACTGATGGTGACGATGATTCTAATGATCTCAATGATACTAGCTCCAATGTTACCGACGGGGAGTCCGCAGACGATGAGTACAACTCTGTCAACATCCTGGACGACGAAGAATGGCGGGAACTCATTGATGCAAGTGCGGATGTTGACAGGTCGGGCCCCCCGTCTGAGCTTGACACTACTGATGATGAAACTGACGTACTGGAAAATCCAGGCACCACCCCACTATGGAACCAAACTCAAGGTGCCGACCCTGCCTCCGCTACCGAAGAGGAGGGAGTCCAACACTCCTCTTCTGAATTTTAGGCAGATTTTTTGTTGGGGCCCGCCCCTTTTATTTTATTGTGAGTGAATCATCACTCTCGTTTATTAGTATTTTATACTTACTCTAATGATTAATAAACGAATTTACCACACGGGAGGAGATTTTTTTTTCATTTTTATTTTCGAGGTTTACGCAGGCAATGACTAGATATTCGTAATCAGTGCACTGAGCTGATTCGTATGGTGCCCTCAGATCGATGTTTCGTCCGAATTTTCCAAACTGATTTCAATTATATGTAGGGTCACCTCACTAAGTCCGACCACTGGACTTACCACAATATTATACTGTTGTTTCTTATCTCATATTATCAATATCAGCTCTTAACGTTATATCTCATACTCAATCAGTTATATGCAATTTCAAATATACCTCTCAAAACTTACTCTAATGTTATTATACTCTTCCTTCTCACTTTGTTTATTCCAGTTTCCTTCGATCGCGCCTTTCTGTTCCCTCGGTTTCCCACTTTTCATGACTCCATTCTCATTTTACAATTTCTCTCAATATTCTCAAATCTACAAGGCGTTATACAATATGAAGACGATTCTCACGGACAGATCGAAGTAAATTGCTACTTATTTTTACTCTTTTAGTTTATTCATTTTTATATATGGAGTCATCTTTCAGTGAGTCTACTTGTGATTTCAATGATCACACTGCCTTGATGAAAGAATCAAAAGACAGCAGTCAACAAGCGTCTACGGTAAAGGATCTCCGCAAGATGCTGCCTGACACATGTCGCGTGACTCTACTGAAGGGCGCTCAATGAGCCCGTTCGTTCTCTCATTTAAGTTCTTGTTCAATTGTTTTATCCGTTACTCATTGTTCCTCATTTTCAGATCTCAATCTGATATCCTCATTTACATTGTTACATTGTTGCATTGTTTCAAGTTCTTTGTTCTTTAGACGAGTTGTTTTACATCAGACTCGGAAACCATCGCTGGTTGTAACACAACCCGTCCTCAGAATGATCTGTGTTGCTCAATGATCATTTTTTGGCGACCGTTTATTCCAAGTCTGACTCATTACTTGAAGTCTTTTTGGACCTTTTAACTTCAAGTTTTACCTTTTTCCTTTTATTTTCCTTTTTTTTTCTTAAAGCTTATGCCTAGCTTTTTTTATTAATTGCTTAATCGCAAAACTCTTAAAGCATTTAATAAACATTTAAACCACACGGGAGGAGATTTTTTTTTATTTTGCAAATATGTTGATCTACCCAACGAAAAGTAGATTTTTGGAATCAGCAGAAGATGCTGATTCGTTTGATTCCACTCCGAAAAAAATCGGTGAAAATTTTTTTAATAATCGAGATATCATGACCGATAGGTGTCACAATCCTACCCATATTCACAACAGCAATTGCCATTCCGATAACAAATACGATGGAGGTTTTAAGATTCCTTGTTCTAGGGAACAGATATCCCATCATCCAAAACTCAATAAGTTCGACTTTTTCAAAGACAATTCGCTACTAGACGACCTTGACTCCTCGTATAAAACAAGATACGCAACTCAAATCTCACCCCGCAAAAAAGATACTAGCAGATATCCTAGTGATGATGTGAAGCTGCGGCTCCCGCCGGTTGGACCAGCTTCACAATCACTTTCCAAGTGTCCTGATGACGATATGACCAATTTCGAGCACATTAATTCAGATTCAGAAAAAAGTGATAATAGTGATCAAATATCAATTTCCGATGAAGAAATTGAGGAACCTGAAACTATTTTCTGCAATTCAAATAATCCTTCTAGAGGGACAGAAGTGCTCTTACAGTCGGGTGTTCACTATAACCCGTCGAATTCTGATGGAGTTCCTAACCCATCATGGATCGTTGTTACGTGCGATCCTTCATTGATTTCTCGTTGTCCTCTTGCTTATAATATGAATGAGAAGTCATCCGAAGGAATTCTGGTTGCTCGAGGACAATTGATCATTTCCGATGAGCAACCAAAATTCGACAGGAATCGACCAGCAATCCCATCAACGGATGAAGAACTTCGTTTAAATGCTTTTGATCCCTATTCTTTCGTTCCTTCGTCTAGCATTCGAACGGTTCCATTCAATTTTCACTCAAAATGTTCCCCGTTTGTTTCGCATGTGTCCAACATCGTTAATTCGCTCTTTCTCTCAGGAACATGCAACATCGGGTGCAACACATCTCACTTCACCGACATTTCACATCACATGTCATGGAGTTACATCAATAATAATAACTTTTATTTCCTTTCTTCGCAGCACATTGATACGCGTGATATTGTTAATTCTTACTCACCAAACTCAGCAGCTAATATTAGTAGTCAATCAGCTGGTGCCATCTCTCAACCTGCTGACTCAAACACGTTTGAGAACAACCATGTTGTGAGTGCTGATACTCACAATGTTGAATCTGTTGCTAATCACGCTGTTGACGTTGACAATCAGATTGTCAAGTCAACAGCTCACGTCGCTCATCACGCTGTTGACGTTGACAATCAGACTGTCAAGTCAACAGCTCACGTCGCTCATCACGCTGTTGACGTTGACAATCAGATTGTCAAGTCAACAGCTCACGTCGCTCATCACGCTGTTGACGTTGACAATCAGACGTCGCTCATCACGCTGTTGACGTTGACAATCAGAGCTCACGTCGCTCATCACGCTGTTGACGTTGACAATCAGATTGTGTCAACAGCTCACGTCGCTCATCACGCAGACAATCTGTCAAGTCAACAGCTCACGTCGCTCATCACGCTGTTGACATTGACAATCAGTCTGTCAAGTCAACAGCTCACGTCGCTCATCACGCTGTTGACGTTGACAATCAGACTGTCAAGTCAACAGCTCACGTCGCTCATCACGCTGTTGACGTTGACAATCAGACTGTCAAGTCAACAGCTCACGTCGCTCATCACGCTGTTGACGTTGACAATCAGATTGTCAAGTCAACAGCTCACGTCGCTCATCACGCTGTTGACGTTGACAATCAGATTGTCAAGTCAACAGCTCACGTCGCTCATCATGCTGTTGACGTTGACAATCAGATTGTCAAGTCAACAGCTCACGTCGCTCATCACGCTGTTGACGTTGACAATCAGACTGTCACGTCAACAGCTCACGTCGCTCATCATGCTGTTGACGTTGACAATCAGATTGTCAAGTCAACAGCTCACGTCGCTCATCACGCTGTTGACGTTGACAATCAGATTGTCAAGTCAACAGCTCACGTCGCTCATCACGCTGTTGACGTTGACAATCAGATTGTCAAGTCAACAGCTCACGTCGCTCATCACGCTGTTGACGTTGACAATCAGATTGTCAAGTCAACAGCTCACGTCGCTCATCACGCTGTTGACGTTGACAATCAGATTGTCAAGTCAACAGCTCACGTCGCTCATCACGCTGTTGACGTTGACAATCAGATTGTCAAGTCAACAGCTCACGTCGCTCATCATGCTGTTGACGTTGACAATCAGACTGTCACGTCAACAGCTCACGTCGCTCATCACACTGTTGACGTTGACAATCAGATTGTCAAGTCAACAGCTCACGTCGCTCATCATGCTGTTGACGTTGACAATCAGACTGTCACGTCAACAGCTCACGTCGCTCACCACAACGTTGACGTTGACAACCAAACCGTCACGTCAACGGCTCACATCACTCATCACGCTGTTGGCGTCGACGATCGGGTTGTCACGTCAACTGCTCACATCGATCATCATCAAGTAGTCACGAAGGAGAAAGTCATCACTTCCGTCATCGAAGTGCCTAAGTTCGTCTTCGAGTTCAATGAGAAGGTGGTCCCTTTATTTACTCTCGCAGGTGATCACTCATCATTCAATTCATCCTCTGACTCTCGAAGCAATTCATTAGGCACACAGACTTCATCCACTAGTACGAGTAGTACTATTAGTGGTGCAGAAGACTTCTCCGAGGTGCGTTCTCAATCAGAACGCACCGATCACTCTGATGATGATGATCGCAACGGTAGTAATGATGGATGTTCTTCACCGTCAAGGGACGATAGGATTTCTATTGAATGGATTGTGGATGAGCTGTCCAAAATCAATTCTAAAGCAGAATTGACCTCGCTCATCGACCAACTTCAGGTTGGTAATATTGACATGTCTCCTTTCGCTGATGTTGTTGATGTAAATGTTCCTATCGTCCTTCTGATGTATCAGAAGTGTAGATGGTTGGGTGTTGGGCAGTTTTATTGCCCTTGTTGCGACAAAACGTTCCCTACATGTGCCTCGTTATCATTCCACCTGAGGTCGCTGCATGTAACGAATGGGGTTCCAATTGAACAGGCGGCTTTTGAATACATAATTGGTCGTAAGTTAAGATGGAAGATTGACTCGCCTCATCTTCCGGCAGATGCTCCACATTATCGGACCATTTACGTTTGTCCTGTGAGTGACTGTAACTATCTTGTGAGTCGGGCGAATTCGTTGAGCAGCCATATCGGTTCGGCTCATCAGGATCTTGAAGCTCTCAAAAGAGAAGTGGGTGTTTTCTGGGCAATGAACATCCTGCATGCTAGAAGATGCAGATGTTTACTTGCAACACGGGATGTCTTTCATGATCTGCGTGGTTCGATGTGTTCAACTTGCAGTGACTTCATTGGAAAAGACAAAGTCACTGTCAAGCAACACTCTAACAGATCTCATCCAGCATCCAACGTTGAAGGTCATCGTTTGCAATCATTCGAGGTGAGTATTTCTACCAAGTGGTTTTCACCCGATACCGATGACGATGAGATTCGTGAGGCCAATTCTGACCTTGACAAAGAAAAAAGTGTCAGAATGGAAAATAGGATTTTACAGGAAGAAGAAAGGTTGAATCCTGTGCAGGCGAGGTCAGATGAGTCTGTTGACCTCCAAGTGATGGAAGATCGACGTCGTGCAGAGGATAACCGCCGACGCAGACGTCAGGCTGGTTCCATTCCAGCCAATGAGAGAATGCCAGAAGCACGCTTGCACTCAGTCTCTTCTTCAAGTGATGGCGAAGTCATTCAAAGTGATGTACATCCTGGTCATTCAAATTCAGCTTCGATCGTGGACATTGAGAGTTGCCTGTCCAAAGCTGAGAATTGGAAGTCGAGGTGCATGAAGGAAGATGATGATTTCGTGCACCTCCCGAAGCTGTGGGGTGACCGTTTAGCGAAACACAGGAAAAAGTTCGAAGAAGTGTTTAACAGTGAAGTCAAGGATGTTCTCAATTGGTATAATGAAGCTATTAACCTCTCTGACTCTTTGGAAAAGAGCAGCCGAATGCTTCTCTGCGAAGGGATGATTTCGAAAATCATTCTCATTCTACGGAAGTCGATTAGGAAGTTCGTTCGTTCGGCACGGAGAGGTTCAGATAAGATTCGTCGCCCGCATTCCTTGGAGACACCGATTCAGATGAAGTCGGCCTCCAAATTCATCGCTGGTATTGAACTCCTGCATTCCCGCATTCACATCACTGATGATGATCTCGATCAACCTCAACGTAATGTCATCGCAGACATCAAAGAGAAGCTTGTTCGCTTTCTGTCACAGGCTCCTTTGGAGTTCTCTCAACTTCTTGGGAGTGGTGACTTGGACTCAATTGACGGTTTGATTTACGATGAGCATTACGATGAAAGGATGAAATTCATACGTGCCAAGCTAGAGGAATTGGAGATTCTCAACAACTCTCCTTCCTCGCTTGGCTACAAGAAGTTCCTTCAGAAATTCTACGCTGAAGACGCCAAACGTACACTCGACTGGTTCGTGTTGAACGACGACACACCGGAATGTGTCGTCCCAGTCGAAGATTTCGAGAACGTGTACGGGTCCTCGTGGAGCGATGCTGCTGCTCTCGGGGATGACCCAGATGGTGTTTACACTCTTCAGCGTAGAATTTCATCGAATAATTCTGATGAACTCAAATCACTCATCCTCAACGAAGAAGCTATTCTCAAAGCGGTCAGATCGAGATCCAATCTGTCTGCCGTCGGATGCGACGGCATTTCAAATGGTGTGTGGAAGGTTGGCGGGAGTGTCACGGCGACGATCATCAAGAATGTGTTGTGTTGCATGCTTGACACGGGTCTCTTTCCGGAGGTGTTGAAAATGAACAAAACCGTCATGTTGTTTAAGAAAGGAGACCCTGACGACGCCCATTCGTGGCGTCCTATCACCATCACTCCGACGATTTATCGGATGCTGATGTGTCACATCAGCCGCTCGCTTCAAACGCTGAATTCAAAACATAGGTTCATATCACCGAGTCAGAAAGGATTCATGCGTATTCCAGCTGGAGCGGCTGAGCATGCTACTGTGGTTGATGAGATGATACACGATGCTGCACGGAACCAAAAGTCACTCTACATCACGACGATCGACTTTTCTGATGCATTTGGTTCCGTACCACATAAACTTATTAAAAAGAATCTTACAGACATTGGCTTTGATCTTTCTTTTGTTAAAACGATTATTAATTCGTATAGAGACTCTTCGACGAAGATCATCAGCAACAACAGACGATCTAATTCTATCTGTTTTCGCAAAGGCGTCAAGCAAGGTTGTCCGCTGAGTCCGACGTTATTCAACATTTGTATCGAACCTCTCCTCGCGCGGTTGAACGCTTGCAAGGAGGACGGTTATCATTGGTTGGACTCAGCGACAACCGTTCAAGCTTACGCCGATGACATAATCGTGTTCTCGGACTCGGAAGTCGGGATGAAGAACTTGCTTTCGGTCGTGGAGCACTTCTGCAGTTATGCAGGCGACATGAAGATCAACTGCAAGAAGTGCCACGCTTTCACATACATTGCTCACAATGGTTCTCGCAGTGTGTTGAACGACAACTTCACCATTGCTGGAGGACGTATTGATAACATCAGCATTCAGAACAATACAACGTATCTCGGACTTCCAATCGCGTGCAAATCTTCGCAGCGTAAACATCACGTTTTTCGGCGAATCGAAGACATGACGAAGGACGTCATTCGAATTACTGGCAGCGCTCTTCGGTTCACACAGGCGGTTGACGCCATCAAACGGTTCGTGATTCCCAAGATTGACTACGAACTGATGGCGAACACAGCACCGACAAATTGCCTCAGTCGCTTAGATGAACTCATTCGGGGCAGGCTGTCCAAAATGATCGGTGCTGCTGGTATTCCAACCGCCTGGTTCTACACGACGAAAAACGATGGCGGTCTTTACATACAGAAACTCACAGATCGCCAGAAAGCTCTCACTATCAGACTCTACATTGCCTTGATGGAGTCTAACGATAAAAGCATCCGTGATATGGTCAAGGCTTCTGATGAAGCCGAGATCATCTTCAGGGATGCTACCATCGACTTGACTTCACCGTTCTTGCACCTGAAAGTTAAAGACAATGGTGCGTTAGATGCAAAGCGTAACCGCGGGACGTCGAACATCTTAGCCCGATGTGTTAAAGCTTTGCACGACGCTAACATGGGTCTGATACTCAAAGATGATATGTTTACGCTCAAAGATCTGAATAGTAATGTCACTTTTGATGTTAACACCTCTAATGTTGTTAAACACATCATGAAAGTCATGAGTGACCGTTACTATTCAGATCTTTGTCAGCACAAGATGAGAGGACATACATTCACGACATTGAAAAACTCACCATTGAGTAACTACTTCATGAAGCCCAATGCTTTGATGGCGGACTCTGTTGTCAGATTCGCTATCAAAGCACGTACGAATACGCTCATGACAGCATCACTTGCTGCTCACAGAAACCCTCAAATGAGTAACCGTTGCACTCGTTGTGGACAGATTGAAACTCTCAATCACAT